>OZ024747.1:26496705-26504205 GCA_964016885.1 Eledone cirrhosa | reverse complement strand
ACACACACACAGACATCCTCAGGGAAGTGACGTAATGCAGACAGCCAGACATACAGACAGATATTATAAGGGCGCGACTTTGTAAGTATGTATCTATCTAAAAAGAGAAAGACTAAGAATTATAGAGCGAGATCGCTAAATCGCCTAATGCGGTCCCTAGGGCATTGAAAATTTGAAATTTTTTTTTGCTCAGAACACTCCCTGAAACATAAGAATTACATGTGTAAAGTTTGAAAACAGTCGGTTTGGTGCTTCTCTACAATACTAAGCGGTAAAATAGTAACTTTTGTTCTCGTAAAGGCACGTAAGTAAGAAAACTGAAGCTATTACATCGATACAGATATTATAAGGGCGCGACCTTATATGTATGTATCTATCTAAAAAGAGAAAGACTAAGAATTATAGAGAGAGATCGCTAAATCGCCTAATGTGGTCCCTAGGGCATTAGGGTATAGACAATTTGAATTTATTTTTACTCATAACACTCCCTGAAACATAAGTATTACATGTGTAAAGTTTGAAAATAGTCGGTTGGGTGGTTCTCGAGTTTTAGGGATTCGAACACACACACACCGACAGACATCCTCAGTTTTATATATATAGACTAGCAGAAAACCACCCGGTGGGCGGTTTTCTGCTAGCAAATCTAGTGTATATACTGATATTGTTGAGATTTGGATGAGAAATGTTTTCGGCACAACATGTTCACCGTCTCTCGGTGTGTCTTTTATGCATGTATAAATATATATGTTATCTATACGGTGAAATCTTTGAAATAAATATATGTTAAAACGAAAAAGGAGAAAAGAGATTAGTGACGGAAATATAAACGTTATGATACATAAACCTTATGATATAACGATGGAAATATATCTTCAAATGGTCCTTGGCATGGTGTCAAGTCAGAACCGCCTCGAACTGGTTACTTCTGGCTTGTGCAAGGTGTCTCTATAGCAACCAGCGATTCCCTCGGCCTCAGTGACCAAAGTCAGTGGAGAGGGGAAGGTAATGTTTCTATAGCGACAGTGTTTCTCTTGGTAGTACCAAAGTGGAGAAAGGAAGGGGAATGTAATATTTCTGTAGCACCTACATTTGAGTTTTAGGGAAGGACAGACAGACAGACAGACAAACAGAGAAATGCCCATATATTTCTGTGTGTGTGTGTGTGTGTATATATATATATATATATATATATATATATATATATATTACACACACAGAAATGTATATATATTTCTGTGTGTGTGTGTATATATATATATATATATATATACAGTATTTTCCGTTGTGTTGTAATATAAATATTACACACAGTAGATTATCAGCTCACGTAGAGTTTGCTCGACGGTTCCAGTTGTAGTTCCAAAAGTAATCCGGAGAAAAATAGAAAGATTTGAATGGATACAGTTTAGTTGAAAGGAATTTATTGACACGTGTTTCTATAACAGTTACATAACCTAAAACAGCTATCTACAAACTTTTAGTTATGCAGACATTCAATATTTCAATGTTATTATTTACTGTCATTTCATCAGAATAATATTACTGAGGACCTATTTAGTTTTTATAGAGAATATTAGGAGGGAGGGGTGTATAACCCCGAATACAATAGCTCCATTAGTACAAATTTACCAGTACTCTTCTTTAAAATAATTAAAAGACATTTTCCCACATCACACAAATACCACAAAATCCTAAACCCTACCACTATAAGACTGTCATACTCTACAGCGTTAAACCTTGAACAACACATAAAAAAGATCAATACTAGAAGGTTAAACGAAAACACTAAGAACTTAAGTACAAAGAACACAAAAAAAACAGTAGACAATACACTACAGAACATAAATAAACCACACCTAAGTTCGTCCGCAATACTACTCCAGAGAAAACCCAACGTACACAACTGTAACTGCACCTATCCTGACAACTGCCCCCTCGGCAATAACTGCCTGGAAAAAAATATTATTTATAAGTGTACCATTAAATCCGGAGGCAACGAGTGGTATTACGTGGGATCAACGGCAACATCGTTTAAATCTCGATTGTATAGGCATTCTTACTCAATAAAACACCAGAGCCAAAGAAATGTAACAACTCTAGCAGAAAAAGCTTGGACGCTCAGGGATAGCGATCAAAAGTTTGCCCTAAAATGGGAAAAATTAGCTAAAACCCAAAGCTTTTCCAGGAGCCAAAATTTCTGCAAATTGTGTAATCTTGAGATTTATTACATAATCACACACAAGAAGAAACTGCTGAATAACAGAATTGAACGAACATTATTCTGCCGTCACAGAACTAAAACCCTTTTTTCCCACTACAAGCCGAATATTACATAAAAGAGGGACATCCCCCAACTATATAAACCTTAATCTAGTTAGAAAAATATAAAAACAATCTCTTCTCAACATATATTAATAACCTTAAATTACCATACTAATAATGAAAAGATATGCTGATGAGAATAGGTACAAATATGCGATAATGAATGTGTCTAAAAACGTCCATAAGTATGTATATATATGTGAAAATGTATATAAATAAGTAAATATATATATATGTTTGATGTGTATAGTTAGATGTAAGTGTATTCATGTATTAAAGTGCTTATATATATATATATATGTATATGTGTGTATATGTATGTTTGTGTATGTATGTATATGTATATATATATATATATATATATATATGTATATGTATATATGTATGTATATATGTGTATGTATATATGTGTATATGGATGTGTATGTATGTGTATGTGTGTACACATGGACTAGAGTACGTATGTATATATGTGTGTGTCTATACGTGTGTATATAAAGATAAGTTGAGTATGAAAATGTATACACATGAGCGCGTATGTATGTACATGAATACATGTGTGTATATATATGTGTATGCATGTGTATATATATGTAAGTATGAATATGTGAATTGTGTGTATATGTATTTTGTAGAGGTGTGCAAATATATTTGTGTGTGAATGCGTGGGTGAAAGGATACGTACACTTGAAAGAAAAATTTAAGTCTGAATGTTAATTAAGTGCAAACACAAAACCAACCACGCATATCTTCACTATCTCTAATCCTTCTATAGATTTAGAAAAATAACCAATAATATATTCTATAAAAAATGTCAAAACAACAGATGGGAATCTAATTACTCACTGCCACCAAGAATTCTCACTGCTATCGAAAAACCACTCCTTCAACTATTCTTCTAACAACTTCACCCCTCCCTCCTAATATTCTCTATAAAAACTAAATAGGTCCTCAGTAATATTATTCTGATGAAATGACAGTAAATAATAACATTGAAATATTGAATGTCTGCATAACTAAAAGTTTGTAGATAGCTGTTTTAGGTTATGTAACTGTTATAGAAACACGTGTCAATAAATTCCTTTCAACTAAACTGTATCCATTCAAATCTTTCTATTTTTCTCCGGATTACTTTTGGAACTACAACTGGAACCGTTGAGCAAACTCTACGTGAGCTGATAATCTACTGTGTGTAATATTTATATTACAACACAACGGAAAATACTGTATATTTACCTCCTGTAAAGTCGAGTAACCCACACAGCAAACGCAACCACAACAATGGAAAAACACTACCTGGATATGTCACTCAAAAACATACCAACCCAGGGTAGAAAGGAATATTTATTGAGCATGATTCAAAAAACTAATGAATTCATTCGACGTGTCAGGTGGAAAACGCTCCACTATGATAGAAGCCGTATGAACTCAACATTAGAAAGTGGTGTAAACAACAAATTCGGTTTTAGGACTTGTAAAAACCCACCCACCAACCCACTATTAGATGCATTTGAGCAGGACCTTATGAACTTAATCCTTAAAATTAAATTCAAAGGACGCAATACCAACAGCAAATTACAGAAAGATATAAAAAAACTACTGGACGACCTTAAAAACACCAAAGGAATTGTAGTAAAAGCGGACAAAACATCAAACCTGTACACTATGGATTGCACTACATACAACAACTTCATTCGAAAAGAATTACATAAAAAATATAGAAAAACGAGTGAAGTAACCCTTAAGCACATCAATGATGAGGCATGCGAAATAGTGAAAAATCTCGGAATCGAAGATAGGACAGGACCACTCTTACCGGCGGTACCCACCTTCAATCTTAAGGACCACAAGGTAAACTTTGATAATGACCCTAAAATTAGATTAATCTGCCCCTCTAAATCAGATATAGGTAAAATAAGCAAATATATCTTAGATAGAATCATCCCCCAAATTAAGGCTAAGGTTAACATTAAACTATGGGGGAAGACCCAAGAAGCAATAAGATGGTTTAATAGCATTAGCAATAAGAATAAATCTAAGTTTATCCAGTTTGATATCGATGAATATTACTCATCGATATCACCTGAAACTTTGAATAGAGCCATTAAGTTTGCTAAGGATAACTCTGACCTTACAAACGATGAAATTAAGATTATATTAGAAGCTAGGAAAACTATAGTCAAATTTGAGAACAGTTATTGGGTACGTAAAGATAGACCCTCTAACTTTGACATAACAATGGGCTCTAACGATTCGGCGGAAATAACTGATATTGTGGGGTTATTTATCGCCTTTAGACTCCAGGAAAAATTCAGCAATCTCCACGGCGGAATATACCGCGACGATGTTCTCCTCCTAGCTAAAAACCTTAATAACCAAAAACTAAAAAAACTACGCAAAGATATAAGAAAACTACTACTCGAAATAGGACTAACTATAACATATGAATACAACCTTAAAGTAGTTAACTTCCTGGATGTCACACTCAATTTAAACTCTGGTTTGATTAAACCGTTTCATAAATTGAATGAAAATCTCAAATACGTAAATGTTGGGTCTAACCACCCCATCTCTATAATTAAATCTATCCCTAAAAATATTTCCCTTAGAATCTCGGGTCTATCTTCTAACATACAAGTATTTAAGGAACACGCCGAGTACTACGATAACGCCCTTAGTAAAGCAGGCTACCTCAACAAAATAGAGTACATAGATGGGAACAATCAAAACACCCAAAATAAATCCCACATAGGTAGATATAATAACACAACACCAAACCACACTTACTACCATAGTATGCACACCAGTAAACCAACAAACAAAACTAATAGAAAGCGATGCAAAGAGTACTTATGGTATAACCCCGAATACAATAGCTCCATTAGTACAAATTTACCAGTACTCTTCTTTAAAATAATTAAAAGACATTTTCCCACATCACACAAATACCACAAAATCCTAAACCCTACCACTATAAGACTGCCATACTCTACAGCGTTAAACCTTGAACAACACATAAAAAAGATCAATACTAGAAGGTTAAACGAAAACACTAAGAACTTAAGTACAAAGAACACAAAAAAAACAGTAGACAATACACTACAGAACATAAATAAACCACACCTAAGTTCGTCCGCAATACTACTCCAGAGAAAACCCAACGTACACAACTGTAACTGCACCTATCCTGACAACTGCCCCCTCGGCAATAACTGCCTGGAAAAAATATTATTTATAAGTGTACCATTAAATCCGGAGGCAACGAGTGGTATTACGTGGGATCAACGGCAACATCGTTTAAATCTCGATTGTATAGGCATTCTTACTCAATAAAACACCAGAGCCAAAGAAATGTAACAACTCTAGCAGAAAAAGCTTGGACGCTCAGGGATAGCGATCAAAAGTTTACCCTAAAATGGGAAAAATTAGCTAAAACCCAAAGCTTTTCCAGGAGCCAAAATTTCTGCAAATTGTGTAATCTTGAGATTTATTACATAATCACACACAAGAAGAAACTGCTGAATAACAGAATTGAACGAACATTATTCTGCCGTCACAGAACTAAAACCCTTTTTTCCCACTACAAGCCGAATATTACATAAAAGAGGGACATCCCCCAACTATATAAACCTTAATCTAGTTAGAAAAATATAAAAACAATCTCTTCTCAACATATATTAATAACCTTAAATTACCATACTAATAATGAAAAGATATGCTGATGAGAATAGGTACAAATATGCGATAATGAATGTGTCTAAAAACGTCCATAAGTTTGTATATATATGTGAAAATGTATATAAATAAGTAAATATATATATATGTTTGATGTGTATAGTTAGATGTAAGTGTATTCATGTATTAAAGTGCTTATATATATATATATATATGTATATGTGTGTATATGTATGTTTGTGTATGTATGTATATGTATATATATATATATATATATGTATATGTATATATGTATGTATATATGTGTATGTATATATGTGTATATGGATGTGTATGTATGTGTATGTGTGTACACATGGACTAGAGTACGTATGTATATATGTGTGTGTCTATACGTGTGTATATAAAGATAAGTTGAGTATGAAAATGTATACACATGAGCGCGTATGTATGTACATGAATACATGTGTGTATATATATGTGTATGCATGTGTATATATATGTAAGTATGAATATGTGAATTGTGTGTATATGTATTTTGTAGAGGTGTGCAAATATATTTGTGTGTGAATGCGTGGGTGAAAGGATACGTACACTTGAAAGAAAAATTTAAGTCTGAATGTTAATTAAGTGCAAACACAAAACCAACCACGCATATCTTTACTATCTCTAATCCTTCTATAGATTTAGAAAAATAACCAATAATATATTCTATAAAAAATGTCAAAACAACAGATGGGAATCTAATTACTCACTGCCACCAAGAATTCTCACTGCTATCGAAAAACCACTCCTTCACCTATTCTTCTAACAACTTCACCCCTCCCTCCTAATATTCTCTATAAAAACTAAATAGGTCCTCAGTAATATTATTCTGATGAAATGACAGTAAATAATAACATTGAAATATTGAATGTCTGCATAACTAAAAGTTTGTAGATAGCTGTTTTAGGTTATGTAACTGTTATAGAAACACGTGTCAATAAATTCCTTTCAACTAAACTGTATCCATTCAAATCTTTCTATATATATATATATATATATATATATGTATATATATATATATTACACACACAGAAATGTATATATATTTCTGTGTGTATATATATATTACACACACAGAAATGTATATATATTTCTGTGTGTATATATATATATTACACACACAGAAATGTATATATATTTCTGTGTGTATATATATATATATTACACACACAGAAATGTATATATATTTCTTAGAACAAAATTATTATTAATGTTTTGCTGTTCATAACAATTGGAATTGAAAAGTTACTTTTGAAATTATTAGTTATTTTACTAATGCTTAGATATGTAAAAATGAAGCAATGTTTCTAATAATTGTTTCTACTTTTGGCACAAGGCCAGTAATTACCCAGTACATTACTGGTACTTTATTTTATCGACCCCGTGAGGATGAAAAGCAAAGTTAACCTCGGCGGTATTTGAACTCAGACCGTAAAGGGACGTAACTCCATGCTA
>OZ024747.1:26474205-26486705 GCA_964016885.1 Eledone cirrhosa | reverse complement strand
CAAATCACTTTGAAAATAATCAAGATTTTTTTAGGATTTAATAATATAACTAATTTTCTCATTATCAAGCTGCTGTTTGGAATATAACTTATAATAAAGTTATGATGAAAAATCTTTAGACAATTATAAACACTTTAACATTTTCGTTAACATGTTTCTAATGAAAGATACTGCCTACAACTTACATATGATTTTGGAAATAATCAAGAATTCGGAGGGATTTAGTAAAACTTTCTCATTATTAAGCTGGTGTTTCGAACATAACTTAACACGGGTTCATACATAAGTGTGGCCCATATTTTAAAGGTATAAAATAGCAGACAGCTTAGAATGAAACACAATATTTCCTGGTTAGTTTCATGCTCATATTTAAAGTGGCAGAAAAGCTTAGAATAATACAAAATATTTTTGTGTTCAAATGTCGTAATTTTGAGTTCAAATCTCACCATGTTGGATTTCGGTACTTATCTCTGAGGTCGGTAAAGATAGGTACCAGTTACATATTGATGTCGACAAAATGGAATATGCATCATTGCAGACATTTTGAATATGCATAATATGAGAGAATGGTTTTATATATCGACATTTGTTTATGTAATCATGTATTTTGTCTTTTTCTCTATATTAACACTAATTGAGATTTTTCTACTTCTTGTGCTTAATAAAGAAAATATGTTTGCAATCCTCCTCCTTCTGCTCCTCCTCATCATCGTCATCATTAACACCATCATCATCATCATCCTTATCGTCATCATTAACATCATCATCATCGTTGTTGTCGCCGTGGTCGTTGTCGTTATCATCGTTGTCATTGTTCTCCCTTTGATTAACATCATCATCATCATCATCATCATCATCATCATCAACGGTATGAATAATTTTGATCATCGTTAAAAATTAATAATTACTTCCATCTCATATTACAGCCATTTAAACAGAAAAGCAACCAAACCCCGCCAAAAACATTGCAACACCAGCAACTGTAGCAGCAACGGGAACAGTAGCAGCAACAGAAGCAGCAGCAATAAGAGCAGCAACTATAGCAGCAACAACAGCACGAACAGCAGCAGTAGCAGCAAGAGCAAGAACAACAACTGCTGTAGCAACAACAGCAGATACAGCAGCAGTAGCAGCAACAACTGCAGTAGAAACAACAGCAGATACAGCAACAGTAACAGCAGCAACAGTTACAGCAGCAGTTCTTTATCCACAGAAGAAACCTACAATATCCTATCTGTTACCTGATTTTTTTTCTGATTCGAATGCAAATGACATTTAATAAAACAACAATAACAGAAACAGCAACAGTAACAACAACAGCTGCAACAACAACAACAACAACAACAACAACAACAACAACAACAACAACAACAACAACAACAATGTATATCAAAAGAAGAATTAAAGAAAAAATTAGACAAATAACGCAAATTGTGACGAAATTTGTAAGGATGAGATCAACTTTGTGTTTTATCCTTTCGGGAATCAATAAATAAAGTACCAGTAATAGTCCATGGTCAGTGGATTCGCAGAATTGCTTCACGGAATTGCTTCGCGCTATCTGTTACAGCTCTGAGCGTTATCAATTCAAATCTTGCCTCATATCACTACAAAAGCGATGACGCTACACCTTCCCCAGCTAGCTTATCTTCTCGAGGGAAGTAATTGGCCTTAAAAAGCCAATATGAATATTCTCAAGTACCAAATGATCTATATTCATGACCTTTTGTCAGGTCACTCTTGCGTGCTACTGGTAGCATGTAACCCAATACAACCAGTCGCATGGTCGGATCGACGGCGACTAAACCGGCAAGTTTACTTGGTGATGAGGGTGATCTTGGACACCCTGCAGCACAAGAAACAAAACCTGACAAAGGGTGGAAGAACTCATAAGAGTTGACGACCATCTAAAAAAAAAAAAAAAAAAAATCCTGCCAAATCAATGGGTGGCAGTAATTCCAGCTGCACGCCCCGAAAGACTGGTGTAGTGGTTCTGAGAACACTGTGGCTTTGCAGATGATTAGTGCAAATTGACAATGGAAAGGAGCTCCCGCTCGAGTTAGAAGAGAACTATTGACCCCCAGGAGAAGCAGTGACTCCTGATCGTATTCAGCAACCGAAACAAACATGTACTCTGCTGTAAGAGGAAATAACGATTAGAAAATTCATCTAAAGACAATACACTAGAAATATAAAGAAAAATGGAAAAAGGAACAGAAGAATTTTATGTTTAAGATGCTTATCTTGGTTTTATGGACTACAACACTTATCACACCTAGGACGGGCGCCAATCCATTGCAAGACTGCCAGGAATTATGACCGACAGAAAGATAGTATCAGCAATGGAAAGCCCAAATGGAAACAGATGGGGACCGTTGAATCTTAAACTATTGCAGTATAGGTCTTTACTCTAGAGATCGAGGATGGGATTTTGGTATTATGCAGTGACCTCATGTTAAGGGGTAGTTTCAGGTGTCATATTCCAGGATCTTCCATATGTATGTCAATGCATATCTCACACACTTCGCTCCAGGGAGTTTTAATTATGTATGTGTGTGTACGTGGGCATGTGTATCTGTGTGTATATGTGAGTGTATGAATATATATATATATATTATATATAAATATATATATATATATATATATATATATATATATATATATATATATATATATATATATATATATATATATAAAGGTTTACATATATATATATAAAGTCATAAGTATATATCTGTTTTGCAACGGGTCACTTTGTGGCTCAATGGAGAATTAATAAATTAAATAATCAGAGCTATATATCATAAAACATGATATATATATATATATATATATATATATATATATATATATATATATATATATATTAAAATAACAGATTAAAGTTTAAGCAAAAACTTTAATCTGTAATTTTAATAAATATTTGCTCTACGGTTCTTATATATCTGGTATATATTTATCCTTATCTAGCCCTCTTTGGATTTTAGTCTTTAAATTTATTATTATTACTATATATTTATATATATATATAATAATTGTAAATATATATATATATATATAATTGTTTCTACTTTTGGCACAAGGCCAGCAATTACCCAGTGCATTACTGGTACTTTATTTTATCGACCCCGTAAGGATGAAAGGCAAAGTCAACCTATATATATATATATAATAATTGTATATAATATATATATATTAATGATTATTATTATAATAAATTGAAGTGAAAGCAACTGGTGCGTGTGTTTCTTATTGGCAACATGACCCTCCCAAAGTATAACAATATATATATATATATATATATATATAATATATATATTATAAATTATATATATATTATATATATGATATATATATATATAATAATTGTATATATATATATATACATAATAATTGTACACACATATATATATATATATATATATATATATTTATACAATTATTATGTATATATATACAATTATTATATATATATATATATATATATATATATATATGACCCCGACGGCTGAGCTCAAGCCGTTTCGACGGCTAATTCTGTACAGAATTAGCCGTCGAAACGGCTTGAGCTCAGCCGTCGGGGTCTTACTTACTCCTATTACCCACTCTACTACCCTAAGTATTGAGTACTTTGGTGCGTTATGGTCCACCTGGTTCCTTACCACTTTTCCCTCGTTATATATATATATATATATATATATATATATATATATATATATATATATAATATATATATTATAAATTATATATATATTATATATATAATATATATATAATAATTGTATATATATACATAATAATTGTATATATATATATAATATATATATATATATATATATATATATATATATATATATATATATATATATATATATATATATATATATATATATATAGTTATACTTGGGGAGGGTCATATTTGTGTAATATTGCCAGAATTAATAACAGAACACACTCACTGTTTGGTTGGTTTTCGCTTCTCGCTGTCTTTTATATCGGTAATCTAACTTACTCGGTCCTCAATGTTGCCATTGACTGACCGACGGTCAAAAATAATACAGATACAATATCGACACAAACACATATATATAGTTTATCATAAATCTTTCGTTGCACATCTGCAACATCGTCAGTGGTGTTATCGTTTCCTGCTGCTGTATTATATGTTTCCTGCTGTTGTATTATATGTCTACGCCATTTTTATTCAGTCTGTCTATATATTTATTTATTTATTTGCTTGTTTGTTTATTTTATTTTGTCTTCTTTGCGCATGTGTTTGCGCGTGTGTATAGTGTTTTGTTTGCTGTGTGATGGGTGACTAGTGTGTGTTTATGTGCTTGTTGTTATTGTGTTTGTGTATGTATTTATTTATTTATTTATTTTATTTTATTTACTTATTTATACTTCTCTTAGGTCAGTGTTGTTTGTTTGGGTGTTGTTGTTATTCCATTCATTCTTTCTGTTTAGTCTTGGCCTTCTAATTTCTATTTCACTGGCCTCTCTGATTTGCCTATCTGCTGGGTCATTTCTATGTTTAGATATTATTCTAATTTCTATGTTGTCTATGTTACCGTCATGTTGTTGTCTAGCATGTTCGTATAGTACTGACCCGTTTTTTCGTCCTTTTAGTTCCCCCCAGTGTTGGTCTATCCTTTCACCTATGCTACGAGCTGTCTCACCTATGTATGTTGTCATGTTTCTGCAAGTACCCTCTGTACATCTTATGCTATAGACTACGTTTCTAGTTTTACAGTTTATCCGGGGGTTTACCTTACATATGATACACTTCCTATTGGTACAGTGGGTTTTCTTAAAAGAGTAGGTTTTGCTGATCAGGGATTTTATGGTGGTTCCTGGCTTTGATAACATCAACAATATCTGTATGACTGATGTAAAACTACCGGAAGAATTTACCAATGACCACACAGTAAATATTTATGGGAACACTTTAATCAGTGAACAAGAACAACAAATCCTGCAGCTACCACCAAAATTTGCCATCTACAAAAAGATTAATCCTATGGAGTGCAAAACGGAGCTGGAAAAGTGTTTCACAAAAATACGTTGGAATGCAAAGGTAAACAACAACAACAACAACAATAATAACGGTAGTAGTAATATAAACAATAACTCTGAGTATAGAAATAACAGCCATGACAATAACAATAGTAGGAAAGTGAGAAATAGTAATAATGGTAATAATACTAACGATAGACAGAACAACAACAACCACAATAATAATAATAATAATAGAAACATTAACCACAGACACAGCAGCAGCGACCACAGTAGTAATAACGGTAACAATACGAACAACAACAACCACAGTGGTAATAATGGAAATAATACATGTGGCAACATCAATGATAGACACAACAAAAACAAGAAACATAATAAAAGTAACAACCACAATGGTAGAAATAACAGTAACAACAACAATAACGGTGAAGTAAACAACAATACATCTAGCAATCATAACAATAATAATAATGCTAATGATAGAAACAACAACAACCACCATGATAACAATAATAGCAACACACACAACTATGACGATAGATATAATGACAACCCCTTAGAGAAACCATTTTTCAACCCAGCTGACAAAACATATAAGATGGGTAATATCTATCCTACGAGGTTACCCTTTAATAAAAGAGTTTGCATACCACAACAAATAGATGACAAGACAGAGGCACAGTTCACCATAGCTAGAAATAAGATTAGACAAATAGTAGACAAATACTAAGAGACAGAGCAGACCAGAGGCCCAACAACTTGGGAGGAAACCTGTAGAAGGCTTGGTTAGCCTCAAGCAGCGCACAAGGGATGGTGAGGTAGTATGTCTACCCAAGTCTGGTAGGATGTCAATAGATAGCAGGCCGAACTATATCAAGGCTATGCAACCCCACATCACCAACACGAGCGAAATTGCACAACAAACACACGATGGGAGAGAGAAAATCCTCAACGCTCACATGATGATGTGGACTGACATCCTAAAGCCAAGCAGACGCACTACCAACAACTTCCAGGCGTCTAACAATGGCATACCACCCTTGTATGGGCTCCGCAAAGAGCACAAGACAGTCGACGACCCGACAACAGGACCACCAACAAGACCCGTATGCGGAGCTAATATAGCTAGTAACTACAGGATCTCCTACTTCCTCTCAATGGTTATACGCCCCACAATCAAGATGTCCCCAGATGTATGTGACAGTACAGAGGACCTCCTCAGCAGAATCAGTGAGTGCAACAAAAACAGGAACCTATCCAACTGCATAATAGGTAGCATGGATGTGGTGTCACTGTACCCATCCATTAACATTGATTTTGCTGTGAAAAGATGTGTGGAGATGATCATTGAGAGTGAGGTGGAGTTCTGCGACGTCGACACAGACGAACTGGGCCTCCTACTTAGACTTACCTACGACACTGACTACCTAGACAGCCATGACCTTAGACGTTTCTGCCCCAGTAGACCTATAAGAGGTAGACCCCCCACCATAACCTCAATGGCAAAAAAGACTCCCATGGGAAGGTGGATTGGGTGGACCAAAGCTATACAGACCCCCCAAAACAATGATCAGGTAAGAAAAATGGTCGCACATGCAATAGGGGCTAGTATCAAAACTACCCTAAAGGGCCACATATTTAAGTTCAACGAGAAGATCTACACCCAAAATGAGGGAGCAGCCATTGGCGTCAGCATAGCTGGTGATGTTGCCAACCTTTTCATGGTATGGTGGGAAAGGAGACTTAAAGATCTCCTTAATGAGAGCTCCATAGACCTCATCATGTACTCTCGTTATGTAGACGATATCAATATAGTTATAAGAACATCCCCACTAGAAAGCACTAACAAGTTTTATTTAGAACGTAGCACGATGGAAAGCATCCAGCAAATAGCTAATTCCATACACCAGAGTATAACTGTAACTATCGACTTCCCTTCCAAACACCCTAACAATAGACTACCTGTATTAGACACAGAACTCTGGATTAACACTATAGACGAGAGAGCCCAAATTCTCCACTCACACTATGCTAAACCCATGGCCTCCAAATACCTGATACTCAAAAACTCAGCAATGTCCAGTAGTGCTAAGTTTAATATTCTGATCGCAGATTTGGTACGAGTGATGAAGAATGTGTCCCGCATGTGCGACCCAACAGAAATGGAAAGACACATCCAACACTTCATCAACCGCATGCAGTTCTCTGGCTACAACCAAAAAGACAGAGTTAGAGTATACGAAGGAGCCATGGAGAAGTATAAGACCATCATAGAACTGGACATGAAAGGAATTTTCCCATTATACAGGAGCAAATCATGGAATAGCTTAGATAGGGCTAGACATAAGATAGGGAAAGCCACCTCATGGTACGACAACCAGAGATACCAGAGTGTCATGTTTGTGGACGCTACTCCCGGAGGGAAATTAGCTAACCAGTGTAGAAAGGCCCTGAGAAAGACCCACTTAAAAATTAAGGTGGTAGAAAAGCCAGGAACCACCATAAAATCCCTGATCAGCAAAACCTACTCTTTTAAGAAAACCCACTGTACCAATAGGAAGTGTATCATATGTAAGGTAAACCCCCGGATAAACTGTAAAACTAGAAACGTAGTCTATAGCATAAGATGTACAGAGGGTACTTGCAGAAACATAACAACAACATACATAGGTGAGACAGCTCGTAGCATAGGTGAAAGGATAGACCAACACAAGGGGGAACTAAAAGGACGAAAAAACGGGTCAGTACTATACGAACATGCTAGACAACAACATGACGGTAACATAGAAATTAGAATAATATCTAAACATAGAAATGACCCAGCAGATAGGCAAATCAGAGAGGCCAGTGAAATAGAAATTAGAAGGCCAAGACTAAACAGAAAGAATGAATGGAATAACAACAACACCCAAAACAAACAACACTGACCTAAGAGAAGTATAAATAAGTAAATAAAATAAAATAAATAAATAAATAAATAAATAAATACATACACAAACACAATAACAACAAGCACATAAACACACACTAGTCACCCATCACACAGCAAACAAAACACTATACACACACGCAAACGCATGCGCAAAGAAGACAAAATAAAATAAACAAACAAGCAAATAAATAAATAAATATATAGACAGACTGAATAAAAATGGCGTAGACATATAATACAACAGGAGGAAACGATAACACCACTGACGATGTTGCAGATGTGCAACGAAAGATTTATGATAAACTATATATATGTGTTTGTGTCTATATTGTATCTGTATTATTTTTGACCGTCGGTCAGTCAATGGCAACATTGAGGACCGAGTAAGTTAGATTACCGATATAAAAGACAGCGAGAAGCGAAAACCAACCAAACAGTGAGTGTGTTCTGTTATTAATTCTGGCAATATTACACAAATATGACCCTCCCCAAGTATAACAATATTTGTTTCGACACACGATTTCATATAAAAAACCTCGCAAAACTATATATATATATATATATATATATATATATATATATATATATATATATATATATATAAACGGAAAAAAGGAAACGAAATTTGATTTCCCACTCTTAGTACGGTGTTACTTAAATATAAGTATGTACACGTACATATATATATGTATACAGACGCACAGTAGTATGCACATATCTATACAGACGTACAGTAGTATGTATACATATATACATACATGCACACATATATATATATGTACGTATGGATTCACCGAACATTTATTATAATGCTCGGTGTGTTTGTAAACAAACATCCCGTATTAAGCCGTAGTGTCTAGCAACCATCGATGCTCGTTTGTTCAACACTGACAAAGGAATATACGTTCAACAATCTGGCAGGAAGGTATACGTTGCTGACGATAGCTAATAAGCTTGAAACTAGTACATCGTTCTTTTGTCAGTGTTGAACAAACGAGCAACGATGGTTGCTAGACACTACGGCTTAATACGGGATGTTTGTTTACAAACATACTGAGCATTATAATAAATGTTCGGTGAATCCATACGTACATATATATATGTGTGCATGTATGTATATATATGTATACATACTACTGTACGTCTGTATACATATATATATGTACGTGTACATACTTATATTTAAGTAACAGCCGTACTAAGAGTGGGAAATATATATATATATATATATATATATATATATATATATATATATATATATATATATATTTAAAGCTTAGAATTGCTCGCTTTAGATCAGGATGATACTATTTTACAAGCAGATTATCAACTTACCAACATAACCACTCCACATAATTTTGTTACCATCTGATAATATTACATTGGTGGTAGTTAATGATATAATTACTACCTACCATATCATTGAAATACGTATAATGCTAAAAATACAATTATGTAAACTTAACATGTCTTAACATTATTTCGCGAGCGATTGTGTGTGTGTATAAATATAAATATATATATATATATATATATATATATATATATATATATATATATATATATATATGTAGATAAATCTACCAAAATGTATGGTAATGTCCAATCCGTATGAAGTAAAAATTTTACATAGATCTATATGATATACATACCAACACACACATATATATCCTAGAAACGATCGTAAAATGATGAATTTTTTAATATAAGGAACTGTTTCTTTGTTTTTATTCATTATTTTTATTAATTTATATATATATATATATATATATATATATATATATATATATATATATATATATATATACTGAATAATTACATTGTTCCAATATTTAGTCACAGAGAGAGAGCGTAAGAGAAATGGAAATGGAACGGGATGGACCTCCGTCGGGTTCAATGACGAATTCTCCTGTTGTTCGATCAACGAAACACACGATAATTTCAGGAACAGGCTAAGTCGCTGTGCATTTCACAGGTACATGTATCTTTAAGATAATTCGCAAGGAGATTAAGAATGACATAGTGTGTGACAAGGCCGGTCCATGTACATTTCATCCGACGGGCTCCCAAACAGTTTTCGTCTACCCAATTTCATTCACAAAGCTTGGGTCGGTCCTAGGATATGGTAAGTGACAATTATCTAAGACACTACCCAAACTGCCGATTAAATGGTTGCCTTGTCCTTGGAATTTAAATGTTGTGAAATAACGATAGTCAGTATGATCTTTTTCAGCTCTAAAGGACGTCATCTGAACCCAGCAATATACCGCATAACATTGCTCCTGAAGTGTTTAGCTTCGTTTGTACGGACTGTAAGTAGTATACGAATAAGAAGTGGAGGGCCTTCTATCAGTGGAAATATGACATTTCCTCCTAAGCAACACATGCCAAGTTTTCTCGCTCCACAACTACTGCATATAATATCCATGCTACTAATCGCCACTTTCGGATCATTTCTATAATTTCTTGATGGATCATATAAAAACGTAGCTCTTAGCCAGTTTATTTTGCCTTGAAGAGTCCTTTGTGCTCGTCGTGTTTGCATCACAACTCTCATTGCCTCTCGGTGATTTTCATATTCAACCTCCGTTTGTTGCGATTGTCTTTCTTCTTGCCTTAATCTTTCTGTTTCCTGTCTCTGAGTTTCTCTTTACCTTGAAGATTTCAACTGTTTGGCAGACATTGTAGCTACACCGAAAGATGAGAAGTGTTTTTGTGACATGATGAAATTAATTTTCTTGAAAAATAGCGTGAAAAAAAAACAAACAATACAAAGCAATATATATATATATATATAAAATAGAAATGCAAATCGCAGCCTGACAGAACAGGTTGACACTGTGTCTTCTGAATTTGGTCAATAATAATATGACACTATCCTCAAAAAGCTAATATAGACCGTAGATTAATTTCAAATAGTATCAATTTTTTCTGTGTAGTTAGTATCACCTAAATTTCAATGACTGGTGTAAAACGACAAACCTACTTTGATTTATTGTAACTCTTCCTCTCTTTTAGTCCTCCGAAATAAAAAAAACCGACCGCCCAAAATAAAAAAAGGACCCTCAAATAAAAAACGGACCCCCACCAAATAAAAAATGGATTCCCCCCAAATAAAAAACGGACCCTCCCCCAGATAAAAAACGGATCCCCCCAATAAAAAACGGATTCCCCCCAAATAAAAAACGGATCCCCTCCCAATAAAAACAGACCACCCCAAATAAAAAACGGATCCCCCCAATAAAAAACGGAGCCCACAAATAAAAAACGCCCCCCCCCCATAAAAACGGACCACCCCAAATAAAAAACGGATCCCCCCAATAAAAAACGGAGCCCTCAAATAAAAACGGACCCCCCACCAAATAAAAAACGGACCCCCAAATAAAAAACGGACTCCCCCAAATAAAAAACGGACCCCAAATAAAAAACGGACCCCCAAATAAAAAACGGACCCCCCCATATAAAAAACGGACCCCCAAATAAAAAACGAAGCCCCCAAATAAAAAACGGACTCCCCCACCAAATAAAAAACGGATCCGCCCCCAAATAAAAAACAGACCTCCCCAAATAAAAAAATGGTTCCCCCCAAATAAAAACGGACCCCCATATAAAAAACGGACCCCCAAATAAAAACGGACTCCCCCCAAAACGGATTCCCCCCAAATAAAAGTAACTTCAATAGCTCTTCATCATCGACTCCGGGAGAAACTCTAGGACCAACCACCAATAAACACCCTAGTGGTCGGCAAACATGATCAACTGTCCTGTATGTCTATGTTCAGATCTCCAGTCAGATTCTTAATCGAACACAAGTAGAAGTCAGTGTCATCCCGGCATCTGCAAACGACCTCCGTTATAGAGAGGGGAGTGAGTGGCAGCTACCAATGATTCTACAATCAAAGCTTACAGATACCGTACTCTCTCCCTCCACAGAGGCTCACAGTAATATACATGGACATTCACCGTTGCTGATGTCCATCAACCTATCATTGGAGCAGACATCCTTCGGGCTCAGTCACTGCTGGTCGATAATCAGGGGAGACGACTCGTCAATAGCAGTAAGTATGCCTCTGTTTCTCTGGCACATGTGACTTTTCCCTTTCCCTCTTTCTTTATCTCAATATCTAAAACTTTAAGTGTACCTCTCTCTGCATAACGGCCTATCTCACTCTCTCTGCCTTTCTCCTTAGATGTGTGTGTATCTATGTACGTGAGTGTGTGTGTGTGTGTGTGTGTGTGTGTGTGTGTGTGTGTGTGTGTGTGTGTGTGTGTGTGTGTGTGTGTGTGTGTGTAATTGTGATTAAACTAACCAACCAAGCAAGAAACATTTCTCTATTATATCATATATAGTCTAGCAGAAAACCACCCGGTGGGCGGTTTTCTGCTAGCAAATCTAGTGTATATACTGATATTGTTGAGATTTGGATGAGAAATGTTTTCGGCACAACATGTTCACCGTCTCTCGGTGTGTCTTTTATGCATGTATAAATATATATGTTATCTATACGGTGAAATCTTTGAAATAAATATATGTTGAAACGAAAAAGGA
>OZ024747.1:26461705-26464205 GCA_964016885.1 Eledone cirrhosa | reverse complement strand
GTGCGTATATATATATATATATTGTGTGTGTGTGTGCGTATATATATATATATGTGGGATAACAAGTTATCGTTATAATCCAGTTAGAGGTTGTGAGTACTCTGTGTCGTGGATAGTTTTAACGTACGGCTTTGTTTGACTCAACAAGATGTTTCCATAGTTATGCGGCGAGTTCGCGGTAATTCCTATGCAGGTTATACTTGGAGTAATAATAGTTAAAGAATGAAGAGTAACACGGTTGGCTGTACAATAAGGGGCTTTATTTCAAGTACTGACAATTGTTTCATTGATCAGGTGAGTCTAGAGGTCGCTAATCGCTTGAAGTTGCGTCACTCGATCTCCAATACATTATTTACCTCTGATCAACACATCAACACATAGGTAGAGAAGTAACTTCTCTACCTATTTACCATATGTATTTTATTATTGATGTTATTGTTTTGATTATACGCTACCCTTCTATATATATCTTGCCTTGAGTGAATTATTTTTATATCTACGTACTCTGATGTGTTGATCAGAGGTAAATAATGTATTGGAGATCGAGTGACGCAACCTCAAGCGATTAGCGACCTCTAGACTCACCTGATCAATGAAACAATTGTCAGTACTTGAAAAAAAGTCCCTTATTGTACAGCCAACCGTGTTACTCTTCATTCTTTCACTATATATATATATAATATATACATATATATATAGTCGATCGAATTTCGTCAAATCGGACCGAGGAAACAATGTTTCCATTGGTCTTTCCAATTGCTAATACTATCTATCGGTCGCAACTCCAGGTAGAAGGAGCAACTTGAAATAAAGTGTCTTGCTCAAGGACATAACGCATCGCCTGGTCCGAGAATCGAACTCACAACCTCACGATTGCGAATCCAATTCTCAAAATACTCAGCCATGCGCCTTCACATGGTAACGCTTGTCAACACTACACTCTATTTATTTTACATTCGAAAGGGAGGACTGACCTCGAAATATCATGAAATGTAAGGTAAAAGTGCAAACTGTAGTTTTATTTATTTTTCTTACTTTACTCAACTCTACTTTTCACTCTTAGATTGCACCGGTTTTCCCTTCCCCCAACAATCCCAATACAGTCAGTCTCTCGATAATTAAGTTGTTGAAGAGAAGGAAAATAGCAACGGCGTGTTATGGAGTCATATTGGTCAGCTACATAAACAGTAAGCAACATGGATTTATTACAACTCAATAGATAGAAGAGGAGACCGGGAGAGGGAGTTGACGGTGGTGGCGGCGGTGGTGGAGGTGGTGGTGGTAGTGGTGGTAGGACTGGTGGGGTCTTTTGTATACACGTCATGTATCAGACAATTTAGGATTGCTATACATAAGTGTGTGTATGAACTATATATAAATATCCATCAATATATATATATACACATAATACACACACACACACACACACACACACACACACACACACACACACACACACACACACACACACACATATATAATGCATACACGTATAGGTTGATATGTATGTATATATATCAGAGGAACCTTTAATCAGATTTTTTCACATGTAAAAACAAAGAGACTTCTTTTTAAATTCTTTTCTAATTCGTTTTTCTTTTGATTGGAGAAGAAGAAGAAGAAGAAGAAGAAGAAGAAGAAGAAGAAGGAGGAGGAGAAGAAGAAGAAGAAGAAGAAGAAGAAGGAGGAGGAGGAGGAGGAGGAGAAGGAGAAGAAGAAGAAGAAGAAGAAGAAGAAGGAGGAGGAGGAGGAGGAGGAGAAGGAGAAGAAGAAGAGGGAGGAGGAGAGGAGGAGGAGAAGGAGAAGAAGAAGAAGAAGAAGGAGGAGGAGGAGAAGGAGAAGAAGGAGAAGAAGAAGAAGAAGAAGAAGGAGGAGGAGGAGGAGGAGGAGAAGGAGAAGAAGAAGAAGAAGAAGAAGAAGAAGGAGGAGGAGGAGGAGGAGGAGAAGGAGAAGAAGAAGAAGAAGAAGGAGGAGGAGGAGAAGGAGAAGAAGAAGAAGGAGGAGGAGGAGAAGAAGAACAAGAAGAAGACGAAGGAGGAGGAGGAGGAGAAGGAGAAGAAGAAGAAGAAGAAGGAGGAGGAGAAGGAGAAGAAGAAGAAGGAGGATGAGGAGAAGGAGAAGAAGAAGAAGAAGAAGAAGAAGAAGAAGAAGGAGGAGGAGGATGAGAAGAAGAAGAAGAAGAAGAAGAAGGAGAAGGAGGAGGAGGAGAAGAAGGAGGAGAAGGAGAAGAAGAAGAAGAAGAAGAAGAAGGAGGAGGAGAAGAAGAAGAAGAAGGAGGAGGAGGAGGAGAAGAAGAAGGAGCAGGAGGAGGAGAAGAAGGAGGAGGAGGAGAAGGAGAAGAAGAAGGAGGAGGATGAGGATGAGGAAGAGGAGGAAGAGGAGGATGAGGAGGATGAGGGGGATGAGAAGGATAAGGATGAGGAGGATGAGGAGGATGAGGAGGAAGAGGAGGATGAGGATGAGGAGGAAGAAGAGGAAGAGGTTGAGGATGAGGATGAGG
>OZ024747.1:26454205-26456705 GCA_964016885.1 Eledone cirrhosa | reverse complement strand
CGGTGGATCAGATATTTGGAAGTCATGGGTTTGGCATAATGGGAATGGAGGATTTGTTTTTTGTTATTAATGGTATCTAACCAGAGCTCTGTGTCTAGTATAGGTAATCGATGGTTGGGGTGTTTGCTTGGGTAGTTTATAGTAACTCTAATACTCTGGTGTATGGAGTTAGCTATTTGCTGGATGCTTTCCATTGTGTTTTTCTCTAATTCCTGACTGTTCTCTAGTGGGGGTGTTTTAACTACGATGTTTATATCATCAACGTAGCGTGAGTACATTATCAGGGTTAAGGGGTCTTCTAATTGTTGTTTAAGTTTAAGTCTACTGTCCCACCATACCATGAATAAGTTAGCTATGTCTATGCATAGCTAACTTATTCAAAGTATAACAATATCGGTTTCAACACACGTTTTCAGATTAAGAATCTTGCTAAACAAATTCAGAAACGAAATATATATATATATATATATATATATATATATATATATATATATATATATATATATATATATAATATATATATATATATATATATATATATATATATATATATAAGTTGATGAATACTTCAACAGGCTCTAAGTACTTGTAGAAATATGCAAGGTGTTTATAATATTTGTGGTTCGATGGTACTAATTTGAGATACCAGAACAACGCATGCGGTCAAGCCGTTAAAATGACACACACGCAAAATCAGGTCGCAGATAATAGCTGTTTATTATAAACGTATTGATACTGCCACTAAAATTAGTAGCATTATTCAACGTTTTGTTCTCTACATAAGGAGAAAAATTATAAAAGTGGATGAATACTACAACAGGCACTAAGTACTTGTAGAAATATGCAAGGTGTTTATAATATTTGTGGTTCGATGGTACTAATTTGAGATACCAGAACAATATAAAAAGAGCGGAGCAATCGGTTATCAAACAATTTTCTAAATAAATTAAAAAACGATTTAAATAATCACCTGTTCTATTGCTGTTACCGACGGTTTCACCATTCCAAATATTGGAAATCGAGAGAATTTCTAATGGAAAGAAATGGATCTTCAGACAGCTTATTTCCATACTATAAGGTTGCCAGCCTTACAGAAAGTAAATATTTCGCTTCCTGCCCAACGCATGCGGTCAAGCCGTTAAAATGACACACACGCAAAATCAGGTCGCAGATAATAGCTGTTTATTATAAACGTGTTGATACTGCCACTAAAATTAGTAGCATTATTCAACGTTTTGTTCTCTACATAAGGAGAAAAATTATAAAAGTGTATATATATATATATATATATATATATATATATATATATATATATATATATATATACACTTTTATGTATATGTCGATGTCGTCCTTTTATATACGATGTCGTCCTTTTCACTTTCTCGCCCACCCGAGGAAGCCCCTCGGTCCTTTGTAGCCTCAGTACCCCCAACCTCATCCCCTATTCTATAATAGAATTGGCCGACTCCGCTTTTTATAGCAGATGTGATAGACCCCGGATACTTGCTTTCTTATCCGATGGCTGCCCCATTTCCGTACTTTCTACATTTCTCTAGTGGTATCTTGGCTTTAATTTCTCGTATATCAGTATTTATTTTTTTTTTGGTGGGGATTCTGAATTAATTTTCCGTATCAAATTTTTCATATACTTCGTACGAGCATTTATGTAGTTTGCACTAGAATTTTTGTATCGTAGCGGCACCCTTAGAGATAGTATTAGTATTCATTTTAGGGATTCTGAATTATTATTTCGTATTAGTTTATTTTTTGCACTGGGTGGTTGCTTGCCTTGTGCCTAGGGTAGAAACAATTATTGCGTATTAGTCTCGGGACTCTGAATTATTATTTCGTGGTAGTTTCTTTAGTATTTTGACCCCCCACTTGTTGATCTGTCACCGTAAGATATACTCGGTTGATTACTACTATCTCTTAAAATGGTCTCATTATAATTCCGTCCCACTTTTCTATAGTTTAGCAGTACCAGTGAGAGACTTGATGACTGTCGTTAGGGAATAGTAACCGAAATAGTTTTTAATACTTTTAACATTCTCGGTCTTCTTCTATATATTTACCCCATATTGTTTTACTTATTGTTTCGACTTCCTCCCCTCCCCCTCCCTAGTATACTTGCTTGACCTCCTGCCCTGCTGTAGTTGGCACTATCAACGCACGACTGGGTTTCCTCCACCCCCTCTCCCTCTTTCTTCTACTGGCAGGTTCAGCTACCCCTTCCTTCCACAAATTGCCATGATAGAATTATGTGTCTCAACAACAAACTTTTGACCAATCCTTGTGACAATCACTTTTACTATATATGGAATTACCCCCTTAGAAGCTCAGCTATTCTTATACCAGGATAAAAATGTTCACTTAGTCCAGAATTAGCCGTCGAAACGGCTTGAGCTCAGCCGTCGGGGTCCTACTCGTTCCTATTACCCACTCTACTACCCTAAGTATTGAGTACTTTGGTGCGTTATGGTCCACTTGGTTCCTTACC
>OZ024747.1:26437295-26444005 GCA_964016885.1 Eledone cirrhosa | reverse complement strand
CACTTGGGATGCCATCCAGTGCAGCCTGGCCTCAGACAGGCTCACGCGCCAGCTCGACCAGCACCGCCTTGCTTGTTTTCGTGCGGCCTCCAAACCCCACAGTGGTGCCTGGCTCCATGCTCTGCCCCCCTTCTCCACTGGCACGCAGCTAGACAACCATAGCCTGCGAATCGGCGTTTCCCTGAGGCTCGGCCTCCCGATCTGCCAGCCACACCAATGTCGCTGCGGTTCCACCGTGGACTCTTTCGGCCTCCACCCGCTTTCCTGTCGCCACAGTGCTGGCCGCATTCCACGTCATACTACCCTCAACGAGGTCATTAAGCATGACTTGGACGCTGCAGGGTTCCCTTCCCAGCTCGAGCCGGTGGGGCTGGATCGAGGGGATGGCAAAAGGCCAGATGGCATGACCATCTTCCCGTTCCGCGGTGGCAAACCCCTCGTCTGGGATGCCACTTGCACCGACACTTTCTGCAGCCGCAACCTGGTGCAGTCTGCGACTGACCCAGGTTCTGCTGCACGTCAGGCTGAGGGGGCCAAACTCCTCAAATACCGGTCGCTCCTCCGACAGGTTTGCGGTCGTTCCCCTGGCAGTGGAAACTTCTGGTGTCCTCGGCCACCATGTCCTCGGCCTCCTTACTCACCACCATAGGCGCTGAGTTGGCCAGCCGCAGGTGTGAGCCCCGCGAGTTGGAGTGGCCTTCTCCAGCGCGTCTCCCTTGCCGTCGTCCGGGGAAACGCCTTCTCCATTCTGTCCGCCGGGGCTGTGGGTGGGCCCCATCGCGTACCAATACATTAGTTAAATACCATTCTTTTCATCTGATACAGCACAATAAAGACAGTGTGAAACATTAAATATACTTTTCAGCGAATAACTATTAATTAAATTTTTTATTTTGTATTTTCAAAATTTGTATTTTCAAAAAAAAAAAAATACATACACATATAGTTCTGTTTGTCTTTGCTTTCTTTCAGGTATATTGTGTCGTTCATTTTCCCTCACGCATACTTTTATTTTTACCTTATTTCACACTTCACAGTCATTCAGGAAGCTCACACCCCTCTCTCTCTCTCTCTCTCTCTCTCTCTCTCTCTCTCTCTCTCTCTCTCTCTCTCTCTCTCTCTCTCTCTCTCTCTCTCTCTCTCCTTGCTCTCATTCACTCTCTATCATTCTCTCATCCTTTCTGACTTCTCCCCGCCACTCTCTCCTCTCATGCGTCCGTTGTGTTTTTCTCTTTTTTCTCCTTTCAATAACTCATTTCTTTTTCATTTGTATAACCTCTAACCTCTCTTCTCTCCTCCCTTCACCCCTTCTCTCCCTTTCTTTTTTATTTGATGTTTGTTCCTAGTCCTTAAATTATCTTCCTTATTTGTCTTCTTTCCAGACTCTTTCTCCACTCTTGTAACTAATTATATATATATATGTATATAATTAGTTACAACAGTGACATATACAAATTCGTAAGTTTCTTTGGCTTATACTCCCGAACTCATTCAGCCTGTTGTATAAACAAAGATGGCTACACCTATAGCAGTTTTAAGAAAATATAAGAGAGGTTTCTAAGGGTAGGTAATCCAGAATTTAGCTTTAAATAGACAAAAGAAAGGGGTGTGTAATTTTACATTGAAACTAGAAATTTTAAACCTATCTGCACTGTAGTGGTAATTAAAAGGAGATCTTTACTGCTGATATTCTTGCTGATCCACTAGGGGAAAGTTTAGCGTTGTATAGATATAATAAATTTTAAAGGAATTTGTTCGTCTATTAATTTGACCGATACTTGACCGAAATGGCATATGAAGTTAATGATTCTTTCTGTCTTTCGTTTCCTTTCTCTGCGAAGGATGGTCATATTCCTAGCGACGGTCCAAATAGGTAGGCTCGGATTGTATTAAATGATTTTGCAAATCTTTATTTGCTTGGTTGATCTTATTTCTACATGTAGACTTGTGTATATATGAATTAATCTTAATTATGTTTTGCATTCGTGTGTGTATATTACGTTTAGTTGTATGTAAATAATGTTTCTACTTTTGGCACAAGGCCACAATTATCCCAGTGTATTACTGGTACTTTATTTTATCAACCTCGTAAGGATGAAAGGCAAAGTTAACTTCGGCGGGATTTGAACTCAGAACGTAAAGGGACATAACTCTGTGCTGCAAAGGATGGTGTCTGACGCTCTACCGATGCCATTGAGGTTTATGCCTTTTACAGCGACTTTGCTCTACGTACGATGACGCATCTGAGATCGTTGAGCTAGGATGACTCGAGTCCCATCGAGCAAGAGCGAAGAAGAATAAAATAACACACACACACACACACACACACACACACACACACACACACATATATAATATATATATATATATATATATATAATATTCAAATTGAAAAAAAAACAAGGTTTTTTAATCAAATCCATCTATCCCTACAATTGTTTCTATACAGGTGAGAGACATGTATTTACATGCAAACAATGAACCAATCTGTTATAAATAATAATAATTCCCATAGTATAAATCTTCGCATGCATATCTTCAGGAGTATGAAAGAAAGATTTCATTCATCACAACTCATATCAAGAATATAAGCAAACAATAAAGCAGAAAGAAAGCAGAAAATAGATGTCAGCAGATACATGGGAAATAGAGATAGATAAAATCTTTAGGCTTGTGAAGCGTATAGCCATCGGTTTTTTCTTTTGTGTGAACCTTAGATATATAGTAGTATAGCAAGATTATGTTGTAAAGGACGGAGAGAGAATTGAACAGTTAGACCAGGCAAGGGCGACCTTTTTCGAGAAGCGGGCCGCATGAGATATGGTTCATCATCAGGCTAGCCGCAAGCGCTAATTTACATTCGTGCCCGCATTAAAAAAAGGCCGGTAACTCAGGTTGTTTTGATTTGTTTCTTCAGAATTCGTACATATTGTATTCTTCGATCGTAAAAATGATAGAACGATAAATTATGACTGAAAAGTTGGGGTAAAAAAATCAGAAAGATTTCACTTAGGCGACTTGGACGTGCCATTCAGAAAGCTTTGCGGGCCGTAGGTTTCCCATGACTGAGTTAGACAATCGAAAATCAAAGAAGGCACTCTATAATGAACATTTGATAATCTCTATATTAACACAGGTGCAAAAAGAAGGATCATTATTTTAATTCACTCGGAAATAAACCAAAGTCTGAGGAAGAAATCAAATTCTGTCGCTATCATGGTATTCTCACCTGTATAGGAATAATTGTATAGATTAAAGAGGGATTTGATTTTAAAAACTTGGCTTCTTCAGTTTAAATATTTATGCTCTGCTGCCCTCACCATCTTCAATAGCAAGTATCTTAACTTTCGACTGGATTTCAATTCCTACTTACTGTCGACCTCAAAGGCATACTGTGTTTTTATCAGACCATACCAAATAGCCGGCTATTCCACTATAATTATTCACATAAACACACACACGCACGCACACACACACACACACACACACACACACACACACACACACACACACACACACACACACACACACACACACACACACACACACACACACACACACACACACACACACACATATATATATATATATATATATATATATGCATATATATATATATCTATATCTCTCTCTCTCTCTCTCTCTCTCTCTCTCTCTCTCTCTCTCTCTCTCTCTCTCTCTCTCTCTCTCTCTCTCTCTCTATATATATATATATATATATATATATATATATATATTAAAATAACAGATTAAAGTTTAAGCAAAGAATCGCTGCTTTCACCCTTAACGGGATCTTCTGAAACTAACTATACGTGGATATTTTACGTCTTGATGTGGGAGCTAAGTATATGTTTTGTTTATACCATTATTTATTTGCATAGATAAGTATAAATTACCCGTATGTTTTGTGAAGGTACGTATACCTTCTCGTACGTATATTTGATTGTTTATGTTATGGCGTATAATTTAATATATTCTGGAACATATGGTTTGGCTATGTGTATACGGGAGTTTTGCGTCTGTGTGAGTATGCAGGTTCGTACGTATGTAGGGTGTGTGTATATGTGTACTTCATGTTTTGGTTGACTTACGTCTCCGAACATTCGTATATTTACATGTAGGTATGTGTGTGCGCTTGTTATATACGTATTTATTTATTTATATACGTTCATATAATTATTTATTTATTTGTATACTCGCATACACACACACACATATTTATATGTGCATGGTTTTGTATACCTATGGTAAGTGTTTTGCGTATGCTTGTGTATGTACGTATTTGTTTACGTGTATGTATTTATTTATTTCTATTACTTCTGTATTGTATTTATTTACTTTGTTCTTAACTCTGTAGCGGAGATTCATTCGGTCTCCTAGTTAAAATTTTAGTCTACGACTTCTGCTATACCATTTACGTGGTTTTGTCTTTGCGTGCAATTGTTCTCCATGGTCCACATATGATGTATTATCTTCGTTTTTTTCGTTTATTGCCAGAGAACGTCTCTATGAACCACCTAAGAGAACATTAGTCTACGACCTCTTTTATACCATAAACGTGGTTCTGTCTTTGCACGTAATTGTTTTTCATCGCTCCAAATAATGACGTATTATATTCGTTTTTTCCTGTTCTTTGCCAGGGAACGTTTCCACGAACCAAAGTATCGTCTTCCTGTCTTCTTCCGGTTGCTACGTTTTTTGAAATATCCACTTCTGCGTTTACAGATTGACTTTGTTAGTTTCAGAAGATCCCGTTAAGGGTGAAAGCAGCGATTCTTTGCTTAAACTTTAATCTGTTATTTTAATAAATATTTGCTCTACGGTTCTTATATATTTGATATATATTTATCCTTATCGAGCCCTCTTTGGATTTTAGTCTTCAAATTTATTATTATTACTATATATATATATATATATATATATATATATATATATATATAATAATAATAAATTTGAAGACTAAAATCCAAAGAGGGCTCGATAAGGATAAATATATATCAAACGTCTTGATGTGGTAGCTAAGTATATGTTTTGTTTATACCATTACTTATTCGCATAGGTAAGTATATATTACCTGTATGTTTTGTGAAGGTACGTATACCTTCTTGTACGTATATTTGATTGTATATGTTATGGCGTATAATTTTTATATATTCTGGTACATATGGTTGTGTTATGTGTATGGGAGTTTTGCGTCTGTGTGAGTATGCAGGTTCGTACGTATGTAGGGTGTGTGTATATGTGTACTTCATGTTTTGGTTGACTTACGTCTCCGAACATTTGTGTATTTACATGTAGGTATGTGCGTGCGCTTGTTATATACGTATTTATTTATTTATATACGTTTATTTAATTATTTATTTATTTGTATACACGCATACACACACACACATATTTATATGTGCGTGGTTTTGTATACCTATGGTAAGTGTTTTCGCGTATGCTTGTGTATGTACGTATTTGTATGCGTGTATGTATTTATTTAATTTCTATTACCTCTGTATTGTATTTATTTACTTTGTTCTTAACTCTGAAGCGGAGATTCATTCGGTCTCCTAGTTAGAATTTTAGTCTACGACTTCTGCTATACCATTTGCGTGCAATTGTTCTCCACGCTCCACATATGACGTATTATCTTCGTTTTTTTCGTTCATTGCCAGAGAACGTCTCTATGAACCACCTAAGAGAACATTAGTCTACGACCTCTTTTATACCATAAACGTGGTTCTGTCTTTGCGCGTAATTGTTTTTCATCGCTCCAAATAATGACGTATTATATTCGTTTTTTCCTGTTCTTTGCCAGGGAACATTTCCACGAACCAAAGTATCGTCTTCCTGTCTTCTTCCGGTTGCTACGTTTTTTGAAATATCCACTTCTGCGTTTACAGATTGACTTTGTTAGTTTCAGAAGATCCCGTTAAGGGTGAAAGCAGCGATTCTTTGCTTAAACTTTAATCTGTTATTTTAATAAATAATATATATATATATATATATATATATATATATATATATATATATATATATATATATATATATATATATATATATATATATATATATATATATATATATATATATATATATATATATATAAAATATTAAACAAATAATGAATAAACAATTCCTTATATTAAACAAAAAAAGTTCATTATTTAACGATCGTTTCTAGGATATATATGTGTTAGAGTTGGCATGCATATTCAACAGATCTATGTACAAAATTATACAAAATTATACAAACTATCAAGATTAAATATACATACCAACACATATATACGCCGTCTTCAGAAATAATGAAATATATTTATTGATAATAACAACAATTCAAACTTTCAGGTCCGTTTGGGAACAAAATTGACCAATGAAAATACAAAAGGTTTAATGCAGTTCGGTGTGTGTATATACATGTAACAACCCTTACACATATTTTACAAAAATGTATGCACAACCTGTATACGCATACAAAAAGGATGGATGCAAATACAAAATTTCAAGGTTAATGTCTCTGTAAGTTTATAATGCACAGATAAGATGCGTATAGATACATAAATATGAAATAAGTGTATACACATATTCTCATACTAACACATATCCGTACAATCACACATACACGCGCGTATATGCATAAACATACACATAAACTACGAACATACAAACACACACACACCCCCACTCACATATATATATGTGGATATAAAATCCTAAGCACA
>OZ024747.1:26367295-26432295 GCA_964016885.1 Eledone cirrhosa | reverse complement strand
TATATATATATATATATGTGGGTGTTTGTATGTGTATTTATGGTTGTATGTGTGTGTAGGTATATGTATATAAGTGTATGTGTGTATATATATATATATATATATATATATATATATATATATATGTGTATATATATCTCTATTAATGCGTGTATATATGTATATGTATATGCCTTTTTCTTTGTATGTCTGAGTTGGGTGAGGGTGTAGTGGTGTTTCTATGTATATACGCATATATGGATGCGTTTGTATTTGTATATATGAGTATATGTAAGTGCGTATGTATGTATGATTATATATCTAATTCTATGTATGAGTATATATGTGTGTATGTATGTTGTGAGTGTATGTATGTATATGTCTATGTGTGTATATATATATGTATGTATGTGTGTGTATGTATCTATGTATATGTATGTATGTACATATATGTCTATGTATGTGTGTATGTATGTGTATGTATATATATATATATATATATATATATATATATATATATATATATATATATATATCTTTATATTTTTTTTTTATATATATGTGTGTGTGTGTATGTGTGTGTGTGTGTGTGTATATATATCTTTGTATATGTGTATGTGTATGTTCGTGTAGGTGTATGTGTGTGTATGACTATATATGTATGTGTATGTGTGTATGTGTGTATATATATCTATGTGTGTGTACATGTATGTATGTGTAAGTATGTGTATGTGTGTATGTGTGTATATGTATATATATATATATATATATATATATATATATATATATGTGTATATATATATATATATATATATATGTTTCTCTATTTGTATATGTATATGTGTATGGGTATATACCTTTTTCTTTGTATGTCTGAGTTGTGTGAGAGTGTAGTGGTGTTTGTATGTATATACCGATATATAGATGCGTAAGTATTTGTCTGTATGTATGTATATATGTCTGTATGTATTTGTGTGTATATATAGGTATGTATGTGTATATCTGTATGTATATATGTATGTAAGTGTATGTATATGTGTGTGTATGTGTGTATATATATGTGTCTATATAGTATGTGTGATTATATGTATATGTATGAGTGTATGTATATATATATATATATATATATATATATATATATATATATATATATATATATATATGTATATATATATGTGTATTTATATGTATGTGTGTATATGTATGTAAGTGTGTATATGTATATGTTTATATATGTGTGTGTATGTATGTTCTAAGTGTGGATGTGTGTATATGTATGTATGTGTTTATATATGTGTATGTATATATATGTGTGTGTGTGTGTGTATATATATATATATATATATATATATATATATATATATATATATATATATATATATATATTTTCTTGATATATTTCTTTTTTCTTTTTTCTTTTTTCTTTTTCTTTTCTTTCCTTTTTAATGTTTATTTATTATTTATTATTTTTTATTTTCTTAGTTTATAGATACATCTATATTAAGCAGTCAGCCCAAACCGTTGAATACTGACCTCTCCCCCCCCCTCCCACCTAATTTCTGTATCTTTATCTAAATGTGTGTGCCAGTGTTTATGTGAGTGAATTAATATCCATGTGCTTAGGATTTTATATCCACATATATATATGTGAGTGGGGGTGTGTGTGTGTTTGTATGTTCGTAGTTTATGTGTATGTTTATGCATATACGCGCGTGTATGTGTGATTGTACGGATATGTGTTAGTATGAGAATATGTGTATACACTTATTTCATATTTATGTATCTATACGCATCTTATCTGTGCATTATAAACTTACAGAGACATTAACCTTGAAATTTTGTATTTGCATCCATCCTTTTTGTATGCGTATACAGGTTGTGCATACATTTTTGTAAAATATGTGTAAGGGTTGTTACATGTATATACACACACCGAACTGCATTAAACCTTTTGTATTTTCATTGGTCAATTTTGTTCCCAAACGGACCTGAAAGTTTGAATTGTTGTTATTATCAATAAATATATTTCATTATTTCTGAAGACGGCGTATATATGTGTTGGTATGTATATTTAATCTTGATAGTTTGTATAATTTTGTATAATTTTGTACATAGATCTGTTGAATATGCATGCCAACTCTAACACATATATATCCTAGAAACGATCGTTAAATAATGAACTTTTTTTGTTTAATATAAGGAATTGTTTATTCATTATTTGTTTAATATTTTATCTTGACTCTGTATACCGTTTATCTTTCACCGAAAGTGATTTTTCATTACATCTCTTCTTTCCATGATATCCGGAATACATTGAGTTCTTCATACGGATTGGACACTACCGTAAACTCTTGGTAGATTTATCTACATATATATATATATATATATAACGAAGGAAATGTGGTAAGGAACCAGGTGGACCATAACGCACCAAAGTACTCAATACTTGAGGTAGTAGAGTGGGTAATAGGAACCAGTAAGACCCCGACAGCTGAGCTCAAGCCGTTTCGACGGCTAATTCTGGACTCAGAATTGAGTCCAGAATTAGCCGTCGAAACGGCTTGAGCTCAGCTGTCGGGGTCTTACTGGTTCCTATATATATATATATATATATATATATATATATATATATATATATATATATATATATATATATATATATATATAAATATACACATATATATATACACATATATATATATATATATATATAAATATATATATGTGTGTGTGTGTGTGTGTATGTTACACACACACACTAATTGATAGATAGATAATCACTATTATCTTTCTCCACTCTCATTCATTTCCTTCTAAAGCCTTTCTCAGACATTTTTACTTCGTTTTCATTCTCCTCGTTTTGTTCACCAGTTGCTTGTTTTTGATATTTACAAAATCAAATTTAACATTCTTGGGAAAAAAAAGTTCACGACGAAAGAATTTGCTATGCGTTAATGTCAGCGTGATTGAAGATGTCAGATAAATGGCCGGGCTGTGTTATTTACGGGATACCATCACCGTAAGACAGCGGAAGATACTAGACCACGTGCCATGCATGCCCACGAAGAAAGATGTGAGAGCCTCCTTGAAAGGGAGCCAAAATGATGGGGAGTAGCAAGCATGTCAGACCTGTTAGAATCTGGTTAAGGTCTGTGGAGAAAGAACTGAAAGACTTGGGAAATGGGTCAGGCCGAGGAACAGGTCCATGATAGGGTTTGCGACTGTGCGGTTTGGAAATCTTTCGTCACCCAGCATTCCATCAGGAGCAAAAGAAACAAAAAAAATAGAAGAATATGTCTGCATGATTGAGGGCACCATTTAACATTGACAGCAACACAACAGATTAAATGGCCTATAAAACAACACATTCACATGATAGCCTTGCATAATTAAATAATTGTATCAGTGTTTCATTTTATTAAATATTGCTTAATCTTTAAATTACTTGCTGCTCTAGAATAGTTGTTTTTACGTTTGGAACAAGGCCAGCAATTACCACAGTACATTACTGGTACTTTATTTTATTGACCCATAAGGATGAAAGGCAAAGTTAACCTCAGCGGGATTTGAACTCAGATCGTAAAGGCACCGTAACTCTATGCTGCAAAGCATGGCGTCCGACCCTCTACTGATACTCCAACTCGACCTTTCCAGACCTGCTCTAGAATAGTGGTTCCCTACTAGTGATCTACAAACACCTAGTGGTCAACAAAGGTAGTACTGGTGGGTAGGGGCGTGAGTTAACCTAAAAATTCAATTATTTGGCTCTAAACATAATATACACACACTACTGGGTATTCCTTCTTTTCTAAGTGTAAATATTTCTCTAATTCAACAGTTATTCTCACTATATAAGTTATTAAACACTTATACACACTCAATTGGATATTAATTCTTCTCGAAATATAAACATTTCACTCTTCATTGTTTAAGAATCCCAAGTACTTTATGAAAAAAACAAACAAAAACATGCACCCACGATTGGGCATCTATTCTTTAAGTATAAACATTTCTCTATTTCAATTGGTTTTCGTGGGGGAGTAATTACAGTGGGGTTGGTGTAGAAGAATTCTTTTAAATAAAAAAGGGGTCTTTGTAGTTAGAAATCACTGATCTAAAATCAATGATAAATGATACGACTTGGTTATCAACATTTATTTGTTTTAGTTGGTCACAACGTTTAGCCAGAAATATAAATTCATTGTGAACGAATGAAAGTGATTTTCCTTGTAACTTTACCCATTGCAATTACTTTTCACGTTGTTGTACTCAGAAGTTTAACTGAATCTGCGAAACTATTGCATTTGACCACAAAATGACCGATTTGTTTTACAGGAAATACAGATTTTTCTCGTTTGAGAAAAGATATGACCCCAGTCAGGTCAAGCTCTTCATCTTTTTCGTTCAACGCAAAAAAATACGTAAATAAGACATGTTTACATGTTTACGTATATATAAATGTATGTATGTGGTCACACACACTTTATCATACATTACACAATACGTACATATACATCCACACTATAAATACACACGTACACATTAACAGTCACACATTCATATGTTTACACATATAAATGTATGTGATCACACACACACACACACAAACAGAGAGAGAGAGACAATTTTTTAGTACATACACAATACACCCACACACATCTACATGTAAACAGTTACATAGTCACACCTATACACTCACAAACACACCCGCACACCCTCACAAATACTCACACACAATAAAACCAACATACATACATACACACACAATACATACACACACAATACGTACACACACAGTACGTACATGCACATTCATCCAACTATACAATACATCCATATACACACAACACAATACATACATATACATACACACAACCCAATACATACATATACATACACACAACTATCCATCCCAAACCTCAGCCCACTCAAAAGTCGACTTTCAAATACACACACACCACAACGAATACATTAGAACCATAACATACGCTCACAGATCAACACACACACACACACACACACACACACACACACACACACACACACACACACACACACACACACACACACACACACACACACACACACACACACACCCACGCATAAACTACATAGAAAACATCGGTTACATCCACACACCCACATATACACACACTAACACCACAGTTACATGCACGTCTCCCAACACCCACATAGCCGCCTCAACAACCCAACAACTCACACACACACTATCATTACAGTTAGACACATATATATATCACCACACAGGTTTCTTATATATAGGCACAAGGCCAGCAATTTTTTTTGGGGGGAAAGTTGATTAAATCGACCCCAGTACGTTACTGGTGCTTTATTTTATCGACCCCGTAAGGATGAAAGGCAAAGTTAACATCGGCGGGATTTGAACTCAGATCATAAAGGGCCGTAACTCTATGCCGCAAAGCATGATGTCCGACGCTCTACCGATACTGCCAATCCACCACCCTTACTAACATAAAAATAACAATATTGCGTACACAGTGTAAAGGCAGGTGGCTTAGTGGTTAGGACGTTCGTCGCGAGTTCAAATCCCGGCGGCGAGACACTTTATTTAACATTTTATGAGCTGTATCTGGAATTTAAAAGGCCAACCTTGTCTCTTTATCACGCTGAATCTTCCAAAGAACTACGTTAAAGATACACGTGGCTGTGCAATATTTTAACCATTTCACGTTCATTTCACAAGGTGACACTTTTGTCGATCGATCAACAGTCGTCAACAGAACCGACGAAGGATCATCTCTCTCTCACACATACACCCACACACCTACATACACATGCTTACATACACACGAACACGCACAGATAGACGTGTACATATACACACACACACAGGTACACGCAAACATTTAAATCAAGCTGTTGTTTATTGGTGAAGATGAATAAACATCGGTAGGAAACTGAAAACCAGGCAGCACTCCCTTGTCTGTCTGGCCGTGGGTAATGTGGAAAAACAGTGTGTGGCCGGTTGGAAAGTTGAATACACACACACACACACACACACACACACACACACACACACACACACACACACACACACACACACACACACACACACACACACACACACACACACACACACACACACACACACACACACACACACACACACACACACACACACACACACACACACACATATATCTGTATATATATATGTATATATATATATATGTATATATGAATGTATGTATAAATACATATATATATATATGTATACACATACACACACACGCGCGCACACACATATATTTATGGATATATATATATATATATATATATATATATATATATATATATATATATATATATATATAATATTAAAGATACTGTTTATAGTTATGTATATACTATAAACTACCATAAACAGGGAACGTCAGTAATTTATTACTACCTTATTACCAGTAAGAGAAATAGCTCAATGTAAGAACATCAGTTGTTTTATAGAGCAGTAATATATATATATGTATATATATATATATATATATATATATATATATATATATATATATATATATATATATATATATATATATATATATATATATATATATATAAAGAGAGAGAGAGAGAGAGATATTTATATATATATATATATATATATATACATATATATATATTACTGCTCTGTAAAACAACTGATGTTCTTACATTGAGCTATTTCTCTCTCTATATATATATATACAATTCACAGGAATCAAAGCTATGTTCAAAGCATTTATTCGCTTACAATTGTTTCATCCAAACCGAGGCTTGGGATCTTCGGAGAATTTTTCAATGTTTCTACACATACATGACCTCCTTTCCAACACAAGAGACATACAGATACATATGTATATATTGATGTACAGTGGGGTGACATATATTATATTATTTCTGAATGGCAATTTAAATTCAAAATCAAAATCACATTAAAACAGAATCAAAGCAAAATTAAAATTAAAATACAACATCAATGCAAAATTAAAATACAATCGGCAGTTAACGTAGATAATGCAAGAGGATAGTTTGTTAGTCATTTGTAGTAGTTATTGTATGCATTAGTTACACGTGGGGCATGCACGTGTATCTTATTTATATATGATTATTGTGCGGCAGGGTGTTACATGTAATACAAGCACTTTAAGCGGGTAATCAAGAGTATTATGGAGGTTGTAGTGGTAAGGTATTTTTTGTATATGATACAGAAGCTTGTGTACAGAAAAATAGTATAAATGAGAAGCAAAATAATGTTATAGTTTTTGTATACACCACCATTTTCACATTCAGGAAACGTAATATATAGTTTATATGTCCTTCACATAATTAACGATGATTCCGTATTGGATGTTTGATGTATTAAGTTAAATTATTATAGCTTGTTGCGGCTCAGTGTTCTTTAATTCAATTTTTATAGAGCAGCTTGTTTCTGTTGCGAGAATTTACATCGTTTTATTATCCGGAAGTATGTGTGTGATTAAGGGGAGTTAATGCGTAAGGGGAGGTAACTAGCTGATTTCTATAACTAAATTTATTATTCCAACATACATTAAAAGGTGTCTCAATTGAGTCCCTTATATAGACGGTTATATACAGTTTCCAATTTTAAGTATCCTATCTTTAATTAAAGTCTACTCTATCATGAAGTACTAAAGGTATCTATATTAGGATGATTACTCCCTATCATAGAGTGCTACAACTGAATATTCCATACGGAGAGTCAGGAATGAATTATTTGTGCAAATGTTATTGTATGTATGGAGTGCTATCATTAGATAAATAGAGGATTAATTTATTAACATAAGAGAGCTGTATAGAAATAATATAATATATGTCACCCCACTGTACATCAATATATACATATGTATCTGTATGTCTCTTGCGTTGGAAAGGAGGTCATGTATGTGTACAAACATTGAAAAATGCTCCCAAGATCCCAAGCCTCGGTTTGGATGAAACAATTGTAAGCGAATAAATGCTTTGAACATAGCTTTGATTCCTGTGAATTCTATATAAGTTCTCTGTAGAACAACTGATCTTATTACATTGAGCTATTTATCTTACTGGTAATAAGGTAGTAATAAATTACTGACTTTCAGTTTAGGGTTTAAAATATATATAACTATAAAACGTTTTAGTATATACATAACCATAAATAGTATCCTTAATACTATATATATATATATATATATATTATATATAAAGAGAGATTGGAAACGTGGTGGATATATCTCCACAATTTGAAATATAAAATAAGTAAATGAATGAAATATAACGTCCCTAATCAACCATAAGTCCTTGTGTATTTGTATATTATATATATATATATATATATATATATATATATATATAAATATATATATATATATATATATCTGTCTCTAACCCATATATATATATATATCTGTCTCTAATCCATTCAAATTTACACACATACTCATATACTCATATATTCACAATGGATTTTTTTTTATCTCAGTCGTATTGCCACAATAAGACGTTTACTTTCCAATCACAAGGTCCAAGCTTCTAACCTTACATTTGCCCCCGTAAAAAGTTACTCATATTTTTAATTTACTACCAGCCGTGTTGAATAACTGTATATTCTTCTAATTATATTCATTGAAGACACCTTTTATTCTAAATTGTAGAGATATCTATCTAACTACTTAATTCCTTTTACAAGGATTTTCCACAATCAGCATGGATGAACACAACATCAACAACACTAGTGGAGAATCGAAGAAAAAAGACACCGAGAAAGGCAAACATTCTTTTTCATTGTAGCTTCAGAAGGAACCGAAACTATAAATCGTCTTTATCTTGGACTTACGAGCCTAATAACGATTTATTTTATTATTATAAAATGGTTTCTTATATAGGCACAAGGCCAGCAATTTTGCGAACGGGGAAAGTCAATTTACTCGACCCCAGTGCGTGACTGGTACTGTATTTTATCGACCCCGTAAGGATGAAAGACAAAGTTAACCTCGGCGGGATTTGAACTCAGAACGTAAAGGGTCATAACTCTATGCCTAAAAAAACATGTTGTCCGACGCTCTACCGATACTGCCAATCCACCGCCCTTCAAAGCAATAATGAGAGTGCGAAACCTGTACACATAATAATATAAAGTGAGCAGTCTCCCAGATCAAACATGTAATCAATACCTGTAACAGGCCGCCATGTTACTAGGCCCTCTAGCAGCCAAGCCGATCACCAACAAACAACAGCAGTACACAAACAGTCCCTTGAAACAACCATGTCGGCGAAGAATTTGAAACCACGTGTATCAAGTGATTTTACCTCGACTGTTGTGGTATTTCACATTGCTCATCATCATCATCATCGAAACACTGTCAATGATAATTCGTCAGACATTAGCTGGAAAAGTCAAGAGTATAAACAGTTAAAATATACTCAGAGCGAAACTTACCTGAGAAAGCTTGGTGGGGTTGCTAGTTTAGTCATCGACGTCCCGACCATGCACAGGATGTACACATACATACACATACATACACACACATACCATAAATATAGTACCAGTCTGTGTAATGGACTTACCCTCTCCTAATTTGCTGACCTTGTGCCTAATTTGGAACCATTATTTGAATTAATCCGTGGAGACAGATATCTGAAGTGCACTAGTTACTGAAAAACGATGAGCTGTTGATCACGACGAAGTATGCACGTTATTAAAAAAACTGATATCAACTGATACTAAGGTGAAAGATAACATAACGGATGATAATAATATCATGTTATATTTCACCTTAATGTCAGTAGGGATTACATAATTGATGTTAATGAATTAACTTTTGAAATGAGAAAAAAAGAATGATCAAAATAACTAATTCTGTCTGAGAAACGTATGGCAATAAAACTGAGGAGTATAAATCAATTAAAAATTAATAAAATATAGAATGCACTGATCAACAAGTATGGCGACAAGTCTGAGAATATTTCGATATTATAAGAGCCCATGAATGAAATATAGTCTAACTGTAACGTAGAATCACTTAGAAGAGATTTAAGTTTTTCATGAATGAAATTTAAGTGGAATGACAAGTTTTAAAAAATGACTCGGGAAAAATATTCAGCAACGCTCACTGCTTGAAAAACTAATAGTATAGTGGACCCCAAGGCATTTTAAGTAGTAATATAATTAAAGTAATTGAAACTATACCGTTACCGATTAAATTACAAACAAAATAAAACATTTTCTAAATAACTAATTCTGGAAAAAAACAAAAAGAAAAACAAAACAAAAAATACAAAACAAAACAGGGAGACAATCCGTGAGTTTTGATTAATTAAAAGTTGACGAACTATAATATAATATGGCGAATGAATCTGATCTTTGCAGTATACTGTATTTGAAATGTGTATTGCAGAGACGATGTAAATATTATTGGTACCTATTGTGAAAAGGAAAATTAGGAGCCTCACTGAAAATTTTAAATATATAGCGTACACATAAGACACACATATATATATACACACACACACATACAAACACACACAAACACGCATATATATATATGTATGTATACGTGCGTGTTTACTTTACATAATTAAACAAAGCGAAAGGTGGCAATAACAAAAATTACTCATATGTGACCACACCACTTGTTTCAAGGTAATTTATTCTCTCCCATATGTGGATTAACTGTGTATTAACACATCTCGCCTTCTCTAAAAGTGTAAACAACAATGTAGTCATCGACTAAACATGGGTCAGAAAGCAATAAATATTATTATATATTTGTAAACACACACGTACACACACACACACATATAATTTTCTAAACGTTAATTTCGCACCTGCTCTCTTGCGTTCGAGATTTTCTTCATTCATAAATATATATATATATATATATATATATATATATATATATATATATATATATATATAATTCAAGAAATAAGAGTAACATGGTTGTCTGTACAATAAGGGGTTTATTCACAGTGCTGACAATTGTTTCTTTGATCTGGTAGGTCTAGAGTTCGCTAATCGCTAGATGTTGCGTCAATCGAACTCCAATACTTTGTTTATAACCAGTTAAATCAAAGCGAGGGAATGTGAGGATAATATACAAGGCATGGCTGTTGTACATGGGCCAGTTGGAACGCACAGCACTCACCGCCTGCCGCTCTTGCTCCTTCTTCTCCAGGTACGTGGATGACATCCATATGCTCACTTCATCACGCCAAGAAGCCAACAACATCTACAACATCTTCGAAGACATTGACACACATAAAATTTGAGGTTGAACTATTATCATCCTTACGGGGTCGATAAAATAAAGTACCAGTAATGTCACCCAGAAATGGGCCGAGAGGAAGCTGTCCCTGAAAGGCCGGGCGGGGGTGGCGAATGCGTACATCGCATCCGTCATCTGCTACCGCCTCACCGTCGTCCCTTGCTCCAGCCCAACTCTCACCAAAATGGAGCGCATCCTTTTCCGCTTTTTGTGGAAGGGACGCGCTCCCATGGTAAGACGATCCATCTGCTGTCAATACCCGTTGCCTGGAGGACTGGGCATGCCATGGTTGATGATGCGCAAACATGCGCTGAGGCTGCGACATCTCTGGTGCTTCCTTGATGGTGAACAGGTGTGGTCGCCGTTCGCCAAGCACGTTTTCCCACAGCTCGTCTCCTTGACGGAGCTGCAGTCCTGGGTCAGAAAAAGACCGAGGGATAGCGCTTGGAAACTGGAATGTCTCCAGGCGCTCATTGCCCTCTGCCAGCTGGGCACCAGTATCGGTGGAACATCCACCTCGGCGTTCTATAGAGGACTAGTGGAGGGGAAGAGCGACGACATTCTCGGAGAGATCCTGGGCGTCGAAGAAGATCAGCTGTTTGCTCTCTTCCGGAGAACTTTCAGCCCGGGGCCTATGGATAACTTCCAAAAATCCCTGGCCTGGCAGTGCTACCGGGGAGCGCTGCCGGAAGTGCCGTCAGCCGAGCCTGTCCGAGATGCGCGCAGGGCGACGAAACCGTCGTGCACGCACTCGTTCAGTGCCCGATCATTGCTGACTTGTGGAGCTATGTCGAACAGTTGCTGTCGCATGTAGGACTGATCCGGTTGTCGACTGAGTCCATTGTGCAGATGGTCTCACCGTCTTCCTTCGAGGAGGAAGGGCAGGCGGTTTTCATCTGCCTGGTGGCCATGGAGAAAGAGATTGTGTGGTGGACAAGGTTAAAAGGGTTAAAGACAGACACTTTCCTCTTCGGCGAATCCCTAATTAACTTTTTCAAGTTTCACTTGAAGAGGAAAATCAGGGTGGAGAGGCAAGTGCTGCCTTCTAGCAAGATTGGTCCGAGTGAACGGGACCACTCTGATTATACGTCTGTAGTTTGAGAAATGGAAAAATTGAGAGAGGGCGCTTGCCCTGGTGGTCAGGGTAGCCGTGGTCTTTTGTGTAGTTTTCGCCACGAGTAACCCTCGGAGGTTTCCCCCTCTATTGGTGAATTTTTCATTGTTTCAATTTTCATTTTTATTGTTTATATATATATATGTTTCTATGTCCTTTTTTTTCTTTCCTTTCTTATATAAATAATAAAAATATTTACACGCATAAAACCCACATCGTACCATCCTGTACCGTCATGTGCCGTCTGTAATGTTTTTCTTGATGTCAGCCCTTGTGGCCAATAAAGAAATCATTATTATTATTATTATGCTGGCCTTGTGCCTAAAGTAGAAATAATAATCATAATTATTATTATTGTTCTTTGAGTCTCAGTCATTGACGTTAGTTAACTGGAAAGTTTGTTGAAATGAATATCAAGCCACTACCTGCAGCCTCAGATATTCAGGACGTATCGGAGGGTTCTTGCTGTTCCCAGCAAGCATGCCTTTTGAAGCGTTCCAAAAAGCGTGGCGGGGACAATTTTCTTTAACCATCCCTGGAAACCTTTTGAGATAGTCCCCAGTGCGCCTATGACAATCGGGATCACTTTGACTTCATGGCAGTTCCAAATCCTTTTTACCTCCCACTTTAAGTCCTGGTATCGGTTAATTTTCTCCCTCTCCTTCTCTTGCACTCTCGTGTCGAATGGGCAGGCCACATCCACAATCAGACACGATCTTTTTTCTTTGTCCAAAACCACCAGGTCAGGTCTATTGTGTTCCAGTTTCTTGTTCGTCTGTATCCTAAAATCCCACAGCACCTTCACCTGATCGTTTTCTATCACCGCCTCTGGCTTATGCTCATACCACTTCTCAGAATGTGGTAAATTATTTACCTTGCATAGGTGCCAGTGGATCACCCTGCCCATCACATCATGTCTCCAGCCCTTATAGTGACTCTGGGCTAGGTGTTTACACTCGGATACAATATGAGCCACAGTCTCCTCTCTCTCTCTCCACAGATCCTGCACAGTGGGCTAGCCTCCTCCTTGTAAATGTGGTGTTTCAACCACTTTTGTTTTGAGGGCCTGCTCCTGCGCAGCCATTAACATTCCTTCTGTAGCCTTTTTAAGGTCTCCTCTTTTCAACCAGTTCCATGTCTGTGGATCTCTAAATTCAGTTTTCTCAAAGAAGGTACTATGAAGGGATTTTTCCTGAAGGCTGCTCTTTCTCCTTGATGTTATTTCCTCCTTGGACATCCCCTGCCCTATTGTCCCATCCTTCAGTACAGTTCTGAGCATTGGCTCCTTACTATAGGTCACGTATTTGTGTAGGTTGTTTTTCTCCATCTGAACACAGTCCTCTATGCTGATAAGACCTCTTCCACCTTTAGATCTCCTTAAGTAGAGTCTATCGACATCACTCCTCTTGTGGAACATATTGTAGATAGTCAATAGCTTCCTAGTCTTCCTATCCATTTCTTTTTGTTCAGCAACATTCCATCTCAGAATTCCCGCACTGTACCTAATAGACACAGCTCGGGAATTTACTGCACTTATGGCATTCCTACTGTTCAGATGTGACTTTAATACGCTCCTTACTCTCCGAAGGTATTCAGTTCTTATCAATTCCTTCATTTTTTTTGTTCTTGATGTCATCAGCCTCCAGAACGCCCAAATACTTGTATCCTTCCTCAGAGTCAATTTCCTTTATCATCTCACCTGTTGGTATCTGTATTCCGTTACTTCTGCTCAACTTACCCCTCCTCATCACAATGACTCCACACTTACTGATACCAAATTGCATACATATATCATTGCTGAAAATACGGACAGTGTCAACAAGCACATCCAACTCTTTCTCACTCTTCCCGAAGAGCTTAAGATCTTCCATGAAGAGGAGGTGGTTGATGGTAAGCCCTCCCTTTCCCAACCTGTATCCTGCTCTCACTTTTCGCAGTACACTGGTCAGGGGCATCAGGGCAAGGACAAATAACAGAGGGGACAGACTATCTCCCTGGAAGATACCTCTCTTGATCTTCACGCTTCCCAAGGATTCTCCAGTTGATGTTAACTCTGTTTCCCAGGACTTCATACTTTTGCCCAACAACTGTCTGATGTTATCTGCCACCTTGAAGATCTCCAGGCTTTTGGTGATCCAAGAATGAGGCACCATGTCAAATGCCTTTTTGTAGTCTATCCATCCCATGGCAAGACCAGTGTGTCTCCTCTTGCAATTCCTCATTACCATCTTATCAATAAGTAACTGGTCCTTTGTACCACGTGACCTCTTTCGGCATCCTTTCTGTTCGTGTGGAGATGATGGTAGATTTCCTCAGACATAATGCTTGTCAACAGTTTCCACATTACGGACAGACATGTGATAGGTCTATAGTTGGTAACATCATTACCCTTGATTCGGTCTTTCATTATCAGAACAGTGGTACCTTTTGTCAACCACTCTGGTACCTCACCTGACATCAAGCAGTCATTGAACATGGTTGTCAGTTTCGGGTGGAGGGATGTTATGTTTTTAATCCAATACCCCTGCACACCATCTGGGCCTGGTGATTTCCAGTTGGTTAGTTTTCTGGCCTGCCCCTTAAGAGTTTCAACTGTTATACTCAAATCAGTTTGTTGGTGTGCCTGTTCACTAATCTCCTTCTGTACTGTCTCAATCCACACTGCATGATCATTATGTTTAACATCCTGCTCCCATATTCCTTTCCAGAATGTTTTAGTTTGTTCCGCCTCAGGGATCAAGTCGTTGCCTCTTTCAAACAGCATCTTCTGGTTGCTGTCGAACATGCGGTTCTGTCTATACTGACTTACCCTGTTCTCGTATCGCCTGATTTTTGCACTCTTTGCTACAATGCGTTACTTCAGTTCCTCTATGATAATATTTAGCTTTTTCCTCCTAGTTTTGTACTTTATTTCCAGTCTATTTTTAGTGTCTATGTTTTTTAGTGTCCCATTCAGTAGGGACTCAAGCTTTCCAATGTCATTTCTCATTTCCCTGATTTGACCACTCAGTCGTTTCTTCCACCAAGGCTCTGCTCTTTCTTGTCTGTTGTTTCCTCTCGCTTTTATACCAAGTAGTTTCCTCACCGTATTTGCTGTTGCTTTGAGGATATTGTTGCACTGGTGAAGGCTCCTCGCCTCAAGGTATGGGATGACTTTGTTTACCTTAGCTGTTGTTTCTTTTAACTTTTTCCTGTCTACAAATCTTAGGTTCATAGGTCTCCCACTATCATTGTTCAATTCATCTACCACTAAGTTTAGGTTATCAACCAAATCTTGTCCTAGCCCGTCAGCATTCATCTCCTCAGTGGCCGTATCTCTGTTCCAGGTATTATTTATCTCAGCATTCAGATCATTGTCCGCTTAGGGTGGTTCCTCCGTTCTCTCGACCTCTTCACCTTCATTTCCCACTGGCTCGTTTGCCTGGCATACTTTTAGCAGGGTAGATGATTGATGGTCGTTAGTTGCCAGTGTGGTAAGTGATAGTATCCTCGTTGGATTATCTTGTTGACATAGACGTGAGGGAAGGTCCCTCGATCTATTTACCATCTATTTACAATATTCCTTTCGTCAGGTCACCAATTCCAGCAGCATGGATTATAGATGTTATTGAGACACGAGTAACATAATAATGATTTCAACAGCAGTAATTAGAGATGAAATGTATGTTTATTTTTGATGTAGTAGAAACAATGCTTGTTAACTTATATGGTTGAAGTTACAGATAAAAAGAGGTTACAAAAGGGAATGTGCCATTGCGCCGTTAAGCCGGCGAGGCTAGGGTGCAAAATCTCACCGTTACATTATGCGTGTTGCTGGCTCGAAGTTTCTGGTACAAGAGAGAGATTCTTCAAAACTTCGCGGGGAATTTCTTCCTCAGGGCGCGTAGGGATACATCCTCTTCTACTGGCGCTGATTGGCTGAACTGAGCCAAATCTCGCACAGAGAATGTATGTGAGCCCGCGGAATGTAGGTCACTACATACTTCACCCTCCATCCCCAAGCTAATCTCTCTGCCCAGTTCCTCCAGTTCCAGCTCGCTTATCCACCCATTAGTTCTTATTACCCGAGCCTGCCCGACCAGTTTTTGTTCATCTAATTTAAATGGACCAATCTCGTTCCAGATGTTATGCATCCCTTTCCTATAGCCTTTCTCCTTGGGATTACTCTTCAGGTAACATTGCATAACAGTTATATTCAATTCTTTCGTCCAGTTGGTTCTGGTCCCTTTCCTTCTTCTTCTTCCTCCGACACCAGCAGTATTTGGTTGACAGCCAGGTCCCTGCTGCTGAGCCAGGGAGCACCTGTTGGTGAGAGTCTGTCACATGATATTCTAGTCTCCATTTCACCGTTATTCGAACTGTTTAGGTTCGACATTTAAACACTCTTATCGAGGATTGGCGAATGTATGGTTACATAACCACCGGTGAATTACTTGTCTCCGGTGGTTTCGTCACTCCACGTGACTTTTGTGTGGCATTATCACGCTGTAGACGAACCCAAACAAACAAACAAACAAACAAACAAACAAACAGGCAGAAAAAACCCCAATAATGAATAAGCATAAGTTTCATTGTAATGTAGTGTTTGAATGTCTGACTTAGTTTTTCCCTTCCCTTTTCTGTCCGTCCGTTTGTTTTTCTCTTCATTTTTATTTCCTTTACGTTTTTCGTTGTTGCTGTGCTGCTTTGATTTTGATTTTTTTTTTTTGATTTTTTTTTTTTTGATTTTGACCGGGTCATCTATTCAGTCTATTTATATATTTTGATGTTTTCCTCTTTTAGTGGGAATTCTACAATGTAGCAGCGGATAGCGGGAGAGAATAGCGGCGGTAGTGAAATTGAGGCAGCGGTGGCGGTGCTGTGCTAGCAGCAACTAGCAGGAGGTAGTGGGAGAGAATAGCGGCGGTAGCGATAGTGAGGCAGCGGTGGTGGTGATGTGGTCGTATTACTGTAGTGATGGTGTTGAAGTTGGAGTAGAAATTTGAGTCGACTTGACCAGAGTTTTCATCGTTGTAGTGGTGGTGATATTGGTGGTGAAATTATCTTTAGTGAAATTATCGTTAGTCGCGTATATGTGTTGACATTTACCCATAAATATTGGAATTAAACATTTTGTTAAAACTAAAACTTGATTTTGATTATTGTTTTTTTTTAAATTTTGACCGGGTCATCAATTCAGTCTATTTATATATTTCGATGTTTTCCTCTTTTAGTGAGAATTCTACAATGTAGCAGGGGGTAGCGGGAGAGAATAGCGGCGGTAGTGATATTGAGGCAGCAGCGGCAGTGGCGGTGCTGTGCTAGCAGCAAATAGCAGGAGGTAGTGGGAGAGAATAGCGGCGGTAGCGATAGTGAGGCAGCGGTGGTGGTGATGTGGTCGTATTACTGTAGCGGAGTGTTGCGAAAAGCCGATAACAACCGCTGAAGTACGGGATGCAATGACTAGTTGCACAAGGGGTAAATCGCCTGGTTTGGATGGTCTGCCCTATGAACTTTACGTACAAATGCCAGACTTGTTCGGAGGCCTCTTGGCGGACGTCTACTGCAACTGGCAACAAAACGGGAGAATTCCCAGCTCTGTGAGCCGAGGAGCGGTGGCGCTGCTGAGAAAGGATCCGAACAAGGGGGATAACATAGATCATTTTAGGCCCATAACTCTGCTAAAAACAGAGTTCAAGATTTTAGCCAAGGTGCTAGCAAAGAGGTTGGCGCTTGTCGTTGGTGGTCTTGTGGGAGAGGCACAGACATGCGCCATTCCCGACAGATCCATCCACGACAACCTCCACCTCATGCGATACATCGTAGAGAGGGTAGCTAGGGAACCTGGCACGGGTGGGTCTTTGATCAATTTAGATCAGTCGAAAGCCTTCGATAGGGTCGACCATCGTTACCTAGCGGCAGTCCTGAGGGCGGCTGGCTTTGGGCCCGTCTTCAGAGGCTGGATCGCTGCCATGCACAGCGACATCTGCTCTGTAGTGAGAGTGAACGGTCACCTTTCGGAACCGTTCAACATCATGCGCTCGGTCCGCCAAGGATGTCCCCTCTCGTCCCTATTGTACGTATTGACTCTCGAGCCATTACTGCACAAACTGGAGACGTTGAGGGGGGTCCCGCGCGAACTAGGATGCGGAAGATCCGTGTCAGCATATGCCGACGATGTCACCGTAGTGGTGTCGAACGCTAAACACATCGAGGCGATCGGCACTACACTAAGAGAATACGAAGCGGTGACAGGAGCAATGATCAACCAGGAAAAGTCAGTGGGCCTGCAGCTCGGCACCTGGAGAGGCAGGTCCATGCCGTCCAACAGCGTCGTCGGGTGCTGGACGGACGGACCGGTTAAATTGCTAGGGGTCTGGTTCGGTCCAGACCTCCAGACGGACAAAAACTGGGACGAGGTGACGAGCAGGGTGGCTTCTCTCACCCAGAAATGGGCCGAGAGGAAGCTATCCCTGAAAGGTCGAGCGGAGGTGGCTAACGCGTACATCGCGTCCGTCATCTACTACCGCCTGACCGTCGTACCTTGTCCTAAGCCCCGCCTGACTGCGCTGGAGCGTTTGCTCTTTCGCTTCTTGTGGAAGGGACGCGCTCCGATGGTCAGGCGGTCCATCTGCTGTCAACACCCGCTACGTGGAGGGCTGGGCATGCCGTGGCTGATGATGCGCAGACACGCGCTCAGGCTACGACATCTCCACCTCTTCCTCGACGGTGATCAGGTGTGGTCGCCGTTTGCTAGACACGTTTTTCCCCAGCTCGTCTCCTTGACGGAGCTGCAGTCCTGGGTCAAGCGAAGACCGAGAGGGAGCGCTTGGAGACTGGAATGTCTTCAGGCGCTCACAGCCCTCGACCAATCGGACAATGTGATCGGTGGAAACTCCACCTTGGCGTTCTATAGGGGATTAGTGGAGGGGAAGAGCGACGACGTACTTGGAGAAACTCTAGGCGTCGACGAAAATCAACTAGCCAATCTCTTCGGAAGGACTTTCGGGCCGGGGCCTATGGACAACTTCCAGAAATCCCTGGCCTGGCAGTGCTACCGGGGTGCTTTGCCAGTTCGGGATAAACTTTACAGGCATGGAGGTGCCGTCAGCCGGGCATGTCCGAGATGCGCACAGGGCGACGAAACCGTCCTGCACGCACTCGTCCAGTGTCCGAGCATTGCTGACTTGTGGGTTTATGTCGAACACCTGCTGTCACGTGTAGGACGGATCCAGCTATCAGCTGAGTCCATCGTGAGGATTGCCCCGCCCTCTTCCTTTAGCCGGGAAGGGCAGGCAGTTTTTATCTGTCTGGTGGCCATGGCGAAAGAGATAGTATGGTGGACACGTTTGAAAGGGCTGAAGACGAGCACTTACCTCTTCGGTGATGCCCTGATTAACTTTTTCAGGAAAATCAGGGTAGAGAGGGAAGTGCTCTCTTCCCAGCATTTTGTTGAAAGATGGGTGAGAGAAGCAAGTATGGCCCGAATGAATGGGCCTTCTCTGAGTATGTGTCTGTAAATTAAAGGTGGAAAACTGGGAGAGGGCACTTGCCCTGGTGGTCAGGGCCACTGTGGTCTTTTAATGGGCTTTCTCCACAAATGTCCCTCGGAAGTCTCCCCCCTATTGGGGAATTTTTCTTTGTTATTTTATTTCATCCTCTGTTTTTTTACACGCAGAAATGCCCATTTGTACCGACCTGTATTGTCCTGTACTGTCCTTAATGTCTACTTTATGTAAACCCTTGTGGTTAATAAAGAAAACATTATTATTATTATTAATATTATTATTATTATTCCTTGAATCTCAGTCATTGATGTTAGTTAACTGGAAAGTCTGTTGGAATGAATATCAAGCCACTACCTGCAGCCTCAGATATTCAGGACGTATCGGAGGGTTCTTGCTGTTCCCTATTATTATTATTATTATTATTATTATTATTATTATTATTATTATTGAATGCCATGGTTGACGGAGGCTCGGCTCTGTAAGGTATAGTAATTTTTAACCGTTAAAACAATTGTAAATTGTTTAAAACTTGAACCAAATTGTTGATAAAGACACCCTCCTCCTCGTGAGAGGGGTCTTTCTGTCCGTTATTTGGCCCTTCGGGGTTAAATAACCAGTTATTGGGGTTTTGTACCCAAAATTTCATTTTAAACAAAAAAACATGGCTACGAAAAAGAAATTTCATACGTCACTCCCACTCATTCCGTCTTCTTCTTCCTCAATCATCACTACAGCAGAGAGAAGATTGTCTCTCTCCCTCCCTTCTTTAAATGTGTCTCTCTCCCTCCCTTCTCTTTCGCAAGTGACGAAAGAAAAGAAAAGTCTCGTGCAAAGCGTGCAAGGTTTCTCCACGACGACGACAGCGACGAAACAGGTGTGCGGGAAATACGAAAACCCAGTTCATTCGTCTGACGTCAGGAATAATAGCAGTAGCAGCCGTAATAACAACAGCAACAGTGACAATGAAAACAACAGTAGCAGCCGCAACAGCATCACCAGCAGCATAAACAACAACAGCATTAGCAGCAGCAACACCAACAACAACCACAGCAACAGCGGCGGAGGCAGTAGTCGTAGTACCTGCAGCAACAACAAAAGTACCAGCAGCTCTGACGACAACAACAACAGCAGAGAAAAACCAATCTCATTTGCAGGTATTGCGAAAAACCTGGAAACAATCCTCATAACAAATGAGGAATTAGAGGAAGCGAAGAAGATGGTGACCAAGAACGGACACCGAGCAATCTGCAAGGCAGCGAAAAATTTTTTCGAAACCCAAGAGCACTGTACGGTCACGTACCGTACAGTAAGTACAAAATCCCGTAGGGTGGAAAGAGCCACAGAGGCCCAAATACAAAAAGCCTTGGGGTCTGTGTGGCAGCGGAAAACGCACATCACCCGAGGCAAAAAATATGCCACCGTAGACGTACTTTTTGCCACACCCCAGGAGGCAAAGGCCCAATCAGTAGTGACCCTAAGGAGCGAGGAAATGGTGTTGGTGCCCTCCTACTGTGGGCAAAAAATTGTGAGGGTCAAACTGACCCACGTCCCCCCCGGAATGACCCCTTCTTGGCTGGCCGCGTCTGTCCTCGTCGGAATCGAGGACAAAACAACTGTACTGCAAGTACAGAAAAAAGTAAGAGAAGATTGGGTCGGCTCCTCCATTGAGATGCTAATCCAAACCAACCAGGAGTGCATCGAAGCTATCCCGGATGTGATAGACTTCGATAACGGCACTCAACTGCCCATAAGTGTTGAGGGCAAACGCCCGAAATGCTTTCGCTGTGGATCGAAGACTCACCTCAGGGCCTTCTGCAACGAGAAGACCCTGAGAAAGGAGAAAACCCCCCTCCTTCCGAATCCGGCTCCACGGCTACCAGCAACAGGACAAGCGGCAACCAGGAACGATAGGCCCGTGGCACCCATACCCACTCCACGGAAATCAAAAACAGCAGCAGCAGTGGAAATACTAACAACAACAACAGCAATACCAAATGCAGCTGCAACAGAGACTCCAGTGCAAACATCACCAACAACAACAAGTGAAAGAGTGGAGTTGGTACCCCTCCCCGACCTCACAGAATCAGACATGGAGTGTGAGGTGGGAGAGAGATGGCAAAAGGTCGTAAGAAGGCACAAACGCAGAAGCAGCGCATCGTCGCCTTTGAAAAGTGAGGAAAGAAATGAGAAAAGGGTAAAGTCTACTGCAAAGAGACCCACAGCAGCAACAACACCAACACCATCACCACCCACACTAGCGCCACCATCACCACCGGCGACAACCCCACCGCCAACAACACCTTCAACACCACCACCACAAGCACCAACATCGCAAACACAACAACAAAACACACACACCCAGCAACAACGACAAGAAAATAGCAGAACCACACCCCACCCCCAGAAAAACAAATGCACGGCAATAAATACACACAACAAGAAACTAATGACTTACATAATTGAACACACAGACATTTCACAACAGGACTACATAATACCAGCACCAATCAAAACGCCAACTAACATAAGACTGCTAAAAATAGCACAGAAACAATACACAAATATTAAAACGAAATTCCCCAACGCAGTTGGTGATTTCAGGGACCTAGGAGGAACCATCAATCGAAGAGTATACTCAGACATTCTCTTAGAAGAGCCGACGACCAGCCGAAGGGACGATTCAACGGTCCCTTCACCAGACGATCAAGTGAAAAGGGATGTAAAAACCATCCCTCCTCTACCAAAAGTACGGTAAGTGGTCTTTCCCATCTTTTCCACTCTATTTTAAACATGACCTCACTCAGAATAGGCAGCATAAATGCGCGTGGCTTGGGGTCGTCATGGAAGCAGGGTCACCTGCTCAACGACCTCAGGTCACTAAACATAGATGTAGTGGCCATCAGCGAGACCAGAATCTCCGAAGCACGGGCCTTCGCACCGATCTTCGGCGGCTTCGATGTGTACGCATCTCCCAGCCGTCCTGGATCCGGTGGAGGAGTTGCTGTGCTTTTTCGGAGAGGTTTGGATCTCGCCATACGGGCCATCTTCCTGGACCCAGAGGGTAAGCTGGTGGTGCTGGACGTGACCAGCGGAGACGGGCAAGCTTTCAGGCTAGTGGCCGTCTATGCCCCGACAGGAGCAGGGCGGCCTGATTTCTTCCGGCGTCTGGAGACCTTTCTTGGAACGTCCCGCTCTTTAGTGTTAGTGGGCGACTGGAACGGGATCTTAGATGCACGCTGGGACTGTGTGGGATTAGCGGATAGGGGTGGAGGGTGCAAGAGCCTCACCAACCTGCTCAGGCGTTTTGAACTGTCTGACAGGTACCGATTGGATTTCCCGAATGTGCCAATGTGGACTTGGACAAACCCCATAGGGTCATCCAGATCATATCTAGATAGAGTATTTTGTAGGGAAATAGATAGGTCTAGCATAGGCTGTCCACAATTCAAGATAGTCAGCTACACGGACCACAAATTCGTGATCTGTGTGCTTGACTTAGATAGGCTTCATAGACGAGGACCCGGCTACTGGAAGCTAAACGCGTCCTTACCAGCGCGCAAGGCCTACAGAGACCGGATTAGCGAACTAGTTAAGCGGGCGTTGACGGGGGCCATCGTCAACAACAAGTGGTGGTTTGCTCTGAAAAGAGCGATTAGAATAGAATCGATTAGGTTTAGTAAGGCTTTAGCAATAGAGAAAAATAGAGCAGAGGGAGAACTAGTTAGAAAATTAGACGAGGCGCTTAGCAAAGGCATTGCGACCGACGTGCTTGCGGCGAAATTGGCCCTTGACCAATTCTTCAATGCAAAGCACGAAGGCTGCGTTGTCAGAGCTAGGGTGCGTGCTCTCAGACACGAGGGGACGAAAGCCGTTCAATGGGCCCGAGTGGCGGAGGCGCGTCGTGGCAACAAAGCCACGATCCGGTCTTTGGTGGACCACGACGGGCGCATGCTACTCGATCCCGGGCAAATGTGTGAAGCTTTTCAGCGACACTTCGCTCAGCTGTTCGGGGGCAGCGGGGGGCCGGGTAGAGGGATGGACTTTAGTGTCTACCTCGACGGACTGCCGCGGCTCTCGGCCACTGAGGCGAAGTGTTGCGAAAAGCCGATAACAGCCGCTGAAGTACGGGAGGCAATGACTGGCTGCACAAGGGGTAAATCGCCTGGTTTGGATGGTCTGCCCTATGAACTTTACGTACAGATGCCAGACTTGTTCGGAGGCCTCTTGGCGGACGTCTACTGCAACTGGCAACAGAACGGGAGAATTCCCAGTTCTGTGAGCCGAGGAGCGGTGGCACTGCTGAGAAAGGATCCGAACAAGGGGGATAACATAGACAATTTCCGGCCCATAACTCTGCTAAACACAGAGTTTAAGATTTTGGCCAAGGTGCTAGCAAAGAGGTTGGCGCTTGTCGTTGGTGGTCTGGTGGGAGAGGCGCAGACATGCGCCATTCCCGACAGATCCATCCACGACAACCTCCACCTCATGCGATACATCGTAGAGAGGGTAGCTAGGGAACCTGGCACGGGTGGGTCCTTGATCAATTTAGATCAGTCGAAAGCTTTCGATAGGGTCGACCATCGTTACCTAGCGGCAGTCCTGAGGGCGGCTGGCTTTGGGCCCGTCTTCAGAGGCTGGATCGCTGCCATGCACAGCGACATCTGCTCTGTGGTGAGAGTGAACGGTCACCTGTCGGAACCGTTCAACATCATGCGCTCGGTCCGCCAAGGATGTCCCCTCTCGTCCCTCTTGTACGTATTGACTCTCGAGCCATTACTGCACAAACTGGGGACGTTGAGGGGAGTCCCGCGCGAACTAGGATGCGGAAGATCCGTGTCAGCATATGCGGACGATGTCACCGTAGTGGTGTCGAACGCCAAACACATCGAGGCGATCGGCACTACACTAAGAGAATACGAAGCGGTGACAGGAGCAATGATCAACCAGGAAAAGTCAGTGGGCCTGCAGCTCGGCACCTGGAGAGGCAGGTCCATGCCGTCCAACAGCGTCGTCGGGCGCTGGACGGACGGACCGGTTAAATTGCTAGGGGTCTGGTTCGGTCCGGACCTCCAGACGGACAAAAACTGGGACGAGGTGACGAGCAGGGTGGCTTCTCTCACCCAGAAATGGGCGGAGAGGAAGCTATCCCTGAAAGGTCGAGCGGAGGTGGCTAACGCGTACATCGCGTCTGTCATCTGCTACCGCCTAACCGTCGTACCTTGTCCTAAGCCTCGCCTGACTGCGCTGGAGCGTTTGCTCTTTCGCTTTTTGTGGAAGGGACGTGCTCCGATGGTCAGGCGGTCCATCTGTTGTCAACACCCGCTACGTGGAGGGCTGGGCATGCCGTGGCTGATGATGCGCAGGCACGCGCTCAGGCTACGACATCTCCACCTCTTCCTCGACGGTGATCAGGTGTGGTCGCCGTTTGCTAGACGCGTTTTTCCCCAGCTCGTTTCCTTGACGGAGCTGCAGTCCTGGGTCAAGCGAAGACCGAGAGGGAGCGCCTGGAGACTGGAATGTCTTCAGGCGCTCACAGCCCTCGACCAATCGGGCAATGTGATCGGTGGAAACTCCACCTCGGCGTTCTATAGAGGATTAGTGGAGGGGAAGAGCGACGACGTACTTGGGGAAACTCTAGGCGTCGACGAAAATCAACTAGCCAATCTCTTCGGAAGAACTTTCGGGCCAGGGCCTATGGACAACTTCCAGAAATCTCTGGCCTGGCAGTGCTACCGAGGAGCCTTGCCAGTTCGGGATAAACTCTACAGGCATGGAGGTGCCGTCAGCCGGGCATGTCCGAGATGCGCGCAGGGCGACGAAACCGTCCTGCACGCACTCGTCCAGTGTCCGAAAATTGCTGACTTGTGGGTTTATGTCGAACACCTGCTGTCGCGTTTAGGACGGATCCAGCTATCATCTGAGTCTATCGTGAGGATTGCCCCGCCCTCCTCCTTTAGCCGGGAAGGGCAGGCAGTTTTTATCTGTCTGGTGGCCATGGCGAAAGAGATAGTATGGTGGACACGTTTGAAAGGGCTGAAGACGAGCACTTACCTCTTCGGTGATGCTCTGATTGACTTTTTCAAATTTCATTTGAAAAGGAAAATCAGAGTAGAGAAGGAAGTGCTCTCTTCCCAGCATTTTGTTGAAAGATGGGTGAGAGAAGCAAGAATGGCCCGAGTGAATGGGCCGACTCTGAGTATATATCTGTAAACTAAAGGTGGAAAACTGGGAGAGGGCACTTGCCTTGGTGGTCAGGGTCATTGTGGCTTTTTACTGGGCTTTCTCCACAAATGTCCCTCCGAAGTCTCCCCCCTATTGGGGAATTTTTCATTGTTATTTTCATTGTTATTTTTGTTACATCCTCTGTTTTTGTTTTTTTTACACGCAGAAATGCCCATTTGTACCGTCCTGCATTGTCCTGCACTGTCCTTAATGTCTACTTTATGTAAACCCTTGTGGTTAATAAAGAAATCATTATTATTATTATTATTATTATTATTATTATTATTATTATTATTATTATTGAATGCCATGGTTGACGGAGGCTCGGCTCTGTAAGGTATAGTAAATTTTAACCGCTATAACAATTGTAAATTGTTTAAAACTTTAACCAAATTGTAGACAAAAACACCCTCCTCCTCGTGAGAGGGGTCTTTCTGCCCGTTATTTGGCCCTTCGGGGTTAAATAACCGCTTATTGGGGTGTTGTGCCCAATATTTATTTTAAACCAAAAAAAACATGGCTACAAAAAAGAATTTTCATAAGTCACTCCCACTCATTCCGTCTTCTTCTTCCTCATTCGTCACTACACCAGAGAGAAGATTGTCTCTCTCTCTCCATTCTCTAAATGTGTCTCTCTCCCCTCCGCCTTCTCTTTCGCAAGCGACGCCAGTAAAGAAAAAAGTTTCCAAAATCACGTGCAAAACGTGGAACATTTCTCCACGACGACGACAACGACGAAAGGGTGTGCGGTAAATACGAAAACCCATTTCATTCGTCTGACGTCATGAATAATAGCAGTAGCAGCCGTAATAACAACATCAGCAGCAGCAACAGTGACAAGGAAAACAATAGTAGTAGCCGCAACAGCATCAGCAGCAGCATAAACAACAACAGCATTAGCAGCAACAGCAACAACAACAGCAGCAGCAGCAACAACAACAACAACAACAACAACAACCACAGCAACAGCGGCGGCGGCAGTCGTAGTACCAGCAGCAACAACAAAAGTAACAGCAGCTCTGACGACGACAACAACAACAACAACAAAGAAAAACTAATCTCGTTTGCAGGTATCGCAAAGAACCTGGAAACCATCCTTATAACAAATGAGGAATTACAGGAAGCAAAGAAGATGGTGACGAAAACTGGACACCGAGCAATCTGCAAGGCAGCCGAAAATTTTTTCGAAACCCAACAGCACTGTACGGTCGTACCGTACAGTAAGCACAAAATCCTGTAGGGTTGAAAGGGCCACAGAGGCTCAAATACAAAAAGCCTTAGGGTCTGTGTGGCAGCGGAAAACGCATATCACCCGAGGCAAGAAATATGCCACCGTGGACGTGCTTTTTGCCACACTCCAGGAGGCAAAGGCTCAATCCTTAGTGACCCTAAGGAGCGAGGAAATGGTGTTGGTGCCCTCCTACTGCGGACAAAAAATTGTGAGGGTCAAACTGACCCACGTCCCCCCCGGGATGGCCCCTTCTTGGCTGGCCGCGTCTGTCCTCGTCGGAATCGAGGACAAAACAACTGTACTGCAAGTACAGAAAAAAGTTCGAGAAGATTGGGTCGGCACCTCCATTGAGATGTTAATCCAAACCAACCAGGACTGCATCGAAGCTATCCCGGATGTGATAGACTTCGATAACGGCACTCAACTGCCCATAAGTGTTGAGGGAAAATGCCCGAAATGCTTTCGCTGTGGATCGAAGACTCACCTCAGGGCCTTCTGCAATAAGAACACCCTGAGAAAGGAGAACCCCCCCTCCTTCCGAAACAGGCTCCACTGCTACCAGCAACAGGACAGGCGGCAACCAGGAAGGATAGGTCCGTGGCACCCATACCCACGCCACGGAAATCAAGAACAGCAGCAGCAGTGGAAGTATTAACAACAACAACAGCAATACCAACTGCAGCTGCAACAGAGACTCCACTGCAAACATCACCAACAACAACAAGTGAAAGAGTGGAGCTGGTACCCCTCCCCGACCTCACAGAATCGGACATGGAGTGTGAGGTGAGAGAGGGATGGCAAAAGGACGCAAGAAGGCACAAACGCAGAAGCAGCGCATCGTCGACTTCGTAAAGGGAGGAAAGAAACGAAAAAAGGGTAAAGGCTACAGCAAAAAGATTTACAGCAGCAACACCACCAACACCATCACCACCCACACTAGCACCACCATCACCAACGGCGGCAAGCCCACCGCCAACAACAACAACACCTTCAACACCACCACCACAAGCACCAATATCGCAAACACAACAAAACACACACACCCAGCAACAACGACAAGAAAATAGCAGAACCACACCCCACCCCCAGAAAAACAAATGCACAGCAATAAATACATATAACAAGAAATTAATGACTTACATAATTGAACACACAGACATTTCACAGCACGACTATATAATACCAGCACCAATCAAAACACCAACGAACATAAGACTGGTAAAAATAGCACAGAAACAATATACGGACATTAAAACGAAATTCCCCAACGCAGTTGGTGATTTCAGAGACCTAGGGGGGACACTCAACCGGAGGGTATATTCAGATATACTCACAGAAGAACCGACGACCAACCGAAGGGGCAATTCAACGGTCCCTTCACCAGACGATCAAGTGAAAAAGGGATGGTGAAACCATCCTTCCTCTGAAAGAAGAAGTAAGGTAAGTGGTCTTTCCCATCATTTCCACTCCATTTCAACATGACCTCACTCAGAATAGGCAGCATAAATGCGCGTGGCTTGGGGTCGACATGGAAGCTGGGCCACCTGCTCAACGACCTCAGGTCACTAAACATAGATGTAGTGGCTATCAGCGAGACCAGAATCTCCGAAGCACGGGCCTTCGCACCGATCTTCGGCGGTTACGAAGTGTACGCATCTCCCAGCCGTCCGGGATCGGGGGGAGGAGTTGCTGTGCTTTTTCGGAGAGGTTTGGATCTCGCCATACGGGCCATCTTCCTGGACCCAGAAGGTAAGTTGGTGGTGCTGGACGTGACCAGCGGAGAAGGGCAAGCTTTCAGGCTTGTGGCCGTCTATGCCCCGACAGGAGCAGGACGGCCTGATTTCTTCCGGCGTCTGGAGACCTTTCTAGGAACGTCCCACTCTTTAGTGTTAGTGGGCGACTGGAACGGGATCTTAGATGCACGCTGGGACTGTGTGGTATTAGCGGATAGGGGAGGAGGATGCAAGAGTCTCACCGACCTGCTCAGGAGTTTTGAACTGTCTGACAGGTACCGATTGGATTTCCCAAATGTGCCAATGTGGACTTGGACAAATCGCATTTGGTCATCCAGATCATATCTAGATAGAGTATTTTGTAGGGAAATAGATAGGTTTAGCATAAGCTGTCCACAATTCAAGATAGTCAGCTACACGGACCACAAATTCGTGATCTGTGTGTTTGACTTAGATAGGCTTCATAGACGAGGACCCGGCTACTGGAAGCTAAACGCGTCCTTACCAGCGCGCAAGGCCTACAGAGACCGGATTAGCGAACTAGTTAAGCGAGCGTTGACGGGGACAATCGTCAACAACAAGTGGTGGTTTGCTCTGAAAAGAGCGACTAGAATAGAGTCCATTAGGTTTAGTAAGGCTTTAGTTATAGAGAAAAATAGAGCAGAGGGAGAACTTGTTAGAAAATTAGACGAGGCGCTTAGCAATGGCATCGCGACCGACGTACTTGCGGCGAAATTGGCCCTTGACCAATTCTTCAATGCAAAGCACGAAGGCTGTGTTGTCAGAGCTAGGATGCGTGCTCTCAGACACGAGGGGACGAAAGCCCTTCAATGGGCCCGAGTAGCATGCGCCCGTCGTGGTGGACCACGACGGGCGCATGCTTCCTTGATCCTGGGAAAATGTGTGAAGCTTTTCAGCGACACTTCGCTCAACTGTTCGGGGGCAGCGGCGGGCCGGATCGAGGGATGGACTTTAGTGTCTACCTCGACGGACTGCCGCGGCTCTCGGCGCTTGTCGTTGGTGGTCTGAGTATGTGTCTGTAAATTAAAGTGGAAAACTGGGAGACGGCACTTGCCTTGGTGGTCAGGGGATCACTGTGGCCTTTTAATGGGCTTTCTCCACAAATGTCCCTCCGAAGTCTACCCCCTATTGGGGAATTTTTCATTGTTATTTTTTTGTTACAACCTCTGTTTTTGTTTTTTACACGCAGAAATGCCCATTTGTACCGTCCTGTATTGTCCTGCACTGTCCTTAATGTCTACTTTATGTAAACCCTTGTGGTTAATAAAGAAATCATTATTATTATTATTATTATTCTTTGAGTCTCAGTCATTGATGTTAGTTAACTGGAAAGTTTGTTGAAATGAATATCAAACCACTACCTGCAGCCTCAGATATTCAGGACGTATCGGAGGGTTCTTGCTGTTCCCAGCAAGCATGCCTTTTGAAGCGTTCCAAAAAGCGTGGCGGGGCCAATTTTCTTTAACCATCCCTGGAAACTTTTTGAGATAGTACTTAGTGCGCCTATGACAATCGGGACCACTTTGACTTCATGGCAGTTCCAAATCCTTTTTACCCCCCATTTTAAGTCCTGGTATCGGTTAATTTTCTCCCTCTCCTTCTCTTGCACTCTCGTGTCGAATGGGCAGGCCACATCCACAATCAGGCACGATCTTTTTTCTTTGTCCACAACCACCAGGTCAGGTCTATTGTGTCCCAGTTTCTTGTCCGTCTGTATCCTAAAATCCCACAGCACCTTCACCTGATCGTTTTCTATCACCGACTCTGGCTTATGCTCATACCACATCTCAGAATGTGGTAAATTATTTACCTTGCATAGGTGTCAGTGGATCACCCTGCCCATCACATCGTGTCTCCAGCCCTTATAGTGAGTCTGGGCTAGGTGTTTACACTCGGTACCATGAATGGATTTTTCCTGAAGGCTGCTCTTTCTCCTTGATGTTATTTCCTCCTTGGACATCCCCTGGCCTATTGTCCCCTCCTACAGTACAGTTCTGAGCATTGGATCCTTACTATCAGTCACGTATTTGTGTAGGTTGTTTTTCTCCATCTGAACACAGTCCTCTATGCTGATAAGACCTCTTCCACCTTCAGATCTCCTTAAGTAGAGTCTATCGACATCACTCCTCTTGTGGAACATATTGTAGATAATCAATAGCTTCCTAGTCTTCCTATCCATTTCTTTTTGTTCAGCAACATTCCATCTCAGAATTCCCGCACTGTGCCTAATAATAGACACAGCTCGGGAATTTACTGCACTTATGGCATTCCTACTGTTCAGATGTGACTTTAATACGCTCCTTACTCTCCGAATGTATTCAGTTCTTATCAATACCTTCATTTTTTTGTTCTTGGTATCATCAGCCTCCAGAACACCCAAATACTTGTATCCTTCTTCAGAGTCAATTTCCTTTATCATCTCACCTGTTGGTACCTGGATTCCGTTACTTCTGCTCAATTTACCTCTCTTCATCACAAGGACTCCACACTTACTAATACCAAATTGCATACATATATCATTGCTGAAAATACGGACAGTGTCAACAAGCACATCCAACTCCTTCTCACTCTTCCCGAAGAGCTTAAGATCGTCCATGAAGAGGAGGTGATTGATGGTAAGCTCCCCCTTTCCCAACCTGTATCCTGCTCTCACTTTTCGCAGTACACTGGTCAGCGGCTTCAGGGCAAGGACAAACAACAGAGGGGACAAAGTATCTCCCTGGAAGATACCTCTCTTGATCTTCACGCTTCCCAAGGATTCTCCAGTTGATGTTAACTCTGTTTCCCAGGACTTCATACTTTTGCCCAACAACTGTCTGATGTTATCTGCCACCTTGAAGATCTCCAGGCTTTTGGTGATCCAAGAATGAGGCACCATGTCAAATGCCTTTTTGTAGTCTATCCATCCCATGGCAAGACCAGTGTGTCTCCTCTTGCAATTCCTCATTACCATCTTATCAATAAGTAACTGGTCCTTTGTACCACGTGACTTCTTTCGGCATCCTTTCTGTTCGTCCGGTAACAAGTTGTTTGTGTGGAGATGATGGTAGATTTCCTCAGACATAATGCTTGTCAACAGTTTCCACATTACGGACAGACATGTGATAGGTCTATAGTTGGTAACATCATTACCCTTGATTCGGTCTTTCATTATCAGAACTGTGGTACCTTTTGTCAACCACTCTGGTACCTCACCTGACATCAAGCAGTCATTGAACATGGTTGTCAGTTTCGGGTGGAGGGATGTTATGTTTTTAATCCAATACCCCTGCACACCATCTGGGCCTGGTGATTTCCAGTTGGTTAGTTTTTTGGCCTGCCCCTTAAAAGTTTCAACTGTGATACGCAAATCAGTTTGTTGGTGTGCCTGTTCACTAATCTCCTTCTGTACTGTCTCAATCCACACTGCCTGGTCATTATGTTTAACATCCTGCTCCCATATTCCTCTCCAGAATGTTTTAGTTTGTTCCGCCTCAGGGATCAAGTCGTTGCCTCTTTCTTTCCCTTCAAGCTGTCTAAACAGCATCTTCTGGTTGTTGTCGAACATGCGGTTCTGTCTATACTGACTGACTCTGTTCTCGTATCGCTTGATTTTTGCACTCTTTGCTACAATGCGTTGCTTCAGTTCCTCTATGATAATATTTAGCTTTTTCCTCCTAGTTTTGTACTTTATTTCCAGTCTATTTTTAGTGTCTATGTTTTTTAGTGTCCCATTCAGTAGGGACTCAAGCTTTCCAATGTCATTTCTCATTTCCCTGATTTGACCACTCAGTCGTTTCTTCCACCAAGGCTCTGATCTTTCTTGTTTGTTGTTTCCTCTCGCTTTTATACCAAGTAGTTTCCTCACCGTATTTGCTGTTGCTTTGAGGATATTGTTGCAGTGGTGAAGGCTCCTTGCACTTTGTTTACCTTAGCTGTTGTTTCTTTTAATTTTTTCCTGTCTACAAATCTTAGGTTCATAGGTTTCCCACTATCATTGTTCAATTCATCTACCACTAAGTTTAGGATATCAACTAAATGTTGTCGTAGCCCGTCAGCATTCATCTCCTCAGACGCCGTATCTCTGTTCCAGGTATTATTTATCTCAGCATTCAGATCATTGTGTGCTTCGGGTGGTTCCTCCGTTCTCTCGACCTCTTCACATATTATTATTATTATTATTATTACAGTTGCATTTATCTTGCTTTATGTTCATACGAGTTATCACCAAGTCACAACCAGTGACCTCAAGAGACAACAAGGTCCGCCATGTTCAAGAAAGAACATACATACTCACACATGCATCATTAGTGTGTTTAGACTTGTGATGTACTTATATTGACAGAATCTTCCTTAGTACTATCTTTTGTATTTCTCCTATACGCGGGTTTCCTGGGATTTGCGATAAGTAATCATTAGACCCCTTAGGTATCATTCCCAGAGCGCCTACAACCATTGGTATTGTTTTAGTTCTCAATTTCCACATTTTTCCAATTTCTATCTCCAGGTCCTTATACTTGCTCAATTTTTCAAATGTTTTTATAGATACATTCTTGTCTATTGGAACGGACATATCAATCAGCAGGCATACCGTCTTTTTAAAGTCCTTCAATATTATATCAGGTCTATTTGCATCTATTTTTCGGTCTGTTTGGATGCTAAAGTTCCACAAGATTGAGATGTGATCTTTTTCAAGTATGGGAGGTGGTTGATGCTCCCACCAATTCTTTTGATGGGGCAGGTCAAAATGCTTACACATTATCCAATGTATGTATTGTGCAGCTCTGTCATGCCTGTTTAGGTATTCGGTTGGAGCTATAGGACTGCACATTGAAATTATATGGTCAATGGTCTCTGGTTGTTTTTTGCATACACGGCATAATGGGCTGCATCCATTTTTTATTATGTTAGCTTGGTAATTTTTTGTTGGCAGACACTGATCTTGTGCTGATATAATCAGTCCTTCAGTCTCCGATTTCAGTCCAGAAGATGCCAACCACTGATGGGTTAAAGTATTGTCAACATCAGGATTGTTAGCTCGTTCTGGGTATTTTCCATACAGAGGCTTTTCTTGCCATTTCTTAGCTAGTTTCTGTAGCAGTTCTTTCTTTGGAGTTACTTTTACCTGCTTTGCTTTTTCTGTGTTTTCCATTTCAGTAGTAAATGGGACTTCTGAAATTTGTAGTCCATTACTGTATCTTTGTGCATCTTTTGTAATGGAGTATGATCTTTTGATGCTTTCGTGTTTCAAAACGAGTTTGATCATCAAATCATGTGATTCCCTTAGATATGTAGATAATCCAATTGTTGTAGTTTTCAACGCAATGTCTAACTGGATTAACCCACGTCCTCCTTCTTTCCTAGGGAGATATATTCTATCTGTATCTGCCTTAGGGTGATGCATTCTGTGCATGGTTAAGAATTTTCGAATTTTTGTATCGAGCCTACGGATCTCTGTGCTTGACCAGTTGATGACATTGTAACTGTAGGTTACTACTGGTATGGCAAGCGTGTTTATGGCATCGATCCTATTCCTTGCATTCAATTCCGTTCTTAAGATTGCTCTTACACTTAATAGTATAAGTGCGTGGCAGAATAAAAGCGGTGATAAAGAGTCACCCTGAAAAATTCCACAATTAATATTAACTTCTCCAGCTTCCAGTGATTTTGTTTCACTATTCAAAAGGAGTGTTGTTTTCCATGTCTTCATACTGAATGACAAAAACCTCCTGACAACGGGGGATATTTTGAAATTCTCTAAACAGTTTTCAATCCAACTGTGTGGAAAACTATCGAATGCTTTTTTATAATCTATCCAAGCAATTGATAGATTTTTGTGTCTATTATGACAATCTTCCAGTATCATTTTGTTAACCAAAAGCTGATCCTTACAGCCACATGAGCCTGGTTGACACCCTTTCTGCTCAATGGGAAATAGGTAATTTGTTATCAGGTGGTCATATGTATATTCAGTTAGGACTGATGTTAAAATTTTATACATTGTGGTCAAGCAAGTTATCGGTCTGTAATTTTTGGGATTGTTTGTCTCATCATTCTTCGGAAGCAGGAATGTAATGCCGTTAACTAGCCATGATGGTATCTTTTCTGGCTCCTTAACTATGTCATTGTAGAGTTGGGCTAACAGCTCATGAGACTCTGTGAAGGCATTTATCCAAAAGTTTTGTATTTTGTCTTTTCCTGGGGATTTCCATTTGCTGGTTTTTCTTAGAGCCAAGCGCAACTGTTCAACTGTTATATTTTCCCATATTTGTTCTTCAAGGTGAGCTGTATATTTCATTTGTCTGTCTATCCATGGGGCATGTATGTTATGAACTTTTTCTTCGGCCCAGATCTTTTCCCAGAATTCTTGCACTTCCTGCTTGGGTGGTATTGATTTAGAAGTTATTGTTGCCTTACCAATTTTTCTGTAGAAGTTTCTTTGGTTGTTTTTGAACATATTATTGTCCTTATAGAATCTAGATCGTTTTTCAAAGCGCCTTATACGAGCAGCTTTGGCCGACACTTTTTGCTTCATTATTTCTATCAGCATGTCTATGTCACTTGTTGATTTTATACTGTACTTTCTTTTCAATTTTCTAAGTTTAGTTTGTTTAACATGTTCACCTACTTTATAGTTTGTTAAAATTTCTATGTCAGATCGGAGAAGGTTTATTTGGCGATTGATGTTCTCTTGCCAAGTAGATTTCTTGTGGGAATTCCTTTGTTTTTTCATCTTCACTCCACATAAGTGAGTGCTGACTTTAGCCGATGCATAATAGAGATGATTTAAATCAGTAATGTTTAGTTTGTTTGCGATGATAATGTTTTTGAGAATTATGTTAGTCTTGTGTATTATCTTTTGGTTCTGTTTGGAGTTCTGGATCTTAGGGAGGGTGTCTCGTTGCCCCATGTCAGATTCTTTCATTTTCATCCATTCGATCATAATTTCATCCTTCAAGTTGGCAAGTTCAATCTCATTCATTTCTTTATCATTTACGATCTCATTATTTTCATTTGGAGTTTCATCTTGAGTATGCACTCCCTCCACTTTTTCGATCCTTTCTTTAATTTGTTCTGTTGCCAGTGATTCCGCCCCAACCCTGGGATTCGAAGTGTTACAATTTACCTCGTTTTCACTGACACATGTTTCATTTTCCCTTCGCTGACTTTGTGCTAATAGCTTGATCTGATCAATTTCTATATCAGTTAGTAACTTTTTTTTTACAATATTTCTTCGTATATTGACTAGTTTGTTACTGTCAATATAGCCTCTGTTTTCGGGATGTTTCTTTTTCCAGTTGATATATGTTTGCTCTGTATTCGATGTATTTGATGGCTAGTACATGGCAGTGTAGAAAGCCTCAAGGACTTCTTTATTATCTTCCCTTGACCATTTTTCTCTCTTTTTCTTTGGATTTCTTGGTGGTGAGCATGGAGGGCCAACAGTAGGAGTATTCCGGTTATGGGAGGTCTCCAGCTCCGAAGTGATGGGAAGGTTTGAACCATTAGCTGATTTTTCGACCCCAGTCTGGTTCCTCTCTGAGGGACGCGGCCCTTTTTGACCCGGGTGACGGCCGATCCGGTATGAGATTTTATCATTAGACATTTACTTTATTTTGTCGCGTTTTACCCTTATCCGCCAAGGGGTAATCATTTCGTGTTACCACTTCTAGAACGAGTGTCAACCAAGACTAGAGGGGTCGTTCTCCCCTAGAGACACGGCTATTCCCCGCCGGCCGCCATCCCGGTATTTCTTGGTCACGGGGTTTTCTTTTTTGTTGTTTTTTTAAATTGTTATTATCATGAGTGGTTCCTTAATGTGAGCATTGCGTGGCTTAAGAATGAAATTATTAATAATTGTCCCCACTCCAGGCACAAGGCCAGCAATCACCCAGTGCATTACAATAATATAATATACTTTTTGCTGAAGTTGCCTGTTATAGTTGATGGCTATGTCGGTAGTGGTGCTGGGGCTTTTTATATTGTTGGTGAGGAAAGGGGGAGCCAGCAGTGCCATAGTTGTTGACATTTGGCCGCCGGTGGCCGGGTCACTAACTCAATCTATTTATATCTTTTGCTAGCCTCCCTTGTCTTGTGATACCGCCACCTTCCCCTTTATTAAGTTAACAGGGGAATAGTGGTGGTAGCAATGAAGGAGTGGTGGCGGCGGTGATGGGATAGTGGTAGCAATGATGGATGGAGTGGTGGCGGCGGTGGCGTTGTCGTTACTGAGTTTTGTTGAATGGACTAGTTTTGTTTGATATGTAGTATCTATGCGTTTGTGTCGCGTATGTTTAATATATGTGTTGAATAGACTAGTTTTGTTTGATCTGTAGTATCTACGCGTTTGTGTCGCGTATGTTTAATATATGTGTTGACATATTCCCTTAATATTGGAATTAAACATTTTGTTAAAACTTGAGACAATAATAATAGTAATTATTATTATGATGCTGGGATTGGTGGTGGTGGTGGTGAAATTGCCGTTATCTGGCTGTTATATTTAGTGTACACAGCGGGGTGATGGGGTAGGTGGTGTATCAAGTTTCTGGTGTTGGTGAAATTGCTGTTATTTGGCTATTCTATATAGAGGCGGTTTTCTTCCATTAACCATTTTCTTCCAATAACCATTTTCTTTTTTGAGTATAAAATATATGATACAAAATTGAATATTTGAGCGATATAACAATATATTATGGATCCGAATTTTTATGAGACTTGATTCGGTGATTTATGCATCATTTGTACTAAGAATTGTTATTTCACAATTGATTTAAATATGTTAAAAATCAAAAACTTACGGGAGCGATTTCATGACCTTCTACCACCACGTGCGTCTTCTTCCCTTATTATTATTATTATTATTATTATTATTATTATTATTATTACAGTTGCATTTATCTTGCTTTATGTTCATACGACTTATCCCCAAGTCACAACCAGTGACCTCAAGAGACAACAAGGTCCGCCATGTTCAAGAAAGATCATACATACTCACACATGCATCTTTAGTGTTTAGACTTGTGATGTACTTATATTGACAGAATCTTCCTTAGTATATGGGCAGTTCCCATTAGTACTATCTTTTGTATTTCTCCTATACGCGGGTTTCCTGGGATTTGCGATAAGTAATCATTAGACTCCTTAGGTATCATTCCCAGAGCGTCTACAACCACTGGTATTGTTTTAGTTCTCAATTTCCACATTTTTCCAATTTCTATCTCCAGGTCCTTATACTTGCTCAATTTTTCAAATGTTTTTATAGATACATTCTTGTCTATTGGAACAGACATATCAATTAGCAGGCATACCGTCTTTTTAAAGTCCTTCAATATTATATCAGGTCTATTTGCATCTATTTTTCGGTCTGTTTGGATGCTAAAGTTCCACAAGATTGAGATGTGATCTTTTTCAAGTATGGGAGGTGGTTGATGCTCCCACCAATTCTTTTGATGGGGCAGGTCAAAATGCTTACACATTATCCAATGTATGTATTGTGCAGCTCTGTCATGCCTGTTTAGGTATTCGGTTGGAGCTATAGGACTGCACATTGAAATTATATGGTCAATGGTCTCTGGTTGTTATTTGCATACACGGCATAATGGGTTGCATCCATTTTTTATTATGTTGGCTTGGTAATTTTTTGTTGGCAGACACTGATCTTGTGCTGATATAATCAGTCCTTCAGTCTCCGATTTCAGTCCAGAGGATGCCAACCACTGATGGGTTAAAGTTTTGTCAACATCAGGATTGTTAGCTCGCTCTGGGTATTTTCCATACAGAGGCTTTTCTTGCCATTTCTTAGCCAGTTTCTGTAGCAGTTCTTTCTTTGCAGTTACTTTTACCTGCTTTGCTTTTTCTGTTTTCCATTTCAGCAGTAAATGGGACTTCTGAAATTTGTAGTCCATTACTGTATCTTTGTGCATCTTTTGTAATGGAATATGATCTTTTGATGCTTTCGTGTTTCAAAACGAGTTTGATCATCCAATCATGTGATTCCCTTAGATATGTAGATAATCCAATTGTTGCAGTTTTCAACGCAATGTCTAACTGGATTAACCCACGTCCTCCTTCTTTCCCAGGGAGATATATTCTATCTATATCTGCCTTAGGGTGATGCATTCTGTGCATGGTTAAGAATTTTCGAATTTTTGTATCGAGCCTACGGATCTCTGTGCTTGACCAGTTGATGACATTGTAACTGTAGGTTACTACTGGTATGGCAAGCGTGTTTATGGCATCGATCCTATTCCTTGCATTCAATTCCGTTCTTAAGATTGCTCTTACTCTGCGGAAACATTCCTTCCTTATCCTTTCCCTCATTGTCGAGTGCTTGATTCCGTCTCCTTCACAAACACCTAGATATTTGTAAGTTTTTTCTTGATCAAGTTCTCTTATCACGTTCCCCCGATCAAGATTAATGTCTGAACTCTTCAGCAGCTTTCCTCTGGTGAACGTTGCTTTGGCGCATTTATCTAGTCCAAACTCCATTTTAATGTCATCACTGAACTGCTCCACAGTGGATAATAGCCCTTGCAATTGTTCATCATTTTTTGCAAATAGTTCATCCATGTAGAACAGGTGATTAATGGTTCTGTCATAGACTTTATATCCATGTTTTGTTTCATTGAGCATTTTACTTAATGGTATAAGTGCGATGCAGAATAAAAGCGGTGATAAAGAGTCACCCTGAAAAATTCCACAATTAATATTAACTTCTCCAGCTTCCAGTGATTTTGTTTCACTATTCAAAAGGAGTGTCGTTTTCCATGTCTTCATACTGAATGACAAAAACCTCCTGACAACGGGGGGTATTTTGAAAATCTCTAAACATTTTTCAATCCAACTGTGTGGCAAACTATCGAATGCTTTTTTATAATCTATCCAAGCAATCGATAGATTTTTGTGTCTATTATGACAATCTTCCAGTATCATTTTGTTAACCAGAAGCTGATCCTTACAGCCATATGAGCCTCGTTTACACCCTTTCTGCTCAATGGGAAATAGATCATTTGTTATCAGGTGGTCATATGTGTATTCAGTTAGGACTGATGTTAAAATTTTATACATTGTGGTCAAGCAAGTTATCGGTCTGTAATTTTTGGGATTGTTTGTCTCATCATTCTTCGGAAGCAGTAATGTAATGCCGTTAACTAGCCATGAAGGTATCTTTTCTGGCTCCTTAACTATTTCATTGTAAAGTTGGGCTAACAGCTCATGAGACTCTGTGAAGGCATTTATCCAAAAGTTTTGTATTTTGTCTTTTCCTGGGGATTTCCATTTGCTGGTTTTTCTTAGAGCCAAGCGCAACTGTTCAACTGTTATATTTTCCCATATTTGTTCCTCAAGGTGAGCTGTATCTTTCATTTGTCTGTCTATCCATGGGGCATGTATGTTATGAACTTTTTCTTCGGCCCAGATCTTTTCCCAGAATTCTTGCACTTCCTGCTTGGGTGGTATTGATTTAGCAGTTATTGTTGACTTACCAATTTTTCTGTAGAAGTTTCTTTGGTTGTTTTTGAACATATTATTGTCCTTATAGAATCTAGATCGTTTTTCAAAGCGCCTTATACGAGCAGCTTTGGCCGACACTTTTTGCTTGATTATTTCTATCAGCATGTCTATGTCACATGTTGATTTTATACTGTACTTTTTTTTCAATTTTCTACTGTACTTTTTTTTATTATACTGTACTTTTTTATCATTATTATTATTATTATTATTATTGTTATTGTTATTCCTTGAATCTCAGTCATTGATGTTGGTTAACTGGAAAGTCCGTTGGATTGAATATCAAGCCACTACCTGCAGCCTCAGATATTCAGGACGTATCGGAGGGTTCTTGCTATTCCAAGCAAGCATGCCTTTTGAAGCGTTCCAAAAAGCGTGAAGGGGCCGATTTTCTTTAACCATCCCTGGAAACCTTTGGAGATAGTCCCCAGTGCGCCTATGACAATCGGGATCACTTTGACTTCATGGCAGTTCCAAATCCTTTTCACCTCCCACTTTAGGTCCTGGTATCGGTTAATTTTCTCCCTCTCCTTCTCTTGCACTCTCGTGTCGAACGGGCAGGCCACATCCACAATCAGGCACGATCTTTTTTCTTTGTCCACAACCACCAGGTCAGGTCTATTGTGTTCCAGTTTTTTGTCCGTCTGTATCCTAAAATCCCACAGCACCTTCACCTGACTGTTCTCCATCACCGCCTCTGGCCTATGCTCATACCATTTCTCAGAATGTGGTAGATTGTTTACTTTGCACAGGTGCCAGTGGATCACCCTGCCCATCACATCGTGTCTCCAGCCCTTATAGTGGGTCTGGGCTAGGTGTTTACACTCGGACACAATGTGAGCCACAGTCTCCTCTCTCTCTCCACAGATCCTGCACAGTGGGCTAGCCTCCTCCTTGTAGATATGGTGCTTCAACCACTTCGTTTTGAGGGCCTGCTCCTGCGCAGCCATTAGCATTCCTTCTGTAGCCTTTTTGAGGTCTCCTCTTCTCAACCAGTTCCATGTCTGTGGATCTCTAAATTCAGTTTTCTCAAAGAAGGTACTATGAAGGGATTTTCCCTTAAGGCTGCTCTTCCTCCTTGATGTTATTTCCTCCTTGGATATCCCCTGGCCTACTGTCCCCTCCTTCAGTACAGTTCTGAGCATTGGCTCCTTACTATAGGTCACGTATTTGTATAGGTTGTTTTTCTCCATCTGAACACAGTCCTCTATGCTGATAAGACCTCTTCCACCCTCAGATCTCCTTAGGTAGAGTCTATCGACATCACTCCTCTTGTGGAACATGTTGTAGATAGTCAATAGCTTCCTAGTCTTCCTATCCATTTCTTTTTGTTCAGCAACATTCCATCTCAGAATTCCCGCACTGTGCCTAATAATAGACACAGCTCGGGAATTTACTGCGCTTATGGCATTTCTGCTGTTCAGATGTGACTTCAATACGCTCCTTACTCTCCGAATGTATTCAGTTCTTAACAATTCCTTCATTTTTTTGTTCTTTATGCCATCAGCCTCCAGAACGCCCAAATACTTGTATCCTTCCTCAGAGTCAATTTCCTTTATCATCTCACCTGTTGGTATCTGGATCCCGTTACTTCTGCTCAACCTACCCCTCTTCATCACAATGACTCCACATTTACCAATACCAAACTGCATACATATATCACTGCTGAAAATACGGACAGTGTCAACAAGCACATCCAACTCCTTCTCACTTTTCCCGAAGAGCTTAAGATCGTCCATGAAGAGGAGGTGATTGATGGTAAGCTCTCCCCTTCCCAACTTGTATCCTGCTCTCACTTTTCGCAGCATAATGGTCAAGGGCATCAGGGCAAGGACAAACAACAGAGGGGACAGGCTATCTCCCTGGAAGATACCTCTCTTGATCTTCACGCTTCCCAAGGATACTCCAGTTGATGTCAACTCTGTCTCCCAGGACCCCATACTCCTGCCCAGCAACTGTCTGATGTTATCTGCCACCCTGAAGATCTCCAGGCTTTTGGTGATCCAGGAATGAGGCACCATGTCAAATGCCTTTCTGTAGTCTATCCATCCCATGGCAAGATCAGTGTGTCTCCTCCTGCAATTCCCCATTACCATCTTATCAATAAGCAACTGGTCCTTTGTACCATGTGACTTCTATCGGCATCCTTTCTGTTCGTCCGGTAACAAGTTGTTTGTGTGGAGGTGATGGTAGATTTCCTCAGACACAATGCTCGTCAACAGTTTCCACATTACGGGCAGACATGTGATAGGTCTATAGTTGGTAACATCATTACCCTTGATTCGGTCTTTCATTATCAGAACTGTGGTACCTTTTGTCAACCACTCTGGCACCTCACCCGACACCAAGCAGTCATTGAACATGGCCGTCAGCTTCGGGTGGAGGGTTGTTAAATGTTTAATCCAATACCCCTGCACACCATCTGGGCCTGGTGATTTCCAGTTGGTTAGTTTTTTGGCTTGCCCCTTAAGAGTTTCAACTGTGATACTCAAATCAGTCTGTTGTTGTGCCTGCTCACCGATCTCCCTCTGTACTGTCTCAATCCACCCTGCCTGGGCATTGTGTCTAACATCCTGCTCCCATATTCCTCTCCAGAATGTTTTAGCTTGTTCCGCCCCAGGGATCAAGTCGTTGCCTCTTTCTTTCCCCTCAAGCTGTCCAAACAGCATCTTCTGGTTGTTGTCGAACATGCGGTTCTGTTTATACTGACTGACTCTGTTCTCGTATCGCCTGATTTTGGCACTCTTTGCTACAATGCGTTGCTTCAATTCCTCTATGATAATATTTAGCTTTTTACTCCTAGTTTTGTATTTTATTTCCAGTCTATTTTTAGTGCCTATGTTTTTTAGTGTCCCATTCAGTAGTGACTCAAGCTTTCCTATGTCATTTCTCATTTCCCCGATTTGCCCACTCAGTCGCTTCTTCCACCACGGCTCTGCTCTTTCTTGTCTGTTGTTTCCTCTCGCTTTTATACCAAGTAGTTTCCTCACCGTATTTGCTGTTTCTTTGAGGATATTGTTGCACTGGTGAAGGCTCCTCGCCTCAAGGTATGGGATGACTTTGTTTACCTTAGCTGTTGTTTCTTTTAACTTTTTCCTGTCTACAAATCTTAGGTTCATAGGTCTCCCACTATCATTGTTCAATTCATCTACCACTAAATTTAGGATGTCAACCGAATCTTGTCCTAGCCCGTCAGCATTCATCTCCTCAGTGGCCGTATCTCTGTTCCAGGTATTATTTATCTCAGTATTCAGATCATTGTCTGCTTCGGGTGGTTCCTCCGTTCTCAGGACCTCTTCACCTTCATTTCCCACCGGCTCGCTTGTCTGGCATACTACACCCGCCATCTCCAAGCCATTCTCTCTGCTCAGTTCCTCCAGTTCCAGCTCGCTTATCCACCCATTAGTTCTTATTACCCGAGCCTGCCCGGCCAATTTTTGTTCATCTAATTTAAATAAACCAATCTCGTTCCAGATGTTATGCATCCGTCCCCTGTAGCCCCTCTCCTTGGGGTTACTTTTCAGGTAGCATTGCATAACAGTTCTATTCAATTCTTTCGTCCAGTTGGTTCTGGCCCCTTTCCTTCTTCTTCTTCCTCCAACATCAGCAGTATTTGGTTGACAGTCAGGTTCCTGCTGCTGAGCCAGGGGGCACCTGTTGGGTGAGAGTCTGTCACATGACGTTCTAGTCTCCATTTCACCGTTATTCGAACTGTTTATGTTCGATATTTAAACACTCTTATCGAGGATTGGCGAATGTATAGTTACATAGCCATCTGTGGATCCGCCATCCCACTTGGCCCTTGTGTGGCATTATCGCCACGCTGTATACGAACACACATAAACAAACAAACACACAGGCAGAAAGGGCACCAAAAATGAATAAGCATAAGTTTCATTGTAATGTAGTATTCGAATGTCTGACTTAGTTTTTGTTTTTTAAGTTTTACTTTTTCCCCCTCTTCTCTGTCCGTCCGCCTGCTTCTCTCTTCATTCTTATTTTCTTTACGTTTTTTTGGGGTTTTTTTTTGTTTTTGTTTTTCTCTGTTTGTTTTTCTCGTTTTTGCTGTTGTTGCTGTGCTGCTTTGGTTTTGTTGTTTGTTTTTTCTTTTTTCTTTTGAGTCTATCTATATATTTTGATGCCTTCCTCTTTGTTAGTAGTAGGAATTCTATAATGTGGAAGTAGCAGCCAGCAGGGGGAAGTGGGAGACTGGCGGCGGTAGCGATACTGAGACAGTGGTGGTGGTGATGTCGATACCGAGGCAGTGGTGGCGGTGATGTGACCGTATTACTGTAGTGATGGTGCTGTAGCGGTGGCAGTAGTGAAGGAGTCAAGGGGTGGTGGCGGCGGTGATGGGATAGTGGTGGTAATGATGGCCGTAGTGAGCGGTGGCGGTGAAGGTGAAAATGTCGTTATCTGGCTGTTGTGTTTAGTGTACACAGATGATGGGGTGGGTGGTGTATCTAGTTTCTGGTGTTGGTGAGTTTAGCTGTCCTATATAGTGTAGCCAGAGGAGAGGAGGGGGGGGGGGGTTCTTCTTCTTCCATTTATAGCCATTTTCTTTTTTGGATATACAGTGTACAATACAAAGTTGAATATTTGAATATTTGAGCCTTATAACAATATATTTTGGGTCCGAATTTTTTGGGGCTCAAGCCGGGTGCTTTACGTAGCATTTGTACTAAGAGTTGTTATTTCACAAATGATTTAAATATGTTAAAAATTCAAAACTTACGGGAGCGATTTCATGACCTCCGTCACCCCGTGCGTCTTCTTCCCTTCTTCTTCTTCTTCTTCTTCTTCTTCTTCTTCTTCTTCTTCTTCTTCTTCTTCTTCTTCTTCTTCTTCTTCTTCTTCTTCTTCTTCTTCTTATTCTTCTTATTATTATTATTATTATTATTGTTATTGTTATTCCTTGAATCTCAGTCATTGATGTTGGTTAACTGGAAAGTCCGTTGGATTGAATATCAAGCCACTACCTGCAGCCTCAGATATTCAGGACGTATCGGAGGGTTCTTGCTGTTCCAAGCAAGCATGCCTTTTGAAGCGTTCCAAAAAGCGTGAAGGGGCCGATTTTCTTTAACCATCCCTGGAAACTTTTGGAGATAGTCCCCAGTGCGCCTATGACAATCGGGATCACTTTGACTTCATGGCAGTTCCAAATCCTTTTCACCTCCCACTTTAGGTCCTGGTATCGGTTAATTTTCTCCCTCTCCTTCTCTTGCACTCTCGTGTCGAACGGGCAGGCCACATCCACAATCAGGCACGATCTTTTTTCTTTGTCCACAACCACCAGGTCAGGTCTATTGTGTTCCAGTTTTTTGTCCGTCTGTATCCTAAAATCCCACAGCACCTTCACCTGATTGTTCTCCATCACCGCCTCTGGCCTATGCTCATACCATTTCTCAGAATGTGGTAGATTGTTTACTTTGCACAGGTGCCAGTGGATCACCCTGCCCATCACATCGTGTCTCCAGCCCTTATAGTGGGTCTGGGCTAGGTGTTTACACTCGGACACAATGTGAGCCACAGTCTCCTCTCTCTCTCCACAGATCCTGCACAGTGGGCTGGCCTCCTCCTTGTAGATATGGTGCTTCAACCACTTCGTTTTGAGGGCCTGCTCCTGCGCAGCCATTAGCATTCCTTCTGTAGCCTTTTTGAGGTCTCCTCTTCTCAACCAGTTCCATGTCTGTGGATCTCTAAATTCAGTTTTCTCAAAGAAGGTACTATGAAGGGGTTTTCCCTTAAGGCTGCTCTTCCTCCTTGATGTTATTTCCTCCCTGGACATCCCCTGGCCTACTGTCTCCTCCTTCAGTACAGCTCTGAGCATTGGCTCCTTACTATAGGTCACGTATTTGTATAGGTTGTTTTTCTCCATCTGAACACAGTCCTCTATGCTGATAAGACCTCTTCCACCCTCAGATCTCCTTAGGTAGAGTCTATCGACATCACTCCTCTTGTGGAACATGTTGTAGATAGTCAATAGCTTCCTAGTCTTCCTATCCATTTCTTTCTGTTCAGCAACATTCCATCTCAGAATTCCCGCACTGTACCTAATAATAGACACAGCTCGGGAATTTACTGCGCTTATGGCATTTCTGCTGTTCAGATGTGACTTCAATACGCTCCTTACTCTCCGAATGTATTCAGTTCTTAACAATTCCTTCATTTTTTTGTTCTTTATGCCATCAGCCTCCAGAACGCCCAAATACTTGTATCCTTCCTCAGAGTCAATTTCCTTTATCATCTCACCTGTTGGTATCTGGATCCCGTTACTTCTGCTCAACCTACCCCTCTTCATCACAATGACTCCACATTTACCAATACCAAACTGCATACATATATCACTGCTGAAAATACGGACAGTGTCAACAAGCACATCCAACTCCTTCTCACTTTTCCCGAAGAGCTTAAGATCGTCCATGAAGAGGAGGTGATTGATGGTAAGCTCTCCCCTTCCCAACTTGTATCCTGCTCTCACTTTTCGCAGCATAATGGTCAAGGGCATCAGGGCAAGGACAAACAACAGAGGGGACAGGCTATCTCCCTGGAAGATACCTCTCTTGATCTTCACGCTTCCCAAGGATACTCAAGTTGATGTCAACTCTGTCTCCCAGGACCCCATACTCCTGCCTAGCAACTGTCTGATGTTATCTGCCACCCTGAAGATCTCCAGGCTTTTGGTGATCCAGGAATGAGGCACCATGTCAAATGCCTTTCTGTAGTCTATCCATCCCATGGCAAGATCAGTGTGTCTCCTCCTGCAATTCCCCATTACCATCTTATCAATAAGCAACTGGTCCTTTGTACCACGTGACTTCTTTCGGCATCCTTTCTGTTCGTCCGGTAACAAGTTGTTTGTGTGGAGGTGATGGTAGATTTCCTCAGACACAATGCTCGTCAACAGTTTCCACATTACGGGCAGACATGTGATAGGTCTATAGTTGGTAGCATCATTACCCTTGATTCGGTCTTTCATTATCAGAACTGTGGTACCTTTTGTCAACCACTCTGGCACCTCACCCGACACCAAGCAGTCATTGAACATGGCCGTCAGCTTCGGGTGGAGGGATGTTAGATGTTTAATCCAATACCCCTGCACACCATCTGGGCCTGGTGATTTCCAGTTGGTTAGCTTTTTGGCTTGCCCCTTAAGAGTTTCAACTGTGATACTCAAATCAGTCTGTTGTTGTGCCTGCTCACCGATCTCCCTCTGTACTGTCTCAATCCACCCTGCCTGGGCATTGTGTCTAACATCCTGCTCCCATATTCCTCTCCAGAATGTTTTAGCTTGTTCCGCCCCAGGGATCAAGTCGTTGCCTCTTTCTTTCCCCTCAAGCTGTCCAAACAGCATCTTCTGGTTGTTGTCGAACATGCGGTTCTGTTTATACTGACTGACTCTGTTCTCGTATCGCCTGATTTTGGCACTCTTTGCTACAATGCGTTGCTTCAATTCCTCTATGATAATATTTAGCTTTTTACTCCTAGTTTTGTATTTTATTTCCAGTCTATTTTTAGTGCCTATGTTTTTTAGTGTCCCATTCAGTAGTGACTCAAGCTTTCCTATGTCATTTCTCATTTCCCCGATTTGCCCACTCAGTCGCTTCTTCCACCACGGCTCTGCTCTTTCTTGTCTGTTGTTTCCTCTCGCTTTTATACCAAGTAGTTTCCTCACCGTATTTGCTGTTTCTTTGAGGATATTGTTGCACTGGTGAAGGCTCCTCGCCTCAAGGTATGGGATGACTTTGTTTACCTTAGGTGTTGTTTCTTTTAACTTTTTCCTGTCTACAAATCTTAGGTTCATAGGTCTCCCACTATCATTGTTCAATTCATCTACCACTAAATTTAGGATGTCAACCGAATCTTGTCCTAGCCCGTCAGCATTCATCTCCTCAGTGGCCGTATCTCTGTTCCAGGTATTATTTATCTCAGTATTCAGATCATTGTCTGCTTCGGGTGGTTCCTCCGTTCTCAGGACCTCTTCACCTTCATTTCCCACCGGCTCGCTTGTCTGGCATACTACACCCGCCATCTCCAAGCCATTCTCTCTGCTCAGTTCCTCCAGTTCCAGCTCGCTTATCCACCCATTAGTTCTTATTACCCGAGCCTGCCCGGCCAATTTTTGTTCATCTAATTTAAATAAACCAATCTCGTTCCAGATGTTATGCATCCGTCCCCTGTAGCCCCTCTCCTTGGGGTTTCTTTTCAGGTAGCATTGCATAACAGTTCTATTCAATTCTTTCGTCCAGTTGGTTCTGGCCCCTTTCCTTCTTCTTCTTCCTCCAACATCAGCAGTATTTGGTTGACAGTCAGGTTCCTGCTGCTGAGCCAGGGGGCACCTGTTGGGTGAGAGTCTGTCACATGACGTTCTAGTCTCCATTTCACCGTTATTCGAACTGTTTATGTTCGATATTTAAACACTCTTATCGAGGATTGGCGAATGTATAGTTACATAGCCATCTGTGGATCCGCCATCCCACTTGGCCCTTGTGTGGCATTATCGCCACGCTGTATACGAACACACATAAACAAACAAACACACAGGCAGAAAGGGCCCCAAAAATGAATAAGCATAAGTTTCATTGTAATGTAGTATTCGAATGTCTGACTTAGTTTTTGTTTTTTAAGTTTTACTTTTTCCCCCTCTTCTCTGTCCGTCCGCCTGCTTCTCTCTTCATTCTTATTTTCTTTACGTTTTTTGGGGTTTTTTTTTTGTTTTTGTTTTTCTCTGTTTGTTTTTCTCGTTTTTGCTGTTGTTGCTGTGCTGCTTTGGTTTTGTTGTTTGTTTTTTCTTTTTTCTTTTGAGTCTATCTATATATTTTGATGCCTTCCTCTTTGTTAGTAGTAGGAATTCTATAATGTGGAAGTAGCAGCCAGCAGGGGGAAGTGGGAGACTGGCGGCGGTAGCGATACTGAGACAGTGGTGGTGGTGATGTCGATACCGAGGCAGTGGTGGCGGTGATGTGACCGTATTACTGTAGTGATGGTGCTGTAGCGGTGGCAGTAGTGAAGGAGTCAAGGGGTGGTGGCGGCGGTGATGGGATAGTGGTGGTAATGATGGCCGTAGTGAGCGGTGGCGGTGAAGGTGAAAATGTCGTTATCTGGCTGTTGTGTTTAGTGTACACAGATGATGGGGTGGGTGGTGTATCTAGTTTCTGGTGTTGGTGAGTTTAGCTGTCCTATATAGTGTAGCCAGAGGAGAGGAGGGGGGGGGGTTCTTCTTCTTCCATTTATAGACATTTTCTTTTTTGGATATACAGTGTACAATACAAAGTTGAATATTTGAATATTTGAGCCTTATAACAATATATTTTGGGTCCGAATTTTTTGGGGCTCAAGCCGGGTGCTTTACGTAGCATTTGTACTAAGAGTTGTTATTTCACAAATGATTTAAATATGTTAAAAATTCAAAACTTACGGGAGCGATTTCATGACCTCCGTCACCCCGTGCGTCTTCTTCCCTTCTTCTTCTTCTTCTTCTTCTTCTTCTTCTTCTTCTTCTTCTTCTTCTTCTTCTTCTTCTTCTTCTTCTTCTTCTTCTTCTTCTTCTTCTTCTTCTTCTTCTTCTTCTTCTTCTTCTTATTATTATTATTATTATTATTATTATTATTATTATTATTATTATTATTATTATTATTATTGTTATTGTTATTCCTTGAATCTCAGTCATTGATGTTGGTTAACTGGAAAGTCCGTTGGATTGAATATCAAGCCACTACCTGCAGCCTCAGATATTCAGGACGTATCGGAGGGTTCTTGCTGTTCCAAGCAAGCATGCCTTTTGAAGCGTTCCAAAGAGCGTGAAGTGGCCGATTTTCTTTAACCATCCCTGGAAACTTTTGGAGATAGTCCCCAGTGCGCCTATGACAATCGGGATCACTTTGACTTCATGGCAGTTCCAAATCCTTTTCACCTCCCACTTTAGGTCCTGGTATCGGTTAATTTTCTCCCTCTCCTTCTCTTGCACTCTCGTGTCGAACGGGCAGGCCACATCCACAATCAGGCACGATCTTTTTTCTTTGTCCACAACCACCAGGTCAGGTCTATTGTGTTCCAGTTTTTTGTCCGTCTGTATCCTAAAATCCCACAGCACCTTCACCTGATTGTTCTCCATCACCGCCTCTGGCCTATGCTCATACCATTTCTCAGAATGTGGTAGATTGTTTACTTTGCACAGGTGCCAGTGGATCACCCTGCCCATCACATCGTGTCTCCAGCCCTTATAGTGGGTCTGGGCTAGGTGTTTACACTCGGACACAATGTGAGCCACAGTCTCCTCTCTCTCTCCACAGATCCTGCACAGTGGGCTGGCCTCCTCCTTGTAGATATGGTGCTTCAACCACTTCGTTTTGAGGGCCTGCTCCTGCGCAGCCATTAGCATTCCTTCTGTAGCCTTTTTGAGGTCTCCTCTTCTCAACCAGTTCCATGTCTGTGGATCTCTAAATTCAGTTTTCTCAAAGAAGGTACTATGAAGGGGTTTTCCCTTAAGGCTGCTCTTCCTCCTTGATGTTATTTCCTCCCTGGACATCCCCTGGCCTACTGTCTCCTCCTTCAGTACAGCTCTGAGCATTGGCTCCTTACTATAGGTCACGTATTTGTATAGGTTGTTTTTCTCCATCTGAACACAGTCCTCTATGCTGATAAGACCTCTTCCACCCTCAGATCTCCTTAGGTAGAGTCTATCGACATCACTCCTCTTGTGGAACATGTTGTAGATAGTCAATAGCTTCCTAGTCTTCCTATCCATTTCTTTCTGTTCAGCAACATTCCATCTCAGAATTCCCGCACTGTACCTAATAATAGACACAGCTCGGGAATTTACTGCGCTTATGGCATTTCTGCTGTTCAGATGTGACTTCAATACGCTCCTTACTCTCCGAATGTATTCAGTTCTTAACAATTCCTTCATTTTTTTGTTCTTTATGCCATCAGCCTCCAGAACGCCCAAATACTTGTATCCTTCCTCAGAGTCAATTTCCTTTATCATCTCACCTGTTGGTATCTGGATCCCGTTACTTCTGCTCAACCTACCCCTCTTCATCACAATGACTCCACATTTACCAATACCAAACTGCATACATATATCACTGCTGAAAATACGGACAGTGTCAACAAGCACATCCAACTCCTTCTCACTTTTCCCGAAGAGCTTAAGATCGTCCATGAAGAGGAGGTGATTGATGGTAAGCTCTCCCCTTCCCAACTTGTATCCTGCTCTCACTTTTCGCAGCATAATGGTCAAGGGCATCAGGGCAAGGACAAACAACAGAGGGGACAGGCTATCTCCCTGGAAGATACCTCTCTTGATCTTCACGCTTCCCAAGGATACTCCAGTTGATGTCAACTCTGTCTCCCAGGACCCCATACTCCTGCCTAGCAACTGTCTGATGTTATCTGCCACCCTGAAGATCTCCAGGCTTTTGGTGATCCAGGAATGAGGCACCATGTCAAATGCCTTTCTGTAGTCTATCCATCCCATGGCAAGATCAGTGTGTCTCCTCCTGCAATTCCCCATTACTATCTTATCAATAAGCAACTGGTCCTTTGTACCACGTGACTTCTTTCGGCATCCTTTCTGTTCGTCCGGTAACAAGTTGTTTGTGTGGAGGTGATGGTAGATTTCCTCAGACACAATGCTCGTCAACAGTTTCCACATTACGGGCAGACATGTGATAGGTCTATAGTTGGTAGCATCATTACCCTTGATTCGGTCTTTCATTATCAGAACTGTGGTACCTTTTGTCAACCACTCTGGCACCTCACCCGACACCAAGCAGTCATTGAACATGGCCGTCAGCTTCGGGTGGAGGGATGTTAGATGTTTAATCCAATACCCCTGCACACCATCTGGGCCTGGTGATTTCCAGTTGGTTAGTTTTTTGGCTTGCCCCTTAAGAGTTTCAACTGTGATACTCAAATCAGTCTGTTGCTGTGCCTGCTCACCGATCTCCCTCTGTACTGTCTCAATCCACCCTGCCTGGGCATTGTGTCTAACATCCTGCTCCCATATTCCTCTCCAGAATGTTTTAGTTTGCTCCGCCCCAGGGATCAAGTCGTTGCCTCTTTCTTTGCCCTCAAGCTGTCCAAACAGCATCTTCTGGTTGTTGTCGAACATGCGGTTCTGTTTATACTGGCTGACTCTGTTCTCGTATCGCCTGATTTTTGCACTCTTTGCTACAATGCGTTGCTTCAATTCCTCTATGATAATATTTAGCTTTTTACTCCTAGTTTTGTATTTTATTTCCAGTCTATTTTTAGTGCCTATGTTTTTTAGTGTCCCATTCAGTAGTGACTCAAGCTTTCCTATGTCATTTCTCATTTCCCCGATTTGCCCACTCAGTCGCTTCTTCCACCACGGCTCTGCTCTTTCTTGTCTGTTGTTTCCTCTCGCTTTTATACCAAGTAGTTTCCTCACCGTATTTGCTGTTGCTCTGAGGATATTGTTGCACTGGTGAAGGCTCCTCGCCTCAAGGTATGGGATGACTTTGTTTACCTTAGCTGTTGTTTCTTTTAACTTTTTCCTGTCTACAAATCTTAGGTTCATAGGTCTCCCACTATCATTGTTCAATTCATCTACCACTAAATTTAGGATGTCAACCGAATCTTGTCCTAGCCCGTCAGCATTCATCTCCTCAGTGGCCGTATCTCTGTTCCAGGTATTATTTATCTCAGTACTCAGATCATTGTCTGCTTCGGGTGGTTCCTCCGTTCTCAGGACCTCCTCACCTTCATTTCCCACCGGCTCGCTTGTCTGGCATACTACACCCGCCATCTCCAAGCCATTCTCTCTGCTCAGTTCCTTCAGTTCCAGCTCGCTTATCCACCCATTAGTTCTTATTACCCGAGCCTGCCCGGCCAATTTTTGTTCATCTAATTTAAATAAACCAATCTCGTTCCAGATGTTATGCATCCGTCTCCTGTAGCCCCTCTCCTTGGGGTTACTTTTCAGGTAGCATTGCATAACAGTTCTATTCAATTCTTTCGTCCAGTTGGTTCTGGCCCCTTTCCTTCTTCTCCTTCCTCCAACATCAGCAGTATTTGGTTGACAGTCAGGTTCCTGCTGCTGAGCCAGGGGGCACCTGTTGGGTGAGAGTCTGTCACATGACGTTCTAGTCTCCATTTCACCGTTATTCGAACTGTTTATGTTCGATATTTAAACACTCTTATCGAGGATTGGCGAATGTATGTTTACATAGCCATCTGTGGATCCGCCATCCCACTTGGCCCTTGTGTGGCATTATCACCACGCTGTATACGAACACACATAAACAAACAAACACACAGGCAGAAAGGGCCCCAGAAATGAATAAGCATAAGTTTCATTGTAATGTAGTGTTCGAATGTCTGACTTAGTTTTAGTTTTTTAAGTTTTACTTTTTCCCCCCTCTTCTCTGTCCGTCCGCCTGCTTCTCTCTTCACTCTTATTTTCTTTACGTTTTTGGGGTTTCTTTTTTTTGTTTTTGTTTTTCTCTGTTTGTTTTTCTCGTTTTTTGCTGTTGTTGCTGTGCTGCTTTGGTTTTGTTGTTTGTTTTTTCTTTTTTCTTTTGGGTCTATCTATATATTTTGATGCCTTCCTCTTTGTTAGTAGTAGGAATTCTATAATGTGGAAGTAGCAGCCAGCAGGGAAGTGGGAGACTGGCGGCGTTAGCGATACTGAGACAGTGGTGGTGGTGATGTCGATACCGAGGCAGTGGTGGCGGTGATGTGACCGTATTACTGTAGTGATGGTGCTGTAGCGGAGTCAAGGGGTGGTGGCGGCGGTGATGGGATAGTGGTGGTAATGATGGCCGTAGTGAGCGGTGGCGGTGAAGGTGAAAATGTGTCGTTATCTGGCTGTTGTGTTTAGTGTACACAGATGATGGGGTGGGTGGTGTATCTAGTTTCTGGTGTTGGTGAGTTTAGCTGTCCTATATAGTGTAGCCAGAGGAGAGGAGGGGAGGGGTTCTTCTTCCATTTATAGCCATTTTTTTTTTTTTTTTGGATATACAGTGTACAATACAAAGTTGAATATTTGAATATTTGAGCCTTATAACAATATATTTTCTTTACGTTTTGAGCCTTATAACAATATATTTTCTTTACGTTTTGAGCCTTATAACAATATATTTTCTTTACGTTTTTGGGGTTTCTTTTTTTTGTTTTTGTTTTTCTCTGTTTGTTTTTCTCGTTTTTTGCTGTTGTTGCTGTGCTGCTTTGGTTTTGTTGTTTGTTTTTTCTTTTTTCTTTTGGGTCTATCTATATATTTTGATGCCTTCCTCTTTGTTAGTAGTAGGAATTCTATAATGTGGAAGTAGCAGCCAGCAGGGAAGTGGGAGACTGGCGGCGTTAGCGATACTGAGACAGTGGTGGTGGTGATGTCGATACCGAGGCAGTGGTGGCGGTGATGTGACCGTATTACTGTAGTGATGGTGCTGTAGCGGAGTCAAGGGGTGGTGGCGGCGGTGATGGGATAGTGGTGGTAATGATGGCCGTAGTGAGCGGTGGCGGTGAAGGTGAAAATGTGTCGTTATCTGGCTGTTGTGTTTAGTGTACACAGATGATGGGGTGGGTGGTGTATCTAGTTTCTGGTGTTGGTGAGTTTAGCTGTCCTATATAGTGTAGCCAGAGGAGAGGAGGGGAGGGGTTCTTCTTCCATTTATAGCCATTTTTTTTTTTTTTTGGATATACAGTGTACAATACAAAGTTGAATATTTGAATATTTGAGCCTTATAACAATATATTTTCTTTACGTTTTGAGCCTTATAACAATATATTTTCTTTACGTTTTGAGCCTTATAACAATATATTTTCTTTACGTTTTTGGGGTTTCTTTTTTTTGTTTTTGTTTTTCTCTGTTTGTTTTTCTCGTTTTTTGCTGTTGTTGCTGTGCTGCTTTGGTTTTGTTGTTTGTTTTTTCTTTTTTCTTTTGGGTCTATCTATATATTTTGATGCCTTCCTCTTTGTTAGTAGTAGGAATTCTATAATGTGGAAGTGGCAGCCAGCAGGGAAGTGGGAGACTGGCGGCGTTAGCGATACTGAGACAGTGGTGGTGGTGATGTCGATACCGAGGCAGTGGTGGCGGTGATGTGACCGTATTACTGTAGTGATGGTGCTGTAGCGGAGTCAAGGGGTGGTGGCGGCGGTGATGGGATAGTGGTGGTAATGATGGCCGTAGTGAGCGGTGGCGGTGAAGGTGAAAATGTGTCGTTATCTGGCTGTTGTGTTTAGTGTACACAGATGATGGGGTGGGTGGTGTATCTAGTTTCTGGTGTTGGTGAGTTTAGCTGTCCTATATAGTGTAGCCAGAGGAGAGGAGGGGAGGGGTTCTTCTTCCATTTATAGCCATTTTTTTTTTTGGATATACAGTGTACAATACAAAGTTGAATATTTGAATATTTGAGCCTTATAACAATATATTTTGGGTCCGAATTTTTTGGGGCTCAAGCCGGGTGCTTTACGTAGCATTTGTGCTAAGAGTTGTTATTTCACAAATGGTTTAAATATGTTAAAAATTATTATTATTATTATTATTATTATTATTATTATTATTATTATTCCTTGAATCTCAGTCATTGATGTTGGTTAACTGGAAAGTCCGTTGGATTGAATATCAAGCCACTACCTGCAGCCTCAGATATTCAGGACGTATCGGAGGGTTCTTGCTGTTCCAAGCAAGCATGCCTTTTGAAGCGTTCCAAAAAGCGTGAAGGGGCCGATTTTCTTTAACCATCCCTGGAAACCTTTGGAGATAGTCCCCAGTGCGCCTATGACAATCGGGATCACTTTGACTTTATGGCAGTTCCAAATCCTTTTCACCTCCCACTTTAGGTCCTGGTATCGGTTAATTTTCTCCCTCTCCTTCTCTTGCACTCTCGTGTCGAACGGGCAGGCCACATCCACAATCAGGCACGATCTTTTTTCTTTGTCCACAACCACCAGGTCAGGTCTATTGTGTTCCAGTTTTTTGTCCGTCTGTATCCTAAAATCCCACAGCACCTTCACCTGACTGTTCTCCATCACCGCCTCTGGCCTATGCTCATACCATTTCTCAGAATGTGGTAGATTGTTTACTTTGCACAAGTGCCAGTGGATCACCCTGCCCATCACATGTGTCTCCAGCCCTTATAGTGGGTCTGGGCTAGGTGTTTACACTCGGACACAATGTGAGCCACAGTCTCCTCTCTCTCTCCACAGATCCTGCACAGTGGGCTAGCCTCCTCCTTGTAGATATGGTGCTTCAACCACTTCGTTTTGAGGGCCTGCTCCTGCGCAGCCATTAGCATTCCTTCTGTAGCCTTTTTGAGGTCTCCTCTTCTCAACCAGTTCCATGTCTGTGGATCTCTAAATTCAGTTTTCTCAAAGAAGGTACTATGAAGGGATTTTCCCTTAAGGCTGCTCTTCCTCCTTGATGTTATTTCCTCCTTGGATATCCCCTGGCCTACTGTCCCCTCCTTCAGTACAGCTCTGAGCATTGGCTCCTTACTATAGGTCACGTATTTGTATAGGTTGTTTTTCTCCATCTGAACACAGTCCTCTATGCTGATAAGACCTCTTCCACCCTCAGATCTCCTTAGGTAGAGTCTATCGACATCACTCCTCTTGTGGAACATGTTGTAGATAGTCAATAGCTTCCTAGTCTTCCTATCCATTTCTTTTTGTTCAGCAACATTCCATCTCAGAATTCCCACACTGTGCCTAATAATAGACACAGCTCGGGAATTTACTGCGCTTATGGCATTTCTGCTGTTCAGATGTGACTTCAATACGCTCCTTACTCTCCGAATGTATTCAGTTCTTAACAATTCCTTCATTTTTTTGTTCTTTATGCCATCAGCCTCCAGAACGCCCAAATACTTGTATCCTTCCTCAGAGTCAATTTCCTTTATCATCTCACCTGTTGGTCTCTGGATCCCGTTACTTCTGCTCAACCTACCCCTCTTCATCACAATGACTCCACATTTACCAATACCAAACTGCATACGTATATCACTGCTGTAAATACGGACAGTGTCAACAAGCACATCCAACTCCTTCTCACTTTTCCCGAAGAGCTTAAGATCGTCCATGAAGAGGAGGTGATTGATGGTAAGCTCTCCCCTTCCCAACTTGTATCCTGCTCTCACTTTTCGCAGCATAATGGTCAAGGGCATCAGGGCAAGGACAAACAACAGAGGGGACAGGCTATCTCCCTGGAAGATACCTCTCTTGATCTTCACGCTTCCCAAGGATACTCCAGTTGATGTCAACTCTGTCTCCCAGGACCCCATACTCCTGCCCAGCAACTGTCTGATGTTATCTGCCACCCTGAAGATCTCCAGGCTTTTGGTGATCCAGGAATGAGGCACCATGTCAAATGCCTTTCTGTAGTCTATCCATCCCATGGCAAGATCAGTGTGTCTCCTCCTGCAATTCCCCATTACCATCTTATCAATAAGCAACTGGTCCTTTGTACCACGTGACTTCTTTCGGCATCCTTTCTGTTCGTCCGGTAACAAGTTGTTTGTGTGGAGGTGATGGTAGATTTCCTCAGACACAATGCTCGTCAACAGTTTCCACATTACGGGCAGACATGTGATAGGTCTATAGTTGGTAACATCATTACCCTTGATTCGGTCTTTCATTATCAGAACTGTGGTACCTTTTGTCAACCACTCTGGCACCTCACCCGACACCAAGCAGTCATTGAACATGGCCGTCAGCTTCGGGTGGAGGGATGTTAAATGTTTAATCCAATACCCCTGCACACCATCTGGGCCTGGTGATTTCCAGTTGGTTAGTTTTTTGGCTTGCCCCTTAAGAGTTTCAACTGTGATACTCAAATCAGTCTGTTGTTGTGCCTGCTCACCGATCTCCCTCTGTACTGTCTCAATCCACCCTGCCTGGGCATTGTGTCTAACATCCTGCTCCCATATTCCTCTCCAGAATGTTTTAGCTTGTTCCGCCCCAGGGATCAAGTCGTTGCCTCTTTCTTTCCCCTCAAGCTGTCCAAACAGCATCTTCTGGTTGTTGTCGAACATGCGGTTCTGTTTATACTGACTGACTCTGTTCTCGTATCGCCTGATTTTGGCACTCTTTGCTACAATGCGTTGCTTCAATTCCTCTATGATAATATTTAGCTTTTTACTCCTAGTTTTGTATTTTATTTCCAGTCTATTTTTAGTGCCTATGTTTTTTAGTGTCCCATTCAGTAGTGACTCAAGCTTTCCTATGTCATTTCTCATTTCCCCGATTTGCCCACTCAGTCGCTTCTTCCACCACGGCTCTGCTCTTTCTTGTCTGTTGTTTCCTCTCGCTTTTATACCAAGTAGTTTCCTCACCGTATTTGCTGTTGCTTTGAGGATATTGTTGCACTGGTGAAGACTCCGCGCCTCAAGGTATGGGATGACTTTGTTTACCTTAGCTGTTGTTTCTTTTAACTTTTTCCTGTCTACAAATCTTAGGTTCATAGGTCTCCCACTATCATTGTTCAACTCATCTACCACTAAATTTAGGATGTCAACCGAATCTTGTCCTAGCCCGTCAGCATTCATCTCCTCAGTGGCCGTATCTCTGTTCCAGGTATTATTTATCTCAGTATTCAGATCATTGTCTGCTTCGGGTGGTTCCTCCGTTCTCAGGACCTCCTCACCTTCATTTCCCGCCGGCTCGCTTGTCTGGCATACTACACCCGCCATCTCCAAGCCATTCTCTCTGCTCAGTTCCTCCAGTTCCAGCTCGCTTATCCACCCATTAGTTCTTATTACCCGAGCCTGCCCGGCCAATTTTTGTTCATCTAATTTAAATAAACCAATCTCGTTCCAGATGTTATGCATCCGTCTCCTTATTATTATTATTATTATTATTATTGTTATTGTTATTCCTTGAATCTCAGTCATTGATGTTGGTTAACTGGAAAGTCCGTTGGATTGAATATCAAGCCACTACCTGCAGCCTCAGATATTCAGGACGTATCGGAGGGTTCTTGCCGTTCCAAGCAAGCATGCCTTTTGAAGCGTTCCAAAAAGCGTGAAGGGGCCGATTTTCTTTAACCATGCCTGGAAACCTTTGGAGATAGTCCCCAGTGCGCCTATGACAATCGGGATCACTTTGACTTCATGGCAGTTCCAAATCCTTTTCACCTCCCACTTTAGGTCCTGGTATCGGTTAATTTTCTCCCTCTCCTTCTCTTGCACTCTCGTGTCGAACGGGCAGGCCACATCCACAATCAGGCACGATCTTTTTTCTTTGTCCACAACCACCAGGTCAGGTCTATTGTGTTCCAGTTTTTTGTCCGTCTGTATCCTAAAATCCCACAGCACCTTCACCTGACTGTTCTCCATCACCGCCTCTGGCCTATGCTCATACCATTTCTCAGAATGTGGTAGATTGTTTACTTTGCACAGGTGCCAGTGGATCACCCTGCCCATCACATCGTGTCTCCAGCCCTTATAGTGGGTCTGGCTAGGCGTTTACACTCGGACACAATGTGAGCCACAGTCTCCTCTCTCTCTCCACAGATCCTGCACAGTGGGCTAGCCTCCTCCTTGTAGATATGGTGCTTCAACCACTTCGTTTTGAGGGCCTGCTCCTGCGCAGCCATTAGCATTCCTTCTGTAGCCTTTTTGAGGTCTCCTCTTCTCAACCAGTTCCATGTCTGTGGATCTCTAAATTCAGTTTTCTCAAAGAAGGTACTATGAAGGGATTTTCCCTTAAGGCTGCTCTTCCTCCTTGATGTTATTTCCTCCTTGGGTATCCCCTGGCCTACTGTCCCCTCCTTCAGTACAGCTCTGAGCATTGGCTCCTTACTATAGGTCACGTATTTGTATAGGTTGTTTTTCTCCATCTGAACACAGTCCTCTATGCTGATAAGACCTCTTCCACCCTCAGATCTCCTTAGGTAGAGTCTATCGACATCACTCCTCTTGTGGAACATGTTGTAGATAGTCAATAGCTTCCTAGTCTTCCTATCCATTTCTTTTTGTTCAGCAACATTCCATCTCAGAATTCCCGCACTGTACCTAATAATAGACACAGCTCGGGAATTTACTGCGCTTATGGCATTTCTGCTGTTCAGATGTGACTTCAATACGCTCCTTACTCTCCGAATGTATTCAGTTCTTAACAATTCCTTCATTTTTTTGTTCTTTATGCCATCAGCCTCCAGAACGCCCAAATACTTGTATCCTTCCTCAGAGTCAATTTCCTTTATCATCTCACCTGTTGGTATCTGGATCCCGTTACTTCTGCTCAACCTACCCCTCCTCATCACAATGACTCCACATTTACCAATACCAAACTGCATACATATATCACTGCTGAAAATACGGACAGTGTCAACAAGCACATCCAACTCCTTCTCACTTTTCCCGAAGAGCTTAAGATCGTCCATGAAGAGGAGGTGATTGATGGTAAGCTCTCCCCTTCCCAACTTGTATCCTGCTCTCACTTTTCGCAGCATAATGGTCAAGGGCATCAGGGCAAGGACAAACAACAGAGGGGACAGGCTATCTCCCTGGAAGATACCTCTCTTGATCTTCACGCTTCCCAAGGATACTCCAGTTGATGTCAACTCTGTCTCCCAGGACCCCATACTCCTGCCCAGCAACTGTCTGATGTTATCTGCCACCCTGAAGATCTCCAGGCTTTTGGTGATCCAGGAATGAGGCACCATGTCAAATGCCTTTCTGTAGTCTATCCATCCCATGGCAAGATCAGTGTGTCTCCTCCTGCAATTCCCCATTACCATCTTATCAATAAGCAACTGGTCCTTTGTACCACGTGACTTCTTTCGGCATCCTTTCTGTTCGTCCGGCAACAAGTTGTTTGTGTGGAGGTGATGGTAGATTTCCTCAGACACAATGCTCGTCAACAGTTTCCACATTACGGGCAGACATGTGATAGGTCTATAGTTGGTAACATCATTACCCTTGATTCGGTCTTTCATTATCAGAACTGTGGTACCTTTTGTCAACCACTCTGGCACCTCACCCGACACCAAGCAGTCATTGAACATGGCCGTCAGCTTCGGGTGGAGGGATGTTAAATGTTTAATCCAATACCCCTGCACACCATCTGGGCCTGGTGATTTCCAGTTGGTTAGTTTTTTGGCTTGCCCCTTAAGAGTTTCAACTGTGATACTCAAATCAGTCTGTTGCTGTGCCTGCTCACCGATCTCCCTCTGTACTGTCTCAATCCACCCTGCCTGGGCATTGTGTCTAACATCCTGCTCCCATATTCCTCTCCAGAATGTTTTAGCTTGTTCCGCCCCAGGGATCAAGTCGTTGCCTCTTTCTTTCCCCTCAAGCTGTCCAAACAGCATCTTCTGTTTGTTGTCGAACATGCGGTTCTGTTTATACTGACTGACTCTGTTCTCGTATCGCCTGATTTTGGCACTCTTTGCTACAATGCGTTGCTTCAATTCCTCTATGATAATATTTAGCTTTTTACTCCTAGTTTTGTATTTTATTTCCAGTCTATTTTTAGTGCCTATGTTTTTTAGTGTCCCATTCAGTAGTGACTCAAGCTTTCCTATGTCATTTCTCATTTCCCCGATTTGCCCACTCAGTCGCTTCTTCCACCACGGCTCTGCTCTTTCTTGTCTGTTGTTTCCTCTCGCTTTTAAACCAAGTAGTTTCCTCACCGTATTTGCTGTTGCTTTGAGGATATTGTTGCACTGGTGAAGACTCCTCGCCTCAAGGTATGGGATGACTTTGTTTACCTTAGCTGTTGTTTCTTTTAACTTTTTCCTGTCTACAAATCTTAGGTTCATAGGTCTCCCACTATCATTGTTCAACTCATCTACCACTAAATTTAGGATGTCAACCGAATCTTGTCCTAGCCCGTCAGCATTCATCTCCTCAGTGGCCGTATCTCTGTTCCAGGTATTATTTATCTCAGTATTCAGATCATTGTCTGCTTCGGGTGGTTCCTCCGTTCTCAGGACCTCCTCACCTTCATTTCCCGCCGGCTCGCTTGTCTGGCATACTACACCCGCCATCTCCAAGCCATTCTCTCTGCTCAGTTCCTCCAGTTCCAGCTCGCTTATCCACCCATTAGTTCTTATTACCCGAGCCTGCCCGGCCAATTTTTGTTCATCTAATTTAAATAAACCAATCTCGTTCCAGATGTTATGCATCCGTCTCCTGTAGCCCCTCTCCTTGGGGTTACTTTTCAGGTAGCATTGCATAACAGTTCTATTCAATTCTTTCGTCCAGTTGGTTCTGGCCCCTTTCCTTCTTCTTCTTCCTCCAACATCAGCAGTATTTGGTTGACAGTCAGGTTCCTGCTGCTGAGCCAGGGGGCACCTGTTGGGTGAGAGTCTGTCACATGACGTTCTAGTCTCCATTTCACCGTTATTCGAACTGTTTATGTTCGATATTTAAACACTCTTATCGAGGATTGGCGAATGTATGTTTACATAGCCATCTGTGGATCCGCCATCCCACTTGGCCCTTGTGTGGCATTATCACCACGCTGTATACGGACACACATAAACAAACAAACACACGGGCAGAAAGGGCCCCAAAAATGAATAAGCATAAGTTTCATTGTAATGTAGTATTCGAATGTCTGACTTAGTTTTTGTTTTTTAAGTTTTACTTTTTCCCCCCTCTTCTCTGTCCGTCCGCCTGCTTCTCTCTTCATTCTTATTTTCTTTACGTTTTTGGGGTTTCTTTTTTTTGTTTTTGTTTTTCTCTGTTTTTCTCGTTTTTTACTGTTGTTGCTGTGCTGCTTTTGTTGTTTGTTTTTTCTTTTTTCTTTTGAGTCTATCTATATATTTTGATGCCTTTCTCTTTGTTAGTAGTAGGAATTCTATAATGTGGAAGTGGTAGCCAGCAGAGACTGGCGGCGTTGGCGATACTGAGACAGTGGTGGTGGTGATGTCGATACCGAGGCAGTGGTGGCGGTGATGCGACCGTATTACTGTAGTGATGGTGCTGTAGCGGTGGCAGCAGCAGTGAAGGAGTCAGGGGGTGGTGGCGGCGGTGATGGGATAGTGGTGGTAATGATGGCCGTAGTGAGCGGTGGCGGTGAAGGTGAAAATGCTGTTGTGTTTAGTGTACACAGATGATGGGGTGGGTGGTGTATCTAGTTTCTGGTGTTGGTGAGTTTCGCTGTCCTATATAGTGTAGCCAGAGGAGAGGAGGGGAGGGGGGGTTCTTCTTCTTCCATTTATAGCCATTTTTTTTTTTTATTTTTTTTTTTTTGGATATACAGTGTACAATACAAAGTTGAATATTTGAATATTTGAGCCGTATTACTGTAGTGATGGTGCTGTAGCGGTGGCAGCAGCAGTGAAGGAGTCAAGGGGTGGTGGCGGCGGTGATGGGATAGTGGTGGTAATGATGGCCGTAGTGAGCGGTGGCGGTGAAGGTGAAAATGCTGTTGTGTTTAGTGTACACAGATGATGGGGTGGGTGGTGTATCTAGTTTCTGGTGTTGGTGAGTTTAGCTGTCCTATATAGTGTAGCCAGAGGAGAGGAGGGGGGGGGGTTCTTCTTCTTCCATTTATAGCCATTTTTTTTTGGATATACAGTGTACAATACAAAGTTGAATATTTGAATATTTGAGCCTTATAACAATATATTTTGGGTCCGAATTTTTTGGGGCTCAAGCCGGGTGCTTTACGTAGCATTTGTACTAAGAGTTGTTATTTCACAAATGATTTAAATATGTTAAAAATTCAAAACTTACGGGAGCGATTTCATGACCTCCGTCACCTCGTGCGTCTTCTTCCCTTATTATTATTATTATTATTATTATTATTATTATTATTATTATTATTATTATTATTATTATTATTATTTTATGTAAAACTCACGAATGCATTTACTTAGCCACTATGCTAGAGCGAAAAACAAAATTCTAATTTTATTTTTAGTTTTCGGCAAAGTCAGCTTTAAATCCAAAATAATTATATATAATTATATTTTAATTATTATTTGATATAAAACTCACTATTGCATCTACGTATACAGCGACAAACTAAAATCTAATTTTGTTTATATATATATATATATTCTTATTTATAAAGTAATGTATATATATATATATATATATATATATATATATATATATATATATATATATATATATTGTTATACTTGGGGAGGGTCATATTGTTGTAATATTGCCAGAACTAATAACAGAACACACTAACTGTTTGTTTGGTTTTTGCTTCTGTATCTTTTATATCTCCATAGTTAATCTATTTGGAAATCAATGTTTATCATTGATTGACCAGCGGTTAAAAATACAGATATATATATATAGTCTATCAAAGTTCTTTCGTTGCACATCTGCAACATCATCAGTGATACTATTATGTTCCCTCCTATTGTATTGTAATGTCTACGCAATTTTTATTTTATAAAATAAAAATGATGTAGATATTATAAAATAAAATTAAAATGGCGTAGACATTACAATACAATAGGAGGGAACATAATAGTACCACTGATGAAAACCAATCGAATAATGAGTC
>OZ024747.1:26337295-26359795 GCA_964016885.1 Eledone cirrhosa | reverse complement strand
GTGAGGTGGGGGGAATGTCTCCTCCTAATATCACCGAAGTCGCCATGTTTGAAATCTTATAAAAATATTACCCCAGCGACAAAATTTAAGTAAGAAAAAAACATTGTTTCACGCCTATACGTGTGATAAAATATACCTGTATGTATGGTAAATTAAATACGAACAGACATTTAAAGCATATTTACATCCATAGTTACAACTTGCATTCATACATTGTAGTAAAGAGTAAAACTTTTCAAAGAAGAGCTCGGAAAATAGTATTAAACAAATGCGATACTGCTAAATATATCTATATCTGAGATTGAAATAAATATGACTGTAAGGGTTATACAAATATACTTGTGATATAGCTAGAAATATACCTGTGTGATATAGCTAAATATATGTGTAGGTGTGATACAAATATGCCTGTATGTGTGTGTGGTAGAACGAAATATACATGTAAGTGTGATTGTGTCAGATATACCTGTATTTGTGTTACAAAAATGCTGGCATGCGTGGGATCACTAAGTATACATGTGTGTGTCATACAACTAGATATACTTGTACGTGTGACAAAATATACCTGTATGTGTGATAGAGCTATTTATACCTCTCGACGGTCGATCGACTTTCGCCAAATCGAACCGAGGAAACAATGTTTCCGCTGGTCTTTCCAATTGCTTAATACTATCTATCGGTCGGTCGCAACTCCAGGTAGAAGGAACAACGTGAAATAAAGTGTCTTGCTCAAGGACATAACGCATCGTCCGGTCCAGGAATCGAAATCACAACCTCACGATTGTGAATCCAATTCTCTTACCACTCAGCCACACGCCTTCACATTTATACCTGTATGTGTGATAAAGTCAAATACACCTTGGTGAGGTAGAATAAAAAATACTGAAAATAAGATAAAATCAAATATGCTTGTATCTGTGAAACAAATATACTTGTTACCTGTGATACAGCTAAATAATGGTTTCTTATATAGGCACAAGGCCAGCAATTTTTGGGGAGGGGAAAGTCGATTAAATCGACTCCAGTGTATTACTGGTACTTTATTTAGCGACCCTGTAAGGATGAAAGGCAAAGTTAATCTCGGCAGAATTGGAACTCAGATCACAAAAGGGCCTTAACTCTATGCTGCAAAGCAGTGCGTCCGACCCTCTACCGATACTGCCAATCACCACCCTGATACAGCTAAATAATATAACTGTGTCATTGAACCAAATACATCTGGACATGTAAAAGAGTTATAATATACCTGTAATTGCGATAGAGCGTAAAAATATCAGTACGTGTACATGTCATTGAATAAATTATATCTGTACGTATGATTGAACTGAATATATCTACCTGTATTTGTGTGAGTATTAAAGTCAAATATATCTATATGTGTTATTGAACTTAACATACTTGAGCGTGTGTTAAAACTATATAAAGCCGTACCTGTGTTTGAATTAAATATAGCTGCACTGATGATACAGTTATATATGCGCGACACAGCAAATATGTACCTGTACATGAGATATGCTTGTATATGACATACAAGCAAAATTTCACATATAAGCAAATATGCTTGTATGTGACATTGCACCAAGTATATCTCTTGGTTGATAGAGTTATAATGTACCCAGTGTACCTGTAATACGGCTAAATACATCTGTATAAAAAAGACAATTACAGGGATACAATTGTTGGAAAAAGAAAAGGAATGTTTCAACATATCGGACGTTAGTCCTTCATTAGAAAAGAGTAAAGATAGGAGAAAGAGGTCGATAGAGGGGGGCAAAAATAAAGGGTTTATCAAGATGGATGGGGTGGGCAGGCAAGTAGTCCTGCGTGTGCGAGTATGTATTGTCCCGTAACTGCTGTTAGAGTTGCAGGGGCGACGTATTGACATATAGAGTTTCTTGGACATTTTAAGCCTGGTGGAGCCCATCCCGCTCCAGGTGTGAGTACAGCAGATTTCTTCCAGAGAAAGATAAAGAGAGGGAGAGAGAAAAAGAAAGAAAGAGAGAGAGAGAGAGAGGGAATGACGGAGAGAGAGAGAGAGAGAGAGAGAGAAAGAAAGAGAGAGAGAGAGAGAGAGGGCAATAGTTTTAGTCTAACATACAAGTTGGCCACCAGGAGATTTGAACTTAGAATACAAAGAGCCAGAACAAATAACATAAGGCATCTCGGTGGCTGCTCTAACAATCTCACCACCCCACCACGACATCACCCTCGACTGGTATCGTTGTTTATATATTGTAAAATCTCTTTCGTCACACATTCTGTGACCTCCTCAGTGACTAGGTTTTTACTTTGTTTCTCTCCTTTGTTCTGTCCTACGCCATCTTGGTTATATATATGTATATATATATATATATATATATATATATATATATATATATATATATATATATATATATATATATATATATATATATATGGTCTCAGACTCAAGGACTTAAAATGGCCATCACAACCTGGGAGAGAGGCACAGTGGGGCCAAAAGTGAGATGAGTAAGGCAGACCTGCCAACCTCCAAAAACCCAAACGGGGAGTACCATGAAAACAAGTGCCCCAAAACGGGGTAAAATGAGGCGAAATGGAGAGATTTTACACAATGAAAACTATACCCATTTTCACAAGAGAAGACATCTCTCACCCACCCCAAAGTGGATGGGAGATCTCCCCGTCGGACGGGGAGAGCTGACACGTCTGATAAGGGGCGTCATTTCCACCAGTTATGATGTTACTCTGCTATACAGCCGATAAACTACTATTTATTTATTTTTCATCAAAATGAATACGTATATGAAAGTAAGTGAGATATGTGAATTAGTACAAAATGTGTGAGGGGGTGGAGTGGGGGGCGGGGGACAATTCTTTCGTTTTAAATATTCCTTAATCCCGTTTTTATTTTTGGTAAATTCCCCCTTTTTTCTGTTTCTTTTTTATGTTCCCATTTTATTGTATTTCATAGGTAAATTGCAATAAACCCTACAATAAATATTATTAAAACGAAAAATAAAAGCAAAATTCAAAGTTTTATCACATTTAAAGAAATAGCAGACATCTTCAACAAAAAATTCCCCAAAAATATTTTAATTTAAATCAATAAAGAAATAACATGGAAGGGTCTAGGGACAAATTAACCAAATTTCAGGAAAATATTAGTCATGAAAATTATTCTGCCGCGGGCCATAGAAGTAGTTGGCGGGCGGTGTTTGAGACTTTTTGTTACAATGTGTTTGAAGTACGACACAGTACTTAAAATATTCAAACATTAACTTGATGAGTACTCAGTATTTCTGAGTACATACACTCAGCTAACGAACCCATACAGATATTCTACACACATATTCCACACACACATACACACAGACACAGAGATACATACACATACGCATAACACACACACACACACGCACACTACATGCAAGAAAACAGGTGTTGCATTCATGCACACATTTGAACTAAAAAGAAAGGACTACACATGCATATAAACCCACTGACAGATACATGCACATATAACTCCTGTCACGCATATTCTTCACCCTACCCTATATATATATATATATATATATATATATATACATATATATATATATGTGTGTGTTGTTGTGGTTGTCAGTGGCGATGGTGTTGTTGGTAAGGATGGCATTGTTGATTCTGTTGGTGTTGTAGTTGTTGCTGTTGTTGTTGCTGCTGCTGTTGTTGTTGTTGTTGTTGTTGTTGTTGTTGTTGTTGTTGTTGTTCTTCTTCTTCTTCTTCTTCTTCTTCTTCTTCTTCTTCTTCTTGTAGTAGTAACGAGAAGCTGAAGAATTATATTACTTTTTATTTATCGTTGTTGTCGCCACACCATTTGCTGCTGCACTTGTTGCTGGTGTTGTAGTTGCCGTTTGGCTGTAATACTATTTGTTGTAAACATTGCTACTCTCTTGTTGTTGTTGTTGCTGCTGCTGCTGCTGGTGTCGCGTTTATTGTTAGTTTTGGTGCTGCTGTAGTTGTTGCTGTTGCTGGTGTTGTAGTTGCCGTTTTGCTGATACTATTTGGTGTAGGCAGTGCTGCTGCTGTTGCTGTTGCTGCCGCTGCTGCTGCTGCTGCTGCAGTTGCTGCTGTAGTTGTTGCTGCTGCTGCTGCTGTTGCTGTGGTTGTTGTTGCTGCTGGTGCTGCTGCTGGTGCTGCTGCTGTTGCTGTGGTTGTTGTTGCTGCTGCTGTTACTATTGGTGGGGGTGGTGGTGCTGCTGCTGTTGCTGTGGTTGTTGTTGCTGCTGCTGTTACTATTGGTGGGGGTGGTGGTGCTGCTGCTGTTGCTGTGGTTGTTGTTGCTGCTGCTGTTACTATTGGTGGGGGTGGTGCTGCTGCTGCTGTTGCTGTGGTTGTAGTTGCTGCTGCTGTTACTATTGGTGGGGGTGGTGGAGCCGCTGCTGCTGTTCTTAATGCCATTTTGCTGTGACGCTACTTGGTGTAGGCAGTGCTGCTGCTATTGTCGTCGTTGTTGTTGTTGTTGCTACTGCTGCTGCTGCTGCTCTTAAGGAGGAGTCAGTTGTTATATAAAGTGAACACTGATCGAAACTTTCTCAATATCCAACTCAAGATTCACTTCAAAACTTCTTGTCATTCGGCCGACACTTTTGTTTCCTTAACTCCCAGAGAATACATTTACTCCACCAGAACTGTACCCACTACGCCGTCACCAGCACCGTCCTCACCAACATCACCTACAGTAATTCATTGAAACAGAACCAACCCTACACCACTGCCAACATCTCTCAAAGTAAGTAAAAAAAACAAAAAAAAAACAACAACAAAACAAACAAACAAAAAGAAAACAGCAAAAACAAACAAACAAACAAAAAATAAAACTCTATGACAATTTCTTCGCTGTTGGTGTTACTGTCTGTGGTGTTGTTGTTGTGGTTGTTATCGTGGTTGTTTGTTGCTGCGGTTAATATTGTTGTTGTTGTAGTTGTTATTGTAGTTATTGTGGTTGTTATTGTGGTTATTATTGTTGCTGTTCTTGTTGTTGGTGGTGTTGTGGTTGTTATTGTTGTTGCTATGGTTGTTATGGTGGTTGTGGTTGTTATGGTGGTTGTGGTTGTTATTGTGTTTGTGTGTGTTATTGTGTTTGTGTGTGTTATTGTGTTTGTGTGTGTTATTGTGTTTGTGTGTGTTATTGTGTTTGTGTGTGTTATTGTAGTGCTTGTGGTTGTTATTGTTTTTGTGGTTGTTGTTATTGTGGCTGTGTTTGTTATTGTGGTGATTCCTTGTTTGTTTTTGTTATTGTTGTTGTCATTATTTAGCCCTAGGTCAACCTTGATCAAGCAAACCTATTGTCAACGAGGTTCTAGCTGTGTCCAGTTTGTATATCCAGGATTAGTTTTTGTACAATGTTCTTCGGTTCTTTTAATGCTTTAAGGTGTTATTTGAAGGAGAGTTGGCTGCCATCTTGTAGCAGAGGTTAACTTCTCCTTTCAGCCTTTCTGCTGATTAATAAATAAAGAACCAGTTACAGTCCAGTAGTGATGGATTATTGGCAGAATGGGAACAGATGGGATGTTTTGTGGTATCTGTAATAACTCTGTGCGCTCTGAGTTCAAATCCCGCCTCCTATCACCCGAAAAGTAGCGACACTTCTGCCAGGAATTGTGATCAGCAGGTAATGGAAAGACCAATGGACACATTGTTTCCTTGGACTCATCTGATCATCACATCCTTTTTAGCAAATCAAGAGATCACATAGAACAGAGTGTCTCAAACTTTTTACTTGATAGACCCCTGAAACAAAATTTATATTGTATTCTCCCGCGAACAAAATTACAAAACATAACACATTTTCCAGTGTTTAATATAACTTACATGAGAAAAATAATCTCCTACAAATCTAATAAGGTTTAAGGGCTCTTTAGCATCACTTTTCTCATGCATTTAAAACCTGACGGAGCTCTCTTCTATCCAGGTCGTGACACAGATAAGATAATTTAATCCAGAGAAAGAATCAGCCTTCCTTCTCTCCACTACTGGTCTGGTGCTTCATTTATCAACCTCGAAAGGATAGAAAGCAAAATCGACCTCGGTGGGATTTGAACTCAGAAGTTTTTAATCAACACCAAAATGAATCTGTCAATTCGCTGTCTTTTGCATTAGAAAACAACCATTAAACTATCAGAGATCTAGCAGCTAGTCACACGATTCAGAGATGTTTGTTCTTCTGTTCTAAAGGGATTAATAAATGGGAATTTTTAAATTTACATTCTTGGATCCCTAAACTTTTATATTCACCCTACAGATTTGTATGGAACACTTTGAGAAACCCTGGTTGGTTGGTTTTGTTATTAAGGGTAATGTGATGGGATGGCGGCGATGAATGATGTTGATGTTTATGCTATACTATGCTATATTATAAAGAGTAATGTTATTTTTGATATTGTTATTGTTGTCAATGTTAATATTGTTGATGCAGTTTTTAATGTTATTACACATGTTTTGTTATTGAAGTTGTACTTATTATTAGCTGGGTTGGCAGAGTCGTTAGAGCATCGGACAAGCATATAGCACTATCTGTTCCGGCTCTGTATGTTTTGAGTTCAAATCCCGTGGAAGTCAGTTTTGCCTTCATTTTTTCTTGGGTTGATAAAATAAAGTACCAGTCATGTACCAGTGATGTACTGGAATTGATATAATCAACTTTTCCATACTCTCGAAATTGCTGGCTTTGTGCTTAAATTAGAAAGCATTATTACTGATCAAAGGGCGGTGAATTGGCAGTATCGGTAGAGGGTTGGACGGCATGCTTTCTAGCATAGTTACGTCCCTTTACGGTCTGAGTTCAAATCCCGCCGAGGTTAACTTTGCCTTTCATCCTTACGGGGTCGATAAAATAAAGTACCAGTAATGCACTGGGGTAATTATGCTTAAATTAGAAAGCATTATTACTGATCAATATGCCGGAGTTATTTTGACACATACTACTTTGATGTCATAGAGATGATGTAGTATGTAGTATGATGTAGTATGACACATACTACTTTGATGTCATAGAGATGATGTAGTATGTAGTATGATGTAGTATGACACATACTACTTTGATGTCATAGAGATGATGTAGTATGTAGTATGATGTAGTATGACACATACTACTTTGATGTCATAGAGATGATGTAGTATGTAGTATGATGTAGTATGACACATACTACTTTGATGTCATAGAGATGATGTAGTATGTAGTATGATGTAGTATGACACATACTACTTTGATGTCATAGAGATGATGTCCATGCTGTTATACAAATCGTTATGTTGTTATTGAAGTTGTTATTGTTGTTATTGATTATGATGAAATTGTTGTTATTGTTGTTATTGATGATTGCGATGAAGTTGTTATAAGTTTATGTTGATTAAGATGAAGTTGTTGATTACGATGAAGTTGTTGTTGTTATATTGTTGTTGTTTATACTTAGGTCAGCTCCTGACCGAGCAGGTCTCTGATCAGAGATGATCCAGCCATAATCGCTTCATCTTCTTTTCAGACAGTTAAACATGGACGACATTATCTATCTAATATCACATTCCATTTTAAATTAAATGCCTTGCTATTTCTTTCGGTTCTTTGCGCTACAAGTTTAAATCCCACTGAGTTTGACTTTACTGTTCATCCTTCCGGAGGTCGATAAATAAATTACCAGTCCAGAGGGTGGTGGATTATTGGCGGAATGTTTACAGTCTAACGAGGTATTTTGCGGTATCTTATCTGGTTCGTTGTGTCCCGAGTTCAACTCACACTCGCTTCTACTAGGAGTTACGACCGACACGTAGTATCAGCAATAGAAAGACCAATGGAAGTTTCCTTGGTTAGAGCTGACGATTAACTTCTTTCCTTTGCATTGAAATGTTTTCCACAGCGGTGAACTGTCCATGTTTTTTTACTGGTCAGTGCGTAGTTCCAGTGCTTAAATTCTAATATGAGCTATAAATCTCAACATGGATATGTGGTAACATTCCTTTTCGAATCTTACATACTGAACTCACGATCATTACATCCCTATGTCTATAAGGGACTTTGAGCCAGTAATAATTGTACGTGCTAGAAATAGAGGGCCAAATTTCCCTAAAATCACACCCTACAGTCTGAAAAAAAAAATGAAATACATGGAGATTAATATAGTCTGAAGCATTACGATTAAAAATTTCCATTGATCTTTCCGTTGCTGATAACTTCTGTCAGTTGCAGCACCTGGCAGAATGAGACAGGGTTTGAATTAGGTATACACAGAACCGGATCAGTTACTGTAAATCATCCCATCTGAATCTCCAACAATTCCTCTCTGAACTGGTATTTATTTATCGAGCTCCGAAAGGATGTAAAGCATCTTAGTGTAGAGAGCCAGAACAAATACCGAAGCAACATAACCCGACGTCCTAACGACTATTTCAATTTGCCGCATTCGAGATATATTAAACCAGGGGTGTGTAACAGGCGACCCGCGGGTCACAATCTGACCGTTTAATTTTGATTTGACCGTTTTTAATTTTTACCTTGTAGGCTTATTTAAAATTTTTTTCGTGACTGTAATACAATTTTTTGTTAGTTGACCTATACTAAAAGGCTTCACTGATAGGGTTATAATGTGTGTTATAATTTCCCAGTTCCATGTTATGGAAAGAAGTTGTGGTGAATCTTTGGAATAGTGCTTAATAAATATTAATTGTTCAAATAATTGTTCCAATGTTCAAAAGTGGCCCACCAATGGAATATGTTGCACACCCCTGTATTAAACCGTTAAATTTACTTCAGGTATCAAACGAGGGAGGATAAATATTTTGTTCGTTAAGGTAACAAAGATTAGGGTATTGAACGGACTATAATGGAAAACTGTAGGAACAAACCATGAAATATAGCGAATCCCAAAGCTATTTCACTCATGTTAGAATGATAGGAGTAATGTTATTGTTATTTAAAGATATCATCGATTAAATTACGTCTTTGTCTTTGTCCCAGCATAGCTGCAGTCAAATGACAGGAGCCAGTAAAAGATATATATATATATATATAAGTATGTATGTATACGTACATACATATATGTATACAGACATACAGTAGCATGCATATATATATATATATATATATATACATACAGGTACACATACATATATGTACGCATCAGTTTAGCGGACGCTTATTATAGCGCCCGCTTTGTTCTATTACAACTCATCGTTTTCGGTGCGCCTGACCGATTTAACTCACTCGATATGCAAATTAGGCTGCTTAGCCGTTAATTTTCATAAGGAAAGTATATACTTTCGAACGTTCAACTATCTGGCAGATGGGTATACGGTGCTGATGATAGCTAACAAGCTTGAAACTAGTACATCGTTCCTGTGTCAGTGTTGAACAAAAAGGTGACGTGGTTGCCTTAACACCGTGCGGCATAAATTCAGGCTGTTCAGTTTGTTTACAAACGAACAAAGCGGGCGCTATAATAAGCGTCCGCTAAACTGATGCGTACATATATGTATGTGTACCTGTATGTATATATATATATGCATGCTACTGTACGTCTGTATACATATATGTATGTACGTATACATACATACTTACATTTAAGTAAGTGCCGTACTAAGAGTGAGAAATGAAATTTCGTTTTCATTCTATTACAACTTATATATATATATATATATATATATATATATATATATATATATATATATATATATATGTTTATCCCGTGTTCAATCGAATGTAACCACCTGATGATTTCCTCCGAATGAAACAGTTCTACTCCCGTAGAAGCCATTTCTATGTTAAATATATATATATATATATATATATATATATATATATATATATATATGTGTGTGTGTGTATCTATATATAAAGAGAGAAAGAGAGAAATAGCGAGGGAGAGAACGATAGAGTTTTGCATCTAAATATCTGTTTTGTTATAAATTACACCCAATATAGAAGCTATAATCAAATCATTTGATATATCTTCTTTCATTATATCTTGAACATAGACTTAATGCTTTTGTATTTGTGTGATGATCAGCATGTGGTCAGCATAGACTTTTAATTGCAAGCATTATATAATAGATGAATATAATATTCGCATTATCTAATAGATGAATATAATATTCGATCAGAGCGGAAAGAATAAAGTAAATATTCTAATTCTGAATAATTCTTTTAGTCTGGTTATTTAATATTAATGCTTCTACTTTTCTAGGGTCGATTTTTCCTCTATCTCTTTTTGTCACTTCCTCTCTCACTCTCTCCCCTTCGGTATAAATCGACTGCCTTTAAACTTGGAGAGGGATGTGTTCTGCCAAGTTTAAAATGCCCAAGACATGTCTATGTCACGACAGTGCTCCTACAACTATCAGAAGTTCAGGGTTCGTCGATGGCTGGATGGCTGGATGGATAGTTTTACTTAAAAAATCCCAGAAAGCTACATCTATATATTACTAAAAGTCTGTGATTACTTGCTTGCTTGCTTGTCTGTAATGTAATACAACCAAAAGGGCGCATAATGGGAAAATACTTTGAAAGGAAGTTCCCCTGAAATGGTTTCGCGTAAATCGAAGCACGCGTTCCCGAGATGTGGGTTTTCTGGGTACCTTCATAAACAGAGAGAGAGAGAGAGAGAGACAGGAGGATATAGAGAGAGAGATAGTGGTTGTGAGAGAGTAGATTGAAAGAGAGACATAGAGAGAGGGAGAGGAGACAGAGAAAGAGAATGTCTGTGTATATCTAATTATTAAAAAATTATTTTTAAGTGAACATAACCCAACTGGCTTCGGGTGGTCTAGTATTTTCTATAATTGAGAGAAGTGGAATAATAACGGCAGGAAGGTGAGTTAGCAGAGTCATTATAGCGTTACGTTATGCTTTACGTTATTCGCTCCGGCAGTCTGTGTCCCGTGTTCTAATTCAGGCATGGTCAACTATCCCTTTTTTTTATCCTTTCGAGATCGATGGTTGATTCCTCTCTCACCCTGGAATAAATCGGAGGGTTGCTCTGTGTCAGCTTTGAAGATCATGTATATGATTAGAGCAACATTCCACTGACTCCATCAGTAATTGAGGAGCTGAAGACAAGGCTGGATATAAGATATTATCGTTGTAATACTAATATGTTACTGGAATACATTTCACCAATCCTTGAGGCAAGACTGATATGCTAGCCGTGAACACTGGAAGGTGGAACAGTAACTCATATACCAGCAAGGTACTTCTACCTGTTATTTCGATCAACTATATATAACATCAAAACCTTCCTCAAATCACAGACACCATTCTAACTACGATCAAAGCAGTATCTCAATAGTTTTATGGCGAGTATTGTGGATGAGGCTGAGAATCGAAACTTCATTGAAAATTTGGTTGACGAAGATCATAAACTTCCAGCATAAGTTTTATTGCTCAAGAACGCACACACGTACACAAGCCTACTGAGACACACACACAGACACACAAACACACACACACACACACACACACACACACATGCTCATAAAAACAAACATCACATACACACATACCCACAAACACTAGCACGCACACCTACATATCATATTATTGTGTGACCCTCCGTTGGTTGCGACGATGAATATTCCGATTGTTCGAGCAACGAATTAACCTGCTCATGAAATTAACGTGTGATTGATCATCCTATAGATGTGTGTATCTTTAAGGTAATTCACAAGGGATACCCACCATCACACAATGTTTGACAAAGTTGGTCCTTTAAATCAGTGAACGGCAACCAGTGGCTCCCGGACCACTGGTGGTCCGAGAGAAAATTTTTGTGGTCCGCAGAAAAATGTGGACATTATTTGCAATTTTTATGTTTTATTAATAATAAAACAAAAATAATATTCGGTTAAAACATATTTTATAACCACCCCCTCCTAAAAAATGTTTCTCCTCAGTAAAGAACTAACATTCATGAAAGAATTTTACACATATGCATCACCTATCGACAATATGACACACGTATGCCTCAGTATTGTTTCAACCAGTGACCATTAATTCATATTAGTAGTCCGCGGGATTTAGAATTATGAATTTAGTGGACCGTGATATCCGATAGGTTGGCGACCACTGCTTTAAATTACAGGCAAGACTCATTTTTAATAATTGAGTGAACCTAAGCAAGGTGAAATAAATTGTCTTCCTCAGGGATACAACGACCCAACCGGTCCGGGAATCAATCTCTCAACCTTACGACCATAAGCTGAACACCCTAAACATTAAGCCATGTGCCTTCACGAATTGTAGATACAGTCGATCCTCCGACCTTCTCCATATTTACCCCAGATACCTGCATGATAGGATGAAACCCATGGCACCATGATTGCGAAACGTATCTCTTAACCAATTAGCTATGCTTAACCTCGGTACACTCTATATACTATATTCGCCTTTCTTCAGAGAAACCATTTCAGAAACTAAACTGACAGCTTCTCTAGATTCCGTGCGATGTTATTTGCACAAGAACCGTTCCCAAGGGGGTATGGGTATTAAAACAATAGAACAAAATTAGTGTTAAGGTCAAAAGGGAGAGAACTGAAAATGAGTTAATTATAATAATATTCTGTGACGTCGAAATGGAATTATTTTAGCGAAATATGAACATTTGTCTATGATTAAGGATTACATATCTAATTATCTGTGTATATCTTTGTCTCACTCTCTCTATACACAAATATTGTATGTATGCATGCTATATATATATATATATATATATATATATATATATACCACCTGATTCTGTTTCCCGGAGATTTACCCATATGCATTGTTGAGGCTTCCAAAACAACCAATTATATATGTATATATATATATAATATATAAGAACAAAAGATGGTTAAAAGAGTTCCATGTATTTTATTATGCGCATTTCAAAAACAAATATCATCATGCAATAATATTTGTGTTTTCATCAGATAAAACAGGACATGATATGAAGGTTAAAAAACACTTGTGGATATTTCAGTTTTAAATCAACATATGAGAAGTAGTTTTAGATTGATGTGTGATATTGGGAAAAATATTTTATTTAGAGGGGGGGGGTGGTGGAAAGGATGAAAAAAAGGAGGAGATGAGAGTGAAGGTGGAGAGGGAGGAGTATAATGAGGAAGGATGAGATAGGAGGAGAGATGGGTGATAGAGAGAGAGAGAGATAGCTTTTATAACTGAGAAAGATATATTGTTTTACATAGAGAGGTTGAAAACCGTTGGAAGATAATGTATAAATTAAAAGAATTTGAAAATTAACGAAAAGAAAAATAATGTAAAGTTAAGGTTTGTATATTGAGGGGTTTGATAATATGTGCGAAGAAAAAGAAAGAGTTAATATCTATTGAGAATAATGAGTTAGATGAAGGGGAGAAAAGTATAATGAATTGAGGATGAATAATCTAACGTCAAAAAAAATGTATATGTTTACAAAGGATTTTTACAAGGTGATATAGAGTAAGAATGTGTTGTGTTATGTAATAATTGATTCTATGTTAGGCAAGAGTGAGAAAAGGTACAGATTAGGGGTTAGATATTAGAAGAAGAAGAGAAGAAAGGGAAGTGATAAATAGGGGTGATGTAGAAAGAGTAGACAAGTATTATAGAATTTGAAAATTAACGAAGAGAAAAATAATGTAAAGTTAAGGTTTTTATATTGAGGGGTTTGATAATATGTGCGAAGAAAAAATGAGTTAGATGAAAGGGAGAAAAGAATAGTGAATTGGGGATGAATAATCTAACGTAAAAAAAATGTATATGTTTACGAAGGATTTTTACAAGGTGATATAGAGTAAGAATGTGTTGTATTATGTAATAATTGATTCTATGTTAGGCAGGAGTGAGAAAAGGTACAGATTAGGGGTTAGACATTAGAAGAAGAAGAGAGGAAAGGGAAGTGATAAATAGGGGTGATGTAGAAAGAGTAGACAAGTATTATAGAATGTATAATGACCTTTGAAATAAGGTAGAAAGATGGGTATATTTTTAAAAGAAGTGTATATATATATGTGTGCCTTTGAGAAAAAGATTCTAAATTGATAAAAAATTGAATATTAGCTGTATACTTTGTGAAATGTTTTATGGAATTTATGCAAGCAGATAGAAAACAAGTCAGTGCGTCTATTTATTATAGAATCTAGATTAGAGATAATGGTAAATTTTTCATTTAGACAGAGATTGCAGATTTTGGATAGAGAACTGTTCAAGTATGAAGACGCAGAAGAAACCTTCTTCCAAAAGATGTTATATTTAATATTTTTATCTTTCAAGGACCACATGAGTTCTGAGAGAGCCGTGTTGGTTCTTTTAAGTTTGTATTTAAAAGACGAATGATGGTTATAAAGACGAGCTTTAAAAGAGGTGGAAGTGGAGCCAAAATAGGTGAAGGAATTGGTGTCAATTTACATTCGTAAATTAAGTTTTTATCAAGACAATGGTTGTTGAGAGGACATTTATTTTTAATAGGGCAATTGCAATTGCAATTAGAGAGATTATTAATGAGTGACCTAGTGTTATCTATAGAAGGAATTGGATTGGAGAAGTTGTTTGCGATAGGAATAATAGTTTCTTGATTTAGAATGGGATTATGAACATTTAGCGAAGTTGTGTTTGACGTTGTATTTGGGTTTGTAGAAATTAGCCTAGGGTTTACAATGACGTCGGGAGTACTATTATTATGAAATTCAGTGTTGGAAGGAAGAGATTTAGTATTTAGTATTTTATTGTTGTGTTTAGAGATAATGTTGGAAATGTTGGAGGATGTAGAATAAGAAAATTTTATAGTGTGTTTGTTAAATATTTTACTATAGATATGTGAGGGAGGGAAGCATTTATTTAAGGCACTAAAGAATAATTTAGGAATATTGTTATTAATAGAGATGGAGAAAGGAGCATTATACCAGATTATGTTTTTGTATCTAGGTCTTTTATTAAAGTTATTGGAATGATCATGATTAATTATTCTACTGTAATTTCTTCTAGAATTTGTTTCTTTACTATATTTGATTTTATCAGGATAGCCGGCTTTAGAAAGCGCGTTATTATAGTAATTGGCGTTAGCATCAAAGATGTTTTTATTAGAAGATAGGTTAGATATTCTTTTTCCAATATTACTAACTATAGCATTCTAAATAAAATATTTTTCCCAATATCACACATCAATCTAAAACTACTTCTCATATGTTGATTTAAAACTGAACTATCCACAAGTGTTTTTTAACCTTCATATCATGTATGTATGTATGTATGTATGTATGTATGTATATGTGTATATATATAAAGTAAAGCAACGGAGTAAAGGACTCGCGTATAACCCTGTAATTTAATGAGCTCAAAGGAAAACGATTTCCTGGGCACTTCAAAATACAATACAGAGAGGAAAAACGCAAGAGTTAATTATAATGTATTTCCCGAACCAGCTGTAGCTTAAATGTTCTTCACGCTAGTGGTCTTAGAGTTCCTGTAAATGAAAACACACTCTCCTGTGTTTTTCCGCTCTATATTGTACACACACACACACACACACACACACACACACACACACACACACACACACACACACACACACACACACACACACACACACACACACACACACACACACACACACACACACACACACATACATATATATATATATATATATATATATATATATATATATATATATATATATGTGAAGGCGTGTGGCTGAGTGGTTAGAGATTTGCATTCGCAATCGTAAGGTTGTGAGTTCGATTCCTGGACCACTTTATTTTCACGTTGCTCCTTCTACCTGGAGTTGCGACCGATAGATAGTATTAGCAATTGGAAAGACCAATTGAAACATTGTTTCCTCGGTCCGATTTGACGAAAGTCGATCGTTTGAGAATATATATATATATATATATATATATAAAAGGTAAACAGAAATAACAACACAATCGGTACAGTATATGGAAGGATATATTAGGTTAACGCTTGATATAGCAGGAAGAGGGTCTTAACGTTTCGGACGCTAGTCCTTCATCAGAAGAAAGAATGAGAAATAAGATTGAGGGGACGGGTGGGTTGGAATTGTAAAAAATGTCCTTAGATAAAAATAACAGGTCCATTCATGTCTGCTGGGGGTCTTGGACATTTCAATGCATTAAAGACAATATGTCTCACCCCAGGGCGTCAATAATCCAAGGAGGTTATTGGGAAAAAATGGGATAAGAGAGAAAAAAATAGTAACAGAAGGGAAGAGGGAAGAAAAAGGAAAAAAAAAGTGAAAAAACAAACAAACGGGAAGCAACAAACCGAAAAGGGAAACCTGAAGCACATGTGTGTGAGCAACTGGAAGATATATATATATATATATATATATTAGTAAAAGGATAATCCAGACAGACCACCATTGAGAAGGGGATTCTCGTCAGAAGGCTCCTCTCGCTCGGAGAATATAAAATTCCCGAGTTCAAATCACAAACCGGCTCAAACACCACGAGCGCTCTATCTCAAAATTATTTTTGAAAAGCATTAGAAATGCGCAACCGGTAAAAACTTAAAACTAAAACTTTCCTTTTACTAATATATCACAACTCGTGTGTTACACCTCTATCTTTTAAAATATATATATATATATATATATATATATATATATATATATATATATATATACGTGTTTTATTGACGGATGTGAGACAAAGTACTCAATACTGAAGTAGAATTTAAATATTTATTATGACTAAGCAATAGGCCTTGTTTCTCTGGAGTTTCCCCTGTGCACTCGCAGGATCTTCAGTGTTCTTGACAATAACCGATGTTGTTTTACCAGGTGACAACACAAGTCGAATTAATTAGGAAATCTACATTGTTCACGTGCAAATGATTCGAACTAGCACCGACATATTTGATTTTGCTGATTATTTATTGCAACATAATGATTTATAGTATAGGCACAACGCCAGTTATTTGGGAGGAGGGGAAAGTCGATTGAATCGACCCCAGTGCGTGACTGGTACTTTATTTTATCTACCCCGCAAGGATGAAAGGCAAAGTTAACCTCAGTGGGATTTGAACTCAGACCGCCAAGGGCCGTAACTCTATGCTGCAAAGCATGGTGTCCTATTCTCTACCGATACTGCCAATCCTCCGCCCTTATTTATTGCAACATAATAGTGTCATTGTAGTTACTAAAAATGCAGAGAGAGGGAGAGAGAGAGTGGATAAGTGAGAAGTATATTGATATATAGAGAGAGATAGAATTAGTGTAAGAAGACAAAGACTGACTAAGAAGGTCAATGACTGTATGGTGTAGTGAGATGTTGTCCTGATAAGCTTTACTAAAGTCTAATCATATGAAGAACTACAAAAACCCGTTCCCATCTTCTCTCTCCTCTCTCTCTCTTTAGATGTGTGTGTGTGTGTGTGTGTGTGTGTGTGTGTAGTTTTCCTAATGTGTCTCTTTCACTCTCTGTCTCTCTAAGAGGGTTGCCTTTTGATGTATGTATTACATGCTGTCATATAGAGAGTGAAGAGAGACAGAGAGTAAAGTAGTTAAATTATAGAGAGGGGAATGATCTATTATAGAGAGGGGAAGAGCGACGGAGAGAGTAAAGCTAAGAAACTATAGGGAGGTGTGTAGGATACATACGTGTTGACCGAATTCACATACGACGCTCATCTCTACGGAAAGTAAAAGAGTGTTGTCATATAGAGAGTGAAGAGAGACAGAGAGTAAAGCAGTTAAATTATAGAGAGGGTGAACTATAGGGAGGTGTGTAGGATACATACATAATACATACACAGGACACTCAACTTTATAATATAAATATAGTTGATATATATTTATCCCTATCGAGCCCTCTTTGGATTTTAGTTTTCACCTTTATTATTATTGCTATATATATATATATATATATATATATATATATATATATATATATATATATATATATATATATATATAACGAAGGAAATGTGGTAAGGAACCAGGTGGACCATAACGCACCAAAGTACTCAATACTGAATTAGCCGTCGAAACGGCTTGAGCTCAGCCGTCGGGGTCTTACTGGTTCCTATTACCCACTCTACTACCCCAAGTATTGAGTACTTTGGTGCGTTATGGTCCACCTGGTTCCTTACCACATTTCCTTCGTTATATATATATATATATATATCATTAATTTGGGAATGGATATTCATCGGTTTCGACGATGAGTGTTTCAGTTGTTCAATCAATGGAACAATCTACCCATGAAATTAACGAGCAAAATGTTGAGCATTCCACATACGCGTACCCTTATTGTAATTCTCAGGGAAATTCAGCGTGACATAGTGTGTGACAAGGCTGGTCCTTTGAATTACAGATACTGCCTATCCGACGGGCTTCCAAACAGTTTCCGTCTACCCAGTTACAACACATGGGTGAACGCGAGGCTATGGTAAATAACATTTCTCCTAGATGCCACACAGTGTGATCGAACTCAGAATCTAATGATTGCAAAGAGAACTACTTAACCATTCGGCCAAACTGAGTTCACTGAGCCTCAAACAGCTTTTCGGTAGAGTACAAAATACAGTCGATCTGATTGATTGCTTTATACATTATTAGCTCGATTATCAGCAGCTACAATGACACTTGAACCAAACTGAATCACATTAGTATCCCTACAGCTGTCAAAACCCTGAGTTAACCTAACACGTCTATGGATACTACCGTTTTATCTAACATAAAAACTAACATAGAATAGATACCGTTAGACACCCAGTGCGTTAAATTAATTGCCAGATTGTATGTGCGTAATGACATTGACACATTAACAATATATATATATATATATATATATATATATATATATATATATATATATATATATATATATATATTCCTACCAGTGTGAACCCATAATATAACTGTAAAATTGCCTCCTGTGTTTTGTTAGTTTCACACACACACACACACACACACACACACACACACACACACACACACACACACACACACACACACACATATATATATATATATATATATATATATATATATATATTGTTATACTTTGGGAGGGTCATGTTGCCAATAAGAAACACACGCACCAGTTGCTTTCACTTCAATTTATTATATATTTATAAATTTATAAATTTACAAATTCACAAACTTATAAATTTCTGGTTGGTTGGTTGGTTCCACAACCAGATAGTTGTTTATATATATAGTCATAGTCCTTTCGTCACACACTCTGTGACCTCTTCAGTGACTGGGGATTCCTTTCTTCGTTTCTGTGCTTTTCCTTTCTTCTATCCTACGCCATTTTGTTTCTGTGTGTGTCTGACACACACAGAAACTAAATTTGAACAGGAACAAAACAGAGAGGCAGTACAACGAATGTTTATTAATTTCACGCTCTTGAGAGTGGGGTGGTGGTGGGGAACGACGTTTCGGGCATAAGCCCTTCTTCAGGTGAAGAGTGTGTGGGAAGAGAGTTCAAAGGGTGTGTAGGGGAGTGGTGGAGAGACATATAGCGAAAAGGGGGTGGGAGGAAACGGTACGAATGAAATTAAAAATAAAAGCATGATCAAAATAAAATTAAAATGGGGTAAAACAGGTGGTGGAAGGGTGTGGGGCGTGTAGGGGTGGTGGCGGGTGGAGTGGGGAGAGGGAGACGGGGTGTTCGAGCGGGGAGGGCTGAAGGTGGTGTGTGTGTGTAGGTGTACGTGTGTGTGTGTGTATGTGAAAGCAAGGGTTGGGGAAGAACGGGGTTGCATGTTCAGGAAGAGGTGTGTGTGGGGTGGGGTGCAGGTCGGAGTGTGTGTGCGTGTGTGGATAGATGGGTGGGGGGAGAGGAATCCGGAGGCTGAATGTGTAAATATGTGGTGGAACGCACGTGTGTGTGTGGGGTTTAAGCGTGTTGTGGGTGTAGGTGGCGTGTGGGAAAACATTTTTTTTTTTGGGTGTGTGTGTGTGGAAATTTCATTTCCCACTCTTAGTACGGCTGTTACTTAAATATAAGTATGTACACGTACATACATATATGTATACAGACGTACAGTAGTATGTATATATATATACATACATGCACACATATATATATGTACGTATGGATTCACCGAACATTTATTATAAAGCTCGGTGTGTTTGTAAACAAACATCCCGTATTAAGCCGTAGTGTCTAGCAACCATCGTTGCTCGTTTGTTCAACACTGACAAATATATATATATATATATATATATATATATATATATATATATATATATATATATATATATATATATATATATATATATATATATATATATATATATATATATATATATATATCAAAAGATGGTTAAAAGAGTTCCATGTATTTTATTATGCGCATTTCAAAAACAAATATCATCATGCAATAACATTTGTGTTTTCATCAGATAAAATAGGAAGACATGATATGAAGGTTAAAGAACACTTGTGAATAGTGCAGTTTTAAATCAACATAAATAACCATCTTTTGATATTATATATTATGTATACTCCAGTCCTACAAACTGTAGAGTGCTTCTTATCCGATATCTGCATTGCTTTATTGTACTACAATAAAACTCACCCCCTACATATATATATATAAATTAATATATGATAAACATTTACATGTTTTAGTTGCAATTGACTAATAAAATAGTTAGAATGAAATATCTTAATTCAAATACATATAGTTTGCCTGTACGATCTAAAAAATGGGTCTGTGAGTATTGATTTATTATTTTTTAGATCGTACAGGCAAACTATATGTATTGAATTAAGATATTTCATTCTAACTATTTTATTAGTCAATTGCAACTAAAACATGTAAATGTTTATCATATATTAATTTATACTGCTCAGAAGCGATTCTTAGAGCTGAAATAATTGTAAATGACCCCATTGAGTGTAAACTCTAAGTTATATTATATATATATATATATATATATATATATAAGTCAGATAGATATATAGATATGACCTGGTATTTAAGTGTGTGTATTTGTACTTCCCTCTATGCTTATTTATTGATAGGTTTGTGGACATATGAACATTTTAATAGGTACGTGGCCTTGTGGTTATCGTGCTGGACTTTTGTTGTGTCCTTAAGCAAGACATTTTATTTCACCTTACTCCATTCCACTCAGCTTGGGTGGGGGGAAATGAGTTGTGACGACACTGGTGTCAAGCTGTAGCGACTCATGGACAACACCAATGTCACGGAGAGGGAATACTTGCATTCAAAGGTGACTATTGGTGTTACACTAAACACCCTGCCTCGGCTTGTGTCTCAGAGAAGTAAGCCTATGGTCAATCAGTCATGACCTTAGTAGTATATCAACATTTTAATTGAGATATGGATATATATAGTTAACACGACCAAATATTGCCGTTGCCCATCTCAGACATTACAATTATCTCCGTCCGACGGGGAGATATCCCATCCACCCACTTTGGGCTGGGTGAGAGATGTCTTCTCTGGTAAAAATGGGTAATCTTTCATTATGTAAAATCTACCCATTTTGACTCATTTCTACCCGTTTTGGGGCACTTTGTTTCATGGTATTCCCCGTTTAGATTTTTAGAGGTTGGCAGGTCTACCACCTCCACAATCCGGTCATACGTCATAACCAACTCTCTCATATATTTTCATCATCTACAAAGTGTTATTTTGTATAAACGCCGTGGGTAATATCGTTCTTCCTCTCAATGATGTATAACAGCCACCCTTCTAATTACTACCAAAGCCACAGCATATCATTCCAGGATAAATTGACACACCAACGTGTCTGTTTTCAATAGAACTCTTCTATTACTTATTCATTTATTCTTTTAGTGATTGCAATCATTAGACTGTGGCCATATCGACCCCAGTGCTTATTCTTAAGTCTGTTATTTATTTAATCGACCTCATTTTTGCAAGTTCCGGGACAGAAACACAGCTGAAGATTCAAACGTAAACACAGATACTGATAGACAGACGCACATACAAACACACATACACACACATACGCACACACACATGACTGGCTTCTTCAATTTCAGTCTACCAAACTTCAGAAGGTATCAGCCAACCTCCGGCTATTATAGAAGATATTTGTCTAAGGTGTGCTTATACTGAAAAGTTGAATAGGGTGGGGTATGGTTAAATACTGCAACAACAATAAAAACAACAACAACACCAGCAACAACAACAACAACGTCTCTAACAACTAAAGGCTCGTGGGTATTGCAGTTCTATCGCTGGTTTGTTTGTCTTTATCTGCAGTACCTCTATATAACCACGTGCGTGAATGTGGCTTTAAACAGGTTGATCACCCTCCCTATTCTCCTGATTTGGCCCCATCTCACTATCATCTTTTCCCCAACATAAAAAAAACACTTGTCTAGGAACCAGTATCGCAGTGATGATAAAATCATATCTGCTGTTGATGACCTTTTTGACCAACAGGATGATAGTTTCTTCACCAATGCGATCCAAGTACTGCAACACCGATGGAAGATGTGTTTGGATCGCAAGGGGGCCTATGTTAAAAAACAAACCTC
>OZ024747.1:26322295-26332295 GCA_964016885.1 Eledone cirrhosa | reverse complement strand
TCAGAACATGAAGGGCCGTAACTCTCTGCCGCCGGGTGTCCGACGCTAGTTAATGGAAAGTGGAAAGTTCTTAGTTGCATAAAAACACTTTAAAAAAAAACAAAAAAAAACAGTTTTGTATCATAGAAGCAGGACCGGTTTGAGGCTGGTTTCAGCTTGTAAGTGAAACCAGCCTGAAGACTGGCTTGTCATAACATAGCATATTTGTCTCATGATGGATGGAAGGAATAAATGAAGGAAGGAAGGAAAAAATAAATCCTTAGATCGGATACCTTGTCTGAATCTCGAGTGGACTTCTTTAAAGACTCACAAGGACCAGGTGGTGATCCTAAACTGTGTGACGGATCAAGTCTATATTTGGCTCTTTGGATCGGCCAGATAATTAGATGTCAAGCTTAACTGGATACAATGGATCGGCCAGATAATTAGATGTCCTCGCTGGTTACAATGCGTTTGCATTCTTTCCTTATTTACGCCCATCTTTTTTTTTATTGTGACCCAAATCTTTTGACTATGTCGTCTTCCCATCATTATAGAAGTCTTCGGAATGGTCTATCGGAATTGTTGGATGTTGCTACATATATCTACCTGTTGTTTGTGAACCTTGCTACTTGTCCAACTCAGCGGAACTTGTATTCGGTGATCACCCAACTTTATTTTCGAATTACCTCGTTTCGGATACGGTCCCGCAATTATATTTCTAGGATAGATATTTCCACGGCCCTCTTGTCGTTGCCAGTTGTTGTTCTTCATAGTATGTATGGTCCCATAACCTTTGATAAAATTGTAGGAGTATCATATTAACATACGGCGTTTCTGGGGGATTCTAAGCCTAGCGGAGCCCACCCCTCTCCTGGCCTGAGTGCAGCAGATTTCTTCCAGAGAAAGATAGAAAGTGAGAAATAGAAAAACGAGAAAGAGATATAGAGGAAGAATCCACCCCAGTACTAGATTGGTACTTTTTTTTATCGACCTCGAAAGGGTGAAAGGCAAAGTTGATCTCGGCGAGATTTAAACTCAGAGAGCAGAGAGCCGGAATGAGTACCATAAAACATTCTAGCCGACGTTCTAACGACTCTGCCAACTCGCCGCCTGTTCTTCATAGTAACCAACATATAAGAACGCAGGTATGGCGGTGCTATTCAATAGATTCTTCTCCTAAGTAATTGTTTAACATAACATTCTGGTGTTATTCTTGGCGAAATTTCAGCCTACTTAGACGTAGAAATCTCTATTTCTATTCACCGCTTGTATCTAATGGTCCTGATTTAATGTCAAGACAAACGATGTGAAGTGAGGGGAAAGTCGATTAAATAGAGCCCAGTATTTCACTGGTATTCTATTTTACCACCTACGGAATGATGAAAAGCAAAGTTGATTTCGGCGGGATTCGAAATCAGAACATAAAGAGCCGAAACAAACGCCGCAAAGCATTTTATCCGTCGTTCTGATGATTTCACCAACCTACTGCCTTTTAATTCAATACCTAATCATATTTTTTCTCATTGTAACGTTTATAAGGGATAGGAATAGCATGTTGTGATGTTAACATTTTTCCCAAAGATATTACCCATGTTTAGTGATGTTAATTATACTCAGACAGGGTTCTGAATCACCCCGTTATCTTGACAACAGACACCTATCACATTACTAAACAGCGTTCACCACCTCTAATATTCCAGTTATTGTTTTAATAGTTTAACAGTAAATGTATGTGTGTGTGTGTGTGTGTGTGTGTGTGTGTGTGTGTGTGTATTTGTCTGTGTGTCTATATGCGTGTGTCGGACCTCAGTCAATTCCGATGACGAGTATTCCAGTTGTTCGAACATACATACATACGCGCGCGCACACACACACATATATACAAGCATACACAGACACACAGACATGTAGGCGCACATACTCACACGAACACATACACACATTCACACATACACTCGGGTCTCGAATAATCGCACCCCCACCACTTATTAATTCTTCAGATTATTTCCAAATCCCCCGCTTATTAAATTTTGCTAATCTATCTTCGGCGAAATTTTATTTTAAGTGGTAGCATTTACATTAAAATAAAACATTATACATGACAAAAAGCAAAAAAAAAAAAGAAAAAAGAACATTACAAAAAATCCCATACGTTATAAAATAAATAGGATGGGTCGGGATCTCAATATCTAAACTAACCGTCTAATTATAGTTATATCAAAAACCAAGGGAGACAAGCTGGAACTGCCCGTGATTCTGTATTTTTCTAGTTTTCTGTGTCTCTTATATGTCTTACGTGTTTCATATATATATATATATATATATATGCTTTCAGATAAGAAATCCAACAAAACAAATTAAAAAACAAATTATATATATATATCAAGAATAAAAAAGACAAACACAGCGACGCAAAAACACAAAGTCCTATTATGTATGCCACTTTTTTTTTTATTTCTTACGAGCATGAAACTAATAACACTTTTCCTAATTGTTCTCTTCCGTGTTTGTTTCCGTTTTTTGTTGTTGTTATTATTATTTACCTTGCTCTCTCTCTCTCTTACTCCCTCTCTCTCTCACACACACACACGCACACACACACGCATACACACACTCACACACACACACACACACGCATATACACACACACACATACTCGCCCCCCTCTCTCTCTATATATATATATTTATATACTTTTCTCTCACAACCCCACCCAATAACAGATATGCACCTTTTCGTTTGTTTTTTTTTGTTAGATTAATTTTCTTTAATGTTGGTTTTAAAAATTCTAAATTAATTCTAAATTAATTCTAAATTAATCTTAATATAATTGTTTCTACTTTTGGTACAAGGCCAGCAATTACCCCAGTGCATTACTGGTACTTTATTTTATCGACCCCGTAAGGATGAAAGGCAAAGTTGACCTCGGCGGGATTTGAACTCAGAATGGCAAGGGCCGTAACTCTATGTGTCAAAGCATGGCGTCCGATCCTCTACCGGTACTGCCAATCCACCGCCTTTTGCAATCATAATATAATGCCGTTAAAGTATTGTATGTACAATACGAGTGATGTTGAATTAATATAATGTTGCTAATGTTATGTAATAAATCGTGTTACACGCAAGACTACTAACGTTACATTAATATAAGACAGATAATTTTATGAAATAAACTGTGTTGTATATATAATATTGAATTCGTATAAAACTGCTAATGTTAAATATATTGTGTTGTATACATTAGTATATACTATTAATGTTAAATTGATATATGGCTGTTAATTCTATGTATTAAATGGTGTTGTATATACAATGTTGAATTAATATAAAGCAATATATTGTATTGCATACAAAACTACTATTAATGTTAAATCAATGTAATGCTGTTAATGTAATATAATAGAGTCGTATAATAACACTATTAATGATATATTTATATAAAGTTATTAATGTTATGTATACAAGCCAATTTTTTTCATCTTATGGTGTAAGTAAATCGAGGTTTTGATTTGGTAAAGAGGAGGAAATACACGTAAAAAAGGTTAAGAAACACAATTTAACGACTGAATCATTCATTATTCCATGCGAAAGCTTAATGTCTAAGGGAGATAACTCTAAAGATATTTCTTGTAAAATCTAATTATGTCCCTTGGATCAAATTATACTTGCTTTGCGAGTGGAATCTGGAATGGGGTAGAAGGAAAATGTAGAACTGGTCTTATATCATTATCATCATTATCATCATCATCATCGCCGTGTGTGTGTGTGTGTGTGTGTGTGTGTGTGTGTGTGTGTGTGTGTGTGTGTGTGTGTATGTGTGTGTGTGTGTGTGTGTGTGTGTGTGTGTGTGTGTGTTTGCGTGTTTGAAAATGTATCTTTGTTTATATATAGATTATATTTCTTTTTAGTCACTGAGCGGTAAATTCAAAATGAAATTACGTTTATTTTTAATGCAAAGATGATTGTAAATATATACAGACAATGAGGAAGGGGAATAATCCTTGATAACAAAATTACAAACTTAGAGTTATGCCCCTTTGTTGCATTTACTGCTCTAGTACAGGATCTTTTGAATTACATTTTAAATACTGACTTTCAATGTTTAGCATCGATAAACTTTACATTCACTTATTCATTGGATAGGGTATCGCCTTTAATTTTTTTAATCGATCATATCGACCCCAGAACTTATTTTTACAATAACTTCCACTTTATTATCATTGATGGTTCTGTCTGCATGTACAGGAATCACTCAAAGAATCTTTACATTTTCTCCCTGTTACAGTCTCAGGCTGATGCCTATACCACTTGTTAACAGTTTTGATTTTATTATGCCAATATATTAACCAGTGCAAATATTGACCATCTCTGTCATGCTTTGATGTATACTCTACTGGCGCTAAGACTTTATATCCAAAGATTTAGTGGTTCATTGTTTCAAGTTCACCGATGCAGAATCGGCACTTTGGATCTCTTCCATTTCTTATCACATTGGCTTGATAGTCCCATGTTAATACACTTTGATCTTGAGCTTCGTCACCACTGATGGCTGTTCTTTTTGTTGACATCAGTTTATTTGCTACGAGCCACATATTTGCCATGCAGATATTTCTGATCCCACTACGATGCTAATTGTTCCTGCCCATTTATCTAATTTTACTTTCTTTGCAACAACAGAGCCACAGTTCCTCCTCCCTGTCCAGTCGGGATATCAGTCATGAAACCAGGAGCAAGGTGTTTGCTCTCTTTCAAGATTTAATGAAGCTTCTTACCTATCTCATGTTTTTCAACGAGTTTCGACAGCCAGTCTTTTGTTTTAAGATATTTGGCCAGTCCAGTTGTGGCAGTTTTGTAAGAAAAATCAAACTGGATCCAACGCCGGTCTCCTTAAGTTCTGGGAGGGTAAAGGCGATGCACTGGGTGATGCATCTTATTACAAGTCAACAACTTTATATCAGTTTTCTTTATTTCACTGATAATCCAGCTATAAGTAACAACTGGAACTACCAAGGAATTTATGGCTAACACCTTATTTGCATTTAACTCAGATTTCAGAACCGCTTGAACTTTTCTATAACATTCCACCCTAATCTTTTCTTTCATGCTTGTATGCTGAATTCCAGAGCCTTTATTTATCCTTTGGTATTTATAAGTTTCTTCCTGCTCTAGTTCTTTTATAACTGCTTCAACATCTGGTTCGATTGAATTTGAGTTGATCAAATTCCCTTTCTTGAAAGTGGCTATGGCACACTTCACAACCCCAAACTCCACCCTGATGTCATCACTGAATGCTTTCACAGTTTGAAGTCATTCATATAAAACAGATGCCTTATTTTCTTGTTCTCAATTTTAAACCATACCCTGTTCTGTTAGGTTCGATCGTATTAGATGGTATTAGAGCTATGCAAAAAATGTGAAAGTGAATCACACTGGAAAATGCCACAGTTGATGCTAATAATGTTAGAACTTAGTACTACATTAGAATGATGAACCAATAGCGGATACTAATGAATAAACACCCAATTCACCGCAGAACAACTGCCAGGTGCACTTATGACTTGCACATGCATTTTGCAACTCGTGATGCACTTTTTCCGGAGTCCGAGAAACCTATCACAGATTTTTATCGATTTTTATAAATTCGCGATGGTCCAGGTTAGTCTCCTACCTGTTCGTATTTGTCGTTGTTGTGGCTATATGTTAAGGCCAAATACACCTGGTATATTTATTCATGGTATCACACTTTTATAACTTTGTTTTTACTCTGGACGAAAAATGTATTAACTTTTCGCACTATTGAATGCTTTGAGACAGCCTCGAACAATTCGATCCGTATCTGTCCTACTGCAGATTATTTATCGAGGAATCTAAAATTTTTTTGTTAATGATGGATGTAAGTTAAGTCATAATTTGTTGAATGAGGGCTCACTACTTTCAGCTACCTTTCCTAAACAACAACAAAAGAGTAACGGAAATGAATATGTAAAAAAATATTATAGGTTTCATGAATGTTATTTTTAGTAGTTTCTATAAATCAAAACCTATATCGCCCACTTTCATCACTTTCTTTATCTTTGTTTATTTTTTTCCCTGTTCATTCATTAACTTATATGCTTAATTCCAGCCTTTGTTTTCGGAGCTATATACGAAGATGTGGCAAATAACACAGACATAAAGACACACACACACACACACACACACACACACACACACACACACACACACACACACACACACATAGAGGAAAGATATGAAGAAGATATATATTTACGGGCTAAATGTGAAGTAGATATAACCACACGAAGGACACATAAAGAATCTATGACCACACGTTCTGCATTCGATAGAGGAGAGAACGGCTAATTTGTTGATTGAATGTAGGACAGTGGGAGGGACGTTTGAACTCGTTGAATGGACATTTGAACGCGCATTGTTCACTTTCTTCGCTTTCTTTATCCGTTTCTTTCTCTCTACCAACGTTATTTTCCCAAACTCAGTAAAAATAAACCAACATATAAACAAATGAATATAGGTCCTAGTTTGAGGAAAATGTATTTCTAAGTCTTAGGAACACATGCCAAGTTTCAACATGATTGGTCCACTGGTCTGTAAGTGCATAGGAGACAAACTGACAAAACAAACGAACAATTATATATATAGATATATATATAGAGATATATCCTTGTATGTTTCAGAATCCATTATGCAGAAGTTACTTGTCGTAATTCTCATCGCCACTATCTTCGCCTGTGTATCAACGATTCCGTCTGCAGAAGCCAGACAAGACGAAGTCACAGTAAGTAAAATGGCATAAAAATCTATTATATAATTGTTTCTACTTTAGGCACAAGGCCAGCAATTATCCAGTGCATTACTGGTATTTTATTTTATCGACCCCGGTTATATGTTTTATTTCTTCTTCCATCCTTGCTTATCTCGCCTTATTACTGGTTATCCGTCTGCCTTCCAGCCTGTCATTGTTTTTTTTTCATGGTTTGTTTACTTGTTTCTTTCATTCTTTCTCCCCACTCTCTCTCCATTTTTTCTGTTGTCAGCCGTCTATTGCTCTGCCAGTATCTCTTTCTCCTTCTCTCTATCTCCCCTCTAAAAGAAGCTGATACTCAGTTATTTTCTTCAATTCTTTTATTCATTTATTCTTTCATTAGTTCCAGTCATTATACTGCGACCATGCTGGGGCACCAGTTTGAAAGGATTTAGTCGATCATGTCACCCTTACTATTTATTTTATCAAACCTCTTTTTGTCGAAACGCTACGATACGAACATGTACACACTCAAATACACGTATATATGATTGGAAAAGAAAAGGAGTCGATCATCGGATCGGGCCAAGCAAACTTTGCTGATGCTATTTGCTGGTTACAACTCCTACGAGAAGGCGCAACAAGTGGTTAGAGATTTGCATTCGCAATCGTGAGGTTGTGAGTTCGATTCCTGGACCTGGCAATGTGTTAGGTCCTTGAGCAAAACATTTTATTTCATGTTGCTCCTTCTACCTGGAGTTGCGACCGATAGATAGTATTAGCAATTGGAAAGACCAACGAAAACATTGTTACCTAGGTCCGATTTGACGAAGGTCGATCGACTGTCGATATATACATGTATATAAATCAGGATAGAACTAGTTTAAAACTAGTTGGATCATTACGTAACAGAGTACTCGATACTTGGGATAGCAGAGTATGGCTATAAAGAGTCGGGACCCGACGGAACTAGCTGTTGAAACGGCAAGAGCTCCACCCTAGGGTCTCGACTAATATATATATATATATGTTCTCAATACTACAAATATAAATAAAATAAATCTTTAATACTAGAGTCAACGGTCAGATTATGATTTCCCTGTGGTTGATTAGATGATATAAACGTCTTCAGATGAGGGTCCAATAAAATCCGAAAATCGATAAAAGATGTTTGTCATATTTTCAATTTAGAAGGAAATTCGTATTTTCTGGCATGTTTACATATCTACATATTAGATATGTGTATATATTTATACATGTTAGTGCAGTCTCGGTTACGCACTCTGTATTTATACAGCTATAACTTTATTACACACACACACACACACACACACACACACACACACACACACACACACACACACGCACACACACAGACACACACGCAATAATAATAATAATAATAATAATAATAATAATAATAATAATAATAATAATTGTTTCTACTTTTGGCACAAGGCCAGCAATTATCTCAGTGCATTACTGGTACTTTATTTTATCGACCCCTTAAGGTTGAAAGTCAAAGTTAACTTCGGCAGGATTTGAACTCAGAACGTAAAGAGCCGTAACTCTATACTTCAAAGCATGGCGTCCTACCCTCCACCGATACTGCCAATAATAATAATAATAATAATAATAATAATAATGAAATATTTTTGTAGAAACACATATTAGAAGAAGAAGAAAAAACCCAAACAAAATGATTTATTTTCTAACTTTTGTATTATATATATATATCAGAAAATGTATATTTATGCATCGCACTTCCTTAAAATAGCCCAAAAATGTCGTTATCAGCTGCTTTTGACAAACATCCGAGTTATTTTGGTGAGAAATAGTCCAACAAGAATAGAAATGTTCTCCAATGTTGATTGCTATGACATATTGGCGAAGTTAGATGGATATACCATACATCTATACATATATACATAGAGACTGTATGTAATGTACCTTTTACATACATATATATATGTATATATATATATATATATATATATATATATTTATACACGGGGGCACGCGCGTACACACACACATATATGTATATATGTATATATGTATATATATATATGTATGTATGTATATATGTATGTGTGTATGTATGTACGGTTGGGTTGTGTATGTATATGTATATATGTATATATACATACATATTCACACATACACACACACACACACACATATATATATATATATATATATGTGTGTGTGTATGTGTGTATGTGTATGTGTATGAGTGTGTGCTTGTATGTATGTGTAGGACACAACTGACGAAAATAATGCCAATAGCAAGTGCAAAATTAATGACTGATATCAATACCAACGTTGAAGTAAACATTACTTTCTCTTACCCTCCCACCCTCTTCCTCCTCCTCCTCCTTCTTCTTCTTCTTCTTCTTCTTCTTCTTCTTCTTCTTCTTCTTCTTCTTCTAGTAACATAGCAGAAAAATCACAATAGTTTCTAATTTAGGCCCAGGACCACTTTATTTTATCGACCTCGTAAGCATGAAAGGCAAAGTTAACCTCGGCGGGATTTGAATTTAGAATTAAAGGGCCGTAACTCTATGAAACAAACCATGTTTTCCGACGCTCTACCGATACTGTCAATGTCCCGCCTTGATGAGTGAAAATTGGTGAAATGACAGTAGCGGTAGAGCATCGAACAAATGCTCTGCGGCATATAGTTACGACCCTTTATGTTCTGAGTTCAAATCCCGCCGAGGTTAGCTTTGTCTTTCATCCTTACGGGGTCGATAAAATAATTGTTTTTACTTTTGACACAAGGCCAGCAATTAACCCAGTGTATTACTGGTACTTTATTTTATCGACCCCGTAAGGATGAAAGGCAAAGTTAACCTCGGCGGGATTTGAACTCAGACCATAAAGGGCCGTAACTCTTTGCTGCAAAGCATGACGTCAGGCCCTCTACCGATACTGCCAATCCACCACCCGGGGTCGATAAAATAATGTACCAGTAATGCTCAGGGGGCTGATTTAATAGACTTTCCCCTCAGCCCATCATCCCAGAATGTTGGAACAATCATCATAGGAAGAGAGAGGAGATCCAACAAAGACACAGCAATTACGTGTGTGTGCATGTGTTTATGTATGTGTGTGTATGTGTGTGCGCGTGTGTGTAGGTGGGTGTGTGAGTGTGTGTGTATGTGTGTGTGCGTGTGCGAATGTGCGCACATGTGCATGGCTCATGCTTCCATGAGAAATGTGTTTTGTGTGTGTATGTGAATGTGTGCGTGC
>OZ024747.1:26297295-26314795 GCA_964016885.1 Eledone cirrhosa | reverse complement strand
TGTATGTATGTATGTATGTATGTATGTATGTATATGTATATATATATGTATATATATATGTATGTATATATATATGTATGTATATATATACATATATATACATATATATATATATATATATATATATATATATATATATATATATATATATATATATATATATATATGTAAACACACACACATATATATATATATATGCGAAGGTAGATGCGGTTTTGTTCATGTATATCCAGAATGCATGGTTAAACAAGAAAGCTGCTTACGAGAAAGTTTCAATTGACGTTATCCTTAGAATCGTATAGCATAATATCTAAGTATTGCAGATGAACTCTATATATTGCAGTCAGCATATTTAGACAATTTATAATGGACACAGAAACATGTCAAAGCAAATAAATTCATAATTTCTTCACGCCGAAGTTTTATTTTTCTTGCTGCAATACTTGCTTGTATATATATATATATTAAGACAGGGGGGAAGAAAAAATGGCTTCACTTGTGCTTTCAACAAATTTATTTTCTTCACAAAATCCCAAAAGAATTTTTCTTAAAAAAAATTATTTTATAAATTAAGTTGTTAAACAACTTAATTTATAAAATAATTTTTTTTAATAAAAATTCTTTTGGGATTTTGTGAAGAAAATAAATTTGTTGAAAGCACAAGTGAAGCCATTTTTTCTTCCCCCCTGTCTTAATATACCTAACTGTACCAAGGATTAAACACATTTTCCAATATATATATATATATATATATATATATATATATATATATATATATATATATATATATGATTATAAGTTTGAAGAATAGTCAGACAAAATTTATCCAATTTTTTTCTTCTTAGTCCGTAGAAATCAACTTGATAAATAATCATTTAAACGGAGCTAAGTTTAAAATGTAACTTTGAAGAAATAACAGATAAATGTTATCGATATTCCTTTATGAGGAACAGTCAGATAAAATTTACCTAATCTCTCCTCTTAGCCCGTAGAAATTAACTAGACAAATAATCAATTAAACGGAGCTAAGTCTAAAATGTAAGTTTGAAGAAAAAAATAGATAAACGTTACCAAAAATTCTCCCAGGCCCGACTATATATATATATATATATATATATATATATATATATATATATATATATATATATGTCTATGTATGTATGTATATGAGAATAATATTGTATATATATATATATATATATATATATATATATATATATACTTGTGTTAATATATATATATATATATCTGTATATGTAAGTAGAAAGGATATTTAATTTGTTGGAAATACAACAAATATAAATGTTTATAACTGATTCAGAGCACTCGACAGATTTCTGGAGTAATGATATTATCCAGGGATAACTTGAACCGTTAAGGTATATTATCCTTGGTTATAAAACATTTTGTATTTTATCTGATGATAGCGTACCAAAATTTTGGTACCCTTGAAATATATATAATAGAATAAATATGGTTTTATAAATATTGTTTCCATTTATTTAATATCATTGTATATATATATATATATATATATATATATATATATATATATATATATATATATATATATATATATATATATATAATGTGTGTGTGTGTGTTTGTGTATGTATTTGTATGTATATGTATGTATAGATGTAGTATGCATGTAAAGTGTTTATGATTCGAAGACCGAAGAGACAAGAAATCAGGGTAGTACTTGATACACATTGAATTGCAGAGAAGGTTTAGTTAAAATGCAATGCATCAGCCAATTATTTAGAAATATATAGGCCTTGAGAGTCATGTACGCTACTTTTCCCCATCTGATTAAACCATTTGTATAAAGAAAATGGCTGCCATATTTGTAGAAGGATGAAGATTAATGAACAATGAAACAGGGCTTAAGTTTCAAGGGCATTTTTTTACTCTTATTGACCTCCAAATCGATACATATACACAACCATCCCTGTCGAAGTAGTGATGCGAGAATCATTATGAATATATACGAAACTGTACCTGAGTAGGTGTTAAAATTTAACAGGTGAAACAAAAGTATATTGCATATATTAATTGCATATATATATTGCATATATTAATTCCTCGGAGATATCATCAACATGACAACCATAGTAAAGTTTATGTTTATATCTAATGCAGTGAGCATAAACATTTTTTTTATTAGAAATATCTATGCCGGGAGAGGAAAACGACATTACAAAAAAATTGTAATTGCTTCGTATCACAACGAGGTCTAATAATAACGAAACATGTCCGGACTTGTGGCCCGTAGATGCTGAAATGGTTAAAATATAGTTTTTATACTGACTACATTAATTAAGTTATTTACACTTTCTCCCTCTTTCAATCCCTCTCTTAATTATGATCCCATTTATCTTTCGTCTGCCACCCACCCACTCATTCACTCTTTCTCTCCTTCTCCCAATCCTTCCCAATCCTCTCTCATTCTCCTCCCCCTTCTCTCATTCTATTTCCTTTGTCGTATAATTATTCCATTTATTATTCCATTCTCTGTATTTGTAGCTAAATCCGGAAGTTAAATTTGGACTGACAAATGCAGAATATCAGAAATGGAAAATTATATCTTCGATTTCTGGAATTTGAAATTTGTATTTCTGAAAAATAATAAAAAATAATAAATAAATAAATAAATATATATATATTTAACGAGAACAATAAATGTATTGAATTCTTTGTCTTCCATTCTTTCTTTGTTATTTTTTCTTTTTCCTTTTTTTTTTATTTGAGTTCCCTGGGAATAAATAATTCAAACCAATTGCTGAAGTTTGGTAACCAATAAATAGTAATCTTGAGGGAAAACAATTCTGTTTCTCAGATCTGCCAACCTCTAAAAACTCAAACGGGGAGTACCATGGAAAAAAAGTGCCCCAAAACGGGGAGAAATGAGGCAAAATGGGGAGATTTTACATAATGAAAGCTATACCCATTTTTACAAGAGAAGACATCTCATCCACACCAAAGTGGGTGGGAGATCTCCTCACTGGACGGGAAGAGTTGACAGGTCTGGTTTCTGCTTAAAGTTAGGTTGTGTTCCATTGTTAATTATGGTTTCTTTTATAGGCACAAGGCCAGCAATTTTTGGGGAGGGGAAAGTCGATTAAATCGACGCCAGTGCATGACTGGTACTTTATTTTATCGACCCCGTAAGGATGAAAGGCAAAGTTAACCTCGGCGGGATTTGAACTCAGATCATAAAGGGCCGTAACTCTATGCTGAAAAACATGGTGTCCGGCCCTCTACCGATACTGCCAATCCACCGCCCTTGTTCCATTGTTAATAAAATAAAATAAAAGAAAATTTGATAATCAGATAGGGCCAAGGAAACAATGTTTTTATTGGTTTCCCACTATTTGTCGGTCACAACTCTTGCCAAATGGAGGTGGGGTTTAAACTCAGAACAACATACAGAGTCGGATAAGATACCGCAAAACATTCTGTTCGACTGTTTAATAATTCCACTAATCCACTGCCCCCTGGACTGATACGTTAAATTATCAAACCCGAAAATGATGAAAGGCAAAGTTTACTTCGGCGAGATTTGAACTCAAGTTGCCGTCTACTTGTTAGTATATTCTTGAGTCTTTTAACGCCATCGGCTTCGTACATCTTTGGGTGAGTAGTTATATATCATTTGTCTCTATAAAGAGCCTGAGTTGTTAGGATTTTCGGTTCACGATCGATACCCGGCAGCGTATTGTGTCCTTCAGCAAGACACTTTATTTCACATTGCTCCAATACATTCAGCTGGAAAACTTTAATTGTACCTGTAATTCAAAGGGGACCGTATTTGATTTGTTACACTCTGTATCATACTGAATATTTCCGAGAAATATTTTAAGAGTGCACGTGTCTGTGTAATGCTCGGTCACTTGCTATTTACATTCTGAGTTCAAACCCACTGAGGTCAACTTTTCTTTTCATCCTTCCAGGGTCTATAAAATAACGTATCAGTTAAGTACAATCAGTATAACCGACTGAGTCAGTACAATCGAGTTTCCCCCTCCTCACAAATTGCTAACGTTGTGACTAAAGTAGAAATCAATATAAACAAAAGAAATGCTTGAAAACGTCGGAGAATTAAATAATGATAATAATAATTTAAAAAAATGATTTTTTAATGAAAATGTAAGAAAACCTTAAGTTCTTAGCAACACACAGAATGTTTCAGGAAACCCGACTTTGATTTTGAAATATGGAGATATACCGTATACATTCGAATATAGCCGAGTCAATATTTTAGCGATGTTCACCAACTTCAAATTCTATGTAAATAAGGTTTGGATTTTTGCCCATTTCTCGACAACGGGACAGCCTGTTCATAAGATATAAGTATATATATATGTATGTAAGGTATATACGGTATATAATTTCTCTGTGTAAAACTAGAATGTTGTTCGAACAATGCGATAGCCTGTTCATAAGGTTAACCTGCATGAGGCTGAACTTTTCAAAGACATGTGCATCCTTAATGTAGTTTTCAGAACAATTCAACGTGACACAAGTGTGTCATGGCTAGCTCTTTAAATTACATGTAGAACTCATTTCTCCACAGCTGAATGAACTGAAGCAACAGGAAATAAAGTGTCTTGCTTAAGGACAGAACATGAGGCAGGTAATCGAACACGATCGTGAGCCGAACACCCTAACCGCTAAAACACCTGCTTTCAGCTTTCATACGTTAAAAGAAAGAAATAAGACAAATTAAAAAAAGTATTGTTGTATTGAATGAAGAGAATTTAAAAAAATTATGATAATATAAGAAAACCTAAAGTTTAAATATATGCAGCGAATTGGCAGAGTCGTTAGGAAGTCGGATAGAATGCTCTGCTGTATTTGTTCCAGTTCTTTGAGTTCAAATCTCATTGAGGTCAACCTTGCCTTTCTCTCTCTCTCTTTTGTCCTGCGGAAGAAATTGGTTGTGTTCAGACGATAAGAGGAGATGGAATCCTTCAGTTTTCAAGTGTCCAAGACACATTGAATCTGACTACGGTGCCTCTGTGACTCCATTAGAAGTTACGAGTTCATATAAAGTTCAAGAAAATGTTTTACCGCGCACAATATACTTCAGACAAAACGACTTTAAAATATAAGTAAAACTAGAATGTTGTTGTTGTTGGACCTCCGTCGTTTCGAACGATGAGTGTTCCAGTTTTTCGAACTACGGAACAACCTGTTCAAAAATTTAAGGTTCGAGTGGCTGAACATTCCATAAACTTATGTAACTTAAAATTATGTTTTTAGGACTAAAACTAGAATGTAGAATAATAAAATAGATTATATAAACTGGAATAATACTAAAACGTTTTGCAACACCCTTTAACAATAGAAATTTAGACTATTAAACTAGAAATTCCAAGCAAAATATATACCAATTTAATAGACGTGAAATTCAACGATAAAAGCAAACAAATTTGCTGAATTAAAAAAGAAAATATATCCCAAGCAAACCAAGATTATAGCAATATATATAATTTAGGGGGAAAACAATCACAGGCAAATGGAAATTATAACAAATTCTAACAATCTAGAGAATAAGAATACGGGGAAAGATATAAGTATGAAAAAACAAACAAAGTTATATTGGAATTGAAGGAAGATTACATCTGTTCTTATTATTATAGCCACGAATAAGAGAGGAGAAAATATAAAAATTTGAAAACAAAAGAAAAACCCAATACAAAATAAAAAAACAACCCAATGAAGCAATGCAGTTAAAATTACAGAATAAAAATGCAACTACATACATACATACATATGCATACATACATACCGAGAGACATACACACACACACACACACACACACACACACACACACACACACACACACACACACACACACACACACACACACACACACACACACACATATATATATATATATATATATATATATACATATACATATACATAGATACATGCATACATACAAACATACATACACACATACATATATACATACATGCATATATACATACATACATACAAACATATATACATACATATCTACGGACACATATATGCACATGAAAAGATATAAGTATATATTTATGTATGTATATAATGCATCTAATGCATGTATATACCTATATCTATCTATATATCTACACACACACACGTATATGTATATATATATATATATATATGAATGAAGTAATTCCGTCGGAAAAGTCCAGGAAAAAAGAGCGCTCTATGTAGGTAACAGAGCTTAATAGTTATGTAATAAACAACATAAGGCAATTATTCCATTTACCAGTGGTTTCTTAAAAGCAAAAAATGTTGCTTTCAATCATCAGAATGAAAAAATCCTGGTCTGTTTATTGAATTTTGATTTTAAAAACAAAAATGCAATCTATATGAAAGTGAGGCTGGAGAAAGAAGAAGGAAAGGAAAAATAAAATAAAAATACACATGCAAACACACACACACACAAATGCATACATACACGCACACACACACATATATATATACATACACTCATACACACACACACATATACACATATATATGTGTATATAAATACCCACATAGACATACATATACACATACATACATACGCACATAAATATCAACACATCCATACATACACATACATATATACAACCACACACATATATATATATAAATATAAATATATATATATATATATATATATATATATATATATATATATATATATATATATATATATATAAACATATGCATACACATACACATAACATAGCCATACACACATACATATACATACATACATGCACACAATCATACCTATATACACACGTATATACATACACATACATAAATGAATACATATGCATGTACAAAATTAGAAAAATATACACACACCTCTACATATTCACACACGCAAATAAATATAAGAAAAAATATATATAAAAAATAAAATAATAAAGACTATTATACAGTTGACAGCGATACAAGCGACGAATAAATGAACAAACACACGTGGTAAGCAATACACACAAATGCACGTACACATACGTACGAAAAAGTAAATACATACACACACTCTCACACATAAATATACATATACAAATACATAAACAAATACATACACAAACACACACACACACACATATACATATATACACACACATATACATATACACACATATATATATATATATAAATACACACACACATATACACACATATATATATACATACACACACACATACATAGCTATACAATTATACACATACAAATACGTACATATCACAAACACGCACAACCAAATACAAACACACACACACATATATATATATATTCGTATATATATATATATATATATATATATATATATTTAACCAATGGCATATATGAATAATAAGAGACTCAAAATAAAGACCCCTAACATTAAAAACAACAACAACAGCATCAGCAGGAACAACAACAACAACAACAACAACAACACCACCAGCGACATCAGCAGGAACAACAACAACAACAACAGCAGCAGTATCAACAGGAACAACACCATTACCAGCGACATCAGCAGGAACAACAACAACAACAACAACAGCAGCAGCAGTATCAACAGGAACAACACCATTACCAGCGACATCAACAGGGACAACAACAACAACAACAACATCAACTGCAACAACACCATTAGTAAGTAAGGCTTAAAATAAATAATGAAAAATAACCAAATCAAAACCAACTCACATTACACCACTCTTAACAGAAAATCAAAATGAACTCATCCACATGGAACATAAAATTACAGATAATGAAGAAATTATACTTGACACACCGAATTGAAAGACGTCTCTACTGCCGATTTCAGATGAAACATGCATAATTTATACCTATGTAATTGTTTTGTTTGTGCGGCAAATACGAGATGTCTTATCTTTTTCTGTGAAGGCGCATGGCTTAGTGGTTAGAGCGTCGAGTTTATCATCGTGAAGTTGTGAATTTGATTCTCGGACCGGGCTTTACGTTGTGTTCTTGAGCAAGACATTTTATTTTACGTTACTCCAGTTCACTCAGCTGTAGAAATGAGTTGTGATGTCACTGGTGCCAAGCTGTACCGGCCATTATCTTTCCCTTAGACGGTGAATTGGCAGTATCGGTAGAGGGTTGGACGCAATGCTTTACAGCATAGTTACGTCCCTTTACGGTATGAGTTCAAATCCCGTCGAGGTTAACTTTGCCTTTCATCCTTACAGGGTCGATAAAATAAAGTACCAGTAATGTACTAGGTAATTGCTTGCCTTGTGCCAAAAAGTAGAAATAATTATCTTTCCTTTGGACAGCATCGGTAGCGTGGAGAGGGGAGACTGGTATGCATGGGCGACTGCTGATCTTCTATAAACAACCTTGTCCGGACTTGGGCCTCGGAGGGGAACTTTCTAGGTGCAAATCCCATGGTCATTCGTGACCAAAGGGGGTCTTTACCCTAGCCTTTTAATCTTTATCTAAGGTTGTGTGTATACATAAACACACACATATACACATATTTATATACATATATATATATATATACAGGATGTCACGCCAAAATGTATACACATATTTATTAGAATGTTGTTGAAGTGCGTATACATTTATTTTTGACACCCTGTATATATAAGGCTTGAATTTTAAATGTGTGTGTCGCAAGGCAATTGAATAACTACAATAATAGTTTATCACTATAAAAAGTAGATGAGGAAATCGGTCAAAATACTCCTGGAGGCGTATGCATCCCTCGGTTCCTCTGTAACACATATTTATGTATATATATATATATATATATATATATATAAATATATGTATACATATATATGTGTGTATGTATGTATATATATCTATATCTATGTATCTATATACATATATATATATATATATATATATATATATATATATCTAGGGCGGGTAAAATTCCCGAGATCCATGGACGAGTTCTCTCCAGCAGTCTCTGTCCCTCATTATCGCTGCCATATCCTGCGTCTCCAACAGACCAGTGTCTGTCCTTAGAGCATCAACATACCTTAACCTTGGTCTTCCACTTCCAGTGTGTCCATGCAGTGCAGTGTCAACTCTGGATGTCGGTGAGCATGTCCAGCTAACCTCAGTCTCCTCTGTGTCACTTTTGAGCTGACTTTTGGGATGCTCCCATACAGCTCTGAGTTTTTCATCCTCAGTGTATACTGATTAATGTTCAGAGCCATCCTCAGCATTCTCGTGTAGCACCCATCCACCATCTGAGTGAGTTTCTTGGTCAGTGTCCAAGTCTCAGACCCGTACAGCAGCACAGACTCCACTACAGCAATGTATATATATATATATATATATATGTATATATATGTATATATATACATATACAGTGGAAACTCGGTTCACGAACTTAATCCTATACAAAATGTTGAGAGGGAGAGAGAGAGGGAGAGAGAGAGCGAGAGAGACAGAGAGAGAGACTGTATGTGAAAGACAAATGGATATCACCATAGTAACTAACTACAAAACAAGTGACGCTTTCTTGTCGATACTCCCAGCTTGTTGCCAACCGTTGGTACCGGCTTGAGTGTTCGTTACTCAAAACACCATTCGTAACCCGAGACGTTTTATGTTCGGAAAAATTGTTCGTGATGAGAGACGTTCGTGATAATAGGCGTTCGTGAATCGATGGAGACTTATTTCTCCGCCTGTCCGGATCTTCACCTTATTTTATAAATTATTTTATAGCCTGTCTCTCTCTCTCTCTCTCTCTCTCTCTCTCTCTCTCTCTCTCTCTCTCTCTCTCTCTCTCTCTCTCTCTCTCTCTCTCTCTCTCTCTCTAGTAAAAGACACATCAGTCATGAAGAGATTTATTTGAGGAAAAATTAGCATGAATAATCTTGAGATTCCCCATGTCGCATCTAATCAATGAATCCCTCTTTAGCACCGATGACTGCTTCAATACACGGTCTGAAACGTTGGCTTGCCCGAATCTAGTTTGGACACTGTGCTACTTATAATGTAATGGGGGTCTTGAATGACTTTCCTCTCGACTACGCCTTATACATAACAGTCCAATGGATTCATGTCTGGAGAGCTTGGAGGCCATATATTTGGGCTGACGATCGTGGATGTTGGGGTCGTCTTGGCCGTATAGGACGAAATTTTAACCCAAAACTTTTGATATCAAAATCATCCTTCGTTTTATATACAGGAACATTTTTTTTAGATACTATATATCTTGTTCTAAATATTCCTTCTAAATATTCCTTCAAAATAAAACATGTAACCGGGTTATAGTATCAGGAATGGAAAAACAAATATAAACATTGCTTCCTTGATCAATTCTGATGATCGAGTGTTTTAAAAAAAAACATGTATATGTATTATGAAACATACGGTAATTTTATATTTAATATTACACTGAAGAGATCAAATTCAGATCGAAATATGCATATGTGAATATTAGTACTATTTTTCTACAATAGTATGAAGACCAGCAGCAGGGATAAAACATTGGTTAGAGAAGATATGAAAACTAAAGGCAAGCCAAGACAACAAAATATAACTTTATTCACACTCAGCATAGCATCTGTGAATGAGAGATCAATGTAAATGCATATGTATACATATATATGTATGTATATATATATATATATATATATATATATATATATTTATAATACATATATAATATGTATATGTATATGTATATATATATATATGCATATATAATACATACATATATATGCATATATAATACATACATATATGTATATATATATATATATGCATATATAATACATACATATATATGCATATATAATACATACATATATGTATATGTATGTATATATATATATATATATATATATATATATATATATATATATATATATATATATATATATATATATATATACATGTATATATGCATATATAATACATATATATATATGTATATATGTATATATGTATATATGTATATATAATACATACATATATATGTATGTATATATATATATATATGTATGTATATATACATACTTAGATGTATGTATATATGAGTGAATTTATATATATAATGTATAAATATATTATATATGTATAACATCTATACACACATTTGTATATGTATATATATATTTACACACATATGTGTATATATATATATATATATATGCATGTATAATTATATATATTTATATATATATATATATATATATATATATACATTCATTACATTCATATATATATGTATATAAAGAGAGAAGGAGAGAGAGCGAGAGAAATAAGAGAATATAATGAAAAGTCATACATATGTATACATGTGAGATAGAGAATTTGTAGGAGAGTACTGTATACACACGCGCGCACACATACACACATATATATACATACATTTACACAGACACACAAACATGTATATATAGGGAGAGAGAGAATAAGAGGAAGAATGAGTGTGTATGTATATATGTCTGTATGTCTGTATGTATGTATGTATGCATGTTTGTATGTATGTATATATGTATGTACATATATAGGAATGACACCAATAAATAGATAGATACATGTATATATATACGTACATATATGTCTCTACATGTATATGTATATACATATATATATATATACATATATACATACATATACATATTATATATGTATTATAAATATATATATGATATATGTATTAGATATGTATTATAAATATATATATATATATATACATATATATATATGTATTATATATGTATTATATATGTATTATAAATATATATATATAATATATATATATATATATATATATATATTTATAATACATATATAATACATATATAATATATATATATATATATATTTATAATACATATATATATGTATATATATGTATATATATGTATATATATATATATATATATATATATATATATATATATATATATATATATATATATATATATATATACATATATATACATATATATACATATATATATGTATTATAAATATATATATATATTGTATATGTATTATATATGTATTATATATATATATATATATATACATATATATATATACACATATATATACATATTATATATGTATTATAAATATATATATATTATATATGTATTATATATGTATTATAAATATATATATATATATATGATATAAACGTTTGTTTTGTAAAGCCAAAACAATGCAGGTATGGACATAGAATATAAATGTAAATGCAAAAGATATTGTTGACAATTAGTCTTTTACCTTAAATTTATTTAAATGTCCTTAATTTTTCGAGATAATATCTACTCTTCGGAGGGAAGTAAAGCGGTTAAACCAGCGTTCTAAATAGCTTGCCAAGTCGCTTTACTTCCCTCCGAAGAAGAGATATTATCTCGAAAATTAAGGACATTTAAATAAATTTAAGGTAAAAGACTAATTGTCAACAATATCTTTCGCATTTGCATTTATATTCTATGTCCATACCTGCATTGTTTTGGCTTTACAAATACAAACGTTTATACCTCATTACACAATGCTTCAAGTGAACTATAACTTCCTCCATATATATATACACACATATATATACATATTATATATATATATATATATATATATATATATATATATATATATATATATATATATATATATATATATATATACAGTATATATATATATATATATATATATATACAGTATATATATATATATATATATATATATACAAACATATATACATATATATATATACATATTATATATGTATTATATTGTATATATATACAGTATATATATATATATATATATATATATATATATATATATATATATATATATATATATATATATATATATTTATATATATATATATATGACACAGGGAGAGAGTAAAGAGAACAGGTTCTTTTGCCCGACATCCTCAGCCTATATAGCCCAATAAATTTCCCAGCAGTCTTGGTTTTATTTTCAGTGGTTCGATTCTTCACTTGGTGCAGAAAGATAATCAATCAGTCAATCAGTCAATCCATCAATCAATCAATCAATAATAATAATAATAATAATAATAATAATAATAATAATAATAATGGTTTCTTATATGGGCACAATGCCAGCAATTTTGGAGGAGGGGAAAGTCGATTAAATCGACACCAGTGCGTGACTGGTACTTTATTTTATCGACCCCGTAAGGATGAAAGGCAAAGTTAACCTCGGCGGGATTTGATCTCAGATCATAAAGGGCCGTAACTCTTTGCTTAAAAGCATGGTGTCGACCCTCTACCGATAATGATAATAATAATAATAATAATAATAATAATAATAATAATAATAATAATAATAATAACAAAAAACCAAAAAAAAAACATTCACACATTGAAGACGTTGTGTTTGGAATCGTTCTCAAGGTGATGAACATCATCATCATCATCATTGTCATCATCATCACCATCACCATCATTATGATCATCATCATCATAATCCTCCTTATCAGCATCATCATCATCATCATCATCATAATTATATCATCATCATCATCATTGTATTTATTATCATCAGATTCATCATCATCATCTCCATCGCCTTCATCATAGCCGTCACTATCGTTTTTTTTGTTTTGTTTTTGTAACAGAAATTCAGGGTCGTATTTTTTAGTTCTACACATGGCTGTAGTAGTAGTAGTAGTAGTAGTAGTAGTAGTAGTAGTAGTAGTAGTAGTAGTAGTAGTAGTGGCGGTGGTGGTGGTGGTGGTGGTGTTAGTTAGTGTTGTGGTTCAAGTAGTAATAGTGAAATATTAGAGTTTCCGGTTGTGTGATAGTTTCCCGAAGATTTCTTATTGTTAATGTTGGAGATGTTGATATAACGTTGGGTTATAGTGTTGGTGCTGTTGATATAACGTTGGGATATAGTGTTGGTGGTGTTAGGGTTAATGGCGCTGTGGTGTTAGCGGTGGTGTTATTGGTGGTGTTAGTGGTGGTGTTAGCGGTGGTGTTGGTGGTGTTAGTGGTGGTGTTATTGGTGGTGTTAGTGGTGGTGTTAGCGGTGGTGTTGGTGGTGTTAGTGGTGCTGTTAGAGTTAATGGCGCTGTGGTCTTAGCGGTGGTGTTATTGGTGGTGTTAGTGGTGGTGTTAGAGTTAATGGCGCTGTGGTGTTAGCGGTGGTGTTATTGGTGGTGTTTATGGTGGTGTTAGCGGTGGTGTTGGTGGTGTTAGTGGTGCTGTTAGAGTTAATGGCGCTGTGGTGTTAGCGGTGGTGTTATTGGTGGTGTTAGTGGTGGTGTTAGAGTTAATGGCGCTGTGGTGTTAGCGGTGGTGTTATTGGTGGTGTTTATGGTGGTGTTAGCGGTGGTGTTGGTGGTGTTAGTGGTGCTGTTAGAGTTAATGGCGCTGTGGTGTTAGCGGTGGTATTATTGGTGGTGTTAGAGTTAATGGCGCTGTGGTGTTAGCGGTGGTGTTATTGGTGGTGTTAGTGGTGGTGTTAGAGTTAATGGCGCTGTGGTGTTAGCGGTGGTGTTATTGGTGGTGTTTATGGTGGTGTTAGCGGTGGTGTTGGTGGTGTTAGTGGTGCTGTTAGAGTTAATGGCGCTGTGGTGTTAGCGGTGGTATTATTGGTGGTGTTAGTGGTAGTGTTAGAGTTAATGGCGCTGTGGTGTTAGCGGTGGTGTTATTGGTGGTGTTTATGGTGGTATTAGCGGTGGTGTTGGTGGTGTTAGTGGTGCTGTTAGAGTTAATGGCGCTGTGGTGTTAGCGGTGGTATTATTGGTGGTGTTAGTGGTGGTGTTAGAGTTAATGGCGCTGTGGTGTTAGCGGTGGTGTTATTGGTGGTGTTAGTGGTGGTGTTAGAGTTAATGGCGCTGTGGTGTTAGCGGTGGTGTTATTGGTGGTGTTAGTGGTGGTGTTAGAGTTAATGGCGCTGTGGTGTTAGCGGTGGTGTTATTGGTGGTGTTAGTGGTGGTGTTAGAGTTAATGGCGCTGTGGTGTTAGCGGTGGTGTTGGTGGTGTTAGTGATGCTGTTAGAGTTAATGGCGCTGTGGTGTTAGCGGTGGTGTTATTGGTGGTGTTTATGGTGGTGTTAGCGGTGGTGTTGGTGGTGTTAGTGGTGCTGTTAGAGTTAATGGCGCTGTGGTGTTAGCGGTGGTGTTAATGGTGGTGTTAGTGGTGGTGTTAGAGTTAATGGCGCTGTGGTGTTAGCGGTGGTGTTATTGGTGGTGTTTATGGTGGTGTTAGCGGTGGTGTTGGTGGTGTTAGTGGTGGTTAGAATTAATGGCGCTGTGGTGTTAGCGGTGGTGTTATTGGTGGTGTTAGTGGTGGTGTTAGAGTTAATGGCGCTGTGGTGTTAGCGGTGGTGTTATTGGTGGTGTTAGTGGTGGTGTTAGAGTTAATGGCGCTGTGGTGTTAGCGGTGGTGTTATTGGTGGTGTTAGTGGTGGTGTTAGAGTTAATGGCGCTGTGGTGTTAGCGGTGGTGTTAGTGGTGGTGTTAGTGGTGCTGTTAGAGTTAATGGCGCTGTGGTGTTAGTGGTGGTGTTAGTGGTGGTGTTTATGGTGGTGTTTGTGGTGTTAGCGGTGGTGTTAGTGTTGGTGCTGTTAGAGTTAATGGCGCTGTGGTGTTAGCGGTGGTGTTAGTGGTGGTGTTTATGGTGGTGTTTGTGGTGTTAGCGGTGGTGTTAGTGGTGGTGTTTATGGTGGTGTTTGTGGTAGTGTTTGTGCTGTTAGAGTTAATGGCGCTGTGGTGTTAGTGGTGGTGTTTATGGTGGTGTTTGTGGTAGTGTTTGCGCTGTTAGAGTTAATGGCGCTGTGGTGTTAGTGGTGGTATTATTGGTGGTGTTTATGGTGGTGTTTGTGGCAGTATTGGTGCTGTTAGAGTTAATGGCGCTGTGGTGTTAGCGGTGGTGTTAGTGGTGGTGTTAGTGGTGGTGTTTGTGGTAGTGTTTGTGGCAGTATTGGTGGTGTTAGTGGTGGTGTTAGAGGTGGTGTTTGTGGTGGTGTTTGTGGTGGTGTTAGAGGTGGTGTTTGTGGCAGTGTTGGTGGTGTTAGTGGTGGTGTTTGTGGAAGTGTTGGTGGTGTTAGTGGTGGTGTTTGTGGCAGTATTGGTGGTGTTAGCGGTGGTGTTAGTGGTGGTGTTAGTGGTGGTGTTTGTGGCAGTGTTGGTGGTGTTATTGGTGGTGTTTGTGGCAGTATTGGTGGTGTTAGCGGTGGTGTTAGTGGTAGTGTTTGTGGCAGTGTTGCTGGTGTTAGTAGTGGTGTTTGTGGCAGTGTTAGTGGTAATGTTAGTGGTGGTGTTAGTGGCAGTGTTGGTGGTGTTAGTGGCAGTGTTGGTGGTGTTAGTGGTTGTGTTAGTGGTGGTGTTTGTGGAGGTGTTTGTAGTGGTGTTAGTGGTGGTGTTATTGGTGGTGGTGTTTGTGGCAGTATTGGTGGTGTTAGTGGTGGTGTTAGTGGTGGTGTTAGTGGTGGCGTTTGTGGTGGTTGAGGTGGTGTTAGTGGCAGTGTTGGTGGATTTATTGGTGGTGTTTGTGGCAGTGTTGTTGGTAGTGTTAATGGTGGTGTTAGTGGTGGTGTTAGTGGTAGTGTTGGTGGTGTTTGTGGTGGTGTTTGTAGTGGTGTTAGTGGTGGTGTTAGTTGTGTTGTTAGTGGTGTTAGAATTAATGGCGCTGTTAAAGTTAGCAGTGGTGTTATTGGTGGTGTTAGTAATGGTGTTAGTTGTGGTGTTAGTGGTGTTATTGGTGGTGTTAGTGGTGGCGTTTGTGGTGGTGTTAGTGGTGGTGTTAATGGTGGTGTTAGTGGTGGTGTTAGTGGCAGTGTTGGTGGTGGTGTTAGTGATGTGGTAGTGGTGGTGTTAGTGGTGTAAGAATTAATGGCGCTGTTAAAGTTAGCAGTGATATTAGTGGTGGTGTTAGTGGTGTTATTGGTGGTGTTAGTGGTGTTATTGGTGGTGTTAGTGGTGTTATTGGTGGTGTTAGTAATGGTGTTAGTGGTGGTGTTAGTGGTGTTATTGGTGGTGTTAGTGGTGGTAGTGGTAGTGGTGGTATTAGTGGTGGTGTTAGTGGTGATGTTAGTATTGTTGGTTTTAGGGGTACTAGTATTAATGGGGGTGTTAGTGTGGACAGTGTTTGTGAAGTTAGTGGTGGTATCTGTGGTGTTAGTGTTACCAGTGGAATTGGTGTTGTCTTTTATATTAGTCTTTAGTGGTGTTTAGTGCTGTTTTTGCAGTCGGACACGAGGGTGTTGGTGGCGGTAGTAATAGAATTTTTTGTTACTGGTGGGAGTGTTGGTGGTAGTGCTGATGGTTGTGGGCTTAGATTGGTGTCGGCAGTGCTAATGGTATTGCTGTTGATATGAATGGTAAATTTGGCTCTCTGCATGATAGTATTTGTGTCAGTGGTGATGGTATCTTTTGGCTTTGATGCCATTGGTGTCTAAGGTGTTGGTGTTGGTGTTGGTGTTGATGTAGTGTTGGTGTCAGTGTTGTTGTTGGTGTAGGTGTTGGTGTTGATGTAGTGTTGGTGTTGTGTTGGTGTTGGTGTTGGTGTTGTGTT
>OZ024747.1:26262295-26294795 GCA_964016885.1 Eledone cirrhosa | reverse complement strand
GTTGGTGTTGGTGTCAGTGTTGGTGTTGGTGTTGGTGTTGGTGTTGGTGTTGGTGTTGGTGTTGTGTTGGTGTTGGTGTTGGTGTTGGTGTTGGTGTTGGTGTTGGTGTTGGTGTCAGTGTTGGTGTTGGTGTTGTGTTGGTGTCAGTGTTGGTGTTGGTGTTGTGTTGGTGTTGGTGTTGGTGTTGGTGTTGGTGTCAGTGTTGGTGTTGGTGTTGGTGTTGGTGTTGGTGTTGGTGTTGTGTTGGTGTTGGTGTTGGTGTTGGTGTCAGTGTTGGTGTTGGTGTTGGTGTTGGTGTTGGTGTTGGTGTTGGTGTCAGTGTTGGTGTTGGTGTTGTGTTGGTGTTGGTGTTGGTGTTGGTGTTGGTGTCAGTGTTGGTGTTGGTGTCAGTGTTGGTGTTGGTGTTGGTGTTGGTGTTGGTGTTGATGTAGTGTTGGTGTTGGTGTTGGTGTTGGTGTTGATGTAGTGTTGGTGTTGGTGTTGGTGTTGGTGTTGATGCAGTTTGGTGTTGGTGTTGGTGTTGGTGTTGATGTAGTGTTGGTGTTGGTGTTGGCGTTGGTATTGGTGTTGGTGTTGTTGTTGGTGTTGGTGTTGGTGTTGGTGTTGGTGTTGGTGTTGATGTAGTGTTGGTGTTGGTGTTGGTGTTGGTGTTGGTGTTGGTGTTGGTGTTGATGTTGGTGTTGATGTAGTGTTGGTGTTGGTGTTGGTGTTGATGTAGTGTTGGTGTTGGTGTTGGTGTTGGTGTTGATGTAGTGTTGGTGTTGGTGTTGGTATTGGTGTTGGTATTGGTGATGTTGGTGTTTTTCTTACTAGTGGTGTTGTTGCTGTTGTTATTGACAGTAGTTTTCGTAGATTGTATTACTGTTATTGTTGTTGTTGTTGTTATTGGTGGTAGTAACTTTGATAATGTGCGCTGTTGTCGTTGTTATCGTTGTTGGTGATGTTGATGAAGTTGTTGTTGTTGTTGGTGGTGGTGGTGATGTTGATGATGATGCTGTTGTTGTTGTTGTTGTTATCGTTGTTGGTGATGTTGATGATGTTATTTTTGTTGTTGGTGGTGGTGGTGATATTGATGATATTGTTATTGTTGTTGTTGCTGTTGTTGATGTTGGTGGTGGTGGTGTTGATGGTGTTGTTGTCGTTGAAGGTGATGTTGTTGATGTTGTTGTTGTTGTTATTGTTGTTGGTGGTGTTGGGGCTGGTGGTGTTGTTGGTGGTGGTGTTGGTGGTGGTGTTGTTGTTGTTGTTGGTGGTGGTGGTGGTAGGGGCGGGGGGGGGGGGGGGGGGCTGGTGGTGTTGGTGTTGGTGGTGTTGGTGGTGGTGTTGGGGCTGATGGTGTTGGGGCTGGTGGCGTTGGTGTTGGTGGTGTTGGGGCTGGTGGTGTTGTTGGTGGTGGTGTTGGTGGTGGTGTTGTTGTTGTTGTTGTTGGTGGTGGTGGTGGTAGGGGCGGGGGGCTGGTGGTGTTGGTGTTGGTGGTGTTGGTGGTGGTGTTGGGGCTGGTGGTGTTGGGGCTGGTGGTGTTGGTGTTGGTGGTGTTGGGGCTGGTGGTGTTGTTGGTGGTGGTGTTGGTGGTGTTGTTGTTGTTGTTGTTGTTGGTGGTGGTGGTGGTAGGGGCGGGGAGGCTGGTGGTGTTGGTGTTGGTGGTGTTGGTGGTGGTGTTGGGGCTGGTGGTGTTGGTGTTGGTGGTGTTGGTGGTGATGTTGGGGCTGGTGGTGTTGGTGGTGTTGGTGTTGTTGGTGGTGGTGTTGTTGGTGGTGGTGTTGGTGTTGGTGTTAGGACTGGTGGTGTTGGTGGGGGGGGTGTTGGTAGTGGTGTTGTTGGTGGGGTGTGTTGGTGTTGTTGGTGGTGGTGTTGGGGCTGGTGTTGTTGGTGTTGGTGTTGTTGGTGGTGGTGTTGGGGCTGGTGGTGTTGGTGTTGGTGGTGTTGGTGTTGGTGTTGTTGGTGGTGGTGATGGGGCTGGTGGTGTTGGTGTTGGGACTGGTGGTGTTGTGGGGGGGGGGTGTTGTTGGTGGTGGTGTTGTTGGTGGGGTGTTGGTGTTGTTGGTGGTGGTGTTGGGGCTGGTGGTGTTGTTGGTGGTGGTGTTGTTTGTGGGGGGTGTTGGTGATGTTGGTGGTGGTGTTGGTGTTGGTGGTGTTGGTGTTGGTGTTGTTGTTGGTGGTGTTGGGGCTGGTGTTGTTGGTGGGGCGTGTTGGTGTTGTTGGTGGTGGTGTTGGTGTTGGTGGTGTTGGTGTTGGTGGTGGTGGTGTTGGTGGTGTTGTTGTTGGTGGTGTTGGGGCTGGTGTTGTTGGTGGGGCGTGTTGGTGTTGTTGGTGTTGGTGTTGTTGTTGGTGGTGTTGGTGGTGGTGGTGTTGGTGTTGGTGGTGGTGGTGGTGGTGTTGGTGGTGTTGGTGGTGGTGGTGTTGGTGTTGGTGGTGGTGGTGGTGGTGTTGGTGGTGTTGGTGGTGGTGGTGTTGGTGTTGGTGGTGTTGGTGGTGGTGGCGTTGGGACTGGTGGTGTTGGTGGTGGTGTTGGTGTTGGTGTTGGTGGTGTTGGTGGTGGTAGTGTTGGTGGTGGTGTTGGTGTTGGTGGTGGTGGTGGTGGTAGTGTTGGTGTTGGCGTTGTTGGTGGTGCTGTTGGTGCTGTTGGTGGTGGTGTTGGGGCAGGTGGTGGTGGTGTTGGGGCTAGTGCTGTTCGTAGTATTTTTTGAAATGTGTCTTGTTGGTGTTATTGGTAAAGGTAGCAGTTTTGATAATCTATTGTTGTTGTTATTAGAGGTGGGGGTGATGTTGGTGATGGGGGTGATGCTTTTTGTATTAATCCCTGTAATGTCGTCGTTGTTATTGGTCATAGATTCTCAAACATTTTGGGCCCCGCGCCCCACACGGCCAGGTAATACCCTCAGCACCCCCTAGTTGTAGTACTAGTTGTTGTTGTAATTGTAATACTAGTTGTTGTTATAGTTGTAATACTAGTTGTTGTTGTAATTGTAATACTAGTTGTTGTTATAGTTGTAATAGTAGTTGTTGTTGTAGTTGTAATACTAGTTGTGGTTGTAGTTGTAATACTAGTTGTTGTTGTAGTTGTAGTACTAGTTGTTGTTATAGTTGTAATACTAGTTGTTGTTGTAATTGCAATATTAGTTGTTGTTATAGTTGTAATACTAGTTGTTGTTATAATTGTAATACTAGTTGTTGTTATAGTTGTAATAGTAGTTGTTGTTGTAGTTGTAATACTAGTTGTGGTTGTAGTTGTAATACTAGTTGTTGTTGTAGTTGTAATACTAGTTGTTGTTATAGTTGTAATACTAGTTGTTGTTGTAATTGTAATATTAGTTGTTGTTATAGTTGTAATACTAGTTGTTGTTATAATTGTAATACTAGTTGTTGTTGTAATTGTAATATTAGTTGTTGTTATAGTTGTAATACTAGTTGTTGTTATAGTTGTAATACTAGTTGTTGTTGTAATTGTAATATTAGTTGTTGTTATAGTTGTAATACTAGTTGTTGTTATAGTTGTAATACTAGTTGTTGTTATAGTTGTAATACTAGTTGTTGTTGTAATTGTAATATTAGTTGTTGTTATAGTTGTAATACTAGTTGTTGTTATAGTTGTAATACTAGTTGTTGTTATAATTGTAATACTAGTTGTTGTTATAGTTGTAATAGTAGTTGTTGTTGTAGTTGTAATACTAGTTGTGGTTGTAGTTGTAATACTAGTTGTTGTTGTAGTTGTAATACTAGTTGTTGTTATAGTTGTAATAGTAGTTGTTGTTATAGTTGTAATACTAGATGTTGTTGTAGTTGTAATACTAGTTGTTGTTGTAGTTGTAGTACTAGTTGTTGTAGTTGTAATACTAGTTGTTGTAGTTGTAATACTAGTTGTTGTTGTATTTTTAATAGTAGTTGTTGTTGTAGTTGTAATACTCTTTGTTGTTGTAGTTGTAATAGTAGTTGTTGTTGTAGTTGTAATACTAGTTGTTGTTGCAGTTGTAATAGTAGTTGTTGTTGTAGTTGTAATACTAGTTGCTGTTGTAGTTGTAATACTAGTTGTTGTTATAGTTGTAATACTAGTTGTTGTTGTAGTTGTAATACTAGTTGCTGTTGTAATTGTAATACTAGTTGTTGTTGAAGTTGTAATAGTAGTTGTTGTTATAGTTGTAATACTAGTTGTTGTTGTAGTTGTAATACTAGTTGCTGTTGTAGTTGTAATACTAGTTGCTGTTGTAGTTGTAATACTAGTTGTTGTTATAGTTGTAATAATAGTTGTTGTTATAGTTGTTATACTAGTTGTTGTTGTAGTTGTAATACTAGTTGTTGTTGTAGTTGTAATAGTAGTTGTTGTAGTTGTAATACTAGTTGTTGTTGTAGTTGTAATAGTAGTTGTTGTTATAGTTGTAATACTAGTTGCTGTTGTTGTTGTAGTTGTAGTTGTTGTTATAGTTGTAATACTAGTTGTTATTGTAGTTGTAATACTAGTTGCTGTTGTAGTTGTAATACTAGTTGTTGTTGTAGTTGTAATACTAGTTGTTGTTGCAGTTGTAATAGTAGTTGTTGTTGTAGTTGTAATACTAGTTGTTGTTGTAGTTGTAATACTAGTTGTTGTTGTAGTTGTAATACTAGTTGTTGTTGTAGTTGTAATAATAGTTGTTGTTGTAGTTGTAATAGTAGTTGTTGTTGTAGTTGTAATAATAGTTGTTGTTATAGTTGTTATACTAGTTGTTGTTGTAGTTGTAATACTAGTTGTTGTTGTAGTTGTAATAGTAGTTGTTGTAGTTGTAATACTAGTTGTTGTTGTAGTTATAATAGTAGTTGTTGTTATAGTTGTAATACTAGTTGCTGTTGTTGTTGTAGTTGTAGTTGTTGTTATAGTTGTAATACTAGTTGTTATTGTAGTTGTAATACTAGCTGCTGTTGTAGTTGTAATAATAGTTGCTGTTGTAGTTGTAATACTAGTTGTTGTTGTAGTTGTAATACTAGTTGTTGTTGTAGTTGTAATACTAGTTGTTGTTGTAGTTGTAATACTAGTTGTTGTTATAATTGTAATACTAGTTGTTGTTGTAGTTGTAATACTAGTTGTTGTTGTAGTTGTAATACTAGTTGTTGTTATAGTTGTAATACTAGTTGTTGTTGTAGTTGTAATACTAGTTGTTGTTGTAGTTGTAATACTAGTTGTTGTTGTAGTTGTAATAGTAGTTGTTGTTATAGTTGTAATATTAGTTGTTGTTGTAGTTGTAATACTAGTTGTTGTTGTAGTTGTAATACTAGTTGTTGCTGTAGTTGTAATACTAGTTGTTGTTGTAGTTGTAATACTAGTTGTTGTTGTAGTTGTAATACTAGTTGCTGTTGTAGTTGTAATACTAGTAGTTGTTGTAGTTGTAATATTAGTTGTTGTTGTAGTTGTAATACTAGTTGTTGTTGTAGTTGTAATACTAGTTGTTGTTGTAGTTGTAATACTAGTAGTTGTTGTAGTTGTAATACTAGTTGTTGTTGTAGCTGTAATATTAGTTGTTGTTGTAGTTGTAATACTAGTAGTTGTTGTAGTTGTAATACTAGTTGTTGTTGTAGTTGTAATACTAGTTGTTGTTGTAGTTGTAATACTAGTTGCTGTTGTAGTTGTAATACTAGTTGTTGTTATAGTTGTAATACTAGTTGTTGTTATAGCTGTAATAGTAGTTGTTCTTATAGTTGTAATAGTAGTTGTTGTTGTAGTTGTAATAGTAGTTGTTGTTGTAGTTGTAATACTAGTTGTTGTTGTAGTTGTAATACTAGTTGTTGTTGTAGTTGTAATACTAGTTGTTGTTGTAGTTGTAATACTAGTTGTTGTTGTAGTTGTAATACTAGTTGCTGTTGTTGTTGTAGTTGTAGTTGTTGTTCTAGTTGTAATACTAGTTGTTGTTATAGTTGTAATAGTAGTTGTTGTTATAGTTGTAATAGTAGTTGTTGTAGTTGTAATAGTAGTAGTTGTTGTAGTTGTAATACTAGTTGTTGTTGTAGTTGTAATACTAGTTGTTGTTGTAGTTGTAATAGTACTTGTTGTTGTAGTTGTAATACCAGTTGTTGTTGTAGTTGTAATAGTACTTGTTGTTGTAATTGTAATACTAGTTGTTGTTGTAGTTGTAATACTAGTTGTTTTTGTAGTTGTAATACTAGTTGTTGTTGTAGTTGTAATACTAGTTGTTGTTATAGTTATAATACTAGTTGTTGTTGTAGTTGTAATACTAGTTGTTGTTGTAGTTGTAATACTAGTTGTTGTTATAGTTGTAATACTAGTTGTTGTTGTAGTTGTAATAGTAGTTGTTGTTATAGTTGTAATACTAGTTGTTGTTATAGTTGTAATACTAGTTGTTGTTATAGTTGTAATACTAGTTGTTGTTGTAGTTGTAATACTAGTTGTTGTTGTAGTTGTAATACTAGTTGTTGTTATGGTTGTAATACTAGTTGTTGTAGTTGTAATACTAGTTGTTGTTATAGTTGTAATACTAGTTGTTGTTATAGTTGTAATACTAGTTGTTGTTATAGTTGTAATACTAGTTGTTGTAGTTGTAATACTAGTTGTTGTTGTATTTTTAATAGTAGTTGTTGTTGTAGTTGTAATACTCTTTGTTGTTGTAGTTGTAATAGTAGTTGTTGTTGTAGTTGTAATACTAGTTGTTGTTGCAGTTGTAATAGTAGTTGTTGTTGTAGTTGTAATATTAGTTGCTGTTGTAGTTGTAATACTAGTTGTTGTTATAGTTGTAATACTAGTTGTTGTTGTAGTTGTAATACTAGTTGCTGTTGTAGTTGTAATACTAGTTGTTGTTGTTGTTGTAATACTAGTTGATGTTATAGTTGTAATACTAGTTGTTGTTATAGTTGTTATACTAGTTGTTGTTGTAGTTGTAATACTAGTTGTTGTTGCAGTTGTAATACTAGTTGTTGTTGTAGTTGTAATACTAGTTGTTGTTGTAGTTGTAATACTAGTTGTTGTTGTAGTTGTAATAGTAGTTGTTGTTGTAGTTGTAATACTAGTTGTTGTTATAGTTGTTATACTAGTTGTTGTTGTAGTTGTAATACTAGTTGTTGTTGTAGTTGTAATAGTAGTTGTTGTTGTAGTTGTAATACTAGTTGTTGTTGTAGTTGTAATAGTAGTTGTTGTTATAGTTGTAATACTATTTGCTGTTGTTGTTGTAGTTGTAGTTGTTGTTATAGTTGTAATACTAGTTGTTATTGTAGTTGTAATACTAGCTGCTGTTGTAGTTGTAATAATAGTTGCTGTTGTAGTTGTAATACTAGTTGTTGTTGTAGTTGTAATACTAGTTGTTGTTGTAGTTGTAATACTAGTTGTTGTTGTAGTTGTAATACTAGTTGTTGTTATAATTGTAATACTAGTTGTTGTTGTAGTTGTAATACTAGTTGTTGTTGTAGTTGTAATACTAGTTGTTGTTGTAGTTGTAATACTAGTTGTTGTTGTAGTTGTAATACTAGTTACTGTTGTAGTTGTAATACTAGTTGTTGTTGTAGTTGTAATAGTAGTTCTTGTTATAGTTGTAATAGTAGTTGTTGTTGTAGTTGTAATACTAGTTGTTGTTGTAGTTGTAATACTAGTTGTTGCTGTAGTTGTAATACTAGTTGTTGTTGTAGTTGTAATACTAGTTGTTGTTGTAGTTGTAATACTAGTTGCTGTTGTAGTTGTAATACTAGTAGTTGTTGTAGTTGTAATATTAGTTGTTGTTGTAGATGTAATACTAGTTGCTGTTGTAGTTGCAATACTAGTTGTTGTTGTAGTTGTAATACTAGTAGTTGTTGAAGTTGTAATATTAGTTGTTGTTGTAGTTGTAATACTAGTAGTTGTTGTAGTTGTAATATTAGTTGTTGTTGTAGTTGTAATACTAGTTGTTGTTGTAGTTGTAATACTAGTTGTTGTTGTAGTTGTAATACTAGTAGTTGTTGTAGTTGTAATACTAGTTGTTGTTGTAGTTGTAATATTAGTTGTTGTTGTAGTTGTAATACTAGTTGTTGTTGTAGTTGTAATACTAGTTGTTGTTGTAGTTGTAATACTAGTAGTTGTTGTAGTTGTAATACTAGTTGTTGTTATAGTTGTTATACTAGTTGTTGTTGTAGTTGTAATACTAGTTGTTGTTGTAGTTGTAATAGTAGTTGTTGTTGTAGTTGTAATACTAGTTGTTGTTGTAGTTGTAATAGTAGTTGTTGTTATAGTTGTAATACTAGTTGCTGTTGTTGTTGTAGTTGTAGTTGTTGTTATAGTTGTAGTTGTTGTTATAGTTGTAATACTAGTTGTTGCTGTAGTTGTAATACTAGTTGTTGTTGTAGTTGTAATACTAGTTGTTGTTGTAGTTGTAATACTAGTTGTTGTTGCAGTTGTAATAGTAGTTGTTGTTGTAGTTGTAATACTAGTTGTTGTTGTAGTTGTAATACTAGTTTTTGTTGTAGTTGTAATACTAGTTGTTGTTGTAGTTGTAATACTAGTTGTTGTTGTAGTTGTAATAGTAGTTGTTGTTGTAGTTGTAATACTAGTTGTTGTTGTAGTTGTAATACTAGTTGTTGTTATAGTTGTAATACTAGTTGTTGTTGTAGTTGTAGTACTAGTTGTTGTTGTAGTTGTAATACTAGTTGTTGTTGTAGTTGTAATACTAGTTGTTGTTGTAGTTGTAATAGTAGTTGTTGTTATAGTTGTAATAGTAGTTGTTGTTGTAGTTGTAATACTAGTTGTTGTTCTAGTTGTAATACTAGTTGTTGCTGTAGTTGTAATACTAGTTGTTGTTGTAGTTGTAATACTAGTTGTTGTTGTAGTTGTAATACTAGTTGCTGTTGTAGTTGTAATACTAGTAGTTGTTGTAGTTGTAATATTAGTTGTTGTTGTAGTTGTAATACTAGTTGCTGTTGTAGTTGTAATACTAGTTGTTGTTGTAGTTGTAATACTAGTAGTTGTTGTAGTTGTAATATTAGTTGCTGTTGTAGTTGTAATACTAGTAGTTGTTGTAGTTGTAATATTAGTTGTTGTTGTAGTTGTAATACTAGTTGTTGTTGTAGTTGTAATACTAGTTGTTGTTGTAGTTGTAATAATAGTAGTTGTTGTAGTTGTAATACTAGTTGTTGTTGTAGTTGTAATATTAGTTGTTGTTGTAGTTGTAATACTAGTAGTTGTTGTAGTTGTAATACTAGTTGTCGTTGTAGTTGTAATACTAGTTGTTGTTGTAGTTGTAATACTAGTTGCTGTTGTAGTTGTAATACTAGTTGTTGTTGTAGTTGTAATACTAGTTGTTGTTATAGTTGTAATAGTAGTTGTTGTTATAGTTGTAATAGTAGTTGTTCTTATAGTTGTAATAGTAGTTGTTGTTGTAGTTGTAATAGTAGTTGTTGTTGTAGTTGTAATACTAGTTGTTGTTGTAGTTGTAATACTAGTTGTTGTTGTAGTTCTAATACTAGTTGTTGTTGTAGTTGTAATACTAGTTGCTGTTGTTGTTGTAGTTGTAGTTGTTGTTCTAGTTGTAATACTAGTTGTTGTTATAGTTGTAATAGTAGTTGTTGTTATAGTTGTAATAGTAGTTGTTGTAGTTGTAATAGTAGTAGTTGTTGTAGTTGTAATACTAGTTGTTGTTGTAGTTGTAATACTAGTTGTTGTTGTAGTTGTAATAATAGTTGTTGTTGTAGTTGTAATAGTAGTTGTTGTTATAGTTGTAATAGTAGTTGTTGTTGTCGTTGTAATACTAGTTGTTGTTGTAGTTGTAATAGTAGTTGTTGTTGTAGTTGTAATACTAGTTGCTGTTGTAGTTGTAATACTAGTTGTTGATGTAGTTGTAATACTAGTTGTTGTTGTAGTTGTAACAGTAGTTGCTGTTGTAGTTGTAATAGTAGTTGTTGTTGTAGTTGTAATAGTAGTTGTTGTTGTAGTTGTAATACTATTTGTTGTTGTAGTTGTAATACTAGTTGCTGTTGTAGTTGTAATACTAGTTGTTGTTGTAGTTGTAATACTAGTTGTTGTTATAGTTGTAATAGTAGTTGTTGTTGTAGTTGTAATACTAGTTGTTGTTGTAGTTGTAATACTAGTTGTTGTTGTAGTTGTAATATTAGTTGTTGTTGTAGTTGTAATACTAGTTGTTGTTGTAGTTGTAATAGTAGTTGTTGTTATAGTTGTAATAGTAGTTGTTGTTGTAGTTGTAATACTAGTTGTTGTTGTAGTTGTAATACTAGTTGCTGTTGTAGTTGTAATAGTAGCTGTTGTTATAATTGTAATACCAGTTGTTGTTGTAGTTGTAATACTAGTTGTTGTTGTAGTTGTAATACTAGTTGTTGTTATAGTTGTAATAGTAGTTGTTGTTATAATTGTAATAGTAGTTGTTGTTGTAGTTGTAATAGTAGTTGTTGATGTAGTTGTAATACTAGTTGTTGTTGTAGTTGTAATACTAGTTGTTGTTGTAGTTGTAATACTAGTTGTTGTTGTAGTTGCAATAGTAGTTGTTGTTATAGTTGTAATAGTAGTTGTTTTTGTAGTTGTAATACTAGTTGTTGTTGTAGTTGTAATACTAGTTGATGTTGTAGTTGTAATACTAGTTGTTGTTGTAGTTGTAATACTAGTTGTTGTTATAGTTGTAATACTAGTTGTTGCTGTAGTTGTAATAGTAGTTGTTGTTATAGTTGTAATACTAGTTGTTGTTGTAGTTGTAATACTAGTTGTTGTTGTAGTTGTAATAGTAGTTGTTATTATAGTTGTAATACTAGTTGTTGTTGTAGTTGTAATACTAGTTGTTGTTGTAGTTGTAATACTAGTTGTTGTCGTAGTTGTAATGCTAGTTGTTGTTGTAGTTGTAATACTAGTTGTTGTTGTAGTTGTAATACTAGTTGTTGTTGTAGTTGTAATACTAGTTGTTGTTGTAGTTGTAATACTAGTTGTTGTTGTAGTTGTAATAGTAGTTGTTGTTATAGTTGTAGTACTAGTTGTTGTTGTAGTTGTAATACTAGTTGTTGTTGTAGTTGTAATAGTAGTTGTTATTATAGTTGTAATACTAGTTGTTGTTGTAGTTGTAATACTAGTTGTTGTTGTAGTTGTAATACTAGTTGTTGTTGTAGTTGTAATACTAGTTGTTGTTGTAGTTGTTATACTAGTTGTTGTTGTAGTTGTAATATTAGCTGTTGTTGTAGTTGTAATACTAGTTGTTGTTATAGTTGTAATACTAGTTGTTGTAGATGTAATAATAGTTGTTGTTGTAGTTGTAATAGTAGTTGTTGTTGTAGTTATAATACTAGTTGCTGTTGTAGTTGTGATACTAGTTGTTGATGTAGTTGTAATACTAGTTGTTGTTGTAGTTGTAATAGTAGTTGCTGTTGTAGTTGTAATAGTAGTTGTTGTTGTAGTTGTAATAGTAGTTGTTGTTGTAGTTGTAATACTAGTTGTTGTTGTAGTTGTAATACTAGTTGCTGTTGTAGTTGTAATACTAGTTGTTGTTGTAGTTGTAATACTAGTTGTTGTTGTAGTTGTAATAGTAGTTGTTGTTGTAGTTGTAATAGTAGTTGTTGTTATAGTTGTAATACTAGTTGTTGTTGTAGTTGTAATACTAGTTGTTGTTGTAGTTGTAATAGTAGTTTTTTGTTGTAGTTGTAATAGTAGTTGTTGTTTTAGTTGTAGTACTAGTTGTTGTTGTAGTTGTAACAGTAGTTGTTGTTGTAGTTGTAATACTAGTTGTTGTTGTAGTTGTAATACTAGTTGTTGTTGTAGTTGTAATAGTAGTTGTTGTTATAGTTGTAATACTAGTTGTTGTTGTAGTTGTAATACTAGTTGTTGTTATAGTTGTAATACTAGTTGTTGTTGTAGTTGTAATAGTAGTTGTTGTTATAGTTATAATACTAGTTGTTGTTGTTGTTGTAGTTGTAGTTGTTGTCGTAGTTGTAATAGTAGTTGTTGTTGTAGTTGTAATACTAGTTGTTGTTGTAGTTGTAATAGTAGTTGTTGTTGTAGTTGTAATACTAGTTGTTGTTATAGTTGTAATACTAGTTGTTGTTGTAGTTGTAATACTAGTTGTTGTTGTAGTTGTAATACTAGTTGTTGTTGTAGTTGTAATACTAGTTGTTTTTGTAGTTGTAATAGTAGTTGTTGTTGTAGTTGTAATACTAGTTGTTGTTGTAGTTGTAATACTAGTTGTTGTTGTAGTTGTAATAGTACTTGTTGTTGTAATTGTCATACTAGTTGTTGTTGTAGTTGTAATAATAGTTGCTGTTGTAGTTGTAATACTAGTTGTTGTTGTGGTTGTAATAGTAGTTGTTGTAGTTGTAATACTAGTTGTTGTTATAGTTGTAATACTAGTTGTTGTTGTAGTTGTAATAGTAGTTGTTGTTGTAGTTGTAATACTAGTTGTTGTTGTAGTTGTAATAGTACTTGTTGTTGTAATTGTCATACTAGTTGTTGTTGTAGTTGTAATAATAGTTGCTGTTGTAGTTGTAATACTAGTTGTTGTTGTGGTTGTAATAGTAGTTGTTGTAGTTGTAATACTAGTAGTTGTTGTAGTTGTTGTAGTTGTAATATTAGTTGTTGTTGTAGTTGTAATACTAGTTGCTGTTGTAGTTGTAATACTAGTTGTTGTTGTAGTTGTAATACTAGTAGTTGTTGTAGTTGTAATATTAGTTGTTGTTGTAGTTGTAATACTAGTAGTTGTTGTAGTTGTAATATTAGTTGTTGTTGTAGTTGTAATACTAGTTGTTGTTGTAGTTGTAATACTAGTTGTTGTTGTAGTTGTAATAATAGTAGTTGTTGTAGTTGTTATAGTAGTTGTTGTTGTAGTTGTAATATTAGTTGTTGTTGTAGTTGTAATACTAGTAGTTGTTGTAGTTGTAATACTAGTTGTCGTTGTAGTTGTAATACTAGTTGTTGTTGTAGTTGTAATACTAGTTGCTGTTGTAGTTGTAATACTAGTTGTTGTTGTAGTTGTAATACTAGTTGTTGTTATAGTTGTAATAGTAGTTGTTGTTATAGTTGTAATAGTAGTTGTTCTTATAGTTGTAATAGTAGTTGTTGTTGTAGTTGTAATAGTAGTTGTTGTTGTAGTTGTAATACTAGTTGTTGTTGTAGTTGTAATACTAGTTGTTGTTGTAGTTGTAATACTAGTTGTTGTTGTAGTTGTAATACTAGTTGCTGTTGTTGTTGTAGTTGTAGTTGTTGTTCTAGTTGTAATACTAGTTGTTGTTATAGTTGTAATAGTAGTTGTTGTTATAGTTGTAATAGTAGTTGTTGTAGTTGTAATAGTAGTAGTTGTTGTAGTTGTAATACTAGTTGTTGTTGTAGTTGTAATACTAGTTGTTGTTGTAGTTGTAATAATAGTTGTTGTTGTAGTTGTAATAGTAGTTGTTGTTATAGTTGTAATAGTAGTTGTTGTTGTAGTTGTAATACTAGTTGTTGTTGTAGTTGTAATAGTAGTTGTTGTTGTAGTTGTAATACTAGTTGCTGTTGTAGTTGTAATACTAGTTGTTGATGTAGTTGTAATACTAGTTGTTGTTGTAGTTGTAACAGTAGATGCTGTTGTAGTTGTAATAGTAGTTGTTGTTGTAGTTGTAATAGTAGTTGTTGTTGTAGTTGTAATACTAGTTGTTGTTGTAGTTGTAATACTAGTTGCTGTTGTAGTTGTAATACTAGTTGTTGTTGTAGTTGTAATTCTAGTAGTTGTTGTAGTTGTAATATTAGTTGTTGTTGTAATTGTAATACTAGTTGTTGTTGTAGTTGTAATACTAGTTGCTGTTGTAGTTGTAATACTAGTTGTTGTTGTAGTTGTAATAGTAGTTGCTGTTGTAGTTGTAATACTAGTTGTTGTTGTAGTTGTAATATTAGTTGTTGTTGTAGTTGTAATACTAGTTGTTGTTATAGTTGTAATAGTAGTTGTTGTTGTAGTTGTAATACTAGTTGTTGTTGTAGTTGTAATACTAGTTGTTGTTGTAGTTGTAATATTAGTTGTTGTTGTAGTTGTAATACTAGTTGTTGTTGTAGTTGTAATAGTAGTTGTTGTTATAGTTGTAATAGTAGTTGTTGTTGTAGTTGTAATACTAGTTGTTGTTGTAGTTGTAATACTAGTTGCTGTTGTAGTTGTAATAGTAGTTGTTGTTATAGTTGTAATACCAGTTGTTGTTGTAGTTGTAATACTAGTTGTTGTTGTAGTTGTAATACTAGTTGTTGTTATAGTTGTAATAGTAGTTGTTGTTATAATTGTAATAGTAGTTGTTGTTGTAGTTGTAATAGTAGTTGTTGATGTAGTTGTAATACTAGTTGTTGTTGTAGTTGTAATACTAGTTGTTGTTGTAGTTGTAATACTAGTTGTTGTTGTAGTTGCAATAGTAGTTGTTGTTATAGTTGTAATAGTAGTTGTTTTTGTAGTTGTAATACTAGTTGTTGTTGTAGTTGTAATACTAGTTGATGTTGTAGTTGTAATACTAGTTGTTGTTGTAGTTGTAATACTAGTTGTTGTTATAGTTGTAATACTAGTTGTTGTTGTAGTTGTAATAGTAGTTGTTATTATAGTTGTAATACTAGTTGTTGTTGTAGTTGTAATACTAGTTGTTGTTGTAGTTGTAATACTAGTTGTTGTTGTAGTTGTAATAGTAGTTGTTGTTGTAGTTGTAATACTAGTTGTTGTTGTAGTTGTAATACTAGTTGTTGTTGTAGTTGTAATACTAGTTGTTGTTGTAGTTGTAATACTAGTTGTTGTTGTAGTTGTAATACTAGTTGTTGTTGTAGTTGTAATAGTAGTTGTTGTTATAGTTGTAATAGTAGTTGTTGTTGTAGTTGTAATACTAGTTGTTGTTGTAGTTGTAATAGTAGTTGTTGTTGTAGTTGTAATAGTAGTTGTTGTTGTAGTTGTAATACTAGTTGTTGTTGTAGTTGTAATAGTAGTTGTTGTTGTAGTTGTAATAGTAGTTGTTGTTATAGTTGTAATACTAGTTGTTGTTGTAGTTGTAATAGTAGTTGTTGTAGTTGTAATAATAGTTCTTGTTGTAGTTGTAATAGTAGTTGTTGTTATAGTGCTAATACTAGTTGTTGTTGTAGTTGTAATAGTAGTTGTTGTTGTAGTTGTAATACTAGTAGTTGTTGTAGTTGTAATACTAGTTGTTGTTGTAGTTGTAATACTAGTTGTTGTTGTAGTTGTAATACTAGTTGTTGTTATAGTTGTAATAGTAGTTGTTGTTGTAGTTGTAATAGTAGTTGTTGTTGTAGTTGTAATACTAGTTGTTGTTGTAGTTGTAATACTAGTTGTTGTTGTAGTTATAATACTACTTGTTGTTGTAGTTGTAATACTAGTTGTTGTTGTAGTTGTAATACTAGTTGTTGTTGTAGTTGTAATACTAGTTGTTGTTGTAGTTGTAATACTAGTTGTTGTTGTAGTTGTAATACTAGTTGTTGTTGTAGTTGTAATAGTAGTTGTTGTTGTAGTTGTAATACTAGTTGTTGTTGTAGTTGTAATACTAGTTGTTGTTGTAGTTGTAATACTAGTTGTTGTTGTAGTTGTAATAGTAGTTGTTGTTGTAGTTGTAATACTAGTTGTTGTTGTAGTTGTAATACTAGTTGTTGTTGTAGTTGTAATACTAGTTGTTGTTGTAGTTGTAATACTAGTTGTTGTTGTAGTTGTAATACTAGTTGTTGTTGTAGTTGTAATAGTAGTTGTTGTTATAGTTGTAATAGTAGTTGTTGTTGTAGTTGTAATACTAGTTGTTGTTGTAGTTGTAATAGTAGTTGTTGTTGTAGTTGTAATAGTAGTTGTTGTTGTAGTTGTAATACTAGTTGTTGTTGTAGTTGTAATACTAGTTGTTGTTATAGTTGTAATACTAGTTGTTGTTGTAGTTGTAATACTAGTTGTTGTTGTAGTTGTAATACTAGTTGTTGTTGTAGTTGTAATACTAGTTGTTGTTGTAGTTGTAATAGTAGTTGTTGTTATAGTTGTAATAGTAGTTGTTGTTGTAGTTGTAATACTAGTTGTTGTTGTAGTTGTAATAGTAGTTGTTGTTGTAGTTGTAATAGTAGTTGTTGTTATAGTTGTAATACTAGTTGTTGTTGTAGTTGTAATACTAGTTGTTGTTATAGTTGTAATACTAGTTGTTGTTATAGTTGTAATACTAGTTGTTGTTGTAGTTGTAATACTAGTTGTTGTTGTAGTTGTAATACTAGTTGTTGTTGTAGTTGTAATACTAGTTGTTGTTGTAGTTGTAATAGTAGTTGTTGTTGTAGTTGTAATACTAGTTGTTGTTGTAGTTGTAATACTAGTTGTTGTTGTAGTTGTAATAGTACTTGTTGTTGGAATTGTAATACTAGTTGTTGTTGTAGTTGTAATACTAGTTGCTGTTGTAGTTGTAATACTAGTTGTTGTTGTAGTTGTAATAGTAGTTGTTGTTGTAGTTGTAATACTAGTTGTTGTTGTAGTTGTAGTTGTAGTTGTTGTTGTAGTTGTAATACTAGTTGTTGTAGTTGTAATACTAGTTGCTGTTGTAGTTGTAATAGTAGTTGTTGTTATAGTTGTAATACTAGTTGTTGTTGTAGTTGTAATACTAGTTGTTGTTGTAGTTGTAATAGTAGTTGTTGTTGTAGTTGTAATAGTAGTTGTTGTTTTAGTTGTAGTACTATTTGTTGTTGTAGTTGTAATAGTAGTTGTTGTTGTAGTTGTAATAGTAGTTGTTGTTGTAGTTGTAATACTAGTTGTTGTTGTAGTTGTAATACTAGTTGTTGTTGTAGTTGTAATACTAGTTGTTGTTGTAGTTGTAATACTAGTTGTTGTTGTAGTTGTAATACTAGATGTTGTTGTAGTTGTAATACTAGTTGTTGTTATAGTTGTAATAGTAGTTGTTGTTGTAGTTGTAATACTAGTTGTTGTTGCAGTTGTAATACTAGTTGTTGTTATAGTTGTAATACTAGTTGTTGTTATAGTTGTAATACTAGTTGTTGTTGTAGTTGTAATAGTAGTTGTTGTTGTAGTTGTAATACTAGTTGTTGTTGTAGTTGTAATACTAGTTGTTGTTATAGTTGTAATACTAGTTGTTGTTGTAGTTGTAATACTAATTGTTGTTGTAGTTGTAATACTAGTTGTTGTTGTAGTTGTAATACTAGTTGTTGTTGTAGTTGTAATACTATTGTTGTTATAGTTGTAATAGTAGTTGTTGTAGTTGTAATACTAGTTGTTGTTATAGTTGTAATACTAGTTGTTGTTGTAGTTGTAATACTAGTTGTTGTTATAGTTGTAATACTAGTTGTTGTTGTTGTTGTAATACTAGTTGTTGTTGTAGTTGTAATAGTAGTTGTTGTTATAGTTGTAATAGTAGTTGTTGTTGTAGTTGTAATACTAGTTGTTGTTGTAGTTGTAATAGTAGTTGTTGTTGTAGTTGTAATAGTAGTTGTTGTTGTAGTTGTAATACTAGTTGTTGTTGTAGTTGTAATAGTAGTTGTTGTTGTAGTTGTAATAGTAGTTGTTGTTATAGTTGTAATACTAGTTGTTGTTGTAGTTGTAATAGTAGTTGTTGTAGTTGTAATAATAGTTCTTGTTGTAGTTGTAATAGTAGTTGTTGTTGTAGTGCTAATACTAGTTGTTGTTGTAGTTGTAATAGTAGTTGTTGTTGTAGTTGTAATACTAGTAGTTGTTGTAGTTGTAATACTAGTTGTTGTTGTAGTTGTAATACTAGTTGTTGTTGTAGTTGTAATAATAGTAGTTGTTGTAGTTGTAATACTAGTTGTTGTTGTAGTTGTAATATTAGTTGTTGTTGTAGTTGTAATACTAGTAGTTGTTGTAGTTGTAATACTAGTTGTCGTTGTAGTTGTAATACTAGTTGTTGTTGTAGTTGTAATACTAGTTGCTGTTGTAGTTGTAATACTAGTTGTTGTTGTAGTTGTAATACTAGTTGTTGTTATAGTTGTAATAGTAGTTGTTGTTATAGTTGTAATAGTAGTTGTTCTTATAGTTGTAATAGTAGTTGTTGTTGTAGTTGTAATAGTAGTTGTTGTTGTAGTTGTAATACTAGTTGTTGTTGTAGTTGTAATACTAGTTGCTGTTGTTGTTGTAGTTGTAGTTGTTGTTCTAGTTGTAATACTAGTTGTTGTTATAGTTGTAATAGTAGTTGTTGTTATAGTTGTAATAGTAGTTGTTGTAGTTGTAATAGTAGTAGTTGTTGTAGTTGTAATACTAGTTGTTGTTGTAGTTGTAATACTAGTTGTTGTTGTAGTTGTAATAATAGTTGTTGTTGCAGTTGTAATAGTAGTTGTTGTTATAGTTGTAATAGTAGTTGTTGTTGTAGTTGTAATACTAGTTGTTGTTGTAGTTGTAATAGTAGTTGTTGTTGTAGTTGTAATACTAGTTGCTGTTGTAGTTGTAATACTAGTTGTTGATGTAGTTGTAATACTAGTTGTTGTTGTAGTTGTAACAGTAGTTGCTGTTGTAGTTGTAATAGTAGTTGTTGTTGTAGTTGTAATAGTAGTTGTTGTTGTAGTTGTAATACTAGTTGTTGTTGTAGTTGTAATACTAGTTGCTGTTGTAGTTGTAATACTAGTTGTTGTTGTAGTTGTAATTCTAGTAGTTGTTGTAGTTGTAATATTAGTTGTTGTTGTAATTGTAATACTAGTTGTTGTTGTAGTTGTAATACTAGTTGCTGTTGTAGTTGTAATACTAGTTGTTGTTGTAGTTGTAATAGTAGTTGCTGTTGTAGTTGTAATACTAGTTGTTGTTGTAGTTGTAATACTAGTTGTTGTTGTAGTTGTAATACTAGTTGTTGTTATAGTTGTAATAGTAGTTGTTGTTGTAGTTGTAATACTAGTTGTTGTTGTAGTTGTAATACTAGTTGTTGTTGTAGTTGTAATATTAGTTGTTGTTGTAGTTGTAATACTAGTTGTTGTTGTAGTTGTAATAGTAGTTGTTGTTATAGTTGTAATAGTAGTTGTTTTTGTAGTTGTAATACTAGTTGTTGTTGTAGTTGTAATACTAGTTGCTGTTGTAGTTGTAATAGTAGTTGTTGTTATAGTTGTAATACCAGTTGTTGTTGTAGTTGTAATACTAGTTGTTGTTGTAGTTGTAATACTAGTTGTTGTTATAGTTGTAATAGTAGTTGTTGTTATAATTGTAATAGTAGTTGTTGTTGTAGTTGTAATAGTAGTTGTTGATGTAGTTGTAATACTAGTTGTTGTTGTAGTTGTAATACTAGTTGTTGTTGTAGTTGTAATACTAGTTGTTGTTGTAGTTGCAATAGTAGTTGTTGTTATAGTTGTAATAGTAGTTGTTTTTGTAGTTGTAATACTAGTTGTTGTTGTAGTTGTAATACTAGTTGATGTTGTAGTTGTAATACTAGTTGTTGTTGTAGTTGTAATACTAGTTGTTGTTATAGTTGTAATACTAGTTGTTGTTGTAGTTGTAATAGTAGTTGTTGTTATAGTTGTAATACTAGTTGTTGTTGTAGTTGTAATACTAGTTGTTGTTGTAGTTGTAATACTAGTTGTTGTTGTAGTTGTAATAGTAGTTGTTGTTGTAGTTGTAATACTAGTTGTTGTTGTAGTTGTAATACTAGTTGTTGTTGTAGTTGTAATACTAGTTGTTGTTGTAGTTGTAATACTAGTTGTTGTTGTAGTTGTAATAGTAGTTGTTGTTATAGTTGTAATAGTAGTTGTTGTTGTAGTTGTAATACTAGTTGTTGTTGTAGTTGTAATAGTAGTTGTTGTTGTAGTTGTAATAGTAGTTGTTGTTGTAGTTGTAATACTAGTTGTTGTTGTAGTTGTAATAGTAGTTGTTGTTGTAGTTGTAATAGTAGTTGTTGTTATAGTTGTAATACTAGTTGTTGTTGTAGTTGTAATAGTAGTTGTTGTAGTTGTAATAATAGTTCTTGTTGTAGTTGTAATAGTAGTTGTTGTTGTAGTGCTAATACTAGTTGTTGTTGTAGTTGTAATAGTAGTTGTTGTTGTAGTTGTAATACTAGTAGTTGTTGTAGTTGTAATACTAGTTGTTGTTGTAGTTGTAATACTAGTTGTTGTTGTAGTTGTAATACTAGTTGTTGTTATAGTTGTAATAGTAGTTGTTGTTGTAGTTGTAATAGTAGTTGTTGTTGTAGTTGTAATACTAGTTGTTGTTGTAGTTGTAATACTAGTTGTTGTTGTAGTTATAATACTAGTTGTTGTTGTAGTTGTAATACTAGTTGTTGTTGTAGTTGTAATACTAGTTGTTGTTGTAGTTGTAATACTAGTTGTTGTTGTAGTTGTAATACTAGTTGTTGTTGTAGTTGTAATACTAGTTGTTGTTGTAGTTGTAATAGTAGTTGTTGTTGTAGTTGTAATACTATGTTGTTGTTGTAGTTGTAATACTAGTTGTTGTTGTAGTTGTAATACTAGTTGTTGTTGTAGTTGTAATAGTAGTTGTTGTTGTAGTTGTAATACTAGTTGTTGTTGTAGTTGTAATACTAGTTGTTGTTGTAGTTGTAATACTAGTTGTTGTTGTAGTTGTAATACTAGTTGTTGTTATAGTTGTAATACTAGTTGTTGTTGTAGTTGTAATACTAGTTGTTGTTGTAGTTGTAATACTAGTTGTTGTTGTAGTTGTAATACTAGTTGTTGTTGTAGTTGTAATAGTAGTTGTTGTTATAGTTGTAATAGTAGTTGTTGTTGTAGTTCTAATACTAGTTGTTGTTGTAGTTGTAATAGTAGTTGTTGTTGTAGTTGTAATAGTAGTTGTTGTTGTAGTTGTAATACTAGTTGTTGTTGTAGTTGTAATACTAGTTGTTGTTATAGTTGTAATACTAGTTGTTGTTGTAGTTGTAATACTAGTTGTTGTTGTAGTTGTAATACTAGTTGTTGTTGTAGTTGTAATACTAGTTGTTGTTGTAGTTGTAATAGTAGTTGTTGTTATAGTTGTAATAGTAGTTGTTGTTGTAGTTGTAATACTAGTTGTTGTTGTAGTTGTAATAGTAGTTGTTGTTGTAGTTGTAATAGTAGTTGTTGTTATAGTTGTAATACTAGTTGTTGTTGTAGTTGTAATACTAGTTGTTGTTATAGTTGTAATACTAGTTGTTGTTATAGTTGTAATACTAGTTGTTGTTGTAGTTGTAATACTAGTTGTTGTTGTAGTTGTAATACTAGTTGTTGTTGTAGTTGTAATACTAGTTGTTGTTGTAGTTGTAATAGTAGTTGTTGTTGTAGTTGTAATACTAGTTGTTGTTGTAGTTGTAATACTAGTTGTTGTTGTAGTTGTAATAGTACTTGTTGTTGTAATTGTAATACTAGTTGTTGTTGTAGTTGTAATACTAGTTGCTGTTGTAGTTGTAATACTAGTTGTTGTTGTAGTTGTAATAGTAGTTGTTGTTGTAGTTGTAATACTAGTTGTTGTTGTAGTTGTAGTTGTAGTTGTTGTTGTAGTTGTAATACTAGTTGTTGTTGTAGTTGTAATACTAGTTGCTGTTGTAGTTGTAATAGTAGTTGTTGTTATAGTTGTAATACTAGTTGTTGTTGTAGTTGTAATACTAGTTGTTGTTGTAGTTGTAATAGTAGTTGTTGTTGTAGTTGTAATAGTAGTTGTTGTTTTAGTTGTAGTACTATTTGTTGTTGTAGTTGTAATAGTAGTTGTTGTTGTAGTTGTAATAGTAGTTGTTGTTGTAGTTGTAATACTAGTTGTTGTTGTAGTTGTAATACTAGTTGTTGTTGTAGTTGTAATAGTAGTTGTTGTTGTAGTTGTAATACTAGTTGTTGTTGTAGTTGTAATACTAGTTGTTGTTGTAGTTGTAATACTAGTTGTTGTTGTAGTTGTAATACTAGTTGTTGTTGTAGTTGTAATACTAGATGTTGTTGTAGTTGTAATACTAGTTGTTGTTATAGTTGTAATAGTAGTTGTTGTTGTAGTTGTAATACTAGTTGTTGTTGCAGTTGTAATACTAGTTGTTGTTATAGTTGTAATACTAGTTGTTGTTATAGATGTAATACTAGTTGTTGTTGTAGTTGTAATAGTAGTTGTTGTTGTAGTTGTAATACTAGTTGTTGTTGTAGTTGTAATACTAGTTGTTGTTATAGTTGTAATACTAGTTGTTGTTGTAGTTGTAATACTAATTGTTGTTGTAGTTGTAATACTAGTTGTTGTTGTAGTTGTAATACTAGTTGTTGTTGTAGTTGTAATACTATTGTTGTTATAGTTGTAATAGTAGTTGTTGTAGTTGTAATACTAGTTGTTGTTATAGTTGTAATACTAGTTGTTGTTGTAGTTGTAATACTAGTTGTTGTTATAGTTGTAATACTAGTTGTTGTTGTAGTTGTAATACTAGTTGTTGTTGTAGTTGTAATAGTAGTTGTTGTTATAGTTGTAATAGTAGTTGTTGTTGTAGTTGTAATACTAGTTGTTGTTGTAGTTGTAATAGTAGTTGTTGTTGTAGTTGTAATAGTAGTTGTTGTTGTAGTTGTAATACTAGTTGTTGTTGTAGTTGTAATAGTAGTTGTTGTTGTAGTTGTAATAGTAGTTGTTGTTATAGTTGTAATACTAGTTGTTGTTGTAGTTGTAATAGTAGTTGTTGTAGTTGTAATAATAGTTCTTGTTGTAGTTGTAATAGTAGTTGTTGTTGTAGTGCTAATACTAGTTGTTGTTGTAGTTGTAATAGTAGTTGTTGTTGTAGTTGTAATACTAGTAGTTGTTGTAGTTGTAATACTAGTTGTTGTTGTAGTTGTAATACTAGTTGTTGTTGTAGTTGTAATACTAGTTGTTGTTATAGTTGTAATAGTAGTTGTTGTTGTAGTTGTAATAGTAGTTGTTGTTGTAGTTGTAATACTAGTTGTTGTTGTAGTTGTAATACTAGTTGTTGTTGTAGTTGTAATAATAGTTGTTGTTGTAGTTGTAATACTAGTTGTTGTTGTAGTTGTAATACTAGTTGTTGTTGTAGTTGTAATACTAGTTGTTGTTGTAGTTGTAATACTAGTTGTTGTTGTAGTTGTAATAGTAGTTGTTGTTGTAGTTGTAATACTAGTTGTTGTTGTAGTTGTAATACTAGTTGTTGTTGTAGTTGTAATAGTAGTTGTTGTTGTAGTTGTAATACTAGTTGTTGTTGTAGTTGTAATACTAGTTGTTGTTGTAGTTGTAATACTAGTTGTTGTTGTAGTTGTAATAGTAGTTGTTGTTGTAGTTGTAATACTAGTTGTTGTTGTAGTTGTAATACTAGTTGTTGTTGTAGTTGTAATAGTAGTTGTTGTTGTAGTTGTAATATTAGTTGTTGTTGTAGTTGTAATACTAGTTGTTGTTGTAGTTGTAATACTAGTTGTTGTTGTAGTTGTAATACTAGTTGTTGTTATAGTTGTAATACTAGTTGTTGTTGTAGTTGTAATACTAGTTGTTGTTGTAGTTGTAATACTAGTTGTTGTTGTAGTTGTAATACTAGTTGTTGTTGTAGTTGTAATAGTAGTTGTTGTTATAGTTGTAATAGTAGTTGTTGTTGTAGTTGTAATACTAGTTGTTGTTGTAGTTGTAATAGTAGTTGTTGTTGTAGTTGTAATAGTAGTTGTTGTTGTAGTTGTAATACTAGTTGTTGTTGTAGTTGTAATACTAGTTGTTGTTATAGTTGTAATACTAGTTGTTGTTGTAGTTGTAATACTAGTTGTTGTTGTAGTTGTAATACTAGTTGTTGTTGTAGTTGTAATACTAGTTGTTGTTGTAGTTGTAATAGTAGTTGTTGTTATAGTTGTAATAGTAGTTGTTGTTGTAGTTGTAATACTAGTTGTTGTTGTAGTTGTAATAGTAGTTGTTGTTGTAGTTGTAATAGTAGTTGTTGTTATAGTTGTAATACTAGTTGTTGTTGTAGTTGTAATACTAGTTGTTGTTATAGTTGTAATACTAGTTGTTGTTATAGTTGTAATACTAGTTGTTGTTGTAGTTGTAATACTAGTTGTTGTTGTAGTTGTAATACTAGTTGTTGTTGTAGTTGTAATACTAGTTGTTGTTGTAGTTGTAATAGTAGTTGTTGTTGTAGTTGTAATACTAGTTGTTGTTGTAGTTGTAATACTAGTTGTTGTTGTAGTTGTAATAGTACTTGTTGTTGTAATTGTAATACTAGTTGTTGTTGTAGTTGTAATACTAGTTGCTGTTGTAGTTGTAATACTAGTTGTTGTTGTAGTTGTAATAGTAGTTGTTGTTGTAGTTGTAATACTAGTTGTTGTTGTAGTTGTAGTTGTAGTTGTTGTTGTAGTTGTAATACTAGTTGTTGTTGTAGTTGTAATACTAGTTGCTGTTGTAGTTGTAATAGTAGTTGTTGTTATAGTTGTAATACTAGTTGTTGTTGTAGTTGTAATACTAGTTGTTGTTGTAGTTGTAATAGTAGTTGTTGTTGTAGTTGTAATAGTAGTTGTTGTTTTAGTTGTAGTACTATTTGTTGTTGTAGTTGTAATAGTAGTTGTTGTTGTAGTTGTAATAGTAGTTGTTGTTGTAGTTGTAATACTAGTTGTTGTTGTAGTTGTAATACTAGTTGTTGTTGTAGTTGTAATAGTAGTTGTTGTTGTAGTTGTAATACTAGTTGTTGTTGTAGTTGTAATACTAGTTGTTGTTGTAGTTGTAATACTAGTTGTTGTTGTAGTTGTAATACTAGTTGTTGTTGTAGTTGTAATACTAGATGTTGTTGTAGTTGTAATACTAGTTGTTGTTATAGTTGTAATAGTAGTTGTTGTTGTAGTTGTAATACTAGTTGTTGTTGCAGTTGTAATACTAGTTGTTGTTATAGTTGTAATACTAGTTGTTGTTATAGATGTAATACTAGTTGTTGTTGTAGTTGTAATAGTAGTTGTTGTTGTAGTTGTAATACTAGTTGTTGTTGTAGTTGTAATACTAGTTGTTGTTATAGTTGTAATACTAGTTGTTGTTGTAGTTGTAATACTAATTGTTGTTGTAGTTGTAATACTAGTTGTTGTTGTAGTTGTAATACTAGTTGTTGTTGTAGTTGTAATACTATTGTTGTTATAGTTGTAATAGTAGTTGTTGTAGTTGTAATACTAGTTGTTGTTGTAGTTGTAATAGTAGTTGTTGTTGTAGTTGTAATAGTAGTTGTTGTTTTAGTTGTAGTACTATTTGTTGTTGTAGTTGTAATAGTAGTTGTTGTTGTAGTTGTAATAGTAGTTGTTGTTGTAGTTGTAATACTAGTTGTTGTTGTAGTTGTAATACTAGTTGTTGTTGTAGTTGTAATAGTAGTTGTTGTTGTAGTTGTAATACTAGTTGTTGTTGTAGTTGTAATACTAGTTGTTGTTGTAGTTGTAATACTAGTTGTTGTTGTAGTTGTAATACTAGTTGTTGTTGTAGTTGTAATACTAGATGTTGTTGTAGTTGTAATACTAGTTGTTGTTATAGTTGTAATAGTAGTTGTTGTTGTAGTTGTAATACTAGTTGTTGTTGCAGTTGTAATACTAGTTGTTGTTATAGTTGTAATACTAGTTGTTGTTATAGATGTAATACTAGTTGTTGTTGTAGTTGTAATAGTAGTTGTTGTTGTAGTTGTAATACTAGTTGTTGTTGTAGTTGTAATACTAGTTGTTGTTATAGTTGTAATACTAGTTGTTGTTGTAGTTGTAATACTAATTGTTGTTGTAGTTGTAATACTAGTTGTTGTTGTAGTTGTAATACTAGTTGTTGTTGTAGTTGTAATACTATTGTTGTTATAGTTGTAATAGTAGTTGTTGTAGTTGTAATACTAGTTGTTGTTATAGTTGTAATACTAGTTGTTGTTGTAGTTGTAATACTAGTTGTTGTTATAGTTGTAATACTAGTTGTTGTTGTAGTTGTAATACTAGTTGTTGTTGTAGTTGTAATAGTAGTTGTTGTTATAGTTGTAATAGTAGTTGTTGTTGTAGTTGTAATACTAGTTGTTGTTGTAGTTGTAATAGTAGTTGTTGTTGTAGTTGTAATAGTAGTTGTTGTTGTAGTTGTAATACTAGTTGTTGTTGTAGTTGTAATAGTAGTTGTTGTTGTAGTTGTAATAGTAGTTGTTGTTATAGTTGTAATACTAGTTGTTGTTGTAGTTGTAATAGTAGTTGTTGTAGTTGTAATAATAGTTCTTGTTGTAGTTGTAATAGTAGTTGTTGTTGTAGTGCTAATACTAGTTGTTGTTGTAGTTGTAATAGTAGTTGTTGTTGTAGTTGTAATACTAGTAGTTGTTGTAGTTGTAATACTAGTTGTTGTTGTAGTTGTAATACTAGTTGTTGTTGTAGTTGTAATACTAGTTGTTGTTATAGTTGTAATAGTAGTTGTTGTTGTAGTTGTAATAGTAGTTGTTGTTGTAGTTGTAATACTAGTTGTTGTTGTAGTTGTAATACTAGTTGTTGTTGTAGTTGTAATAATAGTTGTTGTTGTAGTTGTAATACTAGTTGTTGTTGTAGTTGTAATACTAGTTGTTGTTGTAGTTGTAATACTAGTTGTTGTTGTAGTTGTAATACTAGTTGTTGTTGTAGTTGTAATAGTAGTTGTTGTTGTAGTTGTAATACTAGTTGTTGTTGTAGTTGTAATACTAGTTGTTGTTGTAGTTGTAATACTAGTTGTTGTTGTAGTTGTAATAGTAGTTGTTGTTGTAGTTGTAATACTAGTTGTTGTTGTAGTTGTAATACTAGTTGTTGTTGTAGTTGTAATACTAGTTGTTGTTGTAGTTGTAATAGTAGTTGTTGTTGTAGTTGTAATACTAGTTGTTGTTGTAGTTGTAATACTAGTTGTTGTTGTAGTTGTAATAGTAGTTGTTGTTGTAGTTGTAATACTAGTTGTTGTTGTAGTTGTAATACTAGTTGTTGTTGTAGTTGTAATACTAGTTGTTGTTGTAGTTGTAATACTAGTTGTTGTTATAGTTGTAATACTAGTTGTTGTTGTAGTTGTAATACTAGTTGTTGTTGTAGTTGTAATACTAGTTGTTGTTGTAGTTGTAATACTAGTTGTTGTTGTAGTTGTAATAGTAGTTGTTGTTATAGTTGTAATAGTAGTTGTTGTTGTAGTTGTAATACTAGTTGTTGTTGTAGTTGTAATAGTAGTTGTTGTTGTAGTTGTAATAGTAGTTGTTGTTGTAGTTGTAATACTAGTTGTTGTTGTAGTTGTAATACTAGTTGTTGTTATAGTTGTAATACTAGTTGTTGTTGTAGTTGTAATACTAGTTGTTGTTGTAGTTGTAATACTAGTTGTTGTTGTAGTTGTAATACTAGTTGTTGTTGTAGTTGTAATAGTAGTTGTTGTTATAGTTGTAATAGTAGTTGTTGTTGTAGTTGTAATACTAGTTGTTGTTGTAGTTGTAATAGTAGTTGTTGTTGTAGTTGTAATAGTAGTTGTTGTTATAGTTGTAATACTAGTTGTTGTTGTAGTTGTAATACTAGTTGTTGTTATAGTTGTAATACTAGTTGTTGTTATAGTTGTAATACTAGTTGTTGTTGTAGTTGTAATACTAGTTGTTGTTGTAGTTGTAATACTAGTTGTAGTTGTAGTTGTAATACTAGTTGTTGTTGTAGTTGTAATAGTAGTTGTTGTTGTAGTTGTAATACTAGTTGTTGTTGTAGTTGTAATACTAGTTGTTGTTGTAGTTGTAATAGTACTTGTTGTTGTAATTGTAATACTAGTTGTTGTTGTAGTTGTAATACTAGTTGCTGTTGTAGTTGTAATACTAGTTGTTGTTGTAGTTGTAATAGTAGTTGTTGTTGTAGTTGTAATACTAGTTGTTGTTGTAGTTGTAGTTGTAGTTGTTGTTGTAGTTGTAATACTAGTTGTTGTTGTAGTTGTAATACTAGTTGCTGTTGTAGTTGTAATAGTAGTTGTTGTTATAGTTGTAATACTAGTTGTTGTTGTAGTTGTAATACTAGTTGTTGTTGTAGTTGTAATAGTAGTTGTTGTTGTAGTTGTAATAGTAGTTGTTGTTTTAGTTGTAGTACTATTTGTTGTTGTAGTTGTAATAGTAGTTGTTGTTGTAGTTGTAATAGTAGTTGTTGTTGTAGTTGTAATACTAGTTGTTGTTGTAGTTGTAATACTAGTTGTTGTTGTAGTTGTAATAGTAGTTGTTGTTGTAGTTGTAATACTAGTTGTTGTTGTAGTTGTAATACTAGTTGTTGTTGTAGTTGTAATACTAGTTGTTGTTGTAGTTGTAATACTAGTTGTTGTTGTAGTTGTAATACTAGATGTTGTTGTAGTTGTAATACTAGTTGTTGTTATAGTTGTAATAGTAGTTGTTGTTGTAGTTGTAATACTAGTTGTTGTTGCAGTTGTAATACTAGTTGTTGTTATAGTTGTAATACTAGTTGTTGTTATAGATGTAATACTAGTTGTTGTTGTAGTTGTAATAGTAGTTGTTGTTGTAGTTGTAATACTAGTTGTTGTTGTAGTTGTAATACTAGTTGTTGTTATAGTTGTAATACTAGTTGTTGTTGTAGTTGTAATACTAATTGTTGTTGTAGTTGTAATACTAGTTGTTGTTGTAGTTGTAATACTAGTTGTTGTTGTAGTTGTAATACTATTGTTGTTATAGTTGTAATAGTAGTTGTTGTAGTTGTAATACTAGTTGTTGTTATAGTTGTAATACTAGTTGTTGTTGTAGTTGTAATACTAGTTGTTGTTATAGTTGTAATACTAGTTGTTGTTGTAGTTGTAATACTAGTTGTTGTTGTAGTTGTAATAGTAGTTGTTGTTATAGTTGTAATAGTAGTTGTTGTTGTAGTTGTAATACTAGTTGTTGTTGTAGTTGTAATAGTAGTTGTTGTTGTAGTTGTAATAGTAGTTGTTGTTGTAGTTGTAATACTAGTTGTTGTTGTAGTTGTAATAGTAGTTGTTGTTGTAGTTGTAATAGTAGTTGTTGTTATAGTTGTAATACTAGTTGTTGTTGTAGTTGTAATAGTAGTTGTTGTAGTTGTAATAATAGTTCTTGTTGTAGTTGTAATAGTAGTTGTTGTTGTAGTGCTAATACTAGTTGTTGTTGTAGTTGTAATAGTAGTTGTTGTTGTAGTTGTAATACTAGTAGTTGTTGTAGTTGTAATACTAGTTGTTGTTGTAGTTGTAATACTAGTTGTTGTTGTAGTTGTAATACTAGTTGTTGTTATAGTTGTAATAGTAGTTGTTGTTGTAGTTGTAATAGTAGTTGTTGTTGTAGTTGTAATACTAGTTGTTGTTGTAGTTGTAATACTAGTTGTTGTTGTAGTTGTAATAATAGTTGTTGTTGTAGTTGTAATACTAGTTGTTGTTGTAGTTGTAATACTAGTTGTTGTTGTAGTTGTAATACTAGTTGTTGTTGTAGTTGTAATACTAGTTGTTGTTGTAGTTGTAATAGTAGTTGTTGTTGTAGTTGTAATACTAGTTGTTGTTGTAGTTGTAATACTAGTTGTTGTTGTAGTTGTAATACTAGTTGTTGTTGTAGTTGTAATAGTAGTTGTTGTTGTAGTTGTAATACTAGTTGTTGTTGTAGTTGTAATACTAGTTGTTGTTGTAGTTGTAATACTAGTTGTTGTTGTAGTTGTAATAGTAGTTGTTGTTGTAGTTGTAATACTAGTTGTTGTTGTAGTTGTAATACTAGTTGTTGTTGTAGTTGTAATAGTAGTTGTTTTTGTAGTTGTAATACTAGTTGTTGTTGTAGTTGTAATACTAGTTGTTGTTGTAGTTGTAATACTAGTTGTTGTTGTAGTTGTAATACTAGTTGTTGTTATAGTTGTAATACTAGTTGTTGTTGTAGTTGTAATACTAGTTGTTGTTGTAGTTGTAATACTAGTTGTTGTTGTAGTTGTAATACTAGTTGTTGTTGTAGTTGTAATAGTAGTTGTTGTTATAGTTGTAATAGTAGTTGTTGTTGTAGTTGTAATACTAGTTGTTGTTGTAGTTGTAATAGTAGTTGTTGTTGTAGTTGTAATAGTAGTTGTTGTTGTAGTTGTAATACTAGTTGTTGTTGTAGTTGTAATACTAGTTGTTGTTATAGTTGTAATACTAGTTGTTGTTGTAGTTGTAATACTAGTTGTTGTTGTAGTTGTAATACTAGTTGTTGTTGTAGTTGTAATACTAGTTGTTGTTGTAGTTGTAATAGTAGTTGTTGTTGTAGTTGTAATAGTAGTTGTTGTTGTAGTTGTAATACTAGTTGTTGTTGTAGTTGTAATAGTAGTTGTTGTTGTAGTTGTAATAGTAGTTGTTGTTATAGTTGTAATACTAGTTGTTGTTGTAGTTGTAATACTAGTTGTTGTTATAGTTGTAATACTAGTTGTTGTTATAGTTGTAATACTAGTTGTTGTTGTAGTTGTAATACTAGTTGTTGTTGTAGTTGTAATACTAGTTGTTGTTGTAGTTGTAATACTAGTTGTTGTTGTAGTTGTAATAGTAGTTGTTGTTGTAGTTGTAATACTAGTTGTTGTTGTAGTTGTAATACTAGTTGTTGTTGTAGTTGTAATAGTACTTGTTGTTGTAATTGTAATACTAGTTGTTGTTGTAGTTGTAATACTAGTTGCTGTTGTAGTTGTAATACTAGTTGTTGTTGTAGTTGTAATAGTAGTTGTTGTTGTAGTTGTAATACTAGTTGTTGTTGTAGTTGTAGTTGTAGTTGTTGTTGTAGTTGTAATACTAGTTGTTGTTGTAGTTGTAATACTAGTTGCTGTTGTAGTTGTAATAGTAGTTGTTGTTATAGTTGTAATACTAGTTGTTGTTGTAGTTGTAATACTAGTTGTTGTTGTAGTTGTAATAGTAGTTGTTGTTGTAGTTGTAATAGTAGTTGTTGTTTTAGTTGTAGTACTATTTGTTGTTGTAGTTGTAATAGTAGTTGTTGTTGTAGTTGTAATAGTAGTTGTTGTTGTAGTTGTAATACTAGTTGTTGTTGTAGTTGTAATACTAGTTGTTGTTGTAGTTGTAATAGTAGTTGTTGTTGTAGTTGTAATACTAGTTGTTGTTGTAGTTGTAATACTAGTTGTTGTTGTAGTTGTAATACTAGTTGTTGTTGTAGTTGTAATACTAGTTGTTGTTGTAGTTGTAATACTAGATGTTGTTGTAGTTGTAATACTAGTTGTTGTTATAGTTGTAATAGTAGTTGTTGTTGTAGTTGTAATACTAGTTGTTGTTGCAGTTGTAATACTAGTTGTTGTTATAGTTGTAATACTAGTTGTTGTTATAGTTGTAATACTAGTTGTTGTTGTAGTTGTAATAGTAGTTGTTGTTGTAGTTGTAATACTAGTTGTTGTTGTAGTTGTAATACTAGTTGTTGTTATAGTTGTAATACTAGTTGTTGTTGTAGTTGTAATACTAATTGTTGTTGTAGTTGTAATACTAGTTGTTGTTGTAGTTGTAATACTAGTTGTTGTTGTAGTTGTAATACTATTGTTGTTATAGTTGTAATAGTAGTTGTTGTAGTTGTAATACTAGTTGTTGTTATAGTTGTAATACTAGTTGTTGTTGTAGTTGTAATAGTAGTTGTTGTTGTAGTTGTAATACTAGTTGTTGTTGTAGTTGTAATACTAGTTGTTGTTGTAGTTGTAATACTAGTTGTTGTTGTAGTTGTAATACTAGTTGTTGTTATAGTTGTAATACTAGTTGTTGTTGTAGTTGTAATACTAGTTGTTGTTGTAGTTGTAATACTAGTTGTTGTTGTAGTTGTAATACTAGTTGTTGTTGTAGTTGTAATAGTAGTTGTTGTTATAGTTGTAATAGTAGTTGTTGTTGTAGTTGTAATACTAGTTGTTGTTGTAGTTGTAATAGTAGTTGTTGTTGTAGTTGTAATAGTAGTTGTTGTTGTAGTTGTAATACTAGTTGTTGTTGTAGTTGTAATAGTAGTTGTTGTTGTAGTTGTAATAGTAGTTGTTGTTATAGTTGTAATACTAGTTGTTGTTGTAGTTGTAATACTAGTTGTTGTTATAGTTGTAATACTAGTTGTTGTTATAGTTGTAATACTAGTTGTTGTTGTAGTTGTAATACTAGTTGTTGTTGTAGTTGTAATACTAGTTGTTGTTGTAGTTGTAATAGTAGTTGTTGTAGTTGTAATACTAGTTGTTGTTGTAGTTGTAATACTAGTTGTTGTTGTAGTTGTAATAGTACTTGTTGTTGTAATTGTAATACTAGTTGTTGTTATAGTTGTAATAGTAGTTGTTGTTATAGTTGTAATAGTAGTTGTTGTTATAGTTGTAATAGTAGTTGTTGTTGTAGTTGTAATACTAGTTGTTGTAGTTGTAATACTAGTTGTTATAGTTGTAATAGTAGTTGTTGTTATATTTGTAGTTACTAGCATCGTTGTTTGTTACATTGACTAATCTATGATGATACTATTGTTTCCTTAATACATGAAATTTGCTATCTGCTATTAACATATCGTTATTGTTGGCCGTAGTGATATCTCTGTTATTTATTGATCTACATATCGTTATTGCTAATAGTGCTAGAGGTTGTGGCGGCGGACATGTTATAATCTCTTATTCTTACTGTTGCAATTATGGTCGGAGTTTTTATCCAGGTGTTATAGCTATTGTAATTGTTGTTACTGTTACTGCTATTGTGTATGTGCTCCATTAGACTACCTGGTCATACTGCATATCTAGTGTGATTTCCTCTGTGTTTATGTGAGAATTTGTACGTGTGCGTATATTCTTGGCTAGGTTCTTGCCAGT
>OZ024747.1:26249795-26257295 GCA_964016885.1 Eledone cirrhosa | reverse complement strand
ATATGTGTTTGTTGTTATTGTGCTTGTGTATGTATTTATTTATTTATTTATCTATTTATTTATACTTCTCTTAGGTCAGTATTGTTTGTTTGGGTGTTGTTGTTATTCCATTCATTCTTTCTGTTTAGCCTTGGCCTTCTAAGTTCTATTTCACTGGCCTCTCTGATTTGCCTATCTGCTGGGTCATTTCTATGTTTAGATATTATTCTAATTTCTATGTTGTCTATGTTACTGTCGTGTTGTTGTCTGGCATGTTCGTATAGTACTGAACCGTTTTTTCGTCCTTTTAGTTCCCCCCAGTGTTGGTCTATCCTCTCACATATGCTACGAGCTGTCTCGCCTATGTATGTTGTTGTCATGTTTCTGCAAGTACCCTCTCTACATCTTATGCTATAGACTACGTTTCTAGTTTTACAGTTTATCCGGGGGTTTACCTTACATATGATACATTTCTTATTAGTACAGTGGGTTTTCTTAAAAGGGTAGGTTTTGCTGATCAGGGATTTTATGGTGGGTCCTGGCTTTTCTACCACCTTAATCTTTAAGTGGGTCTTTCTCAGGGCCTTTCTACACTGGTTAGCTAATTTCTCTCCAGGGGTAGCGTCCACAAACATGACACTCTGGTATCTCTGGTTGTCGTACCATGAGGTGGCTTTCCCTATCTTATGTCTAGCCCTATCTAAGCTATTCCACGATTTGCTCCTGTATAATGGGAAAATTACTTTCCTGTCCAGTTCTATGAGGGTCTTATACTTCTCCATGGCTCCTTCGTATACTCTGACTCTGTCTCTTTGGTTGTAGCCAGAAAACTGCATGCGGTTGATGAAGTGTTGGATGTGTCTTTCCATTTCTGTTGGGTCGCACATGCGGGACACATTCTTCATCACTCGTACCAAATCTGCGATCAGAATATTAAACTTAGCACTACTGGACATTGCTGAGTTTTTGAGTATCAGGTATTTGGAGGCCATGGGTTTAGCATAGTGTGAGTGGAGAATTTGGGCTCTCTCGTCTATAGTGTTAATCCAGAGTTCCGTGTCTAATACAGGTAGTCTATTGTTAGGGCATTTGGAAGGGTAGTCGATAGTTACAGTTATACTCTGGTGTATGGAATTAGCTATCTACTGGATGCTTTCCATTGTGCTACGTTCTAAATCAAACTTGTTAGTGCTCTCTAGTGGGGATGTTCTTATAACTATATTGATGTCGTCTACGTAACGAGAGTACATGATGAGGTCTATGGAACTCTCATTAAGGAGATCTTTAAGTCTCCTTTCCCACCATACTATAAAAAGGTTGGCAACATCACCAGCTATGCTGACGCCAATGGCTGCTCCCTCATTTTGGGTGTAGATCTTCTTCTTGAACATGAATATGTGGCCCTTTAGGGTAGTTTTGATACTAGCCCCTATTGCATGTACGACTCTTTTTCTTACCTGATCATTGTTTTGGGGGTCCGTATAGCTTTGGTCCACCCAATCCACCTTCCCATGGGAGTCTTTTTAGCCATTGAGGTTATGGTGGGTGATCTACCTCTTATGGGTCTACTGGGGCAGAAACGTCTAAGGTCATGGCTGTCTAGGTAGTCAGTGTCGTAGGTAAGTCTAAGTAGGAGGCCCAGTTCGTCTGTGTCGACGTCGCAGAACTCCACCTCACTCTCAATGATCATCTCCACACATTTTTCCACAGCAAAATCAATGTTAATGGATGGGTATAGCGATACCACATCCATGCTGCCTATTATACAGTTGGATAGGTTCCTGTTTTTGTTGCACTCACTGATTCTGCTGAGGAGGTCCTCTGTACTGTCACATACATCTGGGGACATCTTGATTATGGGGCGTATAACCATTGAGAGGAAGTAGGAGATCCTGTAGTTGCTAGCTATATTTGCTCCGCATACGGGTCTTGTTGGTGGTCCTGTTGTCGGGTCGTCGACTGTCTTGTGGTCTTTGCGGAGCCCATACAAGGGTGGTATGCCATTGTTAGACGCCTGGAAGTTGTTGGCAGTGCGTCTGCTTGGCTTTAGGATGTCGGTCCACATCATCATGTGAGCGTTGAGGATTTTCTCTCTCCCATCATGTGTTTGCTGTGCCATTTCGCTCGTGTTGGTAATGTGGGGTTGCATAGCCTTGATGTAGTTCGGCATGCTATCTATTGACATCCTACCAGACTTATCCGTGGGTAGACATACTACCTCACCATCCCTTGTGCGCTGCTTGAGGCTAACCAAGCCTTCTACAGGTTTCCTCCCAAGTTGTTGGGCCTCTGGTCTGCTCTGTCTCTTAGTATACCGGTCTACTATTTGTCTAATCTTATTTCTAGCTATGGTGAACTGTGCCTCCGTCTCGTCATCTATTTGTTGTGGTATGCAAACTCTTTTATTAACGGGTAACCTCGTAGGATAGATATTACCCATCTTATATGTTTTGTCAGCTGGGTTGAAGAATAGTTTCTCTAAGGGGTTGTCATTATATCTATCGTCATAGTTGTGTGTGTTGCTATTATTGTTATTATGGTGGTTGTTGTTGTTCCTGAGAAAGACCCACTTAAAGATTAAGGTGGTAGAAAAGCCAGGACCCACCATAAAATCCCTGATCAGCAAAACCTACCCTTTTAAGAAAACCCACTGTACTAATAGGAAATGTATCATATGTAAGGTAAACCCCCGGATAAACTGTAAAACTAGAAACGTAGTCTATAGCATAAGATGTAGAGAGGGTACTTGCAGAAACATGACAACAACATACATAGGCGAGACAGCTCGTAGCATAGGTGAGAGGATAGACCGACACTGTGGGGAACTAAAAGACGAAAAAACGGTTCAGTACTATACGAACATGCCAGACAACAACACGACGGTAACATAGACAACATAGAAATTAGAATAATATCTAAACATAGACATGACCCAGCAGATAGGCAAATCAGAGAGGCCAGTGAAGTAGAACTTAGAAGGCCAAGGCTAAACAGAAAGAATGAATGGAATAACAATAACATCCATACAAACAACACTGACCTAAGAGAAGTATAAATAAATAAATAGATAAATAAATAAATAAATAAATACACAAGCACAATAACAACAAACATATATAAACACACACTTGTAAAGATAGAATACGTTAACCAATACACAGTCACCCAATCACGAACACACATCAAACAAAACACTATACACACACGCAAACGCATGCGCAAAGAAGACAAAATAAAATAAACTAATAAATAAATATATAAACAGACTAAATAAAGATGGCGTAGAAAATGCAATGCAGCGGGAGGAAACAATAGCACCACTGACGATGTTGCAGATGTGCAACGAAAGAACTTTGATAAACTATATATATGTGTTTGTGTCTATATTGTATCTGTATTATTTTTGACCGTCGGTCAGTCAATGGCAACATTGAGGACCGAATAAATTAGATTACCGATATAAAAGACACAGAAGCGAAAAGCGAAAACCAACCAAACAGTGAGTGTGTTCTGTTATTAATTCTGGCAATATTACACAAATATGAACCTCCCCAAGTATAACAATATATATATATATATATATATATATATATATATATATATATATATATATATATATATATATATATATATATATATATATATATATACATATATACATATATTTATTTATATATATATACAAGATCCCGTTAAGGGTGAAAGCAGCGATTCTTTGCTTAAACTTTAATTTGTTTTTATAATATATATATATATATAAATAAAATATATAAAATTTTTCGTTATATATGGCTGAATACAATAAATGTAATCTGTGTTTTTCGAATATTAATAATGACATTTGATTCGTTTGCAATTATACAAATAAGCCTCAATTTACAGCTCACTGTTCACCTGCCAACTGTCAGAGCTAGTGAAAATATATGTCAACACAAGAGCAAGAATAAAGAGTTCATTCTACTGACATGGCTATAAAAATGAGGCTTGTTTGTATAATTGCAAACGAATCGAATGTTGGATTGGCAGTATTGGTAGAGGGTCGGACGCCATGCTTTGACGCATAGAGTTACGGCCCTTGCCATTCTGAGTTCGAATCCCACCGAGGTTAACTTTGCCTTTCATCCCTACGGGGTCGATAAAATAAAGTACCAGTAATGCACTGGGTAATTGCTGGCCTTGTGACAAAAAGTAGAAACAATTATTGATATTCGAAAAACTCAGATATTCCCCATCCACACGCGCACACACACACACCGACCCCCCCCCACACACACCTTTTCCTGAACATGGAACCTCGTTCTCCCCCCAACTCTCACATATACATACACACACACACGTACACCTACACACATACACCACCTTCAGCCCTCCCCGCTCGGACACCCCGCCTCCCTCTCCCCACTCCACCCGCCACCGCCCCTACATGCCCCACATCCTTCCACCACTTGTTTATCTTCATGTTTAATTTTATTTTTATTTTTACTTTTTTTATTTGTACCCCTTCCACCGTTTTTCCACCGTTTTTCCTCCCTTCCCCCCCCTTTTTTTCTAAATGTCTCTCCTCCACTCCCCTACACACCCTCGGAAGCAGTAAGAGAGGAACAGACAAACGCAGCTGGGGAAAATATATATAAAAAACATGAGAAGAATGAATACTGCGTGGTTGCACATGGGATACATATGATAAAAATAGTCCTTCATCAGTGATTTTCCAACCTTCATTGGTATTTCATCGCTTTAAAAATCATATACCTCCAGTTGGTATATATATATATATACCAATTGGTATATATATATATATATATATATATATATATATATATATACTATGTATTTGTATAAACATCCGCTTGCCTTAGTGAAGTTTTGGAAAATTTAAAATTTCATATGTAATGCTCCGAGTTCAAATGATTATAATAATTGTTTCTACTTTTGGCACAAGGCCAGCAATTATTCCAGTACATTACTGGTACTTTATTTTATCGACACCATAAGGATGAAAGGCAAAGTTAACCCCGGTTTGAACTCAGATCATAAAGGGAGGTAACTCTATGCTTCAAAGCATGGCGTCCGACCTTCTACCGATACTGCCAATCTACCATAATGGTTGATCACTTTTCTCCTTCTCTCGGTCTACTATACCCGATTTACTCAACAATTATTTATAGTAATCGACTATTATTATAGTCATTTGAACTGTGAGGACTACATTTCTTGAAATATGTTATTAGTTTTACGTTTGATATGGTAGGAAAAGAGTCTTAATAGAAAGACAAATTAAAGAAGAAATAGAAAGATTGAGGAGACGGGCAGGGCGGAAACGGAAACGGAAAATAACAGGTCCATTCATGTTGCCATCTTTAGGAAAACTGTTGATGCTGGCGTTTACACCCCCCCCCCCCCCCACACTCCACACACACACACACACACATATATATATATAGATAAATAGATAGATTTATAAGTAAAAGATATTGAAAATGCAACTGGAGTCTTTTAAGAATATTTATTTATTTATTTTACCGGTTTCACAGTTCTTATGATTTTCAAAAGTAAAATTGAGGTGGAGGGTTTGTGTTTCTGTTATGGTGTGTCTCGCATCTGGTTCGTATTCGAAAGTTCTTTCTATTTTATGCAGAAAGAATGGCTCGAATTGCTGCTTTTTTAAAGAACTAATTTGGTTGGTTTATGACTGTCACGTGAATAAGTACAATAAATTTCGCGCCAGTTCGTGTTCGAAAGTTCTTATTGTATTTGCTATATTAATTGTTGGTTACTGTCATGATATAATATAGGTGCCAGAAAAGGATCGTTTGTCATAGAAAGTTTTGTGTCAAACAAAATATAATTGTTTCTACTTCTGGCACAAGGCCAGCAATTATCCAATGCATTACTGGTACTTTATTTTATCGACCCCGTAAGGATGAAAGACAAAGTTAACCTCGACGGGATTTGAACTCAGACCGTAAAGGGACGTAACTATGCTGAAAAGCATGGCGTCCGACTCTCTACCGATACTGCCAATGTCAAACAAAATATAATGGTCAAGAAATGGGAGGTAGGGAAATAGTTCTCGTTCAGTGAGTATGGCTGATGTCGTGCTGAGGTGTCAAAATTCAGATTTTCTATTGAAATAAATTGAACGTTTGTGTCGCTAGTGGTGGTGGCGGCGATGGTGGTGGCAGGGTAGAAAAGAGAAATATATTTTTTTTTATGTGTGCGGATGTATGTGTGTGTGTGTGTGTATGTGTGTGTGTGTGTGTGTGTGTGTGTGTGTGTGTGTATGTGTGTGTGTGTGTGTGTGTAGCAAAGCGGTTTATGGTCTTGATAATAGAAATGTATATATATATATATATATTTATATAAATATATATATATATAAATATATATATATATATAACCAAAAGTTAAACAAGGTTCATTGATTAATCAATGAATATAGTTTTACAATAGATTAGAAGCACTCAACAAAAAGCTTTCTGGAGTTATTCATATTAATTCAAAATATTAATAAATATAGACATTCATGTGATCAAATATATTTTAATATATATTTCAGAGGTACTGAGCTGTTTCCTCAGTACGTCCTCATCAGATAAAATAAATTGATGTCTGACATACCTCAACTGTGCTGATGGTTCAATTCCAGTCTTGGCACAGTTGAGACATCAATTTATTTTATCTGATGAGGACGTACTGAGGAAATAGCACAGTACCTCTGAAATATATATAATAAAATATATTTGATCACATGAATGTCTATATTTATTAATATTTTGAATTAATATATATATATATATATATATATACACACACCCCTTTTGACTGTTGACACATCCCGATACCCATCTGGAATCCCCCCATAATTTCATATAAATAAATGAAAAAATAACTGAATAAATATATATTTATACATAAATCTCCTGTAAGCCGATGACAAGAAATTAGGTCATCCATATAATATTCTCTATACTTTTAAAAGACTGGTTTGTGATCCAACGAAGATAAAATTACTTTTCTTATGTTAATTTGAAAAATTACCATAAAATTTAAATACTTTAATGTTTTTCCCTCAGTCTATACATACTGAACAACATATTCTCATATCATAATTGTATATTTGATTATTATCTGAGTAATAATTATAAAATACAATTACATTTCTTAATTGATACATATATAATTATTTCGTTATTGGCGACAAGGGTTTAATTGATACATATATAATGAAAAAGTAAATAGTCTAATGTAATCCTAGCTTTTATACCATTGAATAACATAATGAAGTTCAATTCTCAATACATTGGCTCCGTTAATACTTGATGATAATCTGTTATCGATAACCTATAGTAATTTCTTCTCATGGTTCAATAATCTCTAGGCGGCGAATAGGCAGAGCCGTTATAATGTCGAATGAAATATTTGATGGTATTCGTTCCGGTTCTCAGCCAATGTAAATTAGAATTATGGAGGCGCTGGGTGATTAGAAATTCGCATTTCAATAATCTCTAAAATTCTATA
>OZ024747.1:26222295-26242295 GCA_964016885.1 Eledone cirrhosa | reverse complement strand
GTACGTCAGAGGTTATGTTGGTGTTGGGTGGGGGCAGCTCGTAGAGAATGACACCCTCCCAGTCCCACCTGGCACGCAGTAGGGACTTGCGATGGTGGAAGTCAGCCTTTGCTTGCCGTTGTGGCATTCTGAGTTCAATTTCTGCTGATGTGAACTTTACTTTGAAGGTCGATAAATAAAGTGCCAGTCCAGTTCTTCGCCCTCTCTCGACGACTATTCCTTCTCTTTCCTTCTCTAGAAGAAATCGACTGTGTTTAGACTTGGAGTGAGGTGTGCTCTTGCAGGTTTAAAAATGCTCAGATGTCGTTTCGCCACTACGGCATCCCTACAACCCCATGTCATAGGTAAATAAACGTAGTTAGATATGACTTTGGTGAAAGTATCTCAATGTAATTAACGAAGAATGTCTTCTCAGTGTGTGTTTGTAATCAGAAATGGAAAGTACCATTGTTACTGAAAGTGGGTAATACGGGTTGAGATCACCTATTCAGATGGGGTTCACAAGGGGCTTACGAAGATTGCGTTATCGCATGCATATGTTTGCGTGTGCGCACGAATATACACAAATCTTTCTATATGTATTCGCGAATATATATATATATATATATATATATACATGTGTGTGTGTTTATGCATGCATGTGGGTATGTATGTGTGAATACAGGTGTATATATGTTTTCATTTATTTATATATATTAGAGATCACACACTTACACACACATATATATATATAATATATATATATATATATATATATATATATATATATATATATATATATATAAAGATAGTTGTGTGCGTGTGTATACGTGGGGGTATATGTGTTTTGAAGGGGTTATTGAATTTTGGCTGAGGTTATCCCCATAAATATTCATTCCTTGCGTGATCTGCCAAATTTTCATTTCCAGAAAGTTATCTTTACAATCAGTAAAACTATCTCGTCATAAAAAATAGCAGTTGTTAACGAGGCCGAGTTGGTAACCAGGTTTTAACCATTTCTCTACGATTTCCTGCCATGTATTCGACCCGGCATTAAATCTTCCCCGCCACTGTTATCATACCAAATGCTGCAATTTCCTAGTTTATATTCACATATACTTTATTTTATTGTTTTATTCGTTTACTAGTTTCGTTCATAAGATTGCGGCCCTACTGGGGCATCGCCTTAAAGGCGATTTCAGTTGATCATATCGACCCCAGCTGTCGGGGTCCTGAATCTTTTCCTATTACCCACTACTACTCCAAGTATCGAGTACTCTGGTGGGTTATATGGTCCACCTGGTATTTTACCACACTCTTTCTGCTACACACACACACACACACACAGACACATACTCACACACACATATATATATATATAAATATATATATATATATATATATATATATATATATATATATATATATATATATATATATATATATACACGCAGGACAGGTTTCTGCAGTTTCCATATATGAAATTCTATTCACATGGCATTAGTCAACTGAAGACGAGCGAACTCTTTAACCACACAGCCATTCCAGCATATGTGATGGTACTTTTTTTTTGGGGGGGGGGGGTTAATCTTTCACCCTTTCTTCACCAAACGGCATGAAACCCGCCCCACCTCCTGATTCTATATAGAACAACTTCAACGGAAATTATTGTCATGAGTGCATTTCCACCAACTTGCTAAAGAATGAAATCATGTGAACAGACGATTTCCATACAACGATAACGAATTAATAACTAAGGTCATGAAAAGCCACTTGGCTCCACTCTCACAAATTCTGCATTTAGGTGTATTGTGTTTTACTTGGCTAGCTTTTATATTTATTTCGCCTCACTTGACATGTGTTATCTGTCTACTAAGCATTTATTTTATGCCCCTCGGTAATCTGGGGACTGTAAATAAGTTCTCACACTTCTGTTAATGTTATACATCATGTAAGGGGAAGATGTAAAAAATGATAAATCGAAAGCAAATTTTTCTTTCTTTTTATTATTTCTTGTATAATTATCACTCCTTTTTATTATATATATTTAGTTTTTTTTGTAATTTGTTTTATTACTTTCTAAAAGTGTGCTTTGGGAGTAGAATTTCTCCATTGGTTAAGATTTGGAACGATTTATCCCTAAATACATATATTGTGTGATACAGAATAAGAGTGGAACAAAGAATCGTTAACAAAAGGTCGACTGTAGACGTGTGCATGTGTGTACGTGTGTGTATGTGTGAGTGTATGGATTTTGAAGTGGTTATTGAATTTTAACTGAAATTATTCCCATAAATATTCACTTCTTGCGACTATAGTATTATTATTTACTTTTTATTCAAATATCTCCATTTCTTATATTTTTGTGAAGATCATTCGGTTAGCAACCGCAGCATAGCAATTTTTGTTGTTATTCGTTGGTATTTCATTGTACTTCATAAATATTTTATTTAGGATGGAATACATGCATTTAAGCCAGTGGCTCTCATCCTTGTAATTTTTCACAGAGCTACCATCACTGCAATTATTTATTTCGTTTAAGATAAGATATATACATTTAAGTTGATGATTCCTAACATTTTCCCAACCAAAACCCTTTTTATTTGTGTGAATTTCCTACGGAACCCTCAACACTAGAACTACTCCACTGCCAGATCGTTATATGGCGAGAATAACAACCGAGAGAAATGTTTATAACTTAAAAAATAATGGATTCTGAATGACGTGTATATATTATATATTCCCTTTAGTTGGGAACTGCTGATTTAAGTAGACATCTGTGAGACGGTAATTATATGACTGTTGACAGGAATATATCTGGGTTTCTTAGTGAGGAAGGGGAGGTATATATGGGATCAAGGATAAGAAAAACATCAATCATTTAAGACGAGCTCGGATGTTATTTAGACAATAATCACACATACTTCAACAAAAATTTATATCATTGGTAAGGTGTTAGGCTCACGATCGGAATATCGTGAGATCGATTCCTGGACTGTGCTTTGTTCCCCCGAACAAGGTACTTTATTTCATGCGCAGCTTCAGTCCTCTCAACTTCGAAAACAAATGAGCCGTACCAGTAATTCAAAGAGTAAGTCTTGTCACACCATATATCACACCGAATCTCCATGGGAATAACATTAACACATACGTGTCCATGGAATGCTCAGTCAATTGCACGTTAATTTCCCAAGTAAACTGTTCCGTTGGTAGAACAACTGGAACACCCATCGTCAATACCGACGGGGTCCACATTATTCTATGTCTATGTATGTGAGTGATTAAATGTGTGGGTGTATGAGAGGAGAGTGTATGTGTGTGAGTGAATCTCTGTGTATGTTTATGTGTATGTGCATATATGGCGTGTTTCCACTAAAAATAGAAACAATGTCCCTTGTAACTCTATAAACTGTATCCATATCGATGAAGGCTGATAAGGCTAAACTGGACCTGCAATGATTTCGCTTATCAAAACTCCGAATGTTCTGGTAAAACATGGCGATTATTACTTTTTCGGTTGTTGTACATACAAACACACACGCAGGCACATATATCATATATATGTATATGTATTCATACATTCATATATATATATATATATATATATATATATATATATATATATATATATTCGTATATATATATATAACAATAAATATAAACATACACACATACATATATATTGTTATATTTGGGGAGGGTCATATATATATATATATATATATATATACTCATATATATATATATATATATATATATATATATATATATATATATATGAGTGTGTGTGTGTGTGTGTGTGTGTGTGTGTGTGTGTACACATATATACTTACAATCACACTTACGTATGCCCAATATTATTTAGATGGAAGTTGATAACGTAAGCAAACTGTAGGAAAAGTAAAATATAGAATACAAACAAAAATCAATGAAAACCCAGCAACTTAGCGAAGATTAGTAGTAATGCTACCTATACAACAAGGGGGGAATAATTAGGATTGCCATAAAATACTCAGCTCTAATGAAAAAGACGGTAATTAAAAATATTGAAAGGCAGTAGAAGTGAACATTTTACTTCCCTTTTCCTTATTGATCAATGCAACCATGGGACCTTAACTCTTGGTGGAGTCGTAGGGGCGCCGTTATGACATATAGTATGTCCTGGATGTTTAAAACCTGATAGATCTGATCCCTCTCTAAGTCTTAACGCAGCTTCATTTTTCCAGCATAAGAAATTGCGGATGGGTGCGAGGAAGAGAACGAGTGTGTGGGCAAGAAAGAGAGAGAGAGAGAGAGAGAGCGGTAGCAAGGAGAGAACGAGTATGTGTGTGTGTGTGTGTGTGTGTGTGTGTGTGTGTGTGTGAGAGGTAGAGAGAGAGAGAGCAGTAGAGAAGGAACGAGTGTGTGAGAGAGAGGGAGAGAGAGAGAGAGAGAGCGGTAGAGAGGGAGGGAACGAGTGAGAGAGGCAGAGAGAGAGAGAGAGAGCGATAGAGAGGGAGAGAACGAGTGTGTGTGAGAGAGAGAGAAAGGGAACCATTGCGTGAGAGAGAGAGAGAGAGAGAGAGGGAACGGTAGAGAGGGAGAGAACGAGTGAGAAAGAAAGCGGGACAGAACGAGTGAGTGAGCGGAAAAGAAAGAAAAAGAGAGAACAATTAAGATAGAGGAAGTATTAACCGATACTTTATTTATCGGCCACAAAATGTTAAAAGTCTAAGTTGACCTTGGCGGTATGTGAACGCAGGGAGGCGGAACGAATACGGGGGAACAATATTCTATCCGACGCTCTAGCCACCCTGCCATTTCGCCACCTTATCTTTTTTGTATACAAAAAAAAAAAAATAAATAAAAAACACATCTGTGCTTACATATCTCTCTCTACACACACACACACAGACACACACACACAGACACACACACACACACACACACACACATACACACACACACACACACACACACACACACACACACACACACACATGTATATATATATACACACATACATACGCATACACGGATATAGAGAAAGTTTCTTTATTTTACTTCAGTAAGATTGTTGGCAAACCGTAAATAATTTTTATGTTTTGTCACGGAATAAATGCACATTTGCTTTTCACATTTTATTCAAATAAATGACAGGCTTTTAAGAAGCTCTCCATTGTAAGAGACGAGGGAAAATGTGGAATACTTCTTTGATCTTTTTTATGAGTATAAAAAAATATATTTCTTCACGTCATTCTTCAGATATGTTCAACTGCGTAATATATATATCGGATGTATTCTTTTGCATTACGCATCGATGCTTAGATTTTTTTACAGTGATAAGTATACACTCTCATGAGAGCGCTGTGACTGAGGTGTGTGATAAAACGTGATGTTATAAAAGGAAATTTATTGGACGTAAGTAACTTGATCAAGAAATAAATGAACTGACCATAATGAATGCCAAACCTACCAATATTCCACTACAACATTTGTAGGACTTATTGGTTTTTGGTACAAAAATATAGAACCGGAATTGACATATTTTGTTTTCTTAGACTAAATGCCGGATCATATACATATATACATTTATACACACACTCGTTGTTCAAAGAATTAATTGCTACATGTGGTGGGGGTTATTTATACCATCAGAAATAATCAGAGTGTAAGCCACCTTAGCACTCACCACACATAGTACTAATACATGGTGCTGTGGATCGGTTAGGCAAGTATAACGCATTGTTATAATAAATTATATATATATATATATATATATATATATATATATATATATATATATATATAGGAAAATGTTCAAGACCCTGACGGCAGAGCTCAAGCCTATTACCTACTCTACTACCCTAAGTATTGAGTACGCTGGTGCGTCATGGTCCACCTGGTTCCTTACCACACTTCCTTCCTTATATATATATATAGTGAAAGAGTGAAGAATAACATGGTCAACAGTACAAAAAGGGTTTTATTTACAGTATTAACAATTGTTTCATTGATTAGGATGTCTAAAGATGGCTAATCACTCGAAGTTGTGTCACTCAACCTTAAATACAGTGTATGCCTAATCAAATCATCGGAATAACTGACAAAATTACACACGGTGTTTGTATTTATACTACGGAGAATTCAAATAACAACATCAATAATAAAGAAAGAAAAAGAAAAAAAAAAAGCAAAAAGAAAAAAAGAAAAAGAAAAAAATAATAATAAAGAAGTTAGAATGAAGATGATAAAAAATAAGTAAAAAAATATATACGTGAAAAAATGAACATAATATGATTGTTGAAAATGGTGGTGGTGGTGGTGGTGGTTAAAGTTATAGTGGTGTGTAAGTATAAAGATGTGATGGGGGTATAAATACTATTAATATGAAAATAAATATTAAATATATACATATGTATTGGTTAAATCACAGATGGTTAGAGTAGGAAGAAAGAATATAATGATAAATAACATATAAAAGATAAATTAATAAATTAGGAGTTAGGTCAGAGGTATTTCATCTGATGAACGAAATCATATGTTTCTGTTAGAATCGTCCGACTTCGCGAAATAATATATAATGTGTCCCCCCAAAACACACATAATATATAGTGTGTCCCCCAAAAATGTATACACAAAAGCTGTGTATTTTAATAAATATTGCCTGTACAGGTAATGAAAGTGTGTATACATTTTTTTTTGGGGGGGGGGGGGGCACCCTGTGTATATATAATTATTTTTTTCTCATATATTTTCCCAATATTACTTTAAATTATAGTGTGGATTGGCAGTATCGGTAGAGGGTCGGACGCCATGCTTTGACGCATAGAGTTACGGCCCTTGCCATTCTGAGTTCAAATCCCGCCAAGGTTAACTTTCATCCTTACGGGGTCGATAAAATAAAGTACCAGTAATGCACTGGATAATTGCTGGCCTCGTGCCAAAAGTAGAAACAATTACTTTAAATTATACTGTATCAAATGTCAAATTATTATATGGTGAGTTAAATTATTTTACACTCTATTAAATTAGTTTAGGTTACATATAACGTTATGTTACGCTATCTCATATCGGGTTACATTATGTTATGTTATGTAGATACAATTATGTTATGTTATGTAATGTTACATTGCATTATTTAAGATCATATAGTAATGAAATAGAACGTGATATTATGTGTGATATATCATCCAATGATTTCTAATGTGCGGAAAGTAACAATTGGGTACATAGAACCTAGTACATACATCACCGGTATTAGCAATATTTTATCAATTTTGGAAAGATGAAAGGCAAGTTGACCCCATGAACAAGGGAGGTAATTCAGGTGTCTTTGATCTCGCAGATTTAATTTGTGTGTAAAATGCATGCGGTATGAGTTATGGGTTAATTATCTAAAAAAACTTAATCCCTTTGAATGAGATTGTTACCAATCAAGGAATGCAACTTTGTGGATGTAGATGCTTCTTTGCAGTCTGGCTTGTCAGCTATATTGTAAATATTTAAAATATCTATAATATTTAAGCTTTATCTAGTAATTTCCCAATACCTAAAATCTGAATATGTAAACTTTTTTTCATAAAATTGTTGATTGCATGTGTGGTATTTAGGGTGCAGTGTAATATTGTAATACTAAACTCTTTTTCAACAGATTACTATCTAGCATGGATGTGATGTGTTTAATTTTTGGGGGCCGTGGATAGGTATCAGAGAGGGATAGGAGCATGGAGAATCTAGTAAGTTTGGTGAGAAGGCATCTTGCGATGGGTGCTTCCAGTTGGAAAAGAGATGGGCCTTCTGATGTAAACAATGTGTAAAGATTTCCGTCTTGGAGTTTAGATATCTGACCTGGTTCTTTGAATCACAAAAACAGTCCATCTGACGGGCTTCTAAATAGTTTAAGTCTCCCTGATTTGACTCACAAGGATTGGGTCAGTTCCAGGCTTTGGTAAATGACATTTTCTCAAGCTGCCATGTTGTGGGTAGAACTCGGAATATAATGGTTACGAAGCGAACTTCTTAATCGTTCAGTCATGATGCGTCCACGATAGGGAAACAAGAACTGCGGATGCGGACAACTACATAAAATACATATATTTACAATAAAAGAGGCAAAAAAATATGAACCAACTTTCAAGAACATGAGACCGTAAGTGTCTAGAAATATAGAAAACATTATGGACCTAGTAACTTTATTATTCCAAACGAAAGTGGACTTATTGTAAAATATGAAAATATTCTAATGAAGAAATTGAAACTGTCGTGTTCTCAACAACAATACACATACATATACATATATACACGCATAATCACACACACACACACACACAAACATACACACACATACTCATACGCATATATATATATATTTGATTCATAATTGTTTCTACTTTAGGCACAAGGCCAGCAATTACCCAGTGCATTACTGGTACTTTATTTTATCGACCCCGTAAGGATGAAAGGCAAAGTCAACCTCGGCGGGATTTGAACTCAGATCGTAAAGGGACGTTCTGAGTTCAAATCCCGCCGAGGTTGGCTTTGCCTTTCATCCTTACGGGGTCGATATTTGATTCATAATGGTTTCTGATTTAGGTACAAGGCCAGCAATTTTGAGGGAGAGGAAAGTCGATTAGTTCGACTCCAGTGTGCGACTGGTACTTTATTTTATCGACTCTGTAAGGATGAAAGGCAAAGCTAACCTCGGTGAGATTTGAACTCAGAACGTAAATGGCCGTAACTCTATTTTACGAAGTATGGTGTCCAACGCTCTAACCATATATATTTCATTCATAATAAATAGTGATATACATTCACGCATATACGCTAAACAATGTGTGTAATGTATGTGTGTACGTGTATGCATCTGTACATGCGCGCGCGTGTGTGTGTGTGTGTGTGTGTGTGCATGTGTGTGTGTGTGTGTGTGTGTGTGTGTGTGTGTGTATGTGTGTGTGTATTTTAAGCTCGTAAATCCTATATCATTATCTATATATATACATCTACATTTACTACTTCCGGTTCCGTCGTATTAACTGTCGTTATTATCAAGAAATTCATTAACTCTGCTTCTAACTTATATATTCTATTAAATTATATTTACAAATGTCTACTGACATTATCTTTCTGTGCTGCCTTTTTATGAATAAATATTGTTCTCATACACTAACTTCCGGTTTTACTCTTAGTCTTATATTTTGTTCAAATGTCTCCTGACATACACTTCTGGTATTGTTGCTAATACAGTCTCTTTCCACAAACCTCCGCTTTCGTATTTTCTTAGCACCTTCCGATTTGGAAATATCACAGACTATCAAACAAGCTGACGCTGAGGGATGATGTGGATAGCTGCTTTTATTGCAGTTATTGTTATTGATGTTGTTGGAGTTCCGTCAGTTCTGACGACGATTATTGTAGTTGCTCGAACAACGGAACTCCACTCGTGAAATTAAAGTGCAAGTACTCTCAGGTCTTGAACAATCGTCACCCTGCACTTTTATTTGAATACGTGGGTCATGTTTATGATATGCTAGTGTTTAAACCTGGCATGGGTAACCTTTTTCGAGAAGTGGGCCGCATGAGATATGGCTCATGATCAGGTGGGCCGCAAGTGCTAATTTACATTCGTGCCCACATTAAAAAAAAGAGCGGTAACTCAGGTTGTTTTGATTTGTTTCTTCAGAATTTGTACACGTTGTTTTTCTCGATCGTAAAAATGATAGAAAGATAAATTACGACTGAAAAGTTGGGGTAAAAAAATCAGAAAGATTTCACTTAGGTGACTTAGGCGAACCATTCAGAAAGCTTCGTGGGCTGCAGGTTGCCCATGACTGGTTTAAAACCTTTTGATACCAACAGGCCAAAACCAGTTCTGGTATTTTAAAAGAAAACCACCAAATTTATAGGGTTTCTATTTAAATGGAAATCTTCCAACATAATTTTATATAAAAAACCATATCTTAAGATACTGTCTTATTCATGAAATAATGATTTTAGTAAATCCCACAGAATACTTTATAAATTGAATTAAATAGAGTGTATTTTATTAGAAATATATGGTCACGAAATGGTTAGAACATTAGTGACGTAAAGAAGGTCAGGCAGATATAAGTGGGAATAGAGTCTAAGTCTAGGAGTTGAATCCCCAGGAACTAAACATTTACTTGTCGATCTTCGTCAGTCACACTTACCTGTTAAAAGTATAGCCATTGGTAATTGCATTCCGATTTTTTGGTTGATTTTGTTCTGAAATTAAGACAATATATAGTAAAATAAACATAAATGTAGGCAAATAGAAACGGAGTACGAAACTACACATATACCAGTTTCATCGTGGTAGAATCATATTGGTCATTTAATATTTTGTTTTATTTTCCATTTCTGGGGGAGGGGGCTGTGCCCATGACCTGTGCAGACCTTCCGTGACCGATGACATTGTTACAGCCGATGTTCAGTTTAAATTGTTGCAGGTCAACTCCTACAGGAAAGCCATATGCAAGAAGAAAATTCCAGAAGAACGACATTCTGAGGAGTAAGGACTGTTTAGTGGACGGCCTGTGTGTGTGTGGACACAATATGAGTGAGGCGTGAGTGCCTGAGTAGAGGTGACACAAGGACAGCTAGCTCCAGGGAGTAGCGGTAACAAAGCAGAGGGGCGAGCGAGAGAGAGAGAGAGAGTACAACTGTGGGCCAGAGGCTGGGTGTATTTTTAGGTGTATTTTTGAGGATTGTAATAGTGGTAGAAAAGGATGAAAATGAGTGAGTGAGTGTGTGAGAGAGAGAGAAGGAAGGGGAGGAGGAATTTACGCAAATGCTGGACTGGTTAAATTATTTATCGATCTCGAGAGGACGAAAAACAAAGATGACCTCGGCGCAATTCGAACTCGGACCGCAAAATGCTGTAACGAAGATCTCAAAGCATTTTATCCGACGTTGTAACAATTCTGCCATTTTCCCTGCCTTCACAACACAACGTAAAACATACGAAGCTACTATTCACACACTCCAGAATCTCATTATCTCTGTAGTACAGCGTCATCCATAGAAAGCATCTCTTTACTGCGTTCTTTATATTACTGCTTTTCGAACCTATCAATTTAAATTATAAGTAATATAGCCATATATCACATACCCAGGAAATTACTTTCAACTACGAATGGAAACTTCGTTGGTTATATTCGGGTTGCAGACCAAATTAATCTCCTTGTTTTAGTGCCATTTATAAATCTTGACAGAGAACCTGCAAAGACAAAAGAATATTTTATATCTTAATGTGTTTATTGGTGAAAATGGTTGGCATATCGCACTTTCAAATGTTACTTACACCTTAGCGGAACAAAAACTTTGTTTTTATCTATGAAGCTTAACATCAATCTGAAAGCTTAATATTTAGTATTATAACAGTGCTATAATATCGATATCAATAGCGATCTGCATTGGATCTCCGTCAGTTCGATGAATGTTTCAGTTGTTGAGAAACAGAACAGCTTACTTGTGAAATTATCGTGAAAGTGACCGAGCATCTTCATATCCACGTGCACCTTTAACGTAGTTTCAGAGAGATTCAGTGAGACAGTATGTAATAAGGTTGAAGCTTTGAATTATAGGTACAGCTTGTGAAATTAACGTTCAAGTGGCTAAGCATTTCATAGACACGTGTATCCTTAACTTAGTTATCAAGTACAACCCATTTCTGCTCGTTGAATGGACTGGAGAAACGTTGGCCAAAATCTTGAGTAGAGTTATGGGCCGGAAATAATTTATAACGGTCTCCTTGTCCTCGTCTTTCCTCTGCGTGCCAACCTCTAAAATCCCAAACGGGGAGTACCATGAAAAAGACTGTGCCAAAACAGGGAGAAATGTGGCAAACATGGGGAGATTTTACATAATGAAAGCTATTCCCATTTTCACAAAAGAAGACATCTCTCACCAACCCCAAAAGCTATTGCAAATCTCCCCGTCGAACGCGGATAGTTAACAGGTCTTACACGTAAATTTCACGAGTAAGCTGTTTCTTTGATCATACGACTAGAATAATTACCAATTCCATTGGCAACCTAAACCTACCATCCAACAAATTTACTGGGGACAGACCAGCAATTCCCTCTTTATCTTTACCTTCCTTTCCAAGACAAACTTGAAAAAATATCTAACGATTTCTACTTTAGTCACAATTCTTAGAAAGAGGATGTCGATTACTTCAATCCCTGAACGTGACTGGTACTTCAACAACGGTGAGTCCGCAGACAAACCAATTAAAGTTTGAAGTAAAGCGCTGGAAATTAATAATTAACTCCCCTTCCTTACATACACACAGAAACAAAGAAATATACATGTTACCACCGACAACATCGAAACTACTACCACGTCCACCATCATTATTATCAACCCTTACCCATTACTATCCTCCTCCTCCTCTTCCTCCTCCTCCTCCTCCTCCTCCTCCTCCTCCTCCTCCTCCTCCTACTACTACTACTACTACTACTACTTATCCTCATCCTTTTCATTATCCTCCTCCATTTTATCATCAACAACAATTACAACACCAACAACTACAATAGCTACTACAGCAGCGTGAAACAAAACTATTTTGCTGCAGCAGCAGTAACACTAGTAGCAGCAGCAACAGCAGCAAAAGCAGCAGCAACAGCAGCAGCAGCAGCAGCAGCAATAGCAGCAGCAGAAGTAGTAGTAGTAGTAGTAGTAGTAGTAGTAGTAGTAGTAGTAGTAGTAGTAGTTTAACCGAAGCCAACCTCTCCACCACCATCAACACAATAGCAGCACTACCTTCTGGCTTAGCGAATAGGCGTGTAAAATTGTTAAGTATAAATCTTCATATGTAAGTTGAGACAGCGAAAATGTACGAAGTGTTGAGAGAACAATAAGAATAGGCCTGAGGTCACTGAAAAACCAGTTTACATAATGTGTAAATAATGTGCTATGCCATGTGCTGTGGATCCTGATCTCCTAGTGTAAACTTGGTCGTGCCAATCCCTCTCCAAGCAGAACACTGCAGATTACTTCTAGAGAAATAGTGGGAAAGAGAGTTAGAGGAAAATTTGACCCCAGTACTCGATTCCGAAAGTATGAAATGCAAAGAAATGAGTGCAAAGAACTGGAATGAATATCACAAAGCATTTCATCCGAGTTTTAATGAATATGCTAAGTGGCCGCCTATTTACATAATATACTCACATGGAAATATACATGATATACATATACTTAGAATACAATAATCCTATTATATTTATGTTAATGCTTCGATATGTATATTTATTACCGAAAAAACTCATCGCATTGGAAGAGCCGTGCTGTGTTGTCTCAAACATCTCTCTGCTTATCGTGTTAGACAGTCCAGGAGCAGGTCCGTATCCCGGATCTGCTTAACCACTCAGGTGTTACAATTAAACAGACTAAAAATCAATATATCGGCGCGAGTTTGTGTCATTTACTCCGTAAAAAGTGGCTGATTATTCCAGAAGGTTCAGATACCTCTAATGTGGTTCGCATGAAGATTCAGCCTAACACAAATACGACTGTGAGGAGTGTTTTACGTTGATGAAGTCCACAGTTGATAGGATGTTAAGGATTATACTGCTGATGAGATTTTGAAAATTGTTCTGTTCATCAAGATGTTCTATTCACAAAATAAAGCAGTCGTCTCGGATTCTTTTCCAGTTTTATTTTATATAACAACTAAATCCATCCCTATAAATTTGTGAGGATTGTTCGTAGATTTTTAATTTCCATAGCTGTTCTTGATTGTTGTCGGGAAGTTGTTTCATCGAACATGAAATCTCAAAAAAAAAAAAAAAAATTGAAGACAATTTATGATGAATGTTCTACCTTATAAGGAAGTAAGTCTAGCCATTGTTTAATAGCTTCGATTCCGTAATCGTGTGGCATGTTTCTATATAAATTCACATCATCAGTTTTGAGGTTTGGTATTTTCTCTTGTTAGCCCTTTTCGGTGTCATAGAGAGTCTCTGATTTCTCTTTTGTCAAAGTTCCTGTCTGCATTTAATCCATGATTGGATTATCTTTCATAAGTAGGATATTCGAGTTGTGTTGCATGAAGAGTGTCAGTATAGGTTTCCTCGTTGTTGATTTTTGTTTTCTTCAAAGCGGCATTTTCTGAGCTGTATTCTTATATAAATAGTTCTTCATAGTTTAAGAACCAGTTTTAGTTTTTCTCCAATTTTCGAAATGAAATCAGTTTCCCGTTCTCACATTCTTGTTTCCATAGTTTATAAAGCAAGCTAATAGATTTCCATCGTAATTTGTGCAGATTTCAATTTCCATTTGTTTATCAACATCTTCATAGTTTTGTTCATTTGGGTTTGCTCTTAGTTCGATTTCATTTCGTATTTATTCAAGAGGCAGATTATGTGATCTTAATCCCTCATTGGTCGGTTCGAGAGGTACGTTCCTCAGTAATATCACTGGAGTTAAGTTTATCCAGCGTTTATTGATCTCTGCCTTGTTTTGTTCTATGTCAGGGCACTCTTGAGTGCTATTGGTAGCATGTAACCCAGTGCAACCTGTCGCACGGTAAGTGACTAAATCGGCAACCCTACCAATTTTACTTGGTGAAGAGGGTGATTTTGGACACTCTGCAGGACAAAAATCAAAACCTGACAAAGGGCGGAAGAACTCATAAGCCATCAGAAGTCAACGGCCATCTAAAAAAAAAAAAAAAAAAAAGTAAAACATCCTGCCAAATCAATGGGTGGCAGTAGTTCCAGCTGTACGCATCGAAAGACTGGCGTAGTGATTCTGAGAACAATGCGGCTTTGCAGATGATCAATAGAAAGGCACTCCCGCTCAAGTTAGAAGAGAACTGTTGACCTTCAGGAGAAGCAGTGATCCCTGATTGTATTCAGCAACCGAAACAAATATGAAGTACACCAGATCCAATGCTCCTAGGGGCGGCTCTGGTTCTTTTAATTTGCGAATGTAAACTCGGCCAGATTAGATTAGATTATATTGTTATTATTCTTTTGCACTTTGAAGAATAAGAATTTCCTTAGGTTAAGGCTTTTAGACCATATATAGCTTATTCGACATTTTATAAGTGAAGTAGCCTTGGAAGTAATTTCAGAAGGTTCTGTAAATGACGCATTATCCTTCATTGGTTATATTCCAACGATCGCTTCTATACTTTTGCATAGTTTTTCTATGTTATTGTAGATTTGGCTATATGTTTGTATTCTTCATCTTTCGTATGTTTTCCAGTGAATTCATGCCCAGTTCTTCAGTTAGGGTATATAGTTTTTTTACAGATTTCTTTTAGTTCATCGAGGGTTTCCTCATCTATGTTTTTGTCCGATTTTTCTATTTTAGGTGGCATTTTCAAAGATTTGCATATAGATAAATTACACACACGTATATATATATATATATATATATATATATATACACATATATGTGTGTGTGTGTGTGTGTATATGTATATAAAGTGTTCTATTAATACATACGCACACACACACACATACACCCCCGCCCTCATATATATATATATATAGAGAGAGAGAGAGCGCGATTCACAAAAACAATTTGTATACAAAAACTTTGTTTAGAATTAAAATTTTCAATTCAGGTTTACTTGTCGGTAATAGGAAGTAAATTAAATTATCTATCTATCTATCTATCTATCTATCTGTTTGTATGTGCATACACACACCCATGCACACACACACACACACACACACACACACACACACACACACACACACACACACACATACACACACACACATACACACACACACACACACACAGACACAGACACACACACACACACACACACACACACACACACACACACACACACACACACACACACACACACACACACACACATGTGTATATTTATATATTCTTACATACCAATTAGTTTGAAATTTCATATTCAAAAAACATCAATTTTGCTAACAGCATTTGTTACAATATCGATTCCGCGTGGAAAATCCTTACCGTACTGTTGAAATATCATTTCCTCTCTCGCAGGCCTGAGGTCCCTTACATAGAAGTACTTGTGTAATCGATATAATCGACTTAGGATATGTATGTATACACATACACATTCACTTATACACACACACGTATACACGCCCATATCTATATATGCATTATATATATATATATATATACATATATATATATATATATATACACACACACACATATATATATATACACACATACACACATATATATATATATATATATATATATATATATTTATAAATGTATATATATATATTTATATATATATATATATATATGCATTTACATACATACATACACACACACATACATACGCATACACTCGTATTATTTTTCAGTAAATGCAGAGACTCACAGGAAAACATTCAAAACAATAATTTTTTCCCTCTACTCAACTAATGTTTTGTTTTGTTGATGAAATGTAAGTGCTATTGAAATATGGAATAATTGCTACGAGCATATATTGCCAACTTGTTATTATTTTTTTGAGGAAACATTTGACATGAATATAAAAGAAAAATTTAAATCTCAAAAATGTTTTAATGATACGTGTCAGATGGAAGTGGGACAGCAATATTTATTGGGAAAAGTCTTATTATTTTGTGTTCTTTCATTATTTGCGTATTCATATTAAACAAGATTTTTCTTTTTTCAAAGGGCGAACAAACATCCTGGGAATAATCTAACATTTTCTAGAAAATATTACGCACTTCCTACGAATAAAAAGTTTAATTTAAATAAATAAAAACACAGACATATGTGTGATGTTATAAACTGAAACACGAATTGGTAAATCCATATTTTAAAAAATGACATATTCATCTGATACACCAAAGTTCACAGTATGAAATATTGGTTTCTTATATAGGCACAAAGCCCGCAATTTGGGGGGAAAGTGCGTGACTGGTGCTTTATTTTATCGACCCCGTAAGGATGAAAGGCAAAGTTAACCTCGGCGGGATTTGAACTCAGTCTTGTATGAAATAATAAAAATAATTCTTTCTTTATTGGCCTCTAGAGCTGAAAACCAAGAGAAAATACCTTCACACAAGGACAGTAGGGATTGATATATAATCAATTAAAACAACTGAATTCCCTAATAGGGTAAGTATCATCCAGGGGTAGTTTAGGAACTACCCTAATCCCTAAGGGTACTGTAAAAAGTGCCCCCTCCTCTCTGAACTCTCCAGCGTTCAGGCGCATGCTCAGAGTAGGCCTATTCCCTCGAGCCCTCCGCTCTTCATTCATCTACGTTTTAACAAATGTACTGGAGGAAAGGCAGCATTTCTCATTCCACCATCTCCTTCCTTTGCAAGTGGAACTTGAAAAAGTCGATGAGGGATTGATCGAAGAGGAAAGTGTCTGTCTTCAGTCCCTTTAGTCGCGTTCATCACCAAAACCACCAGAGAGAGGAAAACTACCCGTCCTTCTCGACCAATTCCAGTTCTTATCCACGTGGAAGATCAAACCAGATCACGAATAATTTAGCCGGTCCGCAGGAGTGGCTCGAGAGTTAGCACATAGAGAAGGGAAGGAAAGGACATCCCTGACGAACAGAGCGCATGATCTGAAACAGTTTCGTTAGGTGGCCAGTTACTTTGGCCACCAAGTTGATGCCACTGTACATTGAAACGACCCAGGCCCTGAAGACCGGACTGAAAAAGGCCACCTTGAGGACAGCTTCCATCTAACAATGGTTGACCCTATCTAAAACTTTAAATTGATGACAATCAGAGCCCCCACCGAAATCAAGGTTTACTCCCTACCTTCTATAAGATGTTTAGCTTGAGGTAGAGGTTGGTATGTATAGATCATCTTCTCCGGCTAGACTGTTTACAACAAGCGGCACCTTGTTTACTAGCACCTTGGCCAAAATCCTAATCTCTGTGTTGAGACAAGTTAAGGGCCGGAAGTTTTTAATTATGCTTGGTTTGTTGTCGGATTTTATACCCCAGTCAAGTGTCACTTAACTAATGTGCTAATATATATATAAAATATTTATACTCTGCTTTGTATTGAGTACCTTACTTACTGTGGTTACCCCCGATTGAACCCGGGATAAACTTATATATATATATATATATATATATATATATACACACATACACATACACACACACACACACACACACACACACACACACACACATATATATATATATACACACACATATATATACACACACACACACACACACACACACATATATATACCTACATATATCGAAAGATAAACAGACTGAGAAAAAGAGAAAGAGAAAGAGAATCGACTCCACTACAAGCATTAATTCAATCCCGAAAAGATGAAAAAAAATGTTGACCCCGGTGAGATTTGAACTTGGAGAGCAGGAGGCTGGACTGACTACCGTTAGGCATCCTATCCGATGCACTCACGATTTAGTCAATTCGCAGCTTTTTTCTGCCTAAGATACCATCTGGAACACAGCCAAACACCTACGTTGTTTGGCAAACTTTCCAGTTCATTTATAATAACGATTCCATTTATCTCCCCCTTTTCACCAACAGTATAACACAGCGAGAACTTTAGGAAAAAATTCTTTTATTCTTCTTATTTGTTTTTTACTGGTTTCAGTTATTAGTTTGCGGCCATGCGGAGGCACTGCTTTGAGTTAGTTTATTATATCGACTCTAGTATTTAATTTTTCAAGTCTGGGATTTATTTTATCAATCTCCTTTTCGTCGAACTGCTACGTTACGGGATATAAACACGACCACAGACTCAAACGTAAAGATAGACACTACTCCGCACACACGAAGGTTTCCGTCTGTTAAATTCCACTTACGACGCATTGGTCAACATGAAGTTATAGCAGAAGACAGTTTCTTAAGGTACCACGTAACGAGTCTGAACCCAGAACCACCTGGTCTCCACACGACCATATGAAGCAATTTGAACTGTCAATTAAAAAAAGGTTATCTGGAGAGGAGTCGCAATTTTTATGGCCTCCATGAGCAGACTTGCTAACCTCTAAAAACCCAAATGGGGAGTTCCACGAAAAAAGTGCCCCAAAACGAAGAGAAATGAAGCAAAATGGGGTGATTTTACATAATAGAGCTATACCCATTTTCACTAGAGAAGACATCTCTCACCAACCCCAAAGTGGGTGGGAGATCTCCCCGTCGGACGGCGAGAGTTGACAGATCTATCTATGAAGGGTGATATTCGTAGTGTTAAGCCGCGTGTCATGGACGTAGCATGGCCGAACGGCTAAGAGGTTCGCTTCGCAATCATTAAACTGTGTGGTATCTTAGGTAAGTGCCATTTAACATAGCCTCAGTTCGACCGCAGACATTGTGGCTGAAACTGATTGAACAGAAAGTGTTTGGAAACCCATTGGATGGATTGTATCTAATATTGTATTGATGGATGGATTGTATCCAATATTATCACATATTGATACGCAGAATCTTCCTGAGAATTAAGTTAAGGGCATACATATCTGTGCAATGATTTGTCATGCGCTAATTTCACGTGCTGGCTGTTCAGTAGATCGAAAAACCGGAACACTCATTTTTGAAACTGACGGAGGTCCATCAATGAAACAAGTGGCGTGTTAGTAGTAGCAAACTCGATAATCATTCTAAGTTCAACACCAGGCACTTAAAAAGCACATGGTTTAGTTGTTAGGATGCTCGACTCACGTTCGATTTCTGGCGCAAGTCATTTTATTTCATGTTACTCTTGTCCACTCGCCTGGAAAAATATGAGTTGTACCTGTATTTCAAAGAGCCAGTCTTGTCACACACTGCCACGCTGAAATGCCCAGCCACTTGCGCGTTAATTTCATGAGCAGGCTGTTCCGTTGTTCAGAGGTTCATGACACATATATTTCTGCTCTACCAGACTCATAGTTTATTTTGATACTACTTTTAACCTTTCCCTGACAGTATTTCTAATCAAATATCCTTTATTTCAATTAAATAATGAAGAATTTTGAGGGATTTACTTAAATTATCAATATTTGATTACTAAGATAGTAACTTAGCTGAAAGAAAAGTGAAAGATAGGAAGA
>OZ024747.1:26207295-26217295 GCA_964016885.1 Eledone cirrhosa | reverse complement strand
CTCAGAACTCATATGGTCCTTGAAAGACAAAAACATTAAATATACCATCTTTTGGAAGAAGGTTTCTTCTGCGTCGTCATACTTGAACAGCTCTCTATCTAAAATCTGCAATCTCTGCCTAAATGAAAAATTTACCATTATCTCTAATCTAGATTCTATAATAAATAGACGAACTGACTTGTTTTCTATCTGCTTGCATAAATTCCATAAAACATTTCACAAAGTATACAGCTAATATTCAATTCTTTATCAATTTAGAATCTTTTTCTCAAAGGCACATATACATACACCTCTTTTAAAATATACCCATCTTCCTACCTCTGAAATACACTCTGTAATACTTGTTTACTCATTACCCTTACTCTATTTTCACCTTGTAAAATCCTTCGTAAACATATACATTTATTTTGACGCCAGATTATTCATCCTTAATTCATTATTTTTTTCTCCCTATCATCTAACTCATTCTCAATACACATTAACTCTTTCTTCGCACATATTATCAATTCCTTCAATATACAAACCTTAACTTCACATTATTTTTCTCAAATCCTTCAATACACAAACCTTAATAATTTTTTTTCTCTTCGTTAATTTTCAAATTTCCATAACACTTGTAAACATACACACTTTTTTTTTTGACGTTAGAATATTCATCCGCAATTCATTATTTTATTCTCTCTATCATCAAACTCATTATTCTAAATACATATTAAATCCCTCTCCTTCGTCGCACATATTTTTCCCTTCGTTAATTTTCAAATTCTTTTAATTTATACATTATCTTCCAACGGTTTTCAACCTGTCTATGTAAAAAAATATACCTTTCTCAGTTATAAAAACTATCTCTCTCTCTCTATCACCCATCTCTCCTCCTATCTCATCCTTCCTCATTATATTCCTCCCTCTCATCTCACCTTCACTCTCATCTCCTCCTCTTTTTTTCATACTTTCCACCCACCCCCTCTAAATAAAATATTTTTCCCAATATCACACATCAATCTAAAACTACTTCTCATATGTTGATTTAAAACTGCACTATCCACAAGTGTTTTTTAGCCTTCATATCATGTCCTCCTGTTTTATCTGATGAAAACACAAATATTATTGCATGATGATGTTTGTTTTTGAAATGCGCATAATAAAATACATGGAACTCCTTTAACCATCTTTTGTTCTTATATATATATATATATATATATATATATATATATATATATATATATATATATATTATATATATATATATATATATATTATATATATATATATATATATATATATATATATATATATATTATAATTACAGGAGGCCAAATATGTTGAATTTCCTTTGTTATATATTTCTGCAAATACTATGTACATTTCAGTGGCCAGGTTGCATAAGAACCTGATATCATCTTCAGGTGTAAATTGCGTAATAGATGTATAACAACGGAATGATGGTAAATTCTATGGGAACAAGCAAAGAAAAAAACAGAAGAGAAAAGAAGCGTGTTTATGCTTTTCACCTAGAGACGAACGGAGCTGTATGTTGATATACTTCGCCGTCTATCTCTCTCATATATGTACGTATATGTGGGTGAGTGAGTGTGTGTGTGTGTGTGTGTGTGTGTGTGTGTGTGTGTGTGTGTGTGTGTGTGTGTGTGTGTGTGTGTGTGTGTGTGTGTGTGTGTGTGTGTGTGTGTGTGTGTGTGTGTGTGTGTGTGTGTGTGTGTGTGTGTGTGTGTGTAGGTGTGTGTGTGTTCACAAAACAAGAATATATATATATATATATATATATATATTGTTGTATGTAGAAACTAAGAAGTCCTGATTTAATCTTAAAATTGGTTGGGTTATTTGGTGAGAGAAGTGATGAGAGATTTGATGGCAAAATAAATGAGAGAATTAGTGGAAGATTTGCTGGGATATTTGGTGGAATATTTATTGAGAAAATCGCAAAACATTACAAGAGATTCGCTACCATTTACTTGGATTGTTCAGCTCTTAAAGAGTCAAAAGTTTAAAACTGGAAGGAAAAACAAAAACAAGAAACAAGAAAAAAAAATCCGTATGAATCTCAAGCTAACCAATAACGCCAATGGATAAGATAAAGAAAAGCAGCAAGTGATAAACTAATAAAGGAATTCAATCCGCAAATAAACTATTCTTTAAAGAAACATGTTGTTAACGCAGCCATTTTGTCCACAACAAATATTAACTTTGTGGGTTTCATTATTTCACTTTTACTCTATTTAAATTTACCAATATCAATGCCGAGAGCATGCGTGTTGAAAGCATATATTATGAAAAAAAATGCTTCTCTACAATATGCTACAAATTATATATATATATCATATAAATTTAATAACAGCTATTGTTTATATCACCATCGTCATCATAATCATATCACGGTGTTTTGTGTTCTAGCATACATACATAGATGTATATATAGATAAATAGATAAATAGATAGATAGATAAATAGTTAGATAAATAGATAGATAGATAAATAAATAAATAGATATATAGTTTGATAGATAGATAGATAGATCGATATCTTTCTTTATTTGCCACAGGGGCGTACAAAAATGGGACATTACAATACGTGATGGCGGGGATTTTACATAAAAATAACTTTAACATTAATAAATAACAATAAACTATATACAAGGCCAGCAATTACCCCAGTGCATTACTGGTACTTTATTTTATCGATCCCGTAAGGAAGAAAGGCAAAGTTAACCTCGGCGGGATTTGAACTCAGAATGGCAAGGGCCGTAACTCTATGCGTCAAAGAATGGCGTCCGACCCTCTACCGATACTGCCAATACACCGCACCAATAAACTATATATAATAAAATAACAATTGAAATCCCCAATAGGGGGGAGATAGATAGATAGATAGATAGATAGATACATACATAAAAAAAAAAAGATATATAGATAAGCAAAATTCTGTTGTTGGAGTGCTCGACACAAGATCGTATGATTGTGTGTTCAATACCTGGCGGTGCGTTGTGTCCTTCAGCAAGACACTTTCTTTCACCTTACTCCCGTCCATTCAACTAAAAGAAAGTGAGATGTACGTGTAATACAAAGGACCAACCACGGCAAACAGAGTGTCGCACTGAACACCCCGGAGAATTACCCCGGAGAATTACGTTGTGTACTCGTGTCTGAGGAATGATCACTCACTTACATGTTAATTTCATGAGTTGGCTATCCCGTTAACCGTCAGCGGCGTATCCTATTCCATATATGTTTCTGTGAATTTACATAAAATGTTACCTGAATGGCAGGATAATTCTTCCTGTGTGTATTACGTTGTTATGTGGCTCCCCCTATTTATTTTAAATCTGTCTACGACAGAGTCGTTAGGACGTTTGTTTATTTTGCTAGAAAAGACAGGTTACAGGCCACCAAACTTCACATTAAACCAATGATGTAGCATCTCTGTATATATAACAGAAAATAGTAACCTAAGTAAACATAAAAGACAGCCGAACTCCCACTGTCATCGCCTCCATCTCTCTCGCCCTCCCCATCTCTCCGTATGGTGAGCATATTCGATATTTGTTCCAAATCTGAACAATTTGAGTTCAAATCCCACTGAGGTCCACTTTAGCTGTCACTCTTTCGGGGACGATAAAGAACGTAACAGTTCGGTACTGGTGCTACCCTCTCTCTCCTTCTAGCTGTCACATCATGTATGTTCCGTTGCATGAAGGAGGCGAGAGGGTAGGGATGGTGCATGTTTCTGTTTGCGTCAGAATGACCAATTAAACCCTTAGCGAGACTATGGTACACTACCAAGTCATACTCAATTGCGAGTGACGGCTATAGTAGTTGTAGTAAATTTCTCTCTCTGCCCTCGCTCACCCTCCCCCACCCCATCTCTCTCTCTATATATAGACATATCTATGTATATACATACACACACATGTATATATATATATATATGTGTGTGTAAATGAAGTAATTCCGTCGGAAAAGTCCATGAAAAAAGAGTGCTCTATGTAGGCAACAGAGCTTAATTGTTATTATGTAATAAACAACATAAGGCAATTATTCCATTTACCAGTGGTTTCTTAAAAGCAAAAGGTTTTGCTTTCAATCCTCAGAATGAAAAAATCCTGGTTTGTTTATTGAATTTGGATTTTAAAAACAAAAATGCAATCTATATGAAAGTGAGGCTGGAGAAGGAAGAAGGAAAGGAAAAATAAAATAAAACTACACATGCAAACACTCACACAAAAACACAAAAGCATACATACACACACATACATATATATATATATATATATATATATATATACATATACATATATACATATACACATATATATATATAAAACATACACTTATATACACATACACATACATACACATATACACATACAAACATTCATACATACACACACACACACACACACACACATATACACACACATATATATATATATATATATATACACACATACACATACACATATATATATGTGTGTACAAGCATACACATACACAAACATAGCCATATACACACACATATATACATACATACATTCACACAATCATACATATATACACACGTACATACATACGCATACATAAATGCACTCCTCTACATATTCACACACGCAAATAAATATAAGAAAAAATATATATATTAAAAATGTTTGACACCGTTACATAAGGCAGCTAACTGGACAGACACGCGTGGTAAGTAATACACACAAATGCACGTATACATACGTACGAAATAGTAAACACATACACACACTCTCACACATAAATATACATATACAAATACATAAACACACACATACACATACATGCACAAACATGCACACGTATACAATACATACACACACATACGTATATGTAATTATATACACACACACACACATATATATATATATATATATATAAATGTAAACGCACACACTCTCACACACATATATACGTATACATACACACACATATACATACATAGCTAAACAATTATACACATACAAAACATATATATCATAAACACGCACAACCAAATACAAACACACACACACACACACACACACACACATACATATATAAATACACACGCACACACACACACACACACACACACACACACACACACACATATATACACACACATATATATATATATATATATATATATATATACATATATATATATACATATATACACATATATACATATGCATACACATACACACACACATACATGTGTGTATGTGTAAAACTCAGTCTTAGATAATTCATATGAACCTTACATATACGTATATATAGTAGTAAAGTAATAAAGCAACATAAGGCAATTATTCCATTCACCAGTGGTTTCTTAAAAGCAAAAAATTTTTCTGTCAATCTTCAGAGTGAAAAAAACCTGGTTTATCCACATATACATACATATACACACACACAAATTTATACATATATATACACATACACATACACACACATACATATATATATATATATACATATATACATATATATATATATATACACACAAATATACATACACATACACATAGGTATGTGAAGGGCAAGGCAAAAAGAATATATGGGGGGGGGGGCATAAGAGAAGGTAAAATATAAGGGGAGGTAAGGGAGAAAAAAATAAGTAAATATACAAGAGTACAGAACGTAGAATCAGCAAAATAAAAACCGTAGCAGAAGTAAAGAGCAGGGAAGGAGTTCAAGGCGGTTGATTTCTCATAGGAGTGTCAATCCAGTTACAGATCAGATGCGATTTCAGATGAGGACAGCATCTGAAGATCTCAGTCTTTGAGTTAAGGCAAGCGGAATTAGACCTCATTAATCTAATTAGTGATATCAAATTTCGTAAGTACAATAATAACTTTCAAACTAAACTTTCTAACGATATTTCTAATTTTAGAAATTCTACAAACACTTTCGTTCTTTCTGATAAAACTAAAAACCTCTTTAAAGTTAATAGTACTTTGTATAACCAACTTTTAACTAATAGTATTACCAATAAATATCAATTAACTAATAATAATACCTACAATACTATCAATAAAGAAGCTAAAGAACTAGCTAGTTCTTTACAAATAGATAACCGGATTGAAAGCTTAGCTAAGCGTAAAGAATATATTACCCTTAAAGACCATAAATTGGACTTTACTAATCGACCTAGTTGTAGATTGATTAACCCGGCTAAATCCGAGGTTGGCCTTGCAAGTAAGAAAATCTTAAGAAAAATAATTCTCCAAATTAGAACTAACACTGACCTATCACAGTGGCTAAATACTTCCTCTGTTATTTCTTGGTTCAATAATATACAAGGTAAAAATAAGTGTAGATTTACCCAATTTGATATTGTCGATTTTTACCCTTCTATTACTGTTTCCTTATTAACTAATGCCTTAGATTTTGCAAGACCCTTCATTAATATTTCTAAATTAGAAGAAGACATTATCTTTCATGCTAGAAAAACTTTACTTTTTACTAATGATAATATTTGGGTTAAAAAGTCAAACCCTGAAAACTCTTTTGATGTTGCAATGGGTTCATATGACAGTGCGGATGTGTGTGACTTAGTAGGATTATTCCTTCTCCACACCCTCAAAGAGAAATTTCCGTCCCATAATATCGGTTTATACCGTGATGACGGATTAGCAGTTTCTCATACCACCAACGGCCATAACCTTGATAAATTCCGTAAAGATTTAATCAATACTTTTGCTAATATTAACCTTAAAATTACTATAGATACGAACCTTACTAATGCTAACTTTCTTGATATTAATCTTGATCTACTTACTGCCTCTTTTAAACCCTATCATAAACCTAATGAAAATCTTAGGTATATACACAAAGAGTCTTGCCATCCCCCTATAGTTTTTAATAATCTTATTCCTAACATTAGCCGTAGGATTTCTACCTTATCTTCGTCTATAGACATTTTTAATAAAGCCGCCCCTTATTATAATAAAGCCCTTAAGAACAGCGGTTTTACAGAAAACATTTCTTATTTACCTACTCCCCCCCCCTAAAACTAACCACAATAACTGGAAAAGGAAGATTATTTGGTTCACACCCCCCTTCTCTCTAACTGTCAAAACTAATGTAGGAAGGAAATTCCTTGAACTATTAGACAAACATTTTCCTCCTAATCATAGATATTATAAGATATTTAATAGGAACGTAGTTAAGATCAGCTACTCTTGTTGCTCTTGTTGAAGTCCAAAATCACCAGTTCAAACCGTACGAGAATAAATCCAGGATGCAGTTGCAGGAAGCCGGATGAATGCCCAGTGCAGGGTAAATGTAACACCAAATCTGTCGTTTATGAGGCTAAGATAACACCAGTAATCAACAACCAGCCAGCCAGGAGTGAGCGATATGTCGGTATGACCCAGGACAGGTTTAAAACCAGATTTTACTCACATGTCGCTTCTTTTAAGCACACCGATAAACGAACATCAACGGCCCTCGCAAGTAAGGTGTGGGAACTCAAGGATAGTAGCATCCCGTACCCTATTGATTGGTCTATATTAGACCATTCGAGGGAGTACCAAAGGGGCACAAAGAATTGTTCTTTGTGTACCACAGAAAAGTATAGGATTTTGCTAAACTTGAGAGCCACTTCCGCTTGCCTTAACTCAAAGACTGAGATCTTCAGATGCTGTCCTCATCTGAAATCGCATCTGATCTGTAACTGGATTGACACTCCTATGAGAAATCAACCGCCTTGAACTCCTTTCCTGCTCTTTACTTCTGCTACGGTTTTTATTTTGCTGATTCTACGTTCTGTACTCTTGTATATTTACTTATTTTTTTCTCCCTTACCTCCCCTTATATTTTACCTTCTCTTATGTCCCCCCCCCCCATATATTCTTTTTGCCTTGCCCTTCACATACCTATGTGTATGTGTATGTATATTTGTGTGTATATATATATATATATATGTATATGTATATATATATATATATGTATGTGTGTGTATGTGTATATATATGTATAAATTTGTGTGTGTATATGTATGTATATGTGGATAGACCAGGTTTTTTTCACTCTGAAGATTGAAGGAAAAATTTTTTGCTTTTAAGAAACCACTGGTGAATGGAATAATTGCCTTATGTTGCTTTATTACTTTACTTCTATATATACGTATATGTAAGGTTCATATGAATTATCTAAGACTGAGTTTTACACATACACACATGTATGTGTGTGTGTATGTGTATGCATATGTATATATGTGTATATATGTATATATATATGTATATATATATATATATATATATATATATATATAATATAAGATCAAAAGATGGTTAAAGGAGTTCCATATATTTTATTATGCGCATTTCAAAAACAAACATCATCAAACAATAATATTTGTGTTTTCATCAGATAAAATAGGAGAACATGATATGAAGGCTAAAAAACACTTGTTGATAGTGCAGTTTTAAATCAACATATGTTGATTTAAAACTGCACTATCAACAAGTGTTTTTTAGCCTTCATATCATGTTCTCCTATTTTATCTGATGAAAACACAAATATTATTGTTTGATGATGTTTGTTTTTGAAATGCGCATAATAAAATATATGGAACTCCTTTAACCATCTTTTGATCTTATGTTATGCATACTCCAGTCCCACAAACTGTAGAGTGCTTCTTATCCGATATCTGCATTGCTTTATTGTACTACAATAAAACTCACCTCCTACATATATATATATATATATATATATATATATGTGTATGTGTGTGCGTTTGTATTTATATATGTATGTGTGTGTGTGTGTGTGTGTGTGTTTGTATTTGGTTGTGCGTGTTTATGATATATACGTTTTGTATGTGTATAATTGTTTAGCTATGTATGTATATGTGTGTGTATGTATACGTATATATGTGTGTGAGAGTGTGTGCGTTTACATTTATATATATATATATATATATGTGTGTGTGTATATAATTACATATACATATGTGTGTGTATGTATTGTATACGTGTGCGTGTTTGTGCATGTATGTGTATGTATGTGTTTATGTATTTGTATATGTATATTTATGTGTGAGAGTGTGTGTATGTGTTTACTATTTCGTACGTATGTATACGTGCATTTGTGTGTATTACTTACCACGCGTGTCTGTCCAGTTAGCTGCCTTATGGAACGGTGTCAAACATTTTTAATATATATATTTTTTCTTATATTTATTTGCGTGTGTGAATATGTAGAGGAGTGCATTTATGTATGTGTATGTATGTACGTGTGTATATATGTATGATTGTGTGAATGTATGTATGTATATATGTGTGTGTATATGGCTATGTTTGTGTATGTGTATGCTTGTACACACATATATATATGTGTATGTGTATGTGTGTATATATATATATATATATATATGTGTGTATATGTGTGTGTGTGTGTGTGTATGTATGAATGTTTGTATGTGTATATGTGTATGTATGTGTATGTGTATATAAGTGTATGTTTTATATATATGTGTATATGTATATATGTATATGTATATATATATATATATATGTATGTGTGTGTATGTATGCTTTTGTGTTTTTGTGTGAGTGTTTGCATGTGTAGTTTTATTTTATTTTTCCTTTCCTTCTTCCTTCTCCAGCCTCACTTTCATATAGATTGCATTTTTGTTTTTAAAATCCAAATTCAATAAACAAACCAGGATTTTTTCATTCTGAGGATTGAAAGCAAAACCTTTTGCTTTTAAGAAACCACTGGTAAATGGAATAATTGCCCTATGTTGTTTATTACATAATAACTATATATATATATATATAAGTGTGTGTGTGTGTGTGTGTGTGTGTGTGTAGAAAATAGTGTTTTGTTTGAAGGCTACCCGTATGGTTATTGTATATAAGCCTGTTATATATGTTTTCATATACATCTCTCTCTCTCTCTCTCTCTCTCTCTCTCTCTCTCTCTCTCTCTCTCTCTCTCTCTCTCTCTCTCTCTCTCTCTCTCTTTTATTCTCTCAC
>OZ024747.1:26174795-26202295 GCA_964016885.1 Eledone cirrhosa | reverse complement strand
TACTGCTACTGCTACTACTACTACTACTACTACTACTACTACTGCCACCACCGCCACCACCACCACGACCACCACCACCACTACCACCACCACCACCATCCCCAGTTGCTGGACCTCCGTCGGTTAAAGGTAAAGAATTCAATTCCTGACCGTGCGATGCATCCTTGAACAAGACATTTTATTTCCTATTGCTCCAGTCCACTCAGCTGGCAAAAAGGAATTGAACCCGTAACATGAATCGTCCAGCTATTGTCACACAGAGTGACACACTGACACTTCCTGTAACTGGCGAAGGTTCAACACATTCCCATCCCTCAACAATCCTCCAAGGGAGAAGTTAATAAATGATCGTTCCCATTTGAATGTATGTTTACATTTGAACAAACATTACTTCTGCCCCTGAATGTGTGTGTGTGTGTGTGTGTGTGTGTGTGTGTGTGTGTGTGTGTGTGTGTGTGTGTGTGTGAGTATGTGTGTGTGTGTGTGTGTGTGTGTGTGTGTGTGTGTATGTGTGAGTATGTGTGTGTGTGTGTGTGAGTGTGTGTGTGTGTGTGTGTGTGTGTGTGTGTGTGTGTGTGTGTGTGTGTGTGCATTCCCCTGAATGTATGTGCGCATGAGTGTGAGTGTAAATGTGTGTGTGTGCATTCCCCTGAATGTGTGTGTGTGCATTCCCCTGAATGTGCGTTTGTGTCTATACGGATTTGTGTGTGCATACGTGTACTGAACATGTGTGTTTCTGTGTGTTTGTGTGTAACTGTGTATAAGTATGTTTGTGTGTGCATGTTCAGGTCTGTGTGTGTGTATGTGTGTGTGTGTATGAGTGTGCGTGCGCATGAATGTGTTTGTGTGCGTAGACGAATGTATTGCTGAGTGTGTGTTGTGTTGTTCATAAATGTGTGTCGTGTGTGTGCATAAGTGTTTATTGTATGCATGTGCGTTTGTGTGTGGGTGTGTGTGTGTGCAAATCTGTGTGTACCTGAGTGTGTTTGTGAGTATGTGTGTGCCATGGTAAACGGATCTGTGTGGGTATACCGGTCTGTTGGTGTGTATCTGAATAAGCGTTTATCTACGTGTGCTTGTGAGTTTATGGTATGTATATGTGAGTGTATATGGGGTTTGTGTTTATGTGCGTCTGTGATTGTGTGTGTGTGTGTGTCTGTGTGTGTGTATAAGGATATGTGTGTGTGTGCGGCTCCCTTCTTTATGATAAGCATCTTGACAATTCACATCAGCTTTTCGTTACAGTTGAGAAACTCAGCTTATTATTTTTCTTCTCACTCTTCTCTCTATACCACTCTCTCAATTTCACTCTCTACCTATCTATCTATTCCTGTCCCTTACTCCATTTATCTACCTATTCTCTCTCTCTCTCTCTCTCTCTCTCTCTCTCTCTCTCTCTCTCTCTCTCTCTCTCTCTCTCTCTCTCTCCTCCTCCCTCTCTCTCTCTCTCTCTCTCCTCTCTCTCTCTCACTCTCTCTCTCTCTCTCACTCTCTCTCTCTCTCTCATATATATATATATATATATATATATATATATATATATATATATATATATATGTGTGTGTGTGTCTATCCATCTCTTCTCTCTCTTATCCCTTACTTTCTTTACATGCTATTTTTTTTTTATCAAGTATATTCTTTCAGTATCAAAACATTTCTTTTCTCACCACTTCGCTTTTTGCAGATAACATAATGAAAAGAATTGCTTAAAAAATAATTCAAAATTAATATTTACTTCTCTCCCTTTTGTTATTCATTCAACTTCCGCCATTGTTTTACACAGATAAAATTTCGTGAGACGCCATATTTGTAATACTTTATTTTGTATTTCTGGTGATATTTTGATATTTCTTCCATTCTGTAAATCTTGCGGTTGGTTAAAATTTTAAATACGTTTCCAGTAGAAAACATTCCCGGCTATAATAATATTGTATCAATCAATCTGTCGAGGTGAAAAATATTTCTAAGTGAATATTTAATAAAGAGAAGAAGAAAGAGATGTCGGAATGAAAAAGTGAGTATGAGAGAGAGAGAGAGAGAGAGAGAGAGAGAGAGAGAGAGAGAGAGAGACCGTCCGACAGACAGTACCAACAGGGTGTGTATACATGCGTGAGAGAAAGATTGACAGAGAAGGGGAGAGTGTGTACTCATGTGTGAGAAGGAGTAAGTATTTTTGGTAAATAAATAAATATATATACGAATATATATATATATATATATATATATATATATATATATATATATATATATATATATATATATATATATATAAAACTTATGATTTATCGAAGCGCTAGGAACGTTTCAAATCAGAAAATGATTTCTCCCGAATGAAACAGTTCTAGTCCTGTAGAAGCCATTTCTATATTAAATATTTATACTCTGCTATGTATTGAGTACCTTACTTACTGTGGTTACCCCCTATTGAACCCGGGATAAATCTCGCAACGTAACATCCTCCTGCATTGAGCTAAAGAACATCAGACTACGATTCTCTAACTGGATTGTCAAACGCCCAATATCGAATCGTCGTGGATTATGTGAGAGGCATATAATCTGAAAAATACGCTCCCAGACTATGAAAATGTCGCAGTGCATGAAATCCATATCATCGCTTCGCTACGCATTTCCAATATTTTTAATGCTTACATTATTGTTAATACTTATATTATTTCTTCACACACAGACTATAACAATCATATAAAGAATTCGTCACCAGATCAACCAACCTAACACTCTTGATTACCTGCTTAAGTGCTTCTATTACACGTAACTCTCTGCCACACTATATAAACAAGACGCACGGGCTTCCCACACATATAACCATTGCACTCTATAACCGCTTAATTTCATGTTGTATTTTAACCTGTATTTTTGATTGTATTTTTAATTGTATCTTTTAATATGAATGTAATCTCTAAATGTGTACTGCCACACTAAATGCTGTAATGAATGTTGACCCACAATATTTGCATATGGATCTGTATGTCTCTTGGGTGAAAAGGAGGTCATATAAGTGTTCATTCAATAATAAATTGCTCCGAAGAATCCAAACCTCGGTTAGGAGGAAACAGTTGTAAGCATAAAAATGTTTTGAACAGTTCTTTGATTCTTATAATTCATATAACTGCTCTGTAAATCATCTGATGTTATTACATTGAGCTATTTAACTTACTGGTAATAAGGTAGTAATATATTACTGCCTACCACTATTTCGGGTTTATAAAAATATATATAACTACAAAAGGTTTTTGTATTTGCATAACCATAAATAGTATAATTAATACTATATATATATATATATATATATATATATATATATATATATATATATATATATATATATATATATATATATATATATATATATATATATATATACATACATATATATGTATATATACGAATGCGTATTTTTTATTTTACTTGTTCCAGTCAGTGGACTGCAGCCATGCTAGGGTACCATCTTCATTTCATTTAGTCGATTATATCAATATCAGTTCTTGTTTTTCATATCTGTTACTTATTTAATCTTCTCTTCTTTGTCGTACCGCTAAATTACGGGACATAAACAAACAACACACACACACACACACACACACACACACACACACACACACACACACACACACACACACACACACACACACACATATATATATATATATATATATATATATATATATATATAAATATATATATATATATATGTGTGTGTGTGTGTATGTAAAAGGTAAACAGAAATAACAACACAACCGGTACAGTATATGGAAGGAATATAGGTTAACGCTTGAAATAGCATACATATATCATTCTCCAGCTCTGAACGCAGCCGATTTTTTCTAGAGAGTCAGATTCACACAAGAGGAAAATCAAATGGTTAGATAACTGTCCATTGATTGGATAACAAGGCGTGAGTTATGCAGCTTGTAGAGCAATGATTGGCTGAAAAGTTCAATCATGTGCTAACATATTATTGCTTGATAGAATTAGTTTATATTGGCGAGCTGGAAAAGTCAGAGTTTGAGAAGGGAAGTGAGAAAAAGGCATAGAGGCAGAATTAACCTCAATACTCGACTCTAACGAATGAATCGCAAGGTTCAACTCGACTGAATTTGAACTCGAAGCGCAGTGAGCCGGAACGAATACAGTGAAGCCTTCCATTCTATGTTCTAACGACTCTGCCAATTCGTTGCATTGTTAGTTAGTCAGGGATTAACAAGTAGATTAATCCTCAATTCCCAAAAAGAAAACCCTGTGGTATTTTGTCTTAGATGTATCTAATAAAATTTATTCAAAAGCCAAAAAACAAACCTTATTTAGTAAGAAAATATAAAAAGAGGAAACAAAAGGAAAGAAAGAATAGGGAAATATATTTAAAAAAAAAAGAGACTATAGACCAGTGGAAATCCCAAATTTTTCTTTTCTTTTAACTCACAATGCATTTTAGAACCATTAGAATATTTTGGTGCACTTTCTACCTAAATTCGAAAATTTATTCAAATGAGCTATTTATAAATATTAGCATAATGTAGAAATATCATTCATATTTCTTTTTCTAGTTAATAAATGGACCAGTTATCAATGAGAATTTCAATTTGTATTTTTACATTTTGAAATAAAATGTTGCTTTTTTATGGCGCCGAAGCTCAAAATTTAGGAACAACTAATATAGGTACTGTAAAGTGTAGATCTAGAAACTATACTTCAACAGAGCCATAAGTTACAACTGGTTTAACATATCTCAACATTTTTTCTATGTTCCCTTAACCTTTTCATGACCCCATTTCTAGTGCAACATACTCGATTTCAATTAATTAATGAAGACATTTGAGTGATTTACTAAAATTAGTAGTTATTTTGACCGGGTTGATACCAAAATATTTTTAAAAAAAAGGAGCAGATCGTCAGATCGGATGAGGGAGGTAATGTTTCCATTGATCTTTCTATTCCGGATACTGGCTGCCATTCGTACCTCCTGGCAGAAGAAGGGGGAATTTGAATTTAGAACGTACAGAACGCTCAATTATCACAAATCACCCCATGCTAATTTTTAATAATGTCGCCAATCTATCGCTAAACAAGTGCTTTATTTATTAACCCCGAAAAGATGAAAGGCAAATTTGACGTCGGCGTGATTTGAAGTCCGAGCGCAGGGAACTGGAGCAAATACCGGGGCATTTTATCCGATATCTTAAAGATTCTGCTAATTCCTTGAGGAACAACTCATTAAAGGTTACAGTGGTAAGCACATGTAGAAATGTGTTTACCTGGAGCGAAATTGTTCTATTTGAGATTTGTGGACGTATTGATAAAAGAATATGAAATGTGAATGCGAGGAGAGAGAGAGGAAGAGAAAGTGAGAGAGAGAGAGAAAGAGGGGAGTGAGAGAGAAAGAGAGAGAGAGAGAGAGAGAGTGTGTGTGGGAGGGGGACTCGAGAGTAGATGAGTTGGGGGTAGAGACAGAAAACTACATGATAGTGAAGAACGTAATAGAGAACTAGAGAATACGTAGAGAGCCGGAGATGCGACAACGAAACCAAACATTGGAAATATAGTGCAGCCGTGTGATAATATGGAAATTTAAAATCACAAATTGCCTTACTATTGCTACGGTGTAGCAACTGCTTGGGGGTGGTTGATGTTTGTGAGATATAGTAAAAAAGGAAGAAAAATGAATATAGAAAACAAAGATGAAGAGAGAGAGAGAGAGAGAGAGAGAGGGGGGGGGGGTAGAGGTGGATAGCGAGAGAGAGTGAGAGAGGTGGAGAGAGACGTGGAGAAAGATTCCTTAACATAAACAAAAGAAAGAAAGAGATAAAGATATGAATCGAAAAAATGTATACCTAGATTATAATTTCTACTTTCAGCTCACCATATATATATATATATATATATATATATATATATATATATATATATATATATATACATTATGAAGAGAGAAGAAACATTTAGATATAATTAGTAATAAAATGTATCATACCTAAACTGCCCCCTGAATTGGTCTGTCCCAGTCATTCATTGAGCAACATCGGTGAAGTTGGCACCCTTAACTCACAGTTGGGTGCGGATGCATTCATGTATATATGTGTGTGTCCGCATGTATCTGTGTGTTTCTAAATATATTAATAACTCCCTCTGGTCGAGCAATCTTTGAAGTGTGGGGGCAACTGGAAAGCTTCCATTACTCATACTTCTCGCCTTCTTCACTACCTCTTCTACGGCCTCGATATGAATACCGCCTCCGTGGTATTTTCTTCGTGGTTATAAGAGGCTTAGCTCTGTTTCTCGACCGTTATATCGCGTGACTATCTCCCCCTCCGCCTTTTGGGATTCTTTCTCACGTCGTGTAGACGCGTTCTTGAGACTAGTAAAATGAGGTATCCTCTTGATAAGTCGGCAGACCTCGCAAGGACTCTATATCTTTGATATATTGTTTTTGTTTATGCCACGAAACTACGTAGTCGAGGAATTTAGGGGCAGTTTAGGTATGATACATTTTATTACTAATTATATCTAAATGTTTCTTCTCTCTTCATAATGTATTTTTAACTCTGATACTGGTTCAGTCTGGTTCAAACTGAATTGCTCTGTCCCAGTCATTCATTGAGCAACATCGGTGAAGTTGGCACCCTTAACTCACAGTTGGGTGCGGATGCATTCATGTATATATGTGTGTGTCCGCATGTATCTGTGTGTTTCTAAATATATTATATATATATATATATATATATATATATATATATATATATATATATATATATTAATAAAAGGAATTCCAACTTTGTCTGATTTACTCGTTTTATTTACAATCCTTTAAAATTATAATGATATTATAATTAAATAGTATGGTAGAATATTAAATGTTAAGTGTTAATTGAACAAGTACTTTCATGCTTTCGCAATCTTCAGGTTCATATTCAGTGGTGACAGTCAAGTTTGCATCTACTACACCTCTTTCGCCAGTTTTACATACACATTCTCTCTTTCTCTCTCCCCTTTTCTCTCTCCTCTCTGACACAAACGTTCTCTCCCTCTCTCCCTCTCTGGCTCAATCTCTCCACCAGACTCCTTCTTTTTCTATCCTCCTACCTTCCTGTCTCACTTTCTCTTTCTCTCCACATGCCATTCACCCTCCTGACACTCTTTCTTTTTTCCTACATCTCTCCTTCATTTTCTTTCATTCTTTCTTTCTCCCCGGGGCGCTCTCCCTTTTTTCACTCTTTCTCTCCTCCTGCCTCTCTCTTTTCTTTCCCCTCACTCTTCCTCACACCTCTCTCTCTCTCCCTCATGACTATCTTTTTCTCTTCCACACTCCCGCCCCTCTCTCTCTCTCTATCTATCTATCTATCAATCTATCTATCTATCTATCTATCTATATATCTGAACCGGGATAAGTCCATCGGTTTGCAACTGGGATCGTGGAGAGGCAAACCGATGCCTTCCGATGGCGTCGTCGGACTCTGGACGGAGGGACCTGTCCGAGGTGCGTGCGAGACGAAGAAACCGTCGCGCACGCATTCATACACTGCCCGGGCGTCACTGACCTGTGGGGCTATATAGAACGACTATTGTCGCGGGTGGGACCAATCCGATTGACCACCGAGTCCATTGTCATGATCAAACCGCCACCCTCCTTCAAAAACGAAGGAGAGGCGGTTTTCCTTTGTGTGATAGCTATGGCGAAAGCGGTTGTATGGTGGACAAGGTTGAAAGGGCTGAGGTCAGACACCTTTCTCTCCGGCCAACAACTGATTCTTTTTTTCAAATACCACTTTGGAAGAAGAATCAGGATGGAGAGAGAGGTGCTGTACCCCAGCAAGTTTTATGAAAGGTGGGTGAAAGTGGCGAGAATGGGCCGAGTGAATGGGCCTTCTCTCTATATCAGCCTGTAGGTTGAGGAAAAGGAGGAGGAGAGGAAAGGAGTAAAAACTCTTCGTACTCCTGGAGATGAGGGTTGCACATTTTTTCGGGGGTATGTGTTACCCATATAAACTGTCTCCTCCTATTGGGGAAAATCGACTAACTTTTTAAATTACATTTGTGATAACATTTTACACGTTTTTATTGTATGTAAACGTCCCCCCTTGTATTTGTCCCCTTCTTTTGTGCCCCTGTTGCTAATAAAGAAATCTATCTATCTATCTATCTATCTATCTATCTATCTATCTATCTATCTATCTATCTATCTATCTATCTATCTATCTATCTATCTTTCTGTCTAACGTGTGGAATATCGCCGGTAAGTTTTTTGTTAATTTCTATGCAAAAAACCGATCTAATTGTTTGAAAAAAATACAACACTTTGTAGATTAACCCCCAAGCTGAATTGTCAGCTGGGTGGTAATCCCATTTTTCGCCCCTGTAGGGCGAAAATTTTATTTAAAAAAATTTGTTTTAAAATATCAGATTTTACAAAGTAAAAAAACTTGAGCAACACTAGAACGCTGGAGAACGTTAATAGAGAAAAGAGAGAGAAAGAGGCAGATATTAACGTTATATCTGCTTCTGCTGCTATGGATGTTGCCATAGACACAACCGTCACAAAAGAAAAACATATATCAACATTTGAAAATTTTACAATTTCTACCGCCGAAGCGGAGAAAAATGACAATAACACACAGGAAAACACAGCAAAAAAACCCATTGACATACATACACATGAAAAAGACATCAATAACTCTACAGATACATCTACACATAACATTTCCAACAACGATAACATCATTATCAACAACAACATCACACAAAAAAAGAAAATGTCTTTCGCTGACACAGTCAACAAGAAACAAGATTTTATAAATCTTGATATCTCCAACGCAAGAGATATGCTCCAGCAAGGGAGAAAATTTGTAACTTTCGAAGAAAGAGGTGAGTTTAGAATTAACTCACCCCTTGAAATAAAGGAAGACACAAACCGCCGATCAGTCACTTTTAGGACTGTGTCAAATTCGTCAAGAAAACCGACATTTGTTAATCAGTCAGATATAGAAGATTCTTTCAAGGAGATTCTAGGAAATGTCGATTTTCTCCAGCGAGGAAAACAGTACGGAAGTGTTTCCGTACTGTTTAAAAGCGAGGCACTCGCCCAAAAAAACTCTGTGACACCAATAGTGTCAAAAGCATACACCTTTTTCCCTACATACATGGGGAAAAGGACACAAAAAATAAAAATAAAAAACATACCCCCAAGCATTAACATCTGGTGGATCTTGGCTGGCTTCGTAGAGCCAGAAACAGACATAATACTTTCGATACGAAAATCCATTCGACAAAGGTAGGCGGGCACCGATTTGGAGATTCTGTTGCAAATGAAACCGGAGAGAATCTCCAAAATACCCGAAAGAGTCGTTATTGATAATAACAACAAAATAAACATTTCGGTAGAAGGACGAAAATTTCACTGCTTTCGCTGTGGTAGCACATCTCACCTAAAAGCCTCTTATCCACAAACACACAACAACAACATCATAAAAAAAACGCTATTACCAACACCAACACCAAAACAACCACCACCACCACCACAAGTACAACGACAGACGAAACGAGCAACCACACCAAAACAAACAGACACTCAACCAACAACAACAGAAAAAACAGAGACAACACCCCTGAAGAACACATCCCCACTCCATCCCACTCCATCAAACACTACCACAAACACACATACCGAAACACCACCACCACCACACAACATACCCTTACCCCACACACCTGACGATGATTATTCATCGACGGATGAAGCTGCTTCTCCTTCTTTAAGTGAAGAAGAGGGAGAACCGCGGAAATCCAAAAAACAAAAAAAGAGACACCACAAACCCCCCAAAACTCCAATCACCAACACCAACACACAACCACAGACACAAACAACAACACAAACAACACCACAGTCAAACATCCCCCTATCAGCAAAACCAGCACCAACACCACCCCAAACACAAGCACCCACCATAAAAAGAAAACTCCCGGACCGGATGAACAACAAACTAAAACAATACAACAAAAACACAAACAACAATACGCATACATCAACACAAACAACAAGAGTTTGATGGAGGTCATCTCCCAAAACCCCAAGGTGGAGACGGAGGGCAAAACTTTCGTCAAGGCAGAATCGTCTCCACACCTTAAACTTATAAGGGTTTCTATGGAAACCTATAAAGACCTGAAAATTAAATTTTCACAGGACGTGGGCAACCCCTGCCACAAACCCATCAACCGCGTCCTGTTGAAAGGTTTCCCCACCCCACCCAACACCCCATCCAGCACCCAAATGGAGATTGAACAACCTGATCTCCAGGAAACGAAAAGGTAAGTGCACCTTTCGTCCTTTTTCTCCAACTTTTCTTCACCAACATGGCTGGTTTACGAGTTGGAACCGTGAATGTGCGTGACCTAGGGATGCCCTGGAAACAGGGCCAACTTTTAAACGACCTTAGGTCACACAGTATGGATGTGATAGCCATCACCGAGTCCAGAATCCACAACAGGCAGCAACTAACCCCCATCTTCGACGACTTTGAGATCTACGCATCTCTCTGTCAGCCAGGAGGTGGAGGTGGAGTGGCTGTTATGTTTCGGAAGAACCTGGACGTCGGAGTACAGCAAGTACACTTGGACCCGGAGGGTAGACTGGTAGTCCTAGACGTGAACAGTATCGGAGGTGGAGCCTTCAGACTGGTGGCCGTTTATGCCCCGACCGGGTAATCGCAATCACGGCCAGACTTCTTTAAGCGTCTAGAGTCTTTTCTGGGAACGTCTCGCTCCTTACTTTTAGTGGGGGACTGGAATGGTATCCTAGATGCACGATGGGACTATGTGGGAGCATGTCCCAGTAGAGCGGGGTGCAACAGCCTCAAAACTTTAATCGGCCAATTCCAACTGGCCGATAGGTATCTACTGGATTTCCCGACTGCACCACAGTGGACGTGGGTAAACCGCAGTGGGACATCTAGATCGTATTTAGATAGGTTCTTCATTAGAGAAAGGGACAAGGATATGTTAAGCTGTCCACTAATGCATATGGTTGCCTATTCAGATCACAAGTTAGTCGTCTGCTTAGTCAACCGTGATAGAATACATAGACAGGGTCCCGGATACTGGAAGCTGAACGTGTCGTTGCCGGCACGTAAAGCTTACAGTGAACGGATAAGTAAACTAGTCAAGCAACAGTTAACGGGAGCCATCGTCAACAATAGATGGTGGTACTCTCTCAAGAAAGCAATTAGAATAGAATCGATAGGGTATAGCAGAGAGTTAGCCTTAGAGAAAAACAGAAAAGAAAGAGAACTAGTAGCCAAGGTAGAGGAGGCACTTAGAAGTGGCAACGCGGCTAGAGTGTTAGCGTCGAGAACGGCACTGGACCAGTTCTTCGATGCGAAACACGAAGGCTGCGTGGTCAGAAGCAAAACACGTGCTCTAGGAAACGAAGGAGCGAAAGCTGTCAGCTGGGCCCGAGTGGCGGAGGCAAAAAGTGGCAACAAGTCCACGATTCGGTCTTTGAAAGACCAAAACGGACGCGTGCTACTTGACCCCAAGCAAATGTGCGCGGCCTTTCAGCGGCACTTTGCGCGACTGTTTGAGCAGAACGACGGTGAGCCGAACGGGGCAATGGACTTTAGTTCATACCTCGACGGCCTGCCGCGTCTCTCGAACACGGACGCCGAGTTCTGCGAAAGACCGATCACGGACACTGAGATACGGGACGCTCTGGGCCGCTGCGGGAAACGCAAGTCACCCGGTCTAGATGGTCTACCCTACGAATTTTACATATGCATGCCGGACTTGTTCTCTGGCGTCCTCGAAGCCGTCTACTGCAATTGGCAGCAGAACGGGAGAATTCCCAGTTCTGCAGGCAAGGGCGTAGTAACGCTGATCAGGAAAGACGAGAACAAGGGGGACGAAATTAACAACTTCAGGCCCATAACTCTGCTCAACACAGAGTTAAAGATTTTGGCCAAGGTGCTAGCGACGAGGTTGGCGCTTGTCGTCGAGAACCTGGTAGGGAAAGCGCAAACGTGTGCAATCCCGACCAGGTCCATACACAACAACCTCCACCTTATGCGATACATCATAGAGAGGGTGGGTAGTAAACCCGGCTTCGGTGGGGCTCTGATCAACTTGGATCAGTCTAAGGCATTCGATAGGGTCGACCATCGATACTTGGAAGCGGTTCTCAAGGCGGCCGGTTTCGGTCCCATGTTCAGAGGATGGATCGAGGCGATGCACACCAGCATCTGCTCGAGGGTCAAGGTGAACGGCTACCTATTGGAGCCGTTCGCAATCACGCGTTCCATTCGACAGGGATGCCCTCTCTCCTCCATTCTGTATGTATTGACTCTAGAGCCACTACTGCGGAAATTGGAGCTGTTGCAGGGCATCCCCCTAGAACCGGGACTGCGCAAAGCGGCGTCGGCTTATGCCGACGACGTGACAGTAATGGTGTCGAGCACCTCGGAAATCGGGGTGATCGGCAACATACTGAAAGAATACGAAACGCTGACGGGAGCAAATCTAAACCCAGACAAGTCTGTCGGTTTGCAACTCGGTACGTGGAGAGGCAAACCGATGACATCCGACAGCGTCGTTGGACGCTGGACGGACGGACCGGTGAAATTGCTCGGGGTCTGGTTCGGTCCAGACCTCCAGGTGGAGAAAAACTGGAACGAGGTCACGGCCAAGGTGTTTGCACTCACTCAGAAGTGGGCAGAGTGCAAACTGTCCTTGAAAGGTCGAGCGGAGGTGGCGAACACTTTCATAGCGTCCGTCATCTACTACCGCTTGACTGTCGTGCCTTGTCCCCGTGAACACCTCGCCAAGATGGAACGCATGCTCTTCCAGTTTCTGTGGAAGAAGCAGGCTCCGCTGGTGAGGAGATCCGTCTGCTGTCAGCACCCTTCCAACGGAGGGCTGGGAATGCCGTGGCTGATGATGCGCAAACATGCGCTGAGGCTGCGGCATCTCCAGGTATTCCTCACCGACCCCCAACCGGTGTGGGCACCGTTTGTGAGACAGGCTTTCCCACAGCTCGTCTCGCTAACGGAGCTGCAGTCCTGGGTGAAGAAAAGACCGAAAACGATGGGCGCCTGGCACATTGAATGCGCTCAGGCGCTCACAGTCCTCTGGCAAGCGGGCGCAGCAATCAGTGGAGACTCCACTTCGACATTCTATAGAGGGATTGTACGTTACAAAGGCGACGACGTGCTCGGAGAGACTCTGGGCGTCGAAGACGATGAGCTCACCAGTATGTTTGGTAGGACTTTACGCCCGGGACCTATGGACAACTTCCAGAGGTCCCTGGCCTGGCAGTGCTACCGAGGAGCTCTACCGGTTCGTGACAAGATCTACAGGCACGGACGCCCTGGCAGGGATCCTTCCAAGAGGACGTGTCCAAGATGTGCGCAGGACATTGAAACAGTTCTGCACGCAATTGTACACTGCCCGGGCGTAAGCGACCTGTGGAACTATGCAGAACAACTGCTGTCGCGTATGGGACAAATACAGTTGACTGCCGAGTCCATAGTAAGGATCAAACCGCCAGACTCCTTCAAAAACGAAAGAGAGGCGGTTTTCCTCTGTACGGTGGCTATGGTGAAAGAAGTTATATGGTGGACGAGGTTGAGAGGACTGAGGACAGATGCCTTTCTCTCCGGACAACAATTGATTCCCTTCTTTAAGTATCACTTTAGAAGGAGAATCAGGGTGGAGAGAGAGGCACTGCATCCCAGTAAATTTACTGAAAGGTGGGTGAATGAAGCGAAAATGGCCCGAGTGATTGGGCCTTCTCTGTTTATAAGCCTGTAGGTTGAGGAAGAGAGCAAAAGGAAGAAAGGAGCACTTGCACAACACGCTCCTTGAGTTGAGGGTTGTTCTATCGACGGGGTATTAAACAACCCATTTGTGGCGCCTCCCCCCTATTGGGGATTTCGATTGTTGAAATTGTTTGTTTTTATATTTTTTACACGACTGTATGTAAAATCCCCGGCATGTCTTTGTATTGTCCCCTTTCTTGTTGCGCCCTTGTGGCTAATAAAGAAATCTATCTATCTATCTATCTATCTATCTATCTATCTATCTATCTATCTATGTATCTATCTATCTATCTATCTATCTATCTATCTATCTATCTATCTATCTATCTATCTCTCTACCAGATGTGTGTAACTTCGCGGAGAAGTTTCCGTTAATTTATGTAAGAAAAAAACGTGAGTTTTCAGTTAAATTTTATATTATTGTGTAACTTGACCCCCCGTCTGGACTTTCAGGTGGTGGATCAACTCATTTTCGCCCCTACAGGGGCGAAATATTTGTTTGAAAAAATTTTCTCTCCATCGAATTTTGGAAAAAAATATTATAAGAAGTTTGATTACGTTATGAACGCTGCGTTCAACGATAATGGTGGTGGAGAGTCGGTAAGATTACATAGCTAGCAGTCAACATCGTCTTCTTCCCTAGATACTATGGAGATGGAAAGACGAAATGAAAATGTAAAAACAAATTCATATCCAAACAACACAAATGACAACAAACAGTTCAATGACAACAAAAATAACAACACCAATAATGATGATAAACACAACAATGACAACAACAACAAAGAAAAAATAAAGACAACACCAATAACACCAGCATCAAAGACAACAACAACACCAACACGAACACCAAGGAAAATACGAATAATATCAACATCAGTGACAACAAGAATAACAACAACAATAACAACAATAATGACAACACCACCAACACGGATAATTCCACAAAGAAACCAAAAATCTCCTTTGCACAGACAGTTCAGAAAAAGGAGGAATTGACATATCTCGACATAACAAATGCCGAACAACTTTTAAAGGACGCTAGGGGATATGTCACTTTCGAAAAAATGGTGCTTTCAGCATCAATTCTCCGGTAGAAATTCGCAAGGAAACTGGTCTCAAAACGATAGTTTTTAGGACAGTTTCCAATTCTACCCGAAAACCAGTCCAATTGTCACAGAAAGAAATTGAACTGGTTTTCAAAAATTCAATGAATGATATTGCATTCATTCAAAGAAGCAAACTTTTTGGGAGTATTTCGGTACTCATGAAGGATCAATTGACGGCCCAAAATTACTCTGTGTCGCCAATTGTATCCAACCTGTATACCTTTTTCCCTACATACATGGGAAAAAGGACACAGAAGATTAAAATCACGAGTGTCACACCAAAGGTGAACATATGGTGGATACTGTGCGGCTTCATCAATTTTGATGAAGACAGAATACTGTCAGTAGGAAAGTCCCCCAGAGATGTATTCAATGGGACTAGCATTGAAGTTCTGGTGCAAATGAGCCCAGAGCGAATAGCTATGGTCCCACAACGTGTACTCCTGGACGGACTCACCTACATAAACTTTTCGGTTGAGGGTAGGCGGCCTTCATGTTACCATTGCTTTAGCAGGAGTCACCTGAGGGCTTCCTGTCCTAAATTAATGAGTAAAAAAAAAGGCTCTTCTGCCGACACCCATCAAAACAACACAACCACCAACACCACCACAACAACAACAACACCAACACACAAAATTAACCACAACAAACACAGTTCCACCCAACCCCACTCCACCTAAAACCACTGCAAAATCACATTCAGACACAACAGCTCCCCAAGACATACCCCTCCCCGATCACATAGACGATACAACAGATGAGGCTATCTCGCCATCAACCAGTGAAGACGAGGGAGAACCCCATCGCTCGAAAAGAAAGAAAAGACATCACAAAAGCAAAAAACCAGCAAACACTACCACAAACATACAACCACCAACACAAACAACAAAAACATCACAAACAAAACCCCCACCTCCTGAAAACAAAATACCTACAACAAAACGAAAGCACACACAAGAACTACATACAAAAACAAACACAACACAAGAAAATTACACTTACACTTACATAAACACTGAAAACAAAACACTAATGGTGACCATCACGAACGACCCTTCGGTGAAAACCGAAGGGAAAACTTTCGCCCACTCTATTAAAAATAACAAAAAACTGAACCTAAAACTGATTAGGGTCCCTATACAAACTTATAGGTCCCTAAAAGAAACATTTGAAAAGGATGTGGGGAATTCCTGCGTGAAACCACTTAACCGCGTCCTTCTCAAATATCTCCCCACCCCAGACACCCCCATCCCACCAGACCCCACCCCACCAAACATCTCCGTCCCCACCCCGCCGGAAACCACCACCCACCCAGACAACTCCTCCAACACCCCCATGGAAATCGTGCAGCCTGGTCCCCAGGAGACGAAGGGTGAGCGATCTCTTTTCCTCTTTTAACTTTTCAGCACCAACATGGCCAATATAAGAGTTGGATGTGTGAACGTACGCGGCCTGGGGATGCCCTGGAAACAGGGCAAACTCTTAAACGACCTCAGGTCGCACAGTATGGATTTGGTAGCCATTTGCGAGTCCAGGATCCACAGCGAGCGACAGCTGGCCCCCATCTTCGATGACTTTGAGATCTACGCATCTCTCTGTCAACCGGGGGGTGGGGCGGAGTTGCCGTTTTGCTGCGGAAACACCTGGGCCTCGTAACACAGACGGTACATCTGGACCCGGAGGGTCGACTGGTGGTCCTAGACGTTGGCGGTAGAGAAGGTGGAGCCTTCAGGCTGGTGGCCGCATATGCCCCATCCGGGACACCGCGGCCAGACTTCTTCAAACGTCTAGAGACTTTTCTGGGAACGTCCCGCTCCTTACTTTTAGTGGGGGACTGGAATAGAATCCTAGATGCACGTTGGGACTATGTGGGAGCATGTCCCGATAAAGGGGGGTGTAACAGCCTCAAACAGTTAATCGACCGATTTGACCTGGCCGATAGATATCGACTAGATTTTCCGACTGCGCCAATGTGGACGTGGAGTAATCGTAGCGGAACATCTAGATCGTACCTAGATAGGGTTCTAGTTAGAAATAAGGATAGGGACATGTTAAGCTGTCCACAAATGTTCATGGTTGCCTATTCAGATCACAAACTAGTGACCTGCATGGCCAACCTTGATAGAACCCATAGACAAGGACCCGGCTACTGGAAGCTGAACTTGTCGTTACCGACAAGCAAAGCCTACAGTAGACGGATTAGCACTTTAGTTAAACACCACTTGACAGGGGCCATTGTCAACAACAGATGGTGGTACTCTCTCAAGAGGGCAGTTAGATTAGACTCGATAGTTTTTAGTAAAGAATTAGCGTTAGATAGAAATAGAACCGAGAAGGAACTGGTAGATAAAGTAGAAGAGGCAATTAGAAGTGGCAACGTAGCCAGCGTGCTAGCAACGAGAACGGCCTTGGACCAGTTCTTCGACGCAAAGCACGAGGGCTACGTTGTCAGAAGCAAAATACGTGCTCTGGGAAACGAGAGAGCCAAAGCTGGGCCCGAGTGACGGAGGCAAAAAGTGGCAACAAGTCCACGATTCGTCTTTGAAGGACGAAAACGGACGCGTGATACGTGAGCCGAAGCAGATGTGTGCGGCCTTTCAGCGGCACTTTGCTCAACTGTTCGGGCGGGGCGGGGCGCCGGGAGGGGCTATGGATTTCGGTCCATACCTCGACGGCCTACGGGAGAATTCCTAGTTCTGTAACCGGGGGAGTAGTCACACTAGTCAGGAAGGACGAGAATAAGGGGGATGAAATAGGCAACTTCCCATAACTCTACTAAACACAGAGTTACAGATTTTGGCCAAGGTGTTGGCAAAGAGGCTGGCGCTTGTCGCCGAGAACCTGGTGGGAGAAGCGCAGACATGCGCAATCCCGACCAGGTCCATACACGGTAACCTCCACCTCATGCGATACATCATAGAGAGGGTAGGGTGTAAACCCGGCTTCGGTGGGGCCCTGATCAACTTGGATCAGTCTAAGGCTTTCGATAGGGTTGATCCTCGTTACCTGGATGCGGTGCTCGAGGCGGCAGGCTTCGGACCCGTGTTCAGGGGCTGGATTGCTGCAATGCACAACAGCAACATCTGCTCAAGGGTCAAGGTGAACGGCTACCTCTCGGAGCCGTTCCATATTACGCGATTCATTCGACAGGGATGCCCTCTCTCCTCCCTTCTGTACGTACTGACTCTCGAGCCACTACTGCGGAAGTTGGAGCTATTGCAGGGCATCCCTCTGGAACCGAGACTGCGGAAAGCGGCGTCGCCCTACGCCGACGACGTGACAGTAATGGTGTCGAGCGCCTCGCAAATCGAGGAAGTCGGCACCTTACTGAAGGAATACGAAAGTTTCACAGGAGCGAAGCTGAACCGGGACAAGTCCATCGGTTTGCAACTCGAATCGTGGAGAGGCAAACCGATGCCTTCCGATGGCGTCGTCGGACGCTGGACGGAAGGACCGGTAAAGCTGCTCGGGGTCTGGTTTGGTCCGGACCTCCAGGTGGAGAAGAACTGGAACGAAGTGACGGCCAAGGTGTTTGCACTCATTCAGAAGTGGGCTGAGTGCAAACTATCCTTGAAAGGTCGAGCGGAGGTGGCGAACACTTTTATAGCGTCCGCCATCTACTACCGCTTGACCGTCGTGCCTTGTCCAGCCAAAACGCTCGCCAAAATGGAGCGCGCGCTCTTCCAATTCCTTTGGAAGAGGCGGGCTCCTTTGGTGAGAAGATCCATCTGCTGCCAACACCCTTCTAACGGAGGGCTGGGGATGCCGTGGTTGACGATGCGCAAACACGCGCTCAGGCTGCGGTATCTCTACGTATTCCTCACCGGACAACCGGTGTGGGCCCCGTTCGTGAGGCGAGCCTTCCCACGACTCGTCTCGCTGACCGAGCTGCAGTCCTGGGTCAAACAAAGACCGAGGAAAATGGGCGACTGGCACATCGAATGTGCTCAGGCGCTCACAGCCCTCTGGCAGGCGGACCCGGCGATCAGTGGAGACTCCACTTCGTCATTCTATAGAGGGTTGATCCGCAGCAAGTGCGACGACGCGCTCAGTGAAACTCTAGGCGTAGAGGAAGATGAACTGGCCAGTCTGTTCGGTAGGACCTTCCGCCCGGGACCGATGGACAACTTCCAAAAGTCCCTGGCCTTGCAGTGCTACCGAGGAGCTCTACCAGTTCGAGACAAGCTCTACAGACATGGGCGCCCGGGCAGGGACCCTGCAAAAAAGATCTGTCCGAGGTGCGTGCGAGACGAAGAAACCGTCGCGCACGCATTCATACACTGCCCGGGCGTCACTGACCTGTGGGGCTATGTAGAATGACTATTGTCGCGGGTGGGACCAATCCGGTTGACCACCGAGTCCATTGTCATCACAAACCGGCACCCTCCTTCAAACACGAAGGAGGGGCGGTTTTCCTTTGTGTGATAGCTATGGCGAAAGAGGTTGTATGGTGGACAAGGTTGAAAGGGCTGAGGTCAGACACCTTTCTCTCCGGCCAACAACTGATTCTTTTTTCAAATACCACTTTGGAAGAAGAATCAGGATGGAGAGAGAGGTGCTGTACCCCAGCAAGTTTTATGAAAGGTGGGTGAAAGTGCCGAGTGAATGGGCCTTCTCTCTATATCAGCCTGTAGGTTGAGGAAAAGAAGGAGGAGAGGAAAGGAGTACAAACTCTTCGTACTCCTGGAGATGAGGGTTGCACATTTTTTCAGGGGTATGTGTTACCCATATGAACTGTCTCCCTCTATTGGGGAAAATCGACCACTTTTTTAAATTGTATTTGTGATAACATTTTTCACGTTTTTATTGTATGTAAACTTCCCCCTTTGTATTTGTCCCCTTCTTTTGTGCCCTTGTGGCTAATAAAGAAACATATCTATCTATCTATCTATCTATCTATCTATCTATCTAGCTAGCTAATCATATATGTTTCCATAGTTATCCCAGAAGGTAACTTCCAAAGGAAGAATTTCAAGAATAATCATTTTCTATTTAGTTCTGCGGTTTCTTCATCGGCATGAACGATCTATAGAAATCGTACGATTTCACAGACTTTTCCTCTTCAAACGAATTTCCGAGCATCATTTATTTACCTCAAGGCTATTTTTAATAATCCTACTTCGATTTTAAATGTTAGACAACACTTTCTATTACTAATTGCATCTTTTCTAATGTGATTTCCACTATGAGTCTCATTCCAGAGGTAATACTTGTTTCTATTTTCGGCACAAGGCCAGCAATTACCCAGTACATCACTGGTACTTTACTTTATCGACCCCGAAAGGCAAAGTTAACCTCGGCGGGATTTGAACTCAGATCATAAAGGGACGTAACTCTATGCGCCAAAACATGGCGTCCTACCCTCTACCGATACTGCCAATCCACCGCCCTTCCAGAGGTAATACTATTGCATAAATAGTACTAAGTCAGTGAATTGGCAGAGTCGTTTCAACATCAGCATTTGTTTCGGTTTTCTGCGCTCTGAGTTCAAATCTAACCGAGGTCAACTTTGGTTTTCATCTTTTTCGAATCGATAAATAAAGTATCAATCATCCCTAGAAAGGCGATTTGGCAGAAAGAAAGAAAGAGAGAGAGAGAGAGAGAGAGAGAGAGAGAGAGAGAGAGAGAGAGAGAGGGTGAGAGAGATAGATAGAGAGAGAGAGAGAGAGAGAGAGAGAGAGAGAGAGAGAGAGAGAGAGAGAGGGTGAGAGAGATAGAGAGAGAGAGAGAGAGAGAGAGAGAGAGAATCCAGACGACGATGCCATGCGGGAAACGAGCGATAGATGAAGATTAAAAACGTAGAGAAGAATATTTAGGAAGAATAAAACTTAAAGAATTAGAAAGATAAAGAATAAAAAAGGGCGAGAGAAAATGAAAAAAAAAACAAAACACGGAGAAAGATAGCCATTTTGTAATAACGTGGGTGTAAAAATGTAGTTTTTTAGAGAGAGGGAGAGGAAGAGATGAGGTTAAAGAGAGAGAGAGAGAGGGGAAGAGGGAAAGAGAGGGAGGTAGAGAGCAGTCGAAAGATAGAGTGAGATAATATACGAATGAGAACCAATAAAAACATTATTTTTGAACAAGAAAACTGATTAACATGGCCATCCTATTTAATGAAAAGAAACTCAGCTTCTAAAGCGTTCAAAATTGGCAACTTAACTAACTGTCCATTAGGCTAACAATAGACAGATCTAATGTAGACGACATCTTGAATATATATATATATATATATACGGGGTAACAGATTTGTATAGCAAACCGTGTCACTCTTCTTTCCTGATGTATGTATATATATATATATATATATATATATATATATATATATATATATATATATATATATATATATATATATATATATATATATATATATATATATATATATATATATATACATAATATATATATATATATATATATATATATATATATATATATATATATGAGTGTGTGTGAATGTGTGTGCGCGCGTGGGTACATGCGTGTGTGTGTGAGTGTGTAATAATATAATAATAAACATATGCATAATAACTTTTATGAAATAGAGAAATAGTTGAAAGGAAACAGAGAGGGAGAGAAACAGACAGAATGTGAGAGAAGGAGACAACACACAAATGAGAGAGAGAGAGAGAGAGAGAGAGAGAGAGAGAGAGAGAGAGAGAGAGAGAGAGAGAGAGAGAGAGCGAGAGCGAGAGGTGGACAGTATTAATGGAAGAAAAACATATGACGAAGAAGTGCGGGGGATTATGGAAAGGAGGCAAGTGAGGAGAATGATACTGGCTGGCGACGAAGCGAAGGAGATAGAATGAAGGGCAATAAAAGATGAAGAAAAGAAAATTTAGTAAAGAAAAATTAGAGAACAATAGGATGTGAAATAGAGAGAAAACATAGACACCAAAATGGCGGTGTGATTAACGAATTCGTTTTAAATCGCGTGGTTTCGGATTCAGTTCCACTGTGTGGCACCTCAAATAAGTGTCTTTTACAATAACCACTAATGCATTCTGAATTAAATCAGAAACTGCCGAAGCCCGACGTATATAAATGTATATATGTACACGTAATTTTTCATGTTGTTGTAGTGGCACCGTAACAAAGCTTTCGAATTTTTCCGGAGGAGAGACAGAAGGAGAGAGGAAGTGAGAATGAAATATAGGCCAAGCATCGCCACTAGTACTAGTCTGGTACTTTTTTCATCGGCCTAGAAAGGATGAAACACAAAGTCGACTTCGGGAGGATACGAACTTTGAGAGTTAGAACGAATACCGACATATTAACGACTCCACAGCCTCTGTATATATATGATGCCATCAACACTATAAACAGAGCTGGCATATCTAAGAAGTGACTAACTGCCTGGTGAGGTCATAGCCATTCAATGGCTATCATCGAAATATATATAGCAGTAAATAAAAGATTATGAGTTCATGCAATTGACTTATGTTTCGTCACTATATATATATATAAAGTATATATATATATATATAAAGTACCAGTAATGCACTGGGTAATTGCTGGCCTTGTGCCTAAAGTAGAAACAACTATAATATATATATATATATATATATATATATATATATATATATATATACATATATTATTATTATTATTATTATTATTATTATTATTATTATTGTTCTTCTTCTTTGAGCCTCAGTCATTGTTGTTATTTAACTGGAAAGTTTGTTGAAATGAATATCAAGCCACTACCTGGAGCCTCAGATATTCAGGACGTATCGGAGGGTTCTTGCTGTTCCCAGCAAGCTAGCCTTTTGAAGTGTTCCAAAAAGCGGGGCGGGACCAATTTTCTTTAACCATCCTTGGAAACTCTTTGAGATAGTACCTAGTGCGCCTATGACAATCGGGACCACTTTGACCTCATGGCAGTTCCAAGTCTTTTTTACCTCCCACTTTAAGTCCTGGTATCGGTTAATTTTCTCCCTCTCTTTCTCTTGCACTCTCGTGTCGAATGGGCAGGCTACATCCACAATCAGGCACGATCTTTTTCCCTTGTCCAAAACCACCAGGTCAGGTCTATTGTGTTCCAGTTTCTTGTCCGTCTGCATCCTAAAATCCCACAGCACCTTCACATGATCGTTTTCCATCACCGACTCTGGCTTATGCTCATATCACTTCTCAGAATGTGGTAAATTGTTTACTTTGCATAGGTGCCAGTGGATCACCCTGCCCATCACATCATATCTCCAGCCTTTATAGTGAGTCTGGGTTAGGTGTTTACACTCGGATACAATGTGAGCCACAATTCCCTCTCTCTCTCTCCACAGATCCTGCACAGTGGGCTAGCCTCCTCCTTGTATATATGGTGTTTCAACCACTTCGTTTTGAGGGCCTGGTCTTGCGCAGCCATTAGCATTCCTTCTGTAGCCTTTTTAAGGTCTCCTCTTTTCAACTAGTTCCATGTCTGTGGATCTCTAAATTCAGTTTTCTCAAAGAAGGTACTATGAAGGGATTTTTCATGAAGGTTGCTCTTTCTCCTTGTTGTTATTTCCTCCTTGGACATCCCCTGGTCTTTTGTTCTCTCCTTCAGTACAATTCTGAGCATTGGCTCCCTACTATCAGTCACGTATTTGTGTAGGTTGTTTTTCTCCATCTGAACACAGTCCTCTATGCTGATAAGACCTCTTCCACCTTCAGATCTCCTTAAGTAGAGTCTATCGACATCACTCCTCTTGTGGAACATTTTGTAGATAGTCAATAGCTTCCTAGTCTTCCTGTCCATTTCTTTTTGTTCAGCAGCATTCCATCTCAGAATTCCCGCACTGTACCTAATAATAGACACAGCTCGGGAATTTACTGCACTTATGGCATTCCTACTGTTCAGATGTAACTTTAATACGCTCCTTACTCTCCGAATGTATTTAGATCTTATCAATTCCTTCATTTTTTTGTTCTTGGTGTCATCAGCCTCCAGAACACCTAAATATTTGTATCCTTCTTCAGTATCAATTTCCTTTATCATCTCACCTGTTGGTACCTGGATTCCGTTGCTTCTGCTCAATTTACCCCTCTTCATCACAAGGACTCCACACTTACTAATACCAAATTGCATACATATATCATTGCTGAAAATACGGACAGTGTCAATAAGCACATCCAACTCCTTCTCACTCTTCCCGAAGAGCTTAAGATCGTCCATAAAGAGGAGGTGATTGATGGTAAACTCTCCCTTTCCCAACTTGTATCCTGCTCTCACTTTTCGCAGTATAATGGTCAGGGGGATCAGGGCAAGGACAAACAACAGAGGGGACAGACTATCTCCCTGGAAGATACCTCTCTTGATCTTCACGCCTCCCAAGGATTCTCCGCCCGATGTTAACTCTGTTTCCCAGGACTTCATACTTTTGCTCAACAACTGTCTGATGTTATCTGCCACCCTGAAGATCTCTAGGCTTTTGGTTATCCAAGAATGAGATACCATGTCGAATGCCTTTTTGTAGTCTATCCATCCCATGGCAAGACCAGTGTGTCTCCTCCTGCAATTCCTCATTACCATCTTATTAATAAGTAACTGGTACCACGAGACTTCTTTCGGCATCCTTTCTGTTCGTCCGGTAACAAGTTGTTTATGTGGAGGTGATGGTAGATTTCCTCAGACACAATGCTTGTTAACAGTTTCCACATTACGGACAGACATGTGATAGGTCAATAGTTGGTAACATCATTACCCTTGGTTCGGTCTTTCATTACCAGAACTGTGGTACCTTTTGTCAACCACTCTGGTACCTCACCTGACATCAAGCAGTCATTGAACATGGTTGTCAGTTTCGGGTGGAGGGATGTTATATTTTTAATCCAATACCCCTGCACACCATCTGGGCCTGGTGATTTCCAGTTGGTTAGTTTTCTGGCCTGCCCCTTAAGAGTTTCAACTGTTATACTCAAATCAGTTTGTTGGTGTGCCTGTTCACTAATCTCATTCTGTACTGTCTCAATCCACACTGCATGATCATTATGTTTAACATCCTGCTCCCATATTCCTCTCCAGAATGTCTTAGTTTGTTCCGCCTCAGGGATCAAGTCGTTGCCTCTTTCTTTCCCTTCAAGCTGTCCAAACAACATCTTCTGGTTGTTGTCAAACATGCTTCTGTCTATACTGACTGACTCTGCTCTCGTATCGCCTAATCTTTGCGCTCTTTGCTACTATGCGTTGCTTCAGTTCTTCTATGATAATATTTAGCTTTTCCTCCTAGTTTTGTACTTTATTTCCAGTCTATTTTTAGTGTCTATGTTTTGTAGTGTCCATTCAGTAGGGACTCAAGCTTTCCAATGTCATTTCTCATTTCCCTGATTTGACCATTCAGTCTTTTCTTCTACCAAGGTTCTGATCTTTCTTGTTTGTTGTTTCCTCTCGCTTTTATGCCAAGTAATTTCCTCACCGCATTTGCTGTTGCTGTGAGGATATTGTTGCATTGGTGAAGGTTCCTCGCCTCAAGGTATGAGATGACTTTGTTTACCTTAGCTGTTGTTTCTTTTAACTTTTTCCTGTCTATAAATCTTAGGTTCATAGGTTTCCCACTATCATTGTTCATTTCATCTACCACTAAGTTTAGGATATCAACCAAATCTTGTCCTAGCCCGTCAGCATTCATTTCCTCAATGGCCGTATCTTTGTTTCAGGTATTATTTATTTCAGCATTCAGATCATTGTCTGCTTCGGATGCTTCCTCCGTTCTCTCAACCTCTTCACCTTCATCTCACACTGGCTCGTTTGCCTGGCATACTCTACTATCTATTTCCAATCTAATCTCTCTGCTGAGTTCCTCCCAGATCGCTTATCCACCCATTAGTTCTTATTATACGAGCCTGCCCGGCCAATTTTTGTTCACCTAATTTAAATAGACCAATCTCGTTCTAGATGCTATGCATCCGTTTCCTATAGCCTTTTTCCGTGAGATTACTCTTACTTTCCTTGGCGTTACTCTTGCATAACAGTTCTATTCAATTCTTTCGTCCAGTTGGTTTTGGTTCCTTTCCTTCTTCTTCTTCCTCCAACACCGGCAGTATTTGGATGACAGGCAGGTCCCTGCTGCTGGGCCAGGGAACACCTGCTGGGTGAGAGTCTGTCACATGACATTCCAGTCTCCACTTCACCGTTATTCGAACTGTTTAGGTTCGACATTTAAACACTCATATCGAGCATTGGTGAATGTATGGTTACATAACCACCGGTGATTTCATCACCCCCAGTGATTTGATCACCCCCGGTGATTTTAGCGTGGCACTATCACGCTGTAGACATTATTATTATTATTATTAGACTTGTGATGTACTTATATTGACAGAATCTTCCTTAGTATATGGGCAGTTCCCATTAGTACTATCTTTTGTATTTCTCCTATACGCAGGTTTCCTGGGATTTGCGATATATAATCATTAGACCCCTTAGGTATCATTCCTAGAGCGCCTACAACCACTGGTATTGTATTTAGTTCTCAATTTCCACATTTTTCAAATTTCTATCTCCAGGTCCTTATACTTGCTCAATTTTTCAAATGTTTTTATAGATACATTCTTGTCTATTGGAACGGACATATCAATTAGCAGGCATACCCTCTTTTTAAAGTCCTTCAGTATTATATCAGGTCTATTTGTATCTATTTTTCGGTCTGTTTGGATGCTAAAGTTCCACAAGATTGAGATGTGATCTTTTTCAAGTATGGGAGGTGGTTGATGCTCCCACCAATTCTTTTGATGGGGCAGGTCAAAATGCTTACACATTATCCAATGTATGTTTTGTGCAGCTCTGTCATGCCTGTTTAGGTATTCGGTTGGAGCTATAGGGCTGCACATTGAAATTATATGATCAATGGTCTCTGGTTGATTTTTTACATACACGGCATAATGGGTTGCATCCATTTTTTATTATGTTGGCTTGGTAATTTTTTGTTGGCAGACACTGATCTTGTGCTGATATTATCAGTCCTTCAGTCTCCGATTTCAGTCCAGAGGATGCCAACCACTGATGGGTTAAAGTTTTGTCAACATCAGGATTGTTAGCTCTTTCTGGGTATTTTCCACACAGAGACTTTTCTTGCCATTTCTTAGCCAGTTTCTGTAGCAGTTCTTTCTTTGCAGTTACTTTTACCTGCTTTGCTTTTTCTGTGTTTTTAATTTTAGCAGTAAATGGAACTTCTGAGATTTGTAGTCCATTACTGTATCTTTGTGCATCTTTTGTAATGGAGTATGATCTTTTGATGCTTTCGTGTTTCAAAACGAGTTTGATCATCCAGTCATGTGATTCCCTTAGATATGTAGATAATCCAATTGTTGCAGTTTTCAACGCAATATCTAACTGGATTAACCCACGTCCTCCTTCTTTTCTAGGGAGATATATTCTATCTGTACCTGCCTTAGGGTGATGCATTCTGTGCATGGTTAAGAATTTTCTAATTTTTGTATCGAGCCTACGGATCTCTATCCTTGACCAGTTGATGACATTGTAACTGTAGGTTACTACTGGTATGGCAAGCGAGTTTATGGCATCGATCCTATTCCTTGAATTCAATTCCGTTCTTAAGATTGCTCTTACTCTGCGGTAACATTCCTCCCTTATCCT
>OZ024747.1:26161561-26167095 GCA_964016885.1 Eledone cirrhosa | reverse complement strand
AATATCTGTCTGTATGTCTGGCTGTCTGCTGCCTCCGGTTATTTTGCCACCCTTGCTCAAGACAAATCTCACACTCATTCCCCAAACAATTGGTAAGTGCACACAATTTCTTCCTCACGTTTAAGCCACAGTGTTGCTTACTTACGTACCACCAGACTCTTACTTCTTCGCCAGCCGTGGTTGTGGCAATACTAAGCTTAGCTAAGGCGGTTATATATTTCACAATACCTTATCCCGTGTAACGCCGGATACCACTGCTAGTATATATATATATATATATATATATTATATATATATATATAATATATATATATATATATATATATATATATATATATATATATATTATATTATATTATATATATATATATATATATTACATTCAAAGTTATGGATGTCATGATTGAGATAATCTTGAATATGTGTCCTGTCTCACAAAATCACCTCATAGAAAAAATTCAAAGAATAAATCCGAGCAATTAATCATTACAAAATAGTGAATGACATATATATACACACAAAAATCTAATGTATAATAGGATATATCAAACTTTAATAAGAGACAATCTGTATAGAATGTAAGAATACATAGTTCGTTAGAGTATCATATTAAAATTTAACAAAAATTTCAAACATAGATAACTGATAAAAGTTGTGTTACTACTTATATATATATATATATATATATATATTATATATATATATATATATATATATATATATATATATATATATATAATCAAGGTTTAGCAAATAAGAAAAAGTTTCAAAATAAATTTTTTAAAATTTATTTTGAAACTTTTTCTTATTTGCTAAACCTTGATTATATATGTTCTGGCTCGTTAATTTATTAACCTGCCATTGAACCACATTGGCATATGGTTGGACAATACACGTGTCCCTAAGCGCTTTGTGCGTGTAGGGATATATACTTTATTATATATATATATTTATGTGTGTGTGTGTGTGCGTGTGTGTGCGTGCGTGCGTGCGTGTGTGTGTGTGTATGTGTGTGTGTGTGTGTGTGTGTGTGTGTGTGTGTGTGTGTGTGTGTGTGTGTGTGTGTGTGTGTGTGTGTGTGTGTGTGTGTGTGTGTGTGTATGTGTGTATTTGAGTATGGGGTTAACCGCACATAGATGTGCGGACCACATTATGGTCTGTCGGTTGCGAAGCATAGTGCAAGTCGGAGCATTATATATTAATAAAAGATCGGAGGCCATGTTCAGTTGATTCGAAGTAACAACACCACGCGTTCAGCACCCCCTCCCCCTGTATCATGAAAAGAAAATCTTTTTCGAGGAAATTATTGGATTTTTCCAAATTTAAAGGTTTCTTTGCAACTTTCAATGCCTATTTTAGGTGTTGACGTCTCGAGAGCTCAGGCTAACATAACAGATAGTCCTCAGTGAAATATGTATAACGGAGTTTTAAATAAACCTCAATCAACTGAACATGGTCTCCGATCTTTTATTAATACATATATATATATAATATAGAAAAGGCTTCTACAGGACTAGAACTGTTTCATTCGGGAGAAATCACCAGGAAGCCCAATGATGATTTCTTCTTGATGATTTCTCCCGAATGAAACAGTTCTAGTCCTGTAGAAGCCTTTTCTATATTAAATATTTATAATCTGCATTGTATTGAGTACCTTACTGTGGTTACCCCCGATTGAACCCGGGATAAACTTATATGTATATATATATATATATATTTACATAGCTTCAAAATATAAGCAAACAAATTTATATTTTATTGCAGCAATTAATTGGACTCAGTACTAGTTTATTCAAACAGTTATATCTCTCACATTTAGTATATCTTTTCCTCAAGATGATTGATTAACAACAACACGTTTCTCCTTTCTTCATTTTCTCTCGTTTTACGTTTAATTTACCCTCGTCTCTGCTTTTTCTTCTTTCTCTCAAATACTCTATCTTCTTATGGACATTAACGTATACTTCACACAATCGATATTCAGAAACACGCATACGTATGTATATAGTTGATCATATTGCAGCCATACAGACTATTATTACGCTTACGTAACCGTTGTTGTCATTATTGTTTACTATTGGTCAGACACCATGCTTTGCAGCATAGAGTTACGGCCCTTTACGGTCTGAGTTCAAATCCCGCCGAGGTTAACTTTGCTTTTCATCTTTACGGGGTCGATAAAATAAAGTACCAGTAACGTACTGGGGTCGATTTAAACAACTTTTGCCTCCCCCAAATGACTGGCTTGTGCCTATACTAGAAATCATTATTGTTTATTATTGGTCAGACACCATTACCGGGTCGATAAAATAAAGTACCAGTAATGCACTGGGATAATTGCTGGCCTTGTGCCAAAAATAGAAACAATTTTTGTTTATTATTGCGCTTGCGTAACCGAAAGCTTCAGACAGATCCTATTCCAATTATATTGTTTCTACTTTTGACACAAGGCTAACAATGTGAAGAGAAGGGAGAAAGTCGATGAAATACAACCCAGTGCGTTACTGGTACTTTATTTTATCGATCCCATACGATGAAAGGTAAAACTAACGTCGGCGAGATTTGAATTGACAGGTAACTATATGCCGTAAAATATGTTGTCCAATACTCTACTCATACTTCCAATCCTTTAAATTTATTAGCAAAACTTAAAAAGATATGAAGTGAGTTGTTATTTCAAATTACTGGGAAAAACTGAAAATAATTTCATCCTAGCGTAAATTATGATAACTTAAGAATGGATTGACATTGAGTAACTCAAAACTAATTCTAGAAAACAATTTGTTACACACAACACCGCCCTCTCTCTCACACACTTATATATATCTGCATATATATGTGTGTGTGTGTGTGTGTGTGTGTGTGTGTGTGTGTGTGTGTGCACCCACACACAAACACCTTGTCAACACAGAGCATAATCAGTCCCATATATTTATACACACGTATATATATATATATATATATATATATAAATAATATATATATATATATATATATATACACACACACATACATACACACATATATATATATATGTATGTATATATATATATATATACGTTTACACACACACACACACACACATATATATATTGTACGCGCACATCAAGGCATTCATGTGCACCTACGCACACGCTCTCTCTCACACACACACACACACACACATACAGTATTTGTTCATGTTCGACGTAACCGATCATTGTTAATTAAAAAATTAACCGTGAATAATGAAACATTAACAACAAATTAGGTAAAAACAAGGCGAATATATTAAGAACAAAAAAAAAAAAGTAGAATTGATGATTAAGTGACGTCGTTGTCGCTGTTGACAGAAATTCTAGTAACAACAATATTGGATTATAAAAATCTAATTAATTGTACACAATAATTGTTTCTACATTTGGCACAAGGCCAGCAATTTCCCAGTGTATTACTGGTACTTTATTTTATCGACCCCGTAAGGATGAAAGGCAAAGTTAACCTCGACGAGATTTGCAGATATAATAATTGTTTCTACATTTGGCACAAGGCCAGCAATTTCCCAGTGTATTACTGGTACTTTATTTTATCGACCCCGTAAGGATGAAAGGCAAAGTTAACCTCGGCGTGATTTGCAGATATAATAATTGTTTCTACTTTTGGCACAAGGCCAGCAATCCACCAGTGTATTACTGGTACTTTATTTTATCGACCCGTAAAGATGAAAGGCAAAGTTAACCTCGGCGTGATTTGAAGTCAAATCATAAAGGGCCGTAACTCTATGCTGCAAAGCATGGCGTCCGACCCTCTACCGATACGTGAGAGTTTGAAGGCTGGAAGAATGTTAGAAACCCAATTGAGTTACGTCCCTTTACGTTCTCAATTCAATCCCAGCCAGATCAACATTGCTTCTCATGCCTTGGGGAGGTGAGCTAATATGAAGCAATCACACATCGTAGACAGACAGACAGACACACACAGACACTACCACACAGACACATACACACACACACATACACATACACATACACACAGAGACACAGGCACAGACATACACAGACAGACACATACACCTTACACAGACACACGCATATACACACGTGCACATAGACACAGACACAAACACACACCTTACACAGACACAAACACACACACATACACATGCACACATAGAGACAGGCACAGACACACATACACACATACAGATACATACACAGACACCTTACACAGACACAAACACACACATACACACACACACATACACACGCACACATAGAAAACAGGCACAGACACACATACACACAGACAGACACATACACAGACACCACACACAAACACAAACACACACACTTACACACGCACACATAGACACACAGGCACCGACACACACAGACACCACACACAGACAAAAACACACACGCATACACACGCACACATAGACATAGGCACTGACACACACATACACCACACACAAACACAAACACACACGCATACACATACACACATAGACACAGGCAGAGACACACACAGACACATAAAGAGACACCACACACACATACGCACATCACACACACCATACACACATACAAACGCACGCGCCGCGCACACACATACACAACACATCACACACACATACACAACACATCACACACACACACATACACAACACACCACACACACACACACATACACAACACATCACACACACACACACATACACAACACATCACACACACACACATACACAACACATCACACACACGCACACACACAGACACAAAGACAATCACCAATCCTTCCAAAGTGATATTGTACAGTATTAAAAGCTGTTCAAGTTCTTTCAATCCTCCATTTTTACAGAGCCTATATGGCAAATATTGTATTAGAAATAAATGTCTTTTATTAATTGTTTCTACATTTGGCACAAGGCCAGCAATTTACCAGTGTATTACTGGTACTTTATTTTATCGACCCCGTAAGGATGAAAGACAAAGTTAACCTCGGCGGGATTTGAACTCAGATAATAAAGACCCGTAACTCTATGCTACAAAGCATGGCGTCCGACCCTCTACCGATACTGCCAATGTCTTTTATTAATATAGAATAGAAGTAACTGAGATTGTGCAAATGTGTATATAAATTCACGTTTTAGTATATACACATGTAAACATACCAAATATGAATTTCCATGTAAAATGCTAAAAAAAAAAATCACATTTAACTGGTTTTCAAGCTTAGTTGGGGTTTCATCAGAAAACATATCATCTAAACAACCATATGGAAACACATATTCGTGGGCTTAAATACCCTATCACTTATAATGATTTCTAGTATAGGCCAGTAATTTGGGGGAGGGAAAAGTCGATTAAATCGAACCCAGTACGTGACTGGTACTTTATTTTATCGACCCCCGTAAGGATGAAAGGCAAAGTTAACCTGGGCGGGATTTGAACTCAGATCATAAAGGGCCATAACTCTATGCTGCAAAGCATGGCGCCCGACCCTCTACCGATACTGCCAATCCACGGCCCTACCCTATCACTTATAATAGTAGC
>OZ024747.1:26146561-26156561 GCA_964016885.1 Eledone cirrhosa | reverse complement strand
ATATGGTTACAGTCTACCTGTACTACAGGAAAGCATTTGACTCTGTTCCCCACTCTTGGATGATAGAGGCCCTCCAACTTGCTAAAGTTCCAGACACTATATTCAGAGTCAACGAGAACCTATCTTCTTCTTGGGCTACTATTCTAAATTAAAATACAGAAAAGGAGGATTCTATTTTTGCTGATCAAATAGAATATCGTAGGGGTATATTTCGAGGAGACAGTCTCTGCGTGTTACTATTTATACTGTCATTAAACCATTGTCCTTTTTGCTCAAGAAATGTGAAGGATACATAATTGGCTCACAGGAGGATAAGAATACAAACCTAGCCCATAATTTCTTTGTGGATGTCCTGAAACTCTATGCCAAGGACATAAATGGGATGAAGAAAAACCTTGATCTAGTTACGACGCTCTCGAAAGATATAAGAGTTTGGCCAGGATAAATGTTCATATATGATTGTGAAGTTTGTCTGCATGAGGCAGATAACATCATGAAAGTTGGGAAGGAGCTCCTTGAGAAATACTCTCCGCATGATAACCAAAAGCTCAAACGCAAGGAATCTGCACACCAATACCTAATGAATCCATGGATGAAAAGCTGCATGCTTATCAGCAAAAGATCCTGCATGGATATGCTGACAGAAAGCTTCAAAGTGAGAATGATATAGATAAACAAAGTAGTCTCAGACAAACCATCGCGATATTATCTCTCATTTTGAAGGATATGCTTTTGCAATCCAAGAACAGGAAATAACAACGAAATATCTGATGCACAGCAGCGATAGGGATGCATGCAAAACACGTAGATGTGGCAACAGATACAGACTCACCGAAATAAACATTTAGGATGTCAGCCACATCATAAGCAACTGTCCAAAAATGTCATCAAGGTACTATTTACCTATGAGGTATGATATAGTGGCCACAATATTAAACAATACAATTCGTAGAAAGGATAGTTCTGAGAATAAAAATATAAAGTTATTGTGATGAGCCCGACACATACATACATGATATGAAAGGGTACTGGGGGAAAGATTCCAGTCAAAACCCTACTAGAATATAAACAAAACATAGCAGTCATAGAAATAAAAGAATGCATGCTCAGTAGTGGAAATCGGTTGCCCAATAGATCTCAATATAATACTAAAGATCATTGAAAAGAAAAACATTTATACTGTAATAATTATTTCTACTTTTGGCACAAGGCCAGCAAATACCCAGTACATTACTGGTACTTTATTTTATCGACCCCGTAAGGATTAAAGGCAAAGTTAACCTTAGAGGGATTTGAACTCAGATCATAAAGGGACGTAACTATACTGGAAAGCATGTCCGACCCTCTACCGATTCTGCCAAGAGGAATCAGCAGATACTCCTCACTGACTCTAACTTTAGATTTATACCTGTGATCATTGGGGCTATTGGATATGTTACTAACTGCCCCAGGATAAAACTTGAGAAGTTGGGCTTCACAGAGCCAGAAAGAACACGACTAGTTGCAAGTACAGTCCATTAATGGAACTGTAAAAATTTGTTAAAATGTTTAAGAAATTGTGCATGTAATAACTGCATATGCACATGTTTAGTCAGAGAAGTATGCAGATCCACACGTAGAATGACACCCATACCTGCACATACACGCACACAAACATACATACAGATATATATACGTATTTACCTGATGGATGCTGTATTAATTCCTATGAAAAAGTATTGTGTGTATGGTAGAAACCGGCTCTCTTTCTATATATTGGGGAAAATTTATAAAATAACAAACCAGAACAGGCATATATACACATACATACATAGATACATACATACATACATACATATATACATACATATCTAAATGCATACATACATATTATGGTTGTGAGTATGTAAAGATTTATAAACGAACGTATATACGTGTGTATATATATATATATATATAAATAATCACTGCCATGTTATGATGACGTAGAAAGATATATTATATAGAACTAATTCATGCGGTTTATAAGTTGTCATAATCTCCATTTTCATGCACCGCCGTGCGTAAAACAGTAATTTTCGTTGCGTCTTGTCCGAGCCCCATACAGAGAAGCTCACAGAAATATACATGCATACATACATACATACTTACATACATACATACATACATACATACATACATACATACATACATACATACATACATACATACATACATACATACATACGTGGCATATATATATATATATATATATATATATATATATATATATATATATATATATAATTTTACATACTTGAATTATATATATATATATATAATTCAAGTATGTAAAATTTCTGTAAAAGTATATATTTGTTGTGTATATCTGGGTGTATATATAAATATAAATATAAATATATATATATATATATAAGTGGTAACACAACAGTTAGCTCACAATACCGAGAACAATTGTTTCACCTTAGCGGATCCTCAGCTTGTAATGACCATTACTACCTGAGGATCCGCTAAGGTGAAACAATTGTTCTCGGTATTGTGAGCTAACTGTTGTGTTACCACTTCTATCTAACTCGTCCCATGGACTGAGTGGTCTACCACTACGGATATTAACTTCGAGTGTTCTACCCCTCTCTCTCTCTCTCTCTCTCTCTCTCTCTCTCTCTCTCTCTCTATATATATATATATATATATATATATATATATATATATATATACTCAACAAATATATACTTCTACAGATATTTTACATACTTGAATTATGTAAAACCATTACGACTTCAAATAATTATGTTAAACATTTACAGTTGATAATTGTGAAGTACTACTACTACTACTACTACTACTACTACTACTACTACTACTAATAATAATAATAATAATAATAATAATAATAATAATAATAATAATACTACTACTACTACTAATACTAGAATAACAAAACTACTACTACTATCAATAACTCTATGCGTCAAAGCATGGCGTCCGTCTCTCTACCGATACTGCTAATCCACCACAATAATACTTGCTTTTGCTCACCACAAGAGCCCAATATGTTGAAGGCAATACAAAGACGATATAATGACGAAAAACAACAGATTGTGCAGCTTACATCGAGTAAAGTGAAAGTAAAATCGGCAAAGGGAAAGCCGTATATATAATTGTTTCTACTTTTGGCACAAGGCCAGCAATCATACCAGTGTATTACTGGTACTTTATTTTATCGACCTCGTAAGGATGAAAGGCAAAGTTAACCTCGGCGGGATTTGAACCTAGATCATAAAGGGCCGTAACTCTTTGCTGCAAAGCATGGCGTCCGACCCTCTACTGATACTGCCAATCCACCGCCCTATATATAATGTTTCTACGTTAGGTAACAAGGCCATCAATTACCTCAGTGTATCACTGGTACCTTATTTTATCGACCCCGTAAAGATGAAAGGCAAAGTTAAACTGGCGGCATTTGAACTCAGAACGTAAAAGGCCATAACTCCTATGCTGTAAAGCATGGCGTCTGACGCTCTATCGATACTGCCAAGCCACCGCCCTAAAAATCTGCTTCGCCCACATGTCTGCATAACAATAAAAATAATTGTAATAAATAGTAATGATGACAATACAAAATTATAACAAAATTCAACTAGGAAAAGTTTCCCAATAATAGGGGACAACACTTTAGGTTAATTCAGGGAGTACCCCAGATCTCATCACACACAAAAAAAAAACTGATTAAAAATAATAGTTTCTAATATAATTCTTTCTAAAATTATTACAAGACCAGCTATTTGGAGGAGAGAGAAACTCGATTATACCGACCTCATTATTTAACTGGTACCTTATTTTATCGACCTTGTAAGGAGGAAAGGTCTTTGAAAAAATAAGTACTGGGATCGATATAAACGTGTAAACTCCCTGAATGTAGTGCCCCAGCATGGCCGCACTATAATAATTGAAACAAGTAAAAGAATAAAATAGTAAAACAAATATACATTGTTCAGTTATATCAAATATGCACACACACCTACTTCACTCACACAAGACTGGGAAATGAACGAAATCCGAATGCTTATTGAAGCATTCTTTATTAGCAAACTTTGCAGGAAGAAACATTCGAAAAGAAAAAAGGGTATTGCCTAATTATGACCATATTATAATGTAGAACAGCGCCCGGACTCAGCCCCCGATTATTGAATGAAAAGAAGTTCGATAAATAATGATTGGATAACCAAATAATTGAATAACGATAACTAAACATGAAATACAAAATGGAGAAGTTATCAAAGAAACCAAAAGCAATGATAATCATCTACCGGCATCGTAATACTTGATGATATGAACTATAATAAAGGAAGATATCGGACATCAATGACAACCGGCTAGCGTCAGATAGAATATAAGAGTAAGATTCCACAACATAGAAAACACTGCCGCCACCACATGGTAATCCTGGTTGGAAAATTAAAAGCAACATAAAAAATATCAAATTTGAAGAAAAGAATTCAGAAAAAAGGAAATATAGAATGTGTGTGTGTATATATATATATATATATATATATAATTTATATATATATATATATATATATATATATATATATATATATATATATATATACAGTATTTTCCGTTGTGTTGTAATATAAATATTACACACAGTAGATTATCAGCTCACGTAGAGTTTGCTCGACGGTTCCAGTTGTAGTTCCAAAAGTAATCCGGAGAAAAATAGAAAGATTTGAATGGATACAGTTTAGTTGAAAGGAATTTATTGACACGTGTTTCTATAACAGTTACATAACCTAAAACAGCTGCTATCTACAAACTTTTAGTTATGCAGACATTCAATATTTCAATGTTATTATTTACTGTCATTTCACCAGAATAATATTACTGAGGACCTATTTAGTTTTTATAGAGAATATTAGGAGGGAGGGGTGAAGTTGTTAGAAGAATAGTTGAAGGAGTGGTTTTTCGATAGCAGTGAGAATTCTTGGTGGCAGTGAGTAATTAGATTCCCATCTGTTGTTTTGACATTTTTTATAGAATATATTATTGGTTATTTTTCTAAATCTATAGAAGGATTAGAGATAGTAAAGATATGCGTGGTTGGTTTTGTGTTTGCACTTAATTAACATTCAGACTTAAATTTTTCTTTCAAGTGTACGTATCCTTTCACCCACGCATTCACACACAAATATATTTGCACACCTCTACAAAATACATATACTCACAATTCACATATTCATACTTACATATATATACACATGCATACACATATATATACACACATGTATTCATGTACATACATACGCGCTCATGTGTATACATTTTCATACTCAACTTATCTTTATATACACACGTATAGACACACACATATATACATACATACTCTAGTCCATGTGTACACACATACACATACATACACATCCATATACACATATATACATACATATACATATATATATATATATATATATATATATATATATATACATATATATATATATATATATATATATATATATATATATATAAGCACTTTAATACATGAATACACTTACATCTAACTATACACATCAAACATATATATATATTTACTTATTTATATACATTTTCACATATATATACATACTTATGGACGTTTTTAGACACATTCATTATCGCATATTTGTACCTATTCTCATCAGCATATCTTTCCATTATTAGTGTGGTAATTTAAGGTTATTAATATATGCCACCAAGAATTCTCACTGCTATCGAAAAACCACTCCTTCAACTATTCTTCTAACAACTTCACCCCTCCCTCCTAATATTCTCTATAAAAACTAAATAGGTCCTCAGTAATATTATTCTGATGAAATGACAGTAAATAATAACATTGAAATATTGAATGTCTGCATAACTAAAAGTTTGTAGATAGCAGCTGTTTTAGGTTATGTAACTGTTATAGAAACACGTGTCAATAAATTCCTTTCAACTAAACTGTATCCATTCAAATCTTTCTATATATATATATATATATATATATATATATATATATATATATATATATATATATATATATATATATATACAATATATTAACAACAAATGGAAACTATATTTATAAAACCATATTTATTTTATTATACATATTTCAAGGGTCACCAATTATGGTACGCTTTCATCAGATAAAATACAATACAGATTAGTTTTATAAATAAATATTGAGGCTTGGCCTGAGCATGGACTCAAACTCAAATGAAATGAAATACCCTGAAAAAAATATTTAAATTTATATATAAATTTATATATAAATAAATATATATATATATATATATATATATATATATATATATATATTTCTATATATATATATATATATAGCTGACGTACCGTCTGTGTAGTATAGTATTACTGTATTACTATTGAAAATATATAGTATAGTATTACTGTTGAAAATATATAGTATAGTATTACTGTTGAAAACATATAGTATAGTATTACTGTTGAAAATATATAGTATAGTACAGTATTACTGTTGAAAATATATAGTATATTACAGTTTTACTATTGAAAATATATAGTAGTGTACAGTATTACTGTTGAAAATATATAGTACAATATTAGTTAAATATATATAGTACAGTATTACTGTTGAAAACATATAGTATAGTATTACTGTTGAAAATATATAGTATAGTATTACTGTTGAAAATATATAGTACAGTATTACTGTTGAAAATATGTACACGAATATATAATTATATATATATATATATAAGCAAAGGGATATTTAATTTGTTGGTGAATTAGCTTACAAATTTAGAAGGGCCCTAGATAAACATAAACTCAATATTAAGATAGTAGAAAGACCAGGTACCTCCATAAAAACACTTATTAGCAAGACATACCCTTTTCAAAGACCCCCTGTATAGATAAGAAATGTATAACCTGTAAATTAAGCCCCCATATTAACTGTAAAACTAGAAATGTAGTATATAGCATAAGATGTACTGAAGGACAATGTAGAGATAAAAATATAGTGTACATAGGTGAGACAGCTCGTAGTGTAGGGAACGGATAAATTAACACTGGCGAGACCTTCAAGATAGTAAAGAATCATCTGTACTCTACCAACATGCTAAAATAGAACATAAGGGTAAATTAGAGAACATAGAAATAAAAATAGAATCTATACACAGAAAAGACGCAATGTTTAGACAGATCACAGAGGCAATAAAGATAAAAGAAATACAACCAAAATTAAATAGAAAACATGAGTGGAACAGCAACATCACAACTTACAATTAAGGACAAAATGAAAACACACACGCACATAGAACAAACAACCAACCAGTAACATGTAAATAAACAAATAAATAAACGAATATAAACACACACAGGCACCCGGATGTGGCGCATGCGCAGACTGAGCACACAACACACACACAGAAACAAGATGGCGTAGGACAGAACAAAGGAGAGGCACAAAAACAAAAAAAAGAATCCCCAGTCACTGAAGAGGTCACAGAATGTGTGACAAAAGAACTTTGACAATATATAAACAACCATCTGGTTGTGGAACCAACCAACCAACCGGAAATTTATAAATTCCTAAATTTATAAATTTATTATAATAAATTGAAGTGAAAGCAACTGGTGCGTGTGTTTATTATTGGCAACATGACCCTCCCAAAGTATAACAATATCGGTTTCAACACACGTTTTCAGATAAAGAATCTTGCTAAACAAATTCAGAAACGATATATATATATATATATATATATATATATATATATATATATGTATGTATGTATGTATGTATGTATGTATATATATATATGATATGTATATATATACATATATATATTATATGTATATATATATATATATATATATATATATATACTCTTCTTTCTATCCTTGCTTTCATATTTCTCCTTGATCCCCTTTTCTCATTGTATTTGTATATAAATAAGTACATAGATATAAGGTGAAAGGGAGAGCAAGGATAAAATGAGAGCAAGGAGAGCAAGGAGAGCAAGGAGAGCAAAGGAGAACAATGAGAAAGAGGGGCAAGGATAAAAGGAGAGCAAGAAGAACAATGAGAAAAGGAGAGCAAGTAGAGCAATGAGAAAAGGAGAGCAAGTAGAGCAATTAGAAAAGGAGAGCACAGAGAGCAAGGATAAAAGGAGAGCAAGGAGAGCAAGGAGAGCAAGGAGAAAAGGAGACCAATGAGAAAAGGAGCAATGAGAAAAGGAGAGCAAGGAGAGCAAGGAGTGCAATGAGAAAAGGACAGCAAGGAGAGCAAGGATAAAAGGAGAGAAAGGAGAGCAAGGAGAAACAGAGAGCAAAGGAGAGCAAGGAGAGCAAGGAGTTCAATGAGAAAAGAAGAGCAAGGATAGCAAGGATAAAAGGAGAGCAAGGGGAGCAAGGAGAAACGGGGAGCAAAGGAGAGCAATGAGAAAAGGTGTGCAATGAGAAGAGCAATGAGAAAGGTGTAAAAGAAGGGCAATGAGAAAAGGAGAGCAAGCAGAGCAATGAGAAAAGGAGAGCAAGGAGTTCAATGAGAAAAGGAGAGCAAGGAGAGCAATGAGAACAGGAGAGCACAGAGAGCAAGGATAAAAGGAGAGCAAGGAGAGGAAGTAGAAACGGGGAGCAAAGGAGAGCAATGAGAAAAGGGGTGCAATGAGAAAAGGAGAGCAAGCAGAGCAATGAGAAAAGGAGAGCAAGGAGTTCAATGAGAAAAGGAGAGCAAGGCGAGCAAGGATAAAAGGAGAGCAAGGATAGCAATGAGAAAGGGAGAGCAAATAGAGCAAAGCGAAGTTAAGGCAAATATTGCTCAAGTTATGCTGGAAGCAGACAAAGGTGAACAAATCAACTGAAGAGGTACATTCTGCACCCAAGCGACTTTTCTTCCTTTACAACCATGAGAGTTTTCGTCTTTTGTAACTCCTGGTACAAAAACTTTCTTCACGAGATTTTCTATCAGAACCGATTTCGTCGCCAAAGACCCTTGAACATGGAAGGATGGTCCTGGTTACAGAAGTGGACTTGAAAAACTTGTGAATGATGTTGCAGAAAGTGGTGCCAAACTCATTCAGGATTACAATAACATTCTCACAAAAGATGAAACTGAGAAACAATTTGTTTTACAGATCGTTACCGAAAACCATAAAACATACCCAACTCTCTTATGCAAAAATAATTGTTTTTACTTTTGGCACAAGGCCAGCAATTACCCAGTGCAAAAATAATTGTTTCTACTTTAGGCACAAGGCCAGCAATTACCCAGTGTATTACTGGTACTTTATTTTATCGACCCCGTAAGGATGAAAGGCAAAGTCAACCTCGGCAACCAGTGCAAAAATAATGTTCGATATTCAGTGTTCAGTGTTCACATTATGTTTTTGATTCTATAGAAATTATTGTGGTAAATAAAAATACGTTCCTCTTAACGTTCTCTTATAGTGTGCTTTATTAAGAAAACCTAATATTTCTTAAGTTTTTCATGTTATTTCAGGAATTTTTCAAATTAACTATTGGTAAATTTGATTCAGAACGTTTTTAAACATTTGATGGGGTTGCCTGGATGTGTCTATATCAATTTCTCTAAGAAAAAAGAAAATGGTCGAGATAGGGAACAGTATACCGCTTTTGAACAGAATTAATCGTTACGTATACTATGTTCCAACTTCAAGGCGTTTGAGAGTCGCCTACCAGTTATCCTATTGAGCTGAAATTGTGCTCACCCAGTATTTTTGTTGATTAGAACAGGATTAGGAGGTGGGAGCAGAAAAGTTTTCGGAAAATTACCTATTGCTCAGGGCCACCATATAATCTTCTTTTGTTGAGCCCACATATTCCTGAGTGGGTCGTGGATGCAGAGTCCCCAGACACGCTTTCCATAGGGTCCGAGACTATCGATTTTATCCAACTATCTTGCATGTTCTACTTTTGGGTGTCCCGTCGATTGACATTGCCCATAAAACCTGTCATGCGATTCTTTCTTTAAACATTCTAACCACACACACACACACAC
>OZ024747.1:26119061-26144061 GCA_964016885.1 Eledone cirrhosa | reverse complement strand
ATAGACACAAGTCTCTCTCATTGGAATTTACACAACATCAACTAGGTAGATATGTATGTATGCATGCATGTGTAGATATGGATGTTATTGTATGTCTGGATGTGTATATTTTGAGTTGTATGTGTGCATGTGTATATGTTTTGTATCTGGACATGTGTATATGCAATTATTAGATGCAAAATCTTTGGAATGTTTTACATATTTTTACTGTTCCATTAATGGATTGTACTTGTAACTAACTAGTTGTGTTCTTTCTGTTCCTGTGAAGCCTAGCTTCTCAAGATTTGTATTGAGGCAGTTACCCAGTGCCCCAATAATCACAGGCATAAATCTGAAGGTGTAATCAGGGTGGAGTATCTGCAGATTTCTCATCAGTTCTGCATAAATATTCTCCTTTTCACTAATCTTTGATATTATATTGGCATCTGCTGAGCAGCTAATTTCCACTACTGTGCATGTTTTCTTCTCCCTGTCCCATATAATAATATCTGGTCTGTTATGTCTGCATTTTATTGGGGTTTTTACTGGAACATTCCACCAGTACTCTTTCATATTATGTACATAGATGTCTTCCACATTGTTGTAGCTTTTAATGTGTTTATTATCGGAGCTATCTTTTTTACGAACTGCATTGTACAGTGTTTTGGCCACTACATTATGCCTCATAGGTAGATAGTACCGCGATGACATCTTTGGGCAGCTGCTGATGACATGGGTGATATCCTCGATGTTAGTTCTGCAGAGTCTGCACTTGTTATCACATCTAGGTGTTTTGCCTGCATCCCTATCTCTTTTGTGAATCAGGTATTTCGTGCTTATCTCCTGTTCTTGGATTGCAAAAGCGTATCCTTCAAAGTGGGAGCCAATATAGCGGTTGTTGGTCCAAGATAGACTACTTTCCTTATCTATATTACTCTCACTCTGGAGCTTCCCGGCAACATATCCATGCATGATTTTTTGCTGATAGGCATGCAGTTTTTCATTCATGGATTCACTGCGATACTGCTGAGCGACATCCCTGGGTGTGAGTTTTTGATTATCATATAGGGAATATCTCTCAAGGAGTTCCTTCCCAACTCTCATGATCTTATCTGTTTCATGCAGATAGACTTGCTCGAGAGTCGGTTTCTAACATAGACACAAGACTCTCTCATTGGAATTTACACAACATCAACTAGGTAGATTATGTATGTATGCATGCATGTGTAGATATGGATGTTATTGTATGTGTAGATGTGTGTTTTGAGTTGTATGTGTGCATGTGTATATGCTTTGTATCTGTACATGTGTATATGCAATTATTAGATGCACAATTTTTGGAATGTTTTACATATTTTTACTGTTCCATGTATGTATGTATGTATGTATGTATGTATGTATGTATGTATGTATGTATGTACGTATGTTCTTCTGGTTTTATAATTTTATACTTTTTTACCAGTAGAGAGAGAGAGAGTCAGTTTCTAACATAGATACAAGACTCTCTCGTTGGAATTTAAACATCAACAGGTTAAAATCATAATATTATATGTGTGTGTGTGTGTGTGTGTGAATGTGTGTGTGTGTATGTGTGTGCGCGCGCGCGTGTTTGGGTTATTTAAAAAGAAAGTCACCGAAAGAGAGGATAAAGTGGGTATAAAGTCGACAGAGAATTTTTTTTATTGAACCATATACATATGTGTACTAATTAACTGTATTTATTTCAATGTCATGTCACATGGAATTTAATGAGAACTATAGATTTACATGAATTGATGTGGATCTTTTCTGAATCAAACACAAATGGCTCTCCACGAGATGTCTGTCTTATTAGAAAGATGAATCATCCGAATAAGTATTTCACATGACATGGGTTGTTTCAAGGTCGATGACCGACCATAAAGATTTTAATCATCGATTAACATAGAAGTCAATGGCCTATGATAGTGATTTGTTCTTCCGATAGTTGTAGATATAGATATATAGAATGATTTTGTGCTCTGCTTCAGTAATCCCATACTACTAAGCAATAGCAAGGAGAGAGTGAGGGACGAGAGCGGGAGAAAGTGAGTGAGAAAAGAAGGGGTTGTAGAAAAAGAGGGAGTTGCGTGAGCCCCAAATTAGGGGACTTTCGAGCAATACCCTGTGGAACGTTGTGTTGAGTGGAAAATATAAAATAAATAAAATAAAAATAAAAAAGCCGTAAAAATATTAATGAAGAATGGTCCGAACAGATAGGTGACCGGCGCCCGGGTCAGTTTAAATTTGAATACTACACGTGTTTGTGTTGTCTTCATATTAAGTGGCAGACCGCTGCATTACATCGCTAAAAGCTATTTACCTAAGAACGAAAGACACACAGACAGACACACACACACACACACACACACACACACACACACACACACACACACGCACACAAGCACACACACACTGCAACAGCCACTCCACATCACGGGGCTCCCTCCTTACGAGAGTATCATGGAATTTCAACGGAGTCAACTAGTAAAACGAAATACAATAATTGTTTCTACTTTTGGCACAAGGCCAGCAATTATTCCAGTGCATTACTGGTACTTTATTTTATCGACCCCGTAAGTATGAACGGCAAAGTTAACCTCGGCGGGATTTGAACTCAGACAGTAAAGGGCCGTAACTCTATGCTGCAAAGCATGGTGTAACACCCTCTACCGATACTGCCAATCCACCGCCCTTGTAATGTACAATAATTAATGACTGTTCCTCCCCTGCCCACTTCTCCACCTCACCACACTACCACCACATTTTTTTTTAGTTTAAAAAATGGGAAAAGTGAAGCAGAGGGAAATTGTCAAGACATGCGCGAATGTCATATATATATTTATATATGTGAGTGTGAGAGTATGTGTGTATATATGTGTGTAACATACACACACATATATAATATATGTGTATGTATATATATATATATCTCTATATATATAATGTGTGTATGTATGTATGTATATATATGTATGAGACAGGTTGTACTGGGATACATGTTACCAGTAACACCAACTGGTGACCTGACATATGGTCGGGTCGTTGGCGACTAAACTGGCAACCCCACCAAGGTTTCTTGGTGAGGAGGGTGACTTTGGACATCCTGCAGGACTAAAAACAAAACCTATCAAAGGGCAAAGGAGCTGTTAAGAGTCAATGGCCATCCAAAATCACCGGGAGAGATGACCCCTTAGCCTTTGTCAAGGCAGAATTCTAGGAGAAGGAAAACTCTGATATAACACCTGCAACCCTGATGGTATCCAATGATGTTGACTTGTTCTTCTTTTTGGTAAATATCATCTTGGTTAAGAGAGTGGGACTGGCTTTGTGCAGTGCCTTTGCTCACTATAAAAGCTTCACGGCACAGGCATTGCTTTATATCTGGGTCCAGCACTATGTGTCAATAATTGTCACAAGTGTAGTGTTTGTACCAGAGTTTTCAAGTCGCTGGCTGGACTAAAAAGTCACACTCGTTCAGCGCATTGGTAGGGGTTCTCCTACATGGATATAAAGTAGTGGCCGTACTCGAAAACGAGTTGGCACCACCATATATATATATATATATATATATATATATATATATATATAATATATATATATATATATATATATATATATATATATATATATATATATATATATATATATATATATACATATACACATACATACATATATATATATATAGAGAGAGAGAGACGGAGAGAGATGTATGTTTGTATACATATTGTATGTTTGTATGTATATACATATTCCTACACACATACATATGTATATATGTATGTATGGATGGCTGTACAGTGATACATCAGTTAGCTACACCTGTCTGGATTAGTAAATACACACATCAATAAATAGGAGACCATTATGGTCAGAACCACGTCGACTGGCCATTAATTTTCACTTGCCTCCTTCTTCCCCACTGTGTTTTCCTTGTTTTCTTTTTGAAAATATTTTGTTTTTGTAATTCTCCATTTCGTCCATCCTGCCCAACTGTGGACATTCTTCACCAGCAAAGGATCTATCTATTATCGCCAGTTGTGAAAACCATTGACCATGTGGTTAGGATATTAGACACATGATGAAATCGTTTTTGCCAGCGCCAACGCATCAGCGATTCAGTCTGGATCTAGCTGTTGAAATGGCAAGAGCTCAGCTGTGGGGGTCCCAACTCTTTCATATATCCATACTCTACTACTCCAAGTATCGAGTACTCTGGTGAGTAATGGTCAAGACAGTGTTTTTACTGTATCCATCTTGATTTATATATATATATATATATATATATATAAAACATGAGAAGAATGAATACTGCGTGGTTGCACATGGGTTACATATGATAAAAATAGTCCTTCATCAGTGATTTTCCAACCTTAATTGGTATTTCATCGCTTTAAAAATCATATACCTCCAGTTGGTGCGAGCAATAGCTAAATAAAGCTATTGGGACAAGTAAATCGCGTAAAGCGAGCGAGACATAACGACGAAAGTATGGGAAGGAACCAGATGGACCATAACGCACCAGAGTACTCAATACGAAACGGCTTGAGCTCTTTTCCTATATATATATATATATATATATATATATATATATATATATATATATATATATATATATATATAATTGTTTCTACTTTTGCCACTATCTTATAGGCCCCCGTCAGGATGAAAGGCAAAGTTAACCATGGCAGGATTTGAACTCAGCCTGTAAAGGGATGTAACTCTATGCTGGAAAACATGTCGTCCGACCCTCTACCGATACTGCCAATCCACCAATAGAGTAATAATAGTAATAATAATAATAATAATAATAATAATAATAATAATAATAATAATGATTTCTTTATTAACCACAAGGGTTTACATAAAGTAGACATTAAGGACAGTGCAGGACAATGCAGGACGGTACAAATGGGCATTTCTGCGTGTAAAAAAACAAAAACAGAGGATGTAACAAAAATAACAATGAAAATAACAATGAAAAATTCCCCAATAGGGGGGAGACTTCGGAGGGACATTTGTGGAGAAAGCCCAGTAAAAAGCCACAATGACCCTGACCACCAAGGCAAGTGCCCTCTCCCAGTTTTCCACCTTTAGTTTACAGATATATACTCAGAGTCGGCCCATTCACTCGGGCCATTCTTGCTTCTCTCACCCATCTTTCAACAAAATGCTGGGAAGAGAGCACTTCCCTCTCTACTCTGATTTTCCTTTTCAAATGAAATTTGAAAAAGTCAATCAGAGCATCACCGAAGAGGTAAGTGCTCGTCTTCAGCCCTTTCAAACGTGTCCACCATACTATCTCTTTCGCCATGGCCACCAGACAGATAAAAACTGCCTGCCCTTCCCGGCTAAAGGAGGAGGGCGGGGCAATCCTCACGATGGACTCAGATGATAGCTGGATCCGTCCTAAACGCGACAGCAGGTGTTCGACATAAACCCACAAGTCAGCAATTTTCGGACACTGGACGAGTGCGTGCAGGACGGTTTCGTCGCCCTGCGCGCATCTCGGACATGCCCGGCTGACGGCACCTCCATGCCTGTAGAGTTTATCCCGAACTGGCAAGGCTCCTCGGTAGCACTGCCAGGCCAGAGATTTCTGGAAGTTGTCTATAGGCCCTGGCCCGAAAGTTCTTCCGAAGAGATTGGCTAGTTGATTTTCGTCGACGCCTAGAGTTTCCCCAAGTACGTCGTCGCTCTTCCCCTCCACTAATCCTCTATAGAACGCCGAGGTGGAGTTTCCACCGATCACATTGCCCGATTGGTCGAGGGCTGTGAGCGCCTGAAGACATTCCAGTCTCCAGGCGCTCCCTCTCGGTCTTCGCTTGACCCAGGACTGCAGCTCCGTCAAGGAAACGAGCTGGGGAAAAACGCGTCTAGCAAACGGCGACCACACCTGATCACCGTCGAGGAAGAGGTGGAGATGTCGTAGCCTGAGCGCGTGCCTGCGCATCATCAGCCACGGCATGCCCAGCCCTCCACGTAGCGGGTGTTGACAACAGATGGACCGCCTGACCATCGGAGCACGTCCCTTCCACAAAAAGCGAAAGAGCAAACGCTCCAGCGCAGTCAGGCGAGGCTTAGGACAAGGTACGACGGTTAGGCGGTAGCAGATGACAGACGCGATGTACGCGTTAGCCACCTCCGCTCGACCTTTCAGGGATAGCTTCCTCTCCGCCCATTTCTGGGTGAGAGAAGCCACCCTGCTCGTCACCTCGTCCCAGTTTTTGTCCGTCTGGAGGTCCGGACCGAACCAGACCCCTAGCAATTTAACCGGTCCGTCCGTCCAGCGCCCGACGACGCTGTTGGACGGCATGGACCTGCCTCTCCAGGTGCCGAGCTGCAGGCCCACTGACTTTTCCTGGTTGATCATTGCTCCTGTCACCGCTTCGTATTCTCTTAGTGTAGTGCCGATCGCCTCGATGTGTTTGGCGTTCGACACCACTACGGTGACATCGTCCGCATATGCTGACACGGATCTTCCGCATCCTAGTTCGCGCGGGACTCCCCTCAACGTCTCCAGTTTGTGCAGTAATGGCTCGAGAGTCAATACGTACAAGAGGGACGAGAGGGGACATCCTTGGCGGACCGAGCGCATGATGTTGAACGGTTCCGACAGGTGACCGTTCACTCTCACCACAGAGCAGATGTCGCTGTGCATGGCAGCGATCCAGCCTCTGAAGACGGGCCCAAAGCCAGCCGCCCTCAGGACTGCCGCTAGGTAACGATGGTCGACCCTATCGAAAGCTTTCGACTGATCTAAATTGATCAAGGACCCACCCGTGCCAGGTTCCCTAGCTACCCTCTCTACGATGTATCGCATGAGGTGGAGGTTGTCGTGGATGGATCTGTCGGGAATGGCGCATGTCTGCGCCTCTCCCACCAGACCACCAACGACAAGCGCCAACCTCTTTGCTAGCACCTTGGCCAAAATCTTAAACTCTGTGTTTAGCAGAGTTATGGGCCGGAAATTGTCTATGTTATCCCCCTTGTTCGGATCCTTTCTCAGCAGTGCCACCGCTCCTCGGCTCACAGAACTGGGAATTCTCCCGTTCTGTTGCCAGTTGCAGTAGACGTCCGCCAAGAGGCCTCCGAACAAGTATGGCATCTGTACGTAAAGTTCATAGGGCAGACCATCCAAACCAGGCGATTTACCCCTTGTGCAGCCAGTCATTGCCTCCCGTACTTCAGCGGCTGTTATCGGCTTTTCGCAACACCTCGCCTCAGTGGCCGAGAGCCGCGGCAGCCCGTCGAGGTAGACACTAAAGTCCATCCCTCTACCCGGCCCCCCGCTGCCCCCGAACAGCTGAGCGAAGTGTCGCTGAAAAGCTTCACACATTTGCCCGGGATCGAGTAGCATGCGCCCGTCGTGGTCCACCAAAGACCGGATCGTGGCTTTGTTGCCACGACGCGCCTCCGCCACTCGGGCCCATTGAACGGCTTTCGTCCCCTCGTGTCTGAGAGCACGCACCCTAGCTCTGACAACGCAGCCTTCGTGCTTTGCATTGAAGAATTGGTCAAGGGCCAATTTCGCCGCAAGCACGTCGGTCGCAATGCCTTTGCTAAGCGCCTCGTCTAATTTTCTAACTAGTTCTCCCTCTGCTCTATTTTTCTCTATTGCTAAAGCCTTACTAAACCTAATCGATTCTATTCTAATCGCTCTTTTCAGAGCAAACCACCACTTGTTGTTGACGATGGCCCCCGTCAACGCCCGCTTAACTAGTTCGCTAATCCGGTCTCTGTAGGCCTTGCGCGCTGGTAAGGACGCGTTTAGCTTCCAGTAGCCGGGTCCTCGTCTATGAAGCCTATCTAAGTCAAGCACACAGGTCACGAATTTGTGGTCCGTGTAGCTGACTATCTTGAATTGTGGACAGCCTATGCTAGACCTATCTATTTCCCTACAAAATACTCTATCTAGATATGATCTGGATGACCCTATGCGGTTTGTCCAAGTCCACATTGGCACATTCGGGAAATCCAATCGGTACCTGTCAGACAGTTCAAAACGCCTGAGCAGGTTGGTGAGGATCTTGCACCCTCCACCCCTATCCGCTAATCCCACACAGTCCCAGCGTGCATCTAAGATCCCGTTCCAGTCGCCCACTAACACTAAAGAGCGGGACGTTCCAAGAAAGGTCTCCAGACGCCGGAAGAAATCAGGCCGCCCTGCTCCTGTCGGGGCATAGACGGCCACTAGCCTGAAAGCTTGCCCGTCTCCGCTGGTCACGTCCAGCACCACCAGCTTACCCTCTGGGTCCAGGAAGATGGCCCGTATGGCGAGATCCAAACCTCTCCGAAAAAGTACAGCAACTCCTCCACCGGATCCAGGACGGCTGGGAGATGCGTACACATCGTAGCCGCCGAAGATCGGTGCGAAGGCCCGTGCTTCGGAGATTCTGGTCTCGCTGATGGCCACTACATCTATGTTTAGTGACCTGAGGTCGTTGAGCAGGTGACCCTGCTTCCATGACGACCCCAAGCCACGCGCATTTATGCTGCCTATTCTGAGTGAGGTCATGTTTAAAATAGAGTGGAAAAGATGGGAAAGACCACTTACCGTATTTTTGGTAGAGGAGGGATGGTTTTTACATCCCTTTTCACTTGATCGTCTGGTGAAGGGACCGTTGAATCGTCCCTTCGGCTGGTCGTCGGCTCTTCTAAGAGAATGTCTGAATATACTCTTCGATTAATGGTTCCTCCTAGGTCCCTGAAATCACCAACTGCGTTGGGGAATTTCGTTTTAATGTTTGTGTATTGTTTCTGTGCTATTTTTAGCAGTCTTATGTTAGTTGGCGTTTTGATTGGTGCTGGTATTATGTAGTCCTGTTGTGAAATGTCTGTGTGTTCAATTATGTAAGTCATTAGTTTCTTGTTGTGTGTGTTTATTGCCGTGCATTTGTTTTTCTGGGGGTGGGGTGTGGTTCTGCTATTTTCTTGTCGTTGTTGCTGGGTGTGTGTGTTTTGTTGTTGTGTTTGCGATGTTGGTGCTTGTGGTGGTGGTGTTGAAGGTGTTGTTGGCGGTGGGGTTGTCGCCGGTGGTGATGGTGGTGCTAGTGTGGGTGGTGATGGTGTTGGTGTTGTTGCTGCTGTGGGTCTCTTTGCAGTAGACTTTACCCTTTTCTCATTTCTTTCCTCCCTTTTCAAAGGCGACGATGCGCTGCTTCTGCGTTTGTGCCTTCTTACGACCTTTTGCCATCCCTCTCCCACCTCACACTCCATGTCTGATTCTGTGAGGTCGGGGAGGGGTACCAGCTCCACTCTTTCACTTGTTGTTGTTGGTGATGTTTGCACTGGAGTCTCTGTTGCAGCTGCATTTGGTATTGCTGTTGTTGTTGTTAATATTTCTACTGCTGCTGCTGTTTTTGATTTCCGTGGCGTGGGTATGGGTGCCACGGACCTATCGTTCCTGGTTGCCGCTTGTCCTGTTGCTGGTAGCCGTGGAGCCGGATTCGGAAGGAGGGGGGTTTTCTCCTTTCTCAGGGTCTTCTCGTTGCAGAAGGCCCTGAGGTGAGTCTTCGATCCACAGCGAAAGCATTTCGGGCGTTTGCCCTCAACACTTATGGGCAGTTGAGTGCCGTTATCGAAGTCTATCACATCCGGGATAGCTTCGATGCACTCCTGGTTGGTTTGGATTAGCATCTCAATGGAGGAGCCGACCCAATCTTCTCTTACTTTTTTCTGTACTTGCAGTACAGTTGTTTTGTCCTCGATTCCGACGAGGACAGACGCGGCCAGCCAAGAAGGGGTCATTCCGGGGGGGACGTGGGTCAGTTTGACCCTCACAATTTTTTGCCCGCAGTAGGAGGGCACCAACACCATTTCCTCGCTCCTTAGGGTCACTACTGATTGGGCCTTTGCCTCCTGGGGTGTGGCAAAAAGTACGTCTACGGTGGCGTATTTTTTGCCTCGGGTGATGTGCGTTTTCCTCTGCCACACAGACCCCAAGGCTTTTTGTATTTGGGCCTCTGTGGCTCTTTCCACCCTACGGGATTTTGTACTTACTGTACGGTACGTGACCGTACAGTGCTCTTGGGTTTCGAAAAAATTTTTCGCTGCCTTGCAGATTGCTCGGTGTCCGTTCTTTGTCACCATCTTCTTCGCTTCCACTAATTCCTCATTTGTTATGAGGATTGTTTCCAAGTTTTTCGCAATACCTGCAAATGAGATTGGTTTTTCTCTGCTGTTGTTGTTGTCGTCAGAGCTGCTGGTACTTTTGTTGTTGCTGCAGGTACTACGACTACTGCCTCCGCCGCTGTTGCTGTGGTTGTTGTTGGTGTTGCTGCTGCTAATGCTGTTGTTGTTTATGCTGCTGGTGATGCTGTTGCGGCTGCTACTGTTGTTTTCATTGTCACTGTTGCTGTTGTTATTACGGCTGCTACTGCTATTATTCCTGACGTCAGACGAATGAACTGGGTTTTCGTATTTCCCGCACACCTGTTTCGTCGCTGTCGTCGTCGTCGTGGAGAAACCTTGCACGCTTTGCACGAGACTTTTCTTTTCTTTCGTCGCTTGCGAAAGAGAAGGGAGGGAGAGAGACACATTTAAAGAAGGGAGGGAGAGAGACAATCTTCTCTCTGCTGTAGTGATGATTGAGGAAGAAGAAGACGGAATGAGTGGGAGTGACGTATGAAATTTCTTTTTCGTAGCCATGTTTTTTTGTTTAAAATGAAATTTTGGGTACAAAACCCCAATAACTGGTTATTTAACCCCGAAGGGCCAAATAACGGACAGAAAGACCCCTCTCACGAGGAGGAGGGTGTCTTTATCAACAATTTGGTTCAAGTTTTAAACAATTTACAATTGTTTTAACGGTTAAAAATTACTATACCTTACAGAGCCGAGCCTCCGTCAACCATGGCATTCAATAATAATAATAATAATAATGATTTCTTTATTAACCACAAGGGTTTACATAAAGTAGACATTAAGGACAGTGCAGGACAATGCAGGACGGTACAAATGGGCATTTCTGCGTGTAAAAAAACAGAGGTTGAAATAAAATAACAAAGAAAAATTCCCCAATAGGGGGGAGACTTCCAAGGGACATTTGTGGAGAAAGCCCATTAAAAGACCACAGTGGCCCTGACCACCAGGGCAAGTGCCCTCTCCCAGTTTTCCACCTTTAATTTACAGACACATACTCAGAGAAGGCCCATTCATTCGGGCTATACTTGCTTCTCTCACCCATCTTTCAACAAAATGCTGGGAAGAGAGCACTTCCCTCTCTACCCTGATTTTCCTTTTCAAATGAAATTTGAAAAAGTTAATCAGGGCATCACCGAAGAGGTAAGTGCTCGTCTTCAGCCCTTTCAAACGTGTCCACCATACTATCTCTTTCGCCATGGCCACCAGACAGATAAAAACTGCCTGCCCTTCCAGGCTAAAGGAAGGGGGCGGGGCAATCCTCACGATGGACTCAGCTGATAGCTGGATCCGTCCTACACGTGACAGCAGGTGTTCGACATAAACCCACAAGTCAGCAATGCTCGGACACTGGACGAGTGCGTGCAGGACGGTTTCGTCGCCCTGCGCGCATCTCGGACATGCCCGGCTGACGGCACCTCCATGCCTGTAGAGTTTATCCCGAACTGGCAAAGCTCCTCGGTAGCACTGCCAGGCCAGGGATTTCTGGAAGTTGTCCATAGGCCCCGGCCCGAAAGTCCTTCCGAAGAGATTGGCTAGTTGATTTTCGTCGACGCCTAGAGTTTCTCCAAGTACGTCGTCGCTCTTCCCCTCCACTAATCCCCTATAGAACGCCAAGGTGGAGTTTCCACCGATCACATTGCCCGATTGGTCGAGGGCTGTGAGCGCCTGCAGACATTCCAGTCTCCAAGCGCTCCCTCTCGGTCTTCGCTTGATCCAGGACTGCAGCTCCGTCAAGGAGACGAGCTGGGGAAAAACGTGTCTTGCAAACGGCGACCACACCTGATCACCGTCGAGGAAGAGGTGGAGATGTCGTAGCCTGAGCGCGTGTCTGCGCATCATCAGCCACGGCATGCCCAGCCCTCCACGCAGCGGGTGTTGACAGCAGATGGAGCGCCTGACCATCGGAGCGTGTCCCTTCCACAATAAGCGAAAGAGCAAACGCTCCAGCGCAGTCAGGCGGGGCTTAGGACAAGGTACGACGGTCAGGCGGTAGTAGATGACGGATGCGATGTACGCATTCGCCACCTCCGCTCGACCTTTCAGGGATAGCTTCCTCTCGGCCCATTTCTGGGTGAGAGAAGCCACCCTGCTCGTCACCTCGTCCCAGTTTTTGTCCGTCTGGAGGTCTGGACCGAACCAGACCCCTAGCAATTTAACCGGTCCGTCCGTCCAGCGCCCGACGACGCTGTTGGACAGCATGGACCTGCCTCTCCAGGTGCCGAGCTGCAGGCCCACTGACTATTCCTGGTTGATCATTGCTCCTGTCACCGCTTCGTATTCTCTTAGTGTAGGGCCGATCGCCTCGATGTGTTTGGCGTTCGACACCACTACGGTGACATCGTCGGCATATGCTGACACGGATCTTTGCATCCTAGTTCGCGCGGGATCCCCCTCAACGTCTCCAGCTTGTGCAGTAATGGCTCGAGAGTCAATACGTACAATAGGGACGAGATGGGACATCCTTGGCGGACCGAGCGCATGATGTTGAACGGTTCCGAAAGGTGACCTTCACTCTCACTACAGAGCAGATGTCGCTGTGCATGGCAGCGATCCAGCCTCTGAAGACGGGCCCAAAGCCAGCCGCCCTCAGGACTGCCGCTAGGTAACGATGGTCGACCCTATCGAAAGCTTTCGACTGATCTAAATTGATCAAGGACCCACCCGTGCCAGGTTCCCTAGCTACCCTCTCTACGATGTATCGCATGAGGTGGAGGTTGTCGTGGATGGATCTGTCGGGAATGGCGCATGTCTGCGCCTCTCCCACCAGACCACCAACGACAAGCGCCAACCTCTTTGCTAGCACCTTGGCCAAAATCTTAAACTCTGTGTTTAGCAGAGTTATGGGCCGGAAATTGTCTATGTTATCCCCCTTGTTCGTATCCTTTCTCAGCAGTGCCACCGCTCCTCGGCTCACAGAACTGGGAATTCTCCCGTTCTGTTGCCAGTTGCAGTAGACTTCCGCCAAGAGGCCTCCGAACAAGTCTGGCATCTGTACGTAAAGTTCATAGGGCAGACCATCCAACCAGGCGATTTACCCCTTGTGCAGCCAGTCATTGCCTCCCGTACTTCAGCGGCTGTTATCGGCTTTTCGCAACACCTCGCCTCAGTGGCCGAGAGCCGCGGCAGTCCGTCGAGGTAGACACTAAAGTCCATCCCTCTACCCGGCCCCCCGCTGCCCCCGAACAGCTGAGCGAAGTGTCGCTGAAAAGCTTCACACATTTGCCCGGGATCGAGTAGCATGCGCCCGTCGTGGTCCACCAAAGACCGGATCGTGGCTTTGTTGCCACGACGCGCCTCCGCCACTCGGGCCCATTGAACGGCTTTCGTCCCCTCGTGTCTGAGAGCACGCACCCTAGCTCTGACAACGCAGCCTTCGTGCTTTGCATTGAAGAATTGGTCAAGGGCCAATTTCGCCGCAAGCACGTCGGTCGCAATGCCTTTGCTAAGCGCCTCGTCTAATTTTCTAACTAGTTCTCCCTCTGCTCTATTTTTCTCTATTGCTAAAGCCTTACTAAACCTAATCGATTCTATTCTAATCGCTCTTTTCAGAGCAAACCACCACTTGTTGTTGACGATGGCCCCCGTCAACGCCCGCTTAACTAGTTCGCTAATCCGGTCTCTGTAGGCCTTGCGCGCTGGTAAGGACGCGTTTAGCTTCCAGTAGCCGGGTCCTCGTCTATGAAGCCTATCTAAGTCAAGCACACAGATCACGAACTTGTGGTCCGTGTAGCTGACTATCTTGAATTGTGGACAGCCTATGCTAGACCTATCTATTTCCCTACAAAATACTCTATCTAGATATGATCTGGATGACCCTATGCGATTTGTCCAAGTCCACATTGGTACATTCGGGAAATCCATTCGGTACCTGTCAGACAGTTCAAAACGTCTGAGCAGGTTGGTGAGACTCTTGCACCCTCCTTCCCTATCCACTAATCCCACACAATCCCAGCGTGCATCTAAGATCCCGTTCCAGTCGCCCACTAACACTAAAGAGCGGGACGTTCCAAGAAAGGTCTCCAGACGCCGGAAGAAATCAGGCCACCCTGCTCCTGTCGGGGCATAGACGGCCACTAACCTGAAAGCTTGCCCGTCTCCGCTGGTCACGTCCAGCACCACCAACTTACCTTATAGGGTCCAGGAAGATGGCCCGTATGGCAAGATCCAAACCTCTCCGAAAAAGCACAGCAACTCCTCCCCCCGATCCCGGACGGCTGGGAGATGCGTACACATCGTAGCCGCCGAAGATCGGTGCGAAAGCCTGTGCTTCGGAGATTCTGGTCTCGCTGATGGCCACTACATCTATGTTTAGTGACCTGAGGTCGTTGAGCAGGTGGCCCTGCTTCCATGACGACCCCAAGCCACGCGCATTTATGCTGCCTATTCTGAGTGAGGTCATGTTGAAAAGGAGTGGAAAAGATGGGAAAGACCACTTACCTTACTTCTCGTAGGGGAAGGACGGTTTTTCCATCCTTTTCACTGCTTGTGGCCTCCTCAGGAAGGATGTCCTTATAAATCCTCCTGGAGAGTGCTTGTCGGAAGTCTCCGATGTCTTTTGGGAATTTTTGTTTTAGTGTCATGTACGTTTTCTGTGTGATGCGAGTGATTTGTATGTGTGGAGGTGGTGTGAATTTTGGGGTTGTTGTGTAGTCTTTTTCTGTGATGCTGGTGTTGTGTTGGATGTAGTGTAATAATTGCTTGTTGTTCAAATTTAATGCTGTGTAGTGTGTATCGTTTTGGTTGTTTTGTTTTGTTTGCGTTTGTTGTGGGTTTGTTTCTGTTTCGCATTTTGGTGACTTTTGTGGTGTAGGTGATGGTGGTGTTGGAGTTAATGATGATGATGGTGTTGGTGTTTGGGTTGATGGGGTTGGTGATGCTGGTGTGGATGGTGGCATATCTGTCCTAACTTTTTTGTTTCTTAGTTTATTTGTTTCCCTCTGTGTTTTGTTTTTGGAGGGAGAAGGAAGAGAATTTTTTCTTTTTTGGTTTCTTTTTTTTTTTCCGGATATCGTTTCCCACTCCTCGTCGTCACAATCTGTCTCCAGTTGTGATAGGCCGGGGAGTGGAAAATCCTCCACAGCCGTTAGTTTTGGTTGTGGTGTGGTGGATGGTGTAGGCGCTGGTGCTAGTTCTGAAGCGTTGGGTGGTGGTGGTGTTGGTTTTGCTGGTGGTGGTAGTGGTGTTGGTTTTGCTACTGTTGCTGGGGTTGTTGCTGTTATAGTTGCTCCTGTTGTTGCTGCTACAGTTGTTGCTGCCATCTCTGCTACTGGTGGTGTTGATGGTTGTGTCACTGGGGTGGGTAGGAGAGGTGGCCTCAACCTTTTAGCCTGAGGGCAGAAAGCCCTTAGGTGGGTTCCTTCACCACAAACGACACACCTAGGTCTTCTGCCCTCGACAATTACCGTGAGGTGGCTGCCGTCAGTGAGGTCTATTACCTCTGGGATCTCCTCAATGCTTTTTTGGTCCGCTTGGATCAGGAGCTCCATCCCAGATCCGGACCAGTTTTCCTGCTTTTCTTTTGCTACTGCTATTATTTTCGTGTTGGCTTCGATGCCGGCGAGGACAGCCGCTATTAGCCAGGGAATTCCGATGACCGGTGGAACGTGGGTCACCCTGATCTTTACGAGTCTCTGGCCACAATAGCTTGGGACGAGTGTGAGGTCGTCACTTTTTAATGGGGCCATGGAGTGTTCTCTAGCCTCCTTTGGTGTTTCAAAGAACACATCCACGGTTCCATACTTTTGCCCACGTCTGATGTGAGTTTTTCTTGCCCACACATGTCCCAAAGCTTTTTTGATTTGGGACTCGGATGCCCGTTCCACTCGGCGCGATTTTACATTTATTGTTCTATACGACACGGTGCACAGGCGCCGATGCTCCATTTTATTTGGTGGGGGGTGAGGCTGACCCTGTACCCATCTTTCTTTACCATTTGTTTGGCATTTTCTAAATCTTCTTGAGTTACCGTGAACGCTTCGAATTGTTTTGCTACGATGGCGAAACTGAGGGTCGGTTTTATAATGTCATTGTTGTTGTTGTTGCTATCGTTAATATTAATTTTATTTTCAGTTGTGGTGGTGGTGACGTCAGTCGTCTTTGGTGGGGAAGAGTCCATTTTGCTTGATTTCATTTCGACGTCACGAGTTAATTTATTTTTTTCTTCTTTTGTTTCTGTTGTCGCGGTGGTGGTGGTGGTGGTGGTGGTTGTCGCGGTGGTGGTGGTGGTGGAGGGTTTAACACCTGCAGTCATTGGTAATGGCGGGAAATGAATGTCTGCCTGAGACAAATTTAAAATATTGCTACTGCTTATATTTTTTTTTGTGTTGGCAAACGTAGTAACATTTACAATGGTGGTGTCGGTGTGAGGTGTTATTTTGTGAGGAAGGCTTTCAGCTGCTTCGTGCAGAGGGGAATTAGCCATTTTTTTTCAAGGAAATTTTTGGATAATAATAAAAGTTAAAACTTTGGGCACAAGGCCCCAATCTTTTTGGGTGTCCTTTTCGGAAAACAATGTATGTGTGCTTATAAACAGTTTACAATAAAATTTTCCATAAATGGCAATTTTTAAACAAACGGAAATAACAAACCTTTGCGGAGCTCACGATAATACGATTTCCTACGTAGGTCGCCAATAATAATAATAATAATAATAATAATAATAATAATTGTTTCTACTTTAGGCACAAGGCCAGCAATTACCCAGTGCATTACTGGTACTTTATTTTATCGACCCCGTAAGGATGAAAGGCAAAATAATAATAATAATCGTTTCTACTTTAGGCTCACACTTCCGATGACTATAAAATAAAGTACCAACAATGGTACTTTATTTTATAGTCATCGGAAGACCCGGTGTATCTCCGATCGTTCTGTCGCTCATCCAATGCTTTAATTAAGCCAACATCACTAGGATACCAACCAAAAAGGAAACCAGATTGAACACTTATACGTTAATAGTGAAAGAAACGATTTCCTATGGGTAGAGAATTTATATATACATATACTATTTATTTATGTCCATACACAGATATTTTCCACACACACACACACACACACACACACACACACACACACACACACACACACACACACACACACACACACACACACACACACACACACACACACACACACACACACACACACACACACACACACACGATTCACCATTTAAGGATGAAATATATTTCTTCAATGGTTGCAAGGTATCTATATTCATGATTCTTGTAAATTTTTAATATGTTACCTCCGTAACTATGTGTGTTTACACTCTTTACAAATTAGCCCCTGTAATTGTTTGATGTGTTTATTTTATATGTATATATGTCATTCGACTTTTAACTTAGTGTTTATATATATATATATATATATATATATATATATATATATATATATATATATATATATAAGAAAAAAGTCAGGACCCCGACGGCTGAGCTCCGGCCGTTTCGACAGTTAGATCCGAGCTAGGTCTTGACATTTTTCCTATATAATATCTCTCCATCTCTCTCTATCTCTCTCTCTATATATATATATATATATATATGTGTGTGTGTGTGTGTGTGTGTGTGTGTGTGTGTGTGTGTGTGTGTGTGTGTGTGTGTGTGTGTGTGTGTGTAAAAAGTAAACAGAAATAAAAAATCAAACGGCATAGTACATATAAACTTTCTAATTTTCTCTAAATTGTTATGCAACATATAAAACAGAAGCAATTCTAAATATAAACCTGTCTTATTAATCGTAAGCTTTGGGCTAGAAGTTGCTTATTTACGGGCAAACATAAAATGTTTGCAAGATTTATAATAACATTTAATTTCTATTCATCCAAACAAATTTATTCAATATAAAATTACAAAACATAACATTGAATATAAAATGTCTAGTTTACCATTGTTGCAAAAATACTGAGACACTCGTTCTCTCAAAGAAGACTGCACAGTGCACCTGAGTGGAGCTACACTGAACCTTGTGAAGAAGTTGAAGTTTCTCGGGATTATTTCTCCGAGTGATGGAATGTAGGACGCTGCATTAGATGCAAAGATTGTTGGAGCTGCTGTGGGAATACGAAGAAAGCAAGAACGGGTGGTGGGGGTGGGGGGAGTTTTCCTCATCAGTTGTCTACTGGTGGTCTCGGATATTTCTACGCTTTAAAGACAAGATACCACTTCACCCCAGGGCGTCAATAACTGGATAAGTTATTGGGAAAACGAACGAAGGAGGGAAGGAAAGCAAAGGGGAAGAAAAGAGAAAAGAGTAACAAAACAGCGAAAATAAACAACAAACCGATCAATGTGCGAGCAACTATAGGTAGAAAACCCAAGACCACTCGATAAGAGAACTTAAGTTCAAGACTGAGCAGTCGGTAGGAACAAGACACACGTCCGTTCGCCGCAGTTGTAAGTGAGAAGAGAACTACTAAGAGGTCAGACGAGGGGGTGAAAGTGAGAGGAAGAAAGTGGGGTAAAAGTAGATAGGGAGAAAGGGAGGGGAAGAAAGAGGGGTGAGAGTAGAAAGTGGCGAAATAGGTAGGTAGAAGGGGAAAGAAGAATGGTCACAGCGAAAAACATGATGAAATATATGGAGAATAGAAATGGCTGTGTAGTTGCTATTTTAGGTAACTTAAAATGCAGTGGGAATACGAAGAAAGCAAGAACGATATACATACCCATATATATATATATATATATATATATATATATATATATATATATATATATATATATATATATATATATATATATATATACATACGTATATATACATGTGTATATATATATGTGTGTGTGTGTGCGTGCATACTGATGTAATTTTCAGTTATAATTTAGGTGTATGTCACATGACATCCTATGAAAAAGATCAAATTTTATTGGTGACCTCTGCTGTCCAATTTCAAACTGAGATTCACATTCTTTCAATGACACTTTCCTTTATTTTTTCATTCTATAATTTCTTATTTTATTTTGTTTCCTTTTATTCTGGTATTTTTTTAATTCTGATATTCTTTTATTCTTTTACAGGTTTCAGTGATTCGATTGCAGGCAAGTCTTATGTAATGTTACAATCTGATTCACGTTATTTCAAAAACGTATTCTTTTATTCCTTCGTTCTACTATGTTTTTATTCTTTTATTCTTTTATTCTTTTATTCTGTTATTCTCTTACTAGTTGCTGTCATTAGACTAAGGTCCTGTCTTCTTATATAATGTTTATATTATAGGCAATGTATGAGATTTTTATGCAGTTATAAGATTTACTTGTATTTCAGGATTGACGTTGTTGGGGCAAAAGAAGGTTTGAATGATTGCTTTTCAAAAGTATGTGGTTATGGCGGTGGTGGTGGTAGTGGTGGCGGTGGTGGTGGTGGTGGTGGCGGTGGCGGTGGTGGTGATGGTAGTGGTAGTGGGGCAACAATTGTCAATAGTGGTTCTCTTTATTTACTATTTATTTATTTGTGGTGTGAGTGTTAGTTATGTTGTTGCTACTATTTCTTTAGACGGTAGTGGTAGTAATAGGATGGCAATAGTGATGGTGATGGTGGTGGCAGTGGTAGTGGTAGTAGTGTTGGTGATGGTGGTGATGGTGGTAGCAGTGGTAGTGGTAGTGGTGTTGGTGATGTTGGTGGTGGTGATGGTGGTGGCAGTGGTAGTGGTAGTAATAGGATAGCAGTGATATTCATAGTGGTGGTGGTGGTGGTGGTGGCAGTGGTAGTGGTGGTGATGGTGGTGGCAATGGTAATGGTAGTAGTGTAGGTGATGGTGGTGGTGGTGATGGTGGTGGCAGTGGCAGTGGTAGTGGTGTTGGTGATGTTGGTGGTGGTGGTGATGGTGGTAGCAGTGGTAGTGGTGGTGATGGTGTTGGTGGTGATGGTGGCAGTGGTAGTGGTAGTAGTGTTGGTGATGGTGGTGGTGGTGATGGTGGTGGCAGTGGCAGTGGTAGTGGTGTTGGTGATGTTGGTGGTGGTGGGGATGGTGGTGGCAGTAGTAGTGGTAGTAGTGTTGGTGATGGTGGTGGTGGTGATGGTGGTAGCAGTGGTAGTGGTGTTGGTAATGTTGGTGGTAGCAGCGATGATGGAGGTGGTGATGCTGGTGGTGGTGGTGGTGGTGGTTGTGGTGATGTTAGTGGTAGCAGTGGTGATGGAGGTCGTGATGGTGGTGGTAGCAGCGATGATGGAGGTGGTGATGGTGGTGGTGATGGTGCTGGTGATGTTAGTGGTAGCTGTGGTGGTGGGGGTGCTGATGTTGTTGTTGTTGTTGGTGATGGTGATGTTAGTGGTGATGGTGATGGTGGTGGTGGTGATGGTGCTGGTGCTGGTGATGTTAGTGGTGATGGTGATGGTAGTGGTGGTGCTGGTGATGTTAGTGGTGATGTTGTTGTTGGTGGTGGTGGTGATGTTAGTGGTGATGGTGATGGTGGTGGTGGTGGTGGTGATGGTGCTGGTGATGTTAGTGGTAGCAGTGGTGGTGGGGGTGCTGATGTTGTTGTTGTTGGTGGTGGTGGTGATGTTAGTGGTGATGGTGATGGTGGTGGTGGTGGTGGTGGTGATGGTGCTGGTGATGTTAGTGGTAGCAGTGGTGGTGGGGCTGCTGATGTTGTTGTTGGTGGTGGTGATGTTAGTAGTAGCAGTGGTGATGGTGATGGTGCTGGTGGCGGTGGCGATGGCGATGGTGGTCTTAGCGTTGGTGGTGACGACTGTGGTGGTGATGGTGGGTAGTGATGACGGTGGTGGTGATGGGAATGGTGATGATGGTCTGTTGGTCAGGGTTGATGTTGTGTGGGCTAATGGTAGTTGTAGTGGTAGGGTTGTTGATGTATGTAATGGTATATTGCTACGAGAGTTCGATATGATATTTCTCCTGCTGTGGTTGTTATTGTTGTTTTTAAGGCGGTGTGTTGGCAGCATCGTTAGAACGTTTGAACTAATGTAGCTTTTTAGTTTCTGGTTTCGAATCGCGCCGAAGTCTACTTTGCCTTCCATCCTTCCAACAACAAACAACAACCTATTAGGTTGCTCAACAGACTATAATAGAGCCTGTACGCGGTTGATAGGTCTGCTAGAGATGGCAGCAATAGTTCTCTAAAATCACACCATATAGTCTTTGAAGAAGATGATTTCTAGTATAGGCACAAGGCCAGTAATTTGGGGAGCGAAAAGTCGATTAAATCGACCCGAGTACGTTACTGGTGCTTTATTTTATCGACCCCGTGAGGATGAAAGGCAAAGTTAACCTCTGCGGGATTTGAACTCAGATCGTAAAGGACCGTATCTCTATGCTGCAAAGCATGGTGTCCGACTCTACCGATACTACCAATCCATTGCCCTAAGTCTTTCAAGAAAATAAAAGAACATCTTGAATTATGTAGTCCTAAATACATGATTCTAGAAAAAAGCAGGGTGGTCATGTTCGGAAATCCCTTAATCATAAGTGTGCACAACCAGAGCTGACTTTGATAGGTTAGGAGAAAATATAAAAAAAAACAACACTGTCTCTTTGTAATCGAATGATCTTAAGTGAGGCCATCAAACTCAGTACATTGTGTAAAAGGTCGCACCATATGGGATATCACGCTGTGTGGAGGACCTCAGTGGGTTACAACGACAAGTGTTCTAGGTTTTTTTATCAATAGAATATCTTGCTCGTGAAATTAACGTTAGTGGCTGAGGTACCCATCCCTCTACGACAGGTTTGCGGTCGTGCTCTTGGCAGTGGAGACTTCTGGTGCCCTTAGCCCTATAGCTACCTCCCTACTCCCCACCATAGGTGCTGAGCTGGCCAGCCGCAGGTGTGAGCCTCGGGAGATGGAATGGCTCTTCCAGCGCATCTCCCTTACCATCCTACGGGGAAACACCTTCTCCATTCTGTCCGCCGGGGCTGTGGGGCGGCCAGCACGTGGAACCTCATTTGCTATCCATACAGAGAGATGGGGCGGGCGAGAGAGGTGAGGGCCATGACGGTGGGAATTCGGCTCTTCCGTGTTCGGACACATTGCACCTGTCATGTGGATCATGTGATAAGTTACTTGTTTAATTACTTTACACGAATAATTACGATTGACGGTTGTTTTTGATTGTGTACCCTTAAAATATTTCTCAGGGAAATTCAACGTGACACAGTTTGTGACAAGGCGGATCATATAAATTACAAGTACAAATCCTTTTTTCTAGCTGAGTGAATTGGGACAACGTGAAATAAACTGTGTTGCTCAAAGACACAACGCATCGTCTGGGTCTGGAATGGAACTCATGACCTTACGATCGTGAGCCAAACAACTGAACCTCTAAGCCATGCGCCTCACAGTGAATAAATAATACTGAATATATGACACCCTGACAACATCAGTATCAATAACAATTACATAATATTGGTTATCGTCGTGTTTCATCGAATCCCATGTGAAGGTAAAACATTGACGAATATTTCATTTCATCGTAACTATTCCTAATGGCTGCTTTTTCGGCAATGAGTCGCCATTTCTATTGCAACTCGATATTATCTGGCAGTTGTAATTCCTAGCAAAAGGAGGCGGGGTTTGAACTCAGAAGTACAGAGGTGGATTAGATACCACAAAGCATTCCCTCCTTGTTGGACAACTATTTTATTTATGAACCCAGAAAGAATAAAAGCTAAAGTTAATTACAGTGGGATTTGAACTCAAAACGAACAGAACTTGATCAAAAACTACAAAGAAAAATGTCCGACTCTTTTAACATTCCCGCTAATACAGCATCCCAGATGGGCTGGTATTTCATTTATCAACCCCGAAAGAATGAAAGGTAAAATTGAACTCGACGGTATTTGAGCTCAGAGCGCGTTGGAGCAAATACCAAAGCATTTAATCCGACTGCCGAGTGATTCAACCAATTCACCGCCATATAACACGAAATATATAAAGCGAAATCTAAAAAAATAAAGACAGATACACCATCAACAACAATGACAGTTATATAATTATTATAAAGACTTGAAAAAAAAAACCTACGAGTAGATAACACATTCATATCTGAAAGAACATTTTAAGTTAAGACGCCTGAATAAGTAATTTAAAATCTCTCACTCTATATATATTTCATATGTTAAAATGAAAATATTTTTCATAGAATCATTTTGTTTATAGAAACACAACACACGAGATGTAATATTTTATGAGCGTAAAAAATATATAAATACACCAAGATAAAGAGGGTGGGGCTTAAAAAAGAATTTTCGTGACATCTTTTTGTATAAAGTGAAATGGAGTTGTCATGAATAATATATGTTTGAATTAAATAACGGCTTCTTTTAATTTAAAAAAAATATATAAATTATATACTGGCGAAGGGAAGTTGAACTGAACACGTATTGCTCAAAGACAATAGCGTGGTATTTGGTGAAGATGAGAATTAGCTTCGATTAAGTATCGAGCATGAAGCGAAAATTGACGTCGATTCACCAAGAGGTTATATATATATATATATATATATATATATATATATAGCCAGTAAATGTAATTATTCAAAAGTTGTTCTCTCTGATATATATCTAAAGTCTAAAGTCTGTCTTAAGCCAGAAGGCTCATTTGACCGGTGCTTATCCCGGTTTCTTTGCAAGACTCCCCCCTAGACAGGACGCCAGTCCATCGCAGGGTTAAACCTCCAGCTATTGCTGGTACTCATTTTCAGCTGAGTATACTGGAGCAACGTGAAATGAGTGTTTTGCTCAAGAACACAACACGCAGCCCAGGAATCGAACCCACGACATTATGATCGTAAGTCCAACACTCTTACCACTGGGCCACGTGCCTCCACCATATATATATATATGTATGTATGTATGTATGTATGTATGTATGTATGTGGCTCAGTAGTTACCGATGTTGTTGATCTTTTCTTCTTTTCTGGTTATAGCTACTGTCGCTCAGAGAGTGGGATTGGCTCAGTGCACAGTCTTTCGTCACTTTAAAAAATATCTTCACGCACAGGCATTGCACGATAGAATTAATTAATTATTATTAATAATGGTATATCGTGCAATGGCCATACTCGATAACGAGGGGGCAGCCATCATCATGTATGTATGAAATTACACTACTGCAAGTGCTTTGCGTAACCACGTGCCACACGATATGTAACTCAATGACAAATGAAATATCAGAAATCGAGTATACTCACACAGATTTAATAGTGTGGTGTCAATAACCAAACAAAACGATTAAGATTATCAATAAAATGTTATATATATATATATATATATATATATATATATATATATAATATATAAGATCAAAAGATGGTTAAAGGAGTTCCATGTATTTTATTATGCGCATTTCAAAAACAAACATCATCATGCAATAATATTTGTGTTTTCATCAGATAAAACAGGAGAACATGATATGAAGGCTAAAAAACACTTGTGGATAGTGCAGTTTTAAATCAACATATTGTACTACAATAAAACTCACCTCCTACACACATATATATATATATATATATATATATATATATATATATATATATATAATGTTTAATTTACAAAATATATAAATCACAAACGTGGATTTTATCCTCCGCAAATATTTTTCCGTTCCTTCTTCGTTTCTCTTTCTATCTTTCTATTTCATCTTTTATTTCTCATTCTATCTTCTGATGAAGGACTAGTATCCGAAACGTAAAGACATTTCCTACTATATAAAGCGTTAAACTGATATATTTCTTCATTGTACTGTTTTGTTGTTTCTGTTTACACACACACACATACACACACACGCGCGCATATATATATATATACAATCTACATACACTTTGTACATGTGTGTCAATGTGTATATATAATATACACATATAATATGCATGTGTGTGTGTAAGGGTTGGGGTGGGGTGG
>OZ024747.1:26104061-26114061 GCA_964016885.1 Eledone cirrhosa | reverse complement strand
ATGCTCCAGTTATTTGATCAGCGGAAATGCTTGCTCGTAGAATTACACTGTAAATGGTTGAGCATTCCACAGACACTTAGACTTATAACGTTATTCTCAGGGAGATTCAGCGTGACTCAGTGTGTGACAAGGCTGACTCTTTGAATTGATAATACAGTCCATCCGATAGTCTTCAAAAATAGTTTCTATCCAATTTCCCTCACAAATTTTGGGTTGACCTGAGGCTATAGTAAATGACACTTGCTCAAGGTGTCATTCAGTGGGATCAAGGATCAGCGAACTTCTTAACCATTCTGCTAATGTCTCATCCTAACAACAATAATATATAATACAATATGTGAAAGTTTGTAGCTTAGTTGTTAAGCTGTTCAGCTCACGTTTGTACGGATGTCAGTTTCATTCCTGGTGGCTTGCTGTATCCTTGAGCGAGATACAGTATTTCACCTTGCTCCAATCTATTCAGCTGGGAAAAATGAACTTTGATTTGTAACTCACAGCGTCATACAGAATCTCCGTTAAGATTACACGTGTCGATGGAATGTTAAGCCACTTGGACGTTAATCCCAGAAGCAGGCTGTTTCGTTAATCGAACAACTGGAAGAAATCGTCGTTAGAACCGACGGAGAACCAACACAGCTATAATACAACGTATAATGCAACAGAAATATTTACACGCCCGAGCCCGCTTGTACCATTGTCAAGTCAATTACTATCCAATCAGCATGCAGTTCACTTAACGCCACGTTAACGTCAGCTAACCCATAAAGAGAGATCCATCAATCTCGTATCTATCCCACTACTGCATTAGTTTTGGTGAAGAATTGCTTTGGTCACGTAAATAACTCAGACATCACACATACATACTTACATACATATATATATAATGCATATATATGCACCTGTAGATGATCGGTGACTTTTCATTCGCCTCACCAGGCATGTGTGTGTGTGTGTGTGTGTGTGTGTGTGTGTGTGTGTGTGTGTGTGTGTGTGTGTGTGTGTGTGTGTGTGTGTGTGTAGGTATCTATTTATTTATAGATTTCGAAACTTTTCCTTTATACATTTGTATAAAAAAATGGAAGTGGCCACCATAATTTGTTTTACCAACATTTTCTTTGTAAGAGTTTGTAAGAGTTCCTTGCAGTTTGTTTGGAACAGTAAACTTCCTAAATCAACCGTCAGCGTTTCTAGACTTTCACTGCCCCATCTGAAAGGGGAGGTTACACAGTGTATATTACTGCCCCTACCGTAATGCGCGAGCACACACACACAGATATACAAACTCACACACACACGTGTGAATATATATCTATCTATAATATGTATATATACATTTTCAAGCTCACGTTTTGCCGCCGGGCGGAGGCATCACGATCACATGTACACTAACCTAGTCGAATGTGATGGAATTTATTTTAAATATCTAATTCAATAATTCCTTGATTACTACAGTCTATGTTAAAATACTTTAATGATTGATTTTCCCTCACCTTATTTATCGTTACCCTGCTTATCGCCGTATTTCACTTGTAATCATTTAAATCAATCGCAATGATTTTCTTCCATATTTTCCTTAATCATAATCAAACATATTTTCACTAAATTATGACATTGTTGTATATGTATCTATCTTTCTACCTACCTACTTATCTATCTATCTATCTATCTATCTATCTATCTATCTATCTATCTATCTATCTATCTATCTATCTATCTATCTATCTATCTATCTATCTATCTATCTGGTGGGGCCCTGATCAACTTGGATCAATCTAAGGCGTTCGATAGGGTCGACCATGGTTACCTGGATGCGGTGCTAGCCGCGGTAGGCTTCGGACCCGTTTTCAGGGGCTGGATCAATGCCATGCACAGCAGCCGCATATGCTCTAGGGTCAAGGTGAACGGCTACCTCTCGGAGCCGTTCGAAATCGCGCGGTCCATCCGACAAGGGTGCCCTCTCTCCTCCCTTCTGTATGTAATGACTCTAGAGCCACTGCTGCGGAAGTTGGAGTTGTTGCAGGGCATCCCGTTGGGATTGCGGAAAGCGGTGTCGGCCTACGCCGATGACGTAACAGTAATGGTGTCGACGGCCTCGGAAATCGGGGCGATCGGCACCTTACTGGAGGAGTACGAAAGGTTTACAGGGGCTAAGCTGAACCGGGACAAGTCGATCGCTCTGCAACTCGGCACGTGGAGGGGCAGATCGATGCCCTCCGATGGCGTCGTCGGGCGCTGGACGGAGGGCCCGGTGAAGTTGCTCGGGGTCTGGTTCGGACCAGACCTCCAGGTGGAAAAGAACTGGGGTGAAGTAACGAACAGGGTGTTTGCACTGACCCAGAAGTGGGCCGAGTGCAAACTGTCCATGAAAGGTCGGGCGGAGGTGGCGAACACTTATATAGCGTCCGTCATCTACTACCGCCTGACCGTTGTGCCTTGCCCAAGGTAAACGCTCGCCAAAATGGAGCGCGCACTATTACAATTCCTTTGGAAGAAAGGGCTCCTATGGTGAGGAGATCCATCTGCTGTCAACACCCTTCGAAAGGAGGGCTAGGGATGCCGTGGCTAATGATACGTAAACACGCATTAAGGCTACGGCACCTCCAGGTATTCCTCACCGGTCAACCGGTGTGGGCCCCGTTTGTGAGGCGAGCCTTTCCCAGACTCGTCTCACTCACCGAGCTGCAATCCTGCGTCAAGCAAAGACCGAGAAAACTGGGCGCCTGGCACACCGAGTGTGCCCAAGCGCTCACGGCTCTCTGGCAGGCGAACCCGGCTGTCAGTGAAGAATCTCCATCCTGATCCTTCTTCCGAAATGGAATCTCCATCTTTCATAAAACTGCTGCACCCCAGCAGTTTTTATGAAAGATGGGTGAAAGTGGCAAGAATGGCCTGTGTGAATGGGCCTTCACTCTACATCAGACTATAGGTGAGGAAGATGAAAGATCAAGGGAGAACCCCCTCTCTGTGCTCCTGAGGAGAAGGGTTGCACACTTTTTTTCGGGGGTGTGTGCGACCCCCCAAGGCGCCTCCTCCCTATTGAGGATTTTGTTATTAAATTTATTTTTGTTATATTTTATTTTATTTTTATATCTTGTTATTGCCTCCTCCTTATTGAGGACGCCTTTTTATGTAAACTCCCCCCATTGTACTTGTCCCACTTTTTTTTACCCTGGTGGCAAATAAAAAGAAAGTTATCTATCTATCTATCTATCTATCTATCTATCTATCTATCTATCTATCTATCTATCTATCTATCTATCTATTATCTACCGAGACGAAGCGAGAGTGTATTTGAATACACTCAAATCGTGCGAAACCATTTTTCTGGTTTCAGAGCTGATGAAGGTGAAGATGTGAGTGTGTGTAAACTTGTCTTGTACATCGCTTTTTTATTTTCTTCTTCCAGTCACTTTTATGCGCCAACACACTTCTCCTTGTCCTCCTACTCTTTCAGTCTTGTCTATGTTTTACCTGCCTGTCCCCCACCACGTGGATTTCCTCTCTGTTGACCACTGCCCGCTGGTCTCTGTACTCTGAGGCGCTTTTACCCATCTTTTCTTTGACAGGATTTAGCTGTTATAGCGGCTGTTCTAGCGATGAGCTTTCTCATACATATATATATACAGTATATACACACACACACACACACACACACACACACACACACACACACACACACACACACACACACACACACACACACACACACACATATATATATATATATATATATATACTATAAAGCTGACGGCCGTATGTAGGTAACAAACTTTCCGCCAAACGGCTGAACCAAACAGCACCAAATTTGTACCATAGATGTAACTTTTTCCAAGTAAAAAGGTGAGGGTATTTTTGTCTACTGAATTTTGTTAAAAGATTAAAGACATTATTTAAATATTCACTTCTATAAAATTTCAAATGTCAACACTTCCGGTTATACGTCATTCCTCACTTTTTCTTATGACGTCGTACAACATTCCCCTCTTTTTCTTAGTCTGTCTTTTTAGATAGATACATATCTATAACGTAGTGCCCTTATAATATGTCTCTGTGTGTCTGACTGTCTGCATTAGATAAAATTTTTCGAAATATTTACTTCTGCGTTCACAGACGGATATTTTAGTTTCAGAAGATCCCGTTAAGGGTGAAAGCAGCGATTCTTTTATTTTAATATATATATTCATGTACAGATATTTTTACATACACAAAAACAAAAACCTATTTATTTCACGAAAGCACAGACGGTTTATCGTCATTGTTACTGTTCGAGGTTAGAGGACCACAGGCTTTCCAAGATCTGAGAACCATCAATGGCCATCAATGTTCCACTTACCGTTTGGCTTGCCAGATGCGTGGTATGTTACACGGTGACAGCCATTGGCACCTCACCCTGCAAGAAGCAACAACTGCTGAAGTCCCTTCTCAGTTGCGAAAACATTTTGCTATTATACTGCACAACTGCGATCTCGCCGACCCTCTCACACTGTGGAACAACCACCGTGAAGGTCTAGCTGAGGACATCCTCCACCGCACACGTAGACACAATCCAAACGTAACATACGATGTCGTTTTCAATGAGGCGTTCATTTGTCTTGAAAACAGTGTCATGGAGATTGGTGGTAGGCCTCTAAGTCACTACAGCTTACCTGCTCCTGACAGGAGTGTCGAGAAGTCAACGTTTACAGAGCATCTCCGCGAGACGAGCTACGAAATCAGTGATTCTCCCATGGTCAATTGTATGTAGGATGCTCTAGGGTGAGCTCGCCAAACAATCTCTTCATCTTTGCTCAAGATGGCCGAACAAAAAATATTGTATACTCTGAGGTTCTAACAATGTAATTTGAATATTTTCTGTTACTTGGAATTTCTATTATGGTTGTACAAATTATTGTTTGTTAAAACATTTATTCTCTGTTCAGCGTTTATTGTTGTAAATATCAATTTTCTTTAACGTACTGGCTGCTGAACTTGGGAATCCTAAAAACTATTCAAACCCAACATCAGAGCACGTTAACTTGAGAGCGCGTGCGGTATCTTTTTGCACTGGAGTGTAGTGGGGATTCCTGAAAAGATAAAATGCCGGTACACCTAGCCGGGCGCCAGCCGGACGGACCAGATAGTATATATATATATATATATATATATATGTGTGTGTGTGTGTGTGTGTGTGTGTGTGTGTGTATTAACATTAAATTTTAGTTGAGCTGATTTATTTAGACCTAACGTGCTGCTGCTTCTAGCAATCCGGTTGGCCTACCCGTATATTAAAACATCGCCACGTGTGCTTTTACACTCTGTGTTGAATCTATGATGTTTAATCGTTTATAGTGCGTTTAGTAAGAAAACCACTACTGAAGACGAGAATGTTTTTACGGTGCTATCCAATAATAGCACTGTTTCTCTCAGACCCTGAAACAAGTGTATAGAAATTAAGAATTGGTCTTTTACCATCTTTATGTAAGTTCATTTACTTTCCGTCCGATATGTCTTATGTCATTGTGTGTGTGCATGTATATACACACACACACACACATACACACACACACACACACACACACACACACACACACACACACACACACACACACACATATATATATATATATATATATATATGTAAGTATGTATACTGTACGTCTGTATACATATATGTATGTACGTATACATACATTTAAGTACCAGCCGTACTAAGAGTGAGAAATGAAATTTCGTTTCATTCTTTTCTATTCATATATATATATATATATATATATATATATATATATATATATATATATATCAGAATGGATGGATCTAGCTGTTGAAACGGCCAGAGCTCACCCGTCGGGGGCCCGATTTTTTCATATACTGTATTTTCCGGAGCTGAAGACGCTTCGTCCTCGAGGAGACACCCTAATTTTGACAACCAAAAATTTGGAAAAAAATAATAAAATAATATACAACCTTCGGCCTCCAGGACGCATAGAAGATTTTTGAGACTTATTTTAGGAAAAAAAGTAGCATCTTCGACGCCGTGAAATACGGTATACATATATATATATATATATATATATATATATATATATATATATATATATATATATATATATATATATAAATAAAATCCAGGTCTAGCAAATAGAGAAAAGGTTTTAATATAAATTTGAAAAAATTTGCTGTACTTACTATATGTGCCTTTACCGCGGTTTCAAGTCCCAAAAGAAACGGATAATCCAAGCGGATTTACATTGAGAAGGGACTCTCTTCAGAAGGCTCTTCTCGCTCGGAGAATATAAAATTCCCGAGTTTAAATCACACACTAACGCCATACAAAACTGTTCCCAGATGAGAGTGAATGATGAAAGAAACAATTTTGTCTAGTGCCATGTGCAAAGACAGAAGGCAGGGTGGACAGGTCAATGTCATGCCACTAGAAATAGCACCAGTTCAAACGACCAACTGTTATCTCAACCTTAGGGGAGATTAATAATAATAAAGTATGTGTTCCTACTTGTAAAAAATACATATAGGGATACAAGTATTATCTAACCGTATGCCAATGTGGTTCTATGGCGGGTTAATAATTTAACAACCCAGAACATATAATATATATATATATATATATTGATATTTTTTGTCTAGGCAATTCTTACTGATGTATTACTGCTCCTAAATAACAAGCCAGAACATATAATATATATATATATATATATATATATATATATATATATATATATATATATATATATATATATATTTTTGTCTAGGCAATTCTTACTGATGTATTACTGCTCCTAAATAATTTTAAAGATTAAAATTAATAATGTTGGCTTGGGCAATTGTCAGATTTTCTATTTTGAAAATAGTTAAGAATTTCAAGGGGCTTAGTAAAATAAGTAACTTTCTTATTAATAAGCTGATGTTTGAAGTATAACTTAAAGGTTCTTACATAAAATTATGATGTTAAGATAAACGTAAACACTTTAAAGCAAAGATACGTATTGTAGAACCAGAAACAATTTCAGGCGGTTTTGTATCAAAAGAATTAAGCATTCCTTTTAAACATAACGAAACGTTTTTACACAGAATCATTATGGAAGATTTTTAGATAAATATAAGCACTAAAATAAACAAATTTTGTATTGTAGAATCAACGGTAGTTTAGGAGGTTTGGTTTCAATCTAGTGTAGACGATATTGTTAATCACTCTAATCATTTCTTAAGCTGTAATATAACTGTATGACGATTATATTCTCCCCCATTATTCAAACGCCTTGCAAGAAATCTCTTTTTGACCTAAAATATCATCCAGATTATGTTGTCTTTTGTATATCTATGGAACACTCTAAATTACTGGCTCACACACCTAACTGCTGTTGATTTCTAATGGAAGCTTCAAATTATATGAGACAGCTAAGATAATTCTTGAGAAGAATAGGTTATATTAAATGGACAGTTTGAAGTGTGAACATGGAAATTGATTTATAGAGAGGTGGGAGAAATGTTGTAATATAAGTTTCCTCATAAACCAATGTGCAGGAGAATCCTTCGTGTTAATGGAGAAACTCGTTGTAATCGCGGGGAAAAACAAACATCAAATCCAATAAAGCAGACACTTATGAAATGCTATTGTTTCACTAAGAAAAGATATATGATTGATTGCTCAGTTGTATACAATTCATCAAGCGTAATATAAGTTCAAGATATGTCAATTCTATTCATATGTCGGTCATGGTATAATGACAGATGTTTCAATGAGGATGTGACTTCATTTTGAAACCCGCTCCTTGATACAGCGAGAACGAATTTTTGGAAACAGCGAACAAGATTTAAAAAATACGAATCAAACCGTTGGCAAAGAATTAAGAAAAGAAATATAGTCGATGGAAAAGGTGGGGTTGTTGTCGAATGAAGTACTTTAACAAAACTGAAGCCAAACAACGATTTGAACCTAGAGGAAATGAAAATAAAAACTGGCGAAGAAACAGCTTGAAGCGAAAATAGACAAAACATTTTCAGCAATGGAATGACACGACATCATCAAAAGTAGATAAGATATTTGTTAAAAACGAACCAGTTATTACAATGGTAATCATAGTAGAAATATTGAAAAGATATCAATATAGATGAGAAGACATACTAAAGCGTTTGTATAAGAAGGAAAATAGAAAAAATAGAAAACGTTACTTTTGAGCAATTGATTATCAGAACAAATGTAATAATATATAGAGGACAAAAAATGAAATCTTAAAACATTTTAGAAATATCGAAATATCAGAATGTAAGATAATGGCAATTAAGACAAGAAAAAACACACGTGGAAATGATTAAGAAAAGTATTAGAAGTAACAATATATGAAGTAAAAAAAAAAAAAATAATAATCAGCTCACTCCTATACATGTTTAGCTGGCCTCCTAGAAGGTGTCTTGGGTATTTTAATGATAGTGTAGTATGGATATCTCATCGAAACAAAGCAATTTTTTGTGGAAAAGTGGTATCGTATTACATATTACTGAGTATTCAAGAAAACCACTTAGTCAGATATATAAGGTTGAACAATAAAAATAAATAAGACAAGGTACTAAATTAAGCCATGGTTTTACGATCGTTTCAAAGGACAAAATAAACTTCGATTTTATCGATATATTGACTAATTGATAGCAATTATGCAACTCCATAATATACCAGTATTTCCGAGGTTGAACAGCTGAATAGTTGTATTTTGTCCAGGTTGATAGTATCGAGATGCATAACTGTTTTCGTAAAGTCAATATGTCGATACAAACTTTATTGAAAAATAATTAATTTTATTTATAAAGAGTCGAGAGATCAATCGTCTTGTCTGGTGACCATATGCTACTATCCCATGTGCCCTGGAGCTAGCGGTAATGACCTTGAACAACCGAAACCACGAGAACCTCCAGAGGTCAACTGATGAGAAGGAACTGTTCTGTATTTCGTCGATTTTGCCGTTATCTTCGCCCACCTTTTTTTATTCATTACACATACACACACATACATGCACACATCATCATCACCGTCGTCATCGTTTAACGTCCATTTTCCACGCTAGCGTGATATATTAATATATATAACTATATCACAGAAAAAAGAGAATCAGTGTTGTGTGTTATATATATATATATATATATATATATATATATATATATATATATATATATATATATATATACACATACATACATACATACATACATACACACACACACACACACACACATATATATATATATATATATATATATATATATATATATATATATATATGTGTGTGTGTGTGTGTGTGTGTGTGTGTGTGTATGACAAACACTCATCAGCAATAATGTCAAAAACAACAACGACAAAGGCAACAATACACAAGAATGACGTCAAAAGCAAAAGTGCAACGACAGCAATGTCATCAATAATAACAGCTGTAACAACAACAATACCAACAGCAACGCCAACAGCAATAACAACAACAACAACAATACCAACAGCAACGCCAACAGCAATAACAACAACAACAACAATATCAACAGCAATAACAACAGCAATATCAAATGCTATATTTACACCAAAAACAGGAGTAAATTATATACAGAAATATTGACAATCAAATTTGTTTACAAAAGCTTCCATTATGGCCGTCTAAGAATAGGTAGATTGAAAACAGGTAAAACAGGAAGACGGTGAGATGAAAAGATAATATGGTACCCACAGACCAATCAGCTGAATCAAAGTATTTTAGATGTAAACGGTATAGACACCATAACGACGAGGGAATTCCAAATAAACGCTATTTATGTGCTTAGTGAAGTCACCGATTATATTACGGAAGACGATATTGACATAACAATTACTACACCAACACATTTATGACTAAAAAATAGTGGCTTCTAATTTTGGCACAAGGTCAGCAATTTTGAGGGGAAGGGGAAGTCGGTTATATCGACCCGAGTACTTCACTGTTACTTTATTTTAACGATCTCGGAAAGATCAGACAAAATTAAGCTCGGC
>OZ024747.1:26089061-26094061 GCA_964016885.1 Eledone cirrhosa | reverse complement strand
CTTTTTTCTGGGTTAGAAAATGATTAAAACGAAATGTTTTACTTTGTGTGAAGTGTTAGTTGATTTATTTATTATTTAACAAAGGCATTTATTTATCTATTTATATATTTAATTATTGTCTATTACCGGTTTCTGCATTTATATGCATTATCAAATGATAGTGAAATGTATTAGTGTGGTGTCACACATGTTAAACAGAAAGTGCAGAAAGAATAATGTTATATACAAACAAGGTTTAAGAAGTGAAAATAAAAAAAGAAAAAGGAAAAAAAAAAACCCGTGCATAATGTGGAACGTAAAAAGTCAATGTGGAAGAAAAGTTAATGTTATTTACAAGCACAGTCATTGAAATTAAGCAGTTCAAAATGTGTTAATATCGCAAGAGTGCTTAGTTGAACCATGGTTCCGTGAAGGAGGCAAATGGTGGACTGTGGTTTGATATGATTTCCCTTTTTAGAGAGTTAATATGCAGGGGGAAGCAATTCTTGCTGGGTGACATTTAATTTATTTAAGAAAAAAGGATTAGGTAGGTTGTGAAAGAAAGTGTGGTAAAATACTAGGTAGACCATAACACACCGGAGTACTCGATACTTAGGATATTAGAGGGGGTAATAGGAAAAGGGTCAGAAGCTCGATGGCTGAGCTCCGGCCGTTTCGACAGCTAGATCAGTTCGGATCTAGATGTCGAAACACCCGGAGCTCAGCCGTCTTTTCCTATATATGTATATTTATGTATATATATATATATATATGTGTGTGTGTATATATGTATATATGTATATATATATATATATATATATGTATGTATATTTATGTATATATATATATATATATATGTGTGTGTGTATATATGTATATATGTATATATATATATATATATATATATATATATATATATATATATATGTATATATATATATATATATATGTATATATATATATATATATATATATATATATATATATATATATATATATATATATATATATATATATATATATATATATATATATATATATATATGATGGCTGCCCCCTCATTATCGAGTATGGCCATTGCACGATATACCATTATTAATGACTATTGACTATTGACTATTAATTAATTCTATCGTGCAATGCCTGTGCGTGAAAATATTTTTAAAAATGAGGAAAGAGTGTGCACTGAGCCAATCCCACTCTCTGAGAGACAGTAGCTATAATCCGAAAAGAAGAAAAGATCAACATCATCGGTAACTACTGAGAAGCAGGTTTTATATCGGAGTTATCCCAGTTTCCTGAGGTGCCTTCTCCTAGAAGAATGCCCTGATAAAGGCTAGAGGCCCTTCACTCCCAGTGCTTTAACCGCGCGGTACATGTGTATATACATATTTACACACTTTCGGATGGCCGTTGACTCTTATGTGTTCTTTCGCTCTTTATCAGGTTTTGTTTTTTGTCCTGCAGGGTGCCCAATATCACCCTCCTCATCAAGTAAACTTGGTGGGGTTGCCGGTTCAGTCAGCGACGACCCGACCATGCGACAGGTTATACTGGGTTACATGTTACCAGTAGCACTCAAGAGTGACCCAACATACACACACACACACACACACACACACACATATATATATATATATATACATATGTGTGTGTGTGTATACATATACACACTAACAAACATATTTATATATATGTATTCCCTTTCCTTTTCCGACAAGCGTGAAACTAATAGAACCGTGTAATTGTATCTGTATTTGTCTCTCTCTCTCTCTCTCTCTCTCTCTCTATATATATATATATATATATATATATATATATATATATATATATATATATATGAAACATGTCTACTATATCCTTTATCTACCAGAATCTCCGATTTACAAACCAAGCCATGTCAATACCTATTGTTTACTCAGTGTGTGTGTGACCAATCTCTCCCTCCCCTTCTCCCTTCGTCTCTCTCTCACTCTCTCTCTCTCTCTCTCTCCCTCTCTCCTCCCCCTCTCTCTCTCCTCTCTCTCTCTTTCTTTCTTTCTCTCTCTCTTTCACCATATCTACCATCTACCAATTTTTTATTTCTGTTTTTCTCTTCCAATCTCTCTCTCTCTCTCTCTCTCTCTCTCTCTCTCTCTCTCTCTCTCTCTCTCTCTCTCACACACACACACACACACACATTATAATATTGCTATCATTACGATCCTATCACTTAAATTGTATTGTTTCGTTTCTCTCTCTCTCTCTCTGTTTCTGCGCCCCCCTCTCTCCCTCTTTCTTCGCTCTCTCTCTCTCTCTCTCTCTCTCTCTCTCTCTTTGATCGCCCTGCTGTATTTCTCTCTCTCTAACTCTCTATATCTCTCCCTTTCAGTATCTATCTATTTCCCATATCTTCCCCACGTATCTCTCTATTACTGAACTTGTTTAAAAGCAATTAAGCACAGTTATATTACTGTAATTAATAATTTCCTGAAAGAGATGCTGCAAAGTCATCTAGAATAGTGTCACCTCATTAATGTGAAGGTTAGTGCCACCCCCACCCCCCACCCCTACGACTATTACAAGAACAGATATCGAACAAAAACAATGAAATGACAGACGAAAGTCTGAATAAGTGCATTGGCAGACGAGATGAAATTGATATTTCGACCCTTATCTGCTAACTACATAAACACCTGCCCCCAGTGTATCTCTAACTATATATATATTGTATATTATATATACGTGTGTTGTATCGAGGCAAATAACTTTGTGTCTACTCTGTGATTCATGTATAACCTTACCTATTACCTATTGAGTTCGCTGAGATGCAACCGGTACTAGCAGGGAAACATAATGCTAGTCCCGTTAACTTATTATTATTTGCATATATATATATATATATATATATATATATATATATATATATATATATATATATATATATATAAACATGAGAAGAAAGAATACTGCGTGGTTGCACATGGGTTACATATGATAAAAATAGTCCTTCGTCAGTGATTTTCCAACCTTCATTGGTATTTCATCGCTTTAAAAATCATATACCTCCGGTTGGTGCGAGCAATAACTAAATAAAGCTATTGGAACAAGTAAATCGCGTAAAGCGGGCTAGACAAGTAAACAAACAAGAAGGATTGATAACAACGCAAAGATAGGAAAAAACAAGCAACATGGTTATCCGGTCAGTTTAAGCTGGGTGAATTTCATGAGCGAGCGAGATACAGACCATCCGACGTGAGTGAGATGTGAGCAAGAAGAGAACCCACACAGGCCAAACGGGAGGAAGTGAGAAGGGGAGAAACAGAGAGTGAGTGAGTGGAAGTGGCCAGTCGAGAGAAAGTGTAACTGACAGAGGGGGCGAAAGAAGGTGAGAGAAACAGAGAGAGCGAGGAAGCAGTAAGAGAGAAACAGACAAACGCAGCCGAGGTAAATATATATAAAAAACATGAGAAGAAAGAATACTGCGTGGTTGAACATGGGTTACATATGATAAAAATAGTCCTTCGTCAGTGATTTTCCAACCTTCATTGGTATTTCATCGCTTTAAAAATCATATAACCTCCGGTTGGTGCGAGCAATAGCTAAATAAAGCTATTGGGACAAGTAAATCGCGTAAAGCGGGCGAGACAAGTAAACAAACAAGAAGGATTGATAGCAACGCAAAGATAGGAAAAAACATATATATATATATATATACAATGATATTAAATAAATGGAAACTATTTTTATAAAACCATATTTATTCTATTATATATATTTCAAGGATAAGTTGAACCGTTAAGGTATATTCTCCTTTGTTATATGTCAAAATTTATAAAACACACTTCGTATTTCATCTGATGATAGCGTACCAAAATGTTGGTACTCTTGAAATATATATAATAGAATAAATATGGTTTTATAAATATAGTTTCCATTTATTTAATATCATTGTATATTATACTCCAGAAAACTTGTGGAGTGCTCTGAATCAGTTATAAATATTTATATTTGTTGAATTACCAACAAATTGAATATCCCTTCTGCTTATATATATATATATATATATAGTTGTATGGGTGCAAGAAAAATTGCGTCCGTAGTTTCGATCTATAATAGGTCTTTCCTCGAGCTGATCGATAGAGAAACGTATGTAATATGTTATTAAATATGTTATGATGCAACACTAAACCCTTGTTCCTTTACTCTTATGTGTGTGTGTGTGTGTGTGTGTGTGTGTGTGTGTGTGTGTGTGTGTGTGTGTGTGTGTGTGTGTGTGTGTGTGTGTGTGTGTGTGTGTTTTCAACCTTTCTGTATCTATCGTTGTTGTTGTATATGTACGACCACTGACTTGGGTCGTTTATCTTGGTGTCATTTTTATCTGTTGTGTTTACTCTGGGCGGTAATATATTAACTTTTCTCTCCATTGAGTGCTTTGTGATTGCCTCAAACAACTAAAATAGTAGCTTCTGTATGGCAGCTACAACTTTGGTTCACACCTAATATTCTGCCTGTGCATAGTAGAATGCTTGATTTGGTACCAACACTAGTATTTCACTGTACTACCTACACTACTATATATACATATACACACACACACACATATATATACATATACATATGATGGCAAGGAATAAGCCAATCGTCAGATCGGACCAGGAAACAATGCCGTAATTAGATCGGAAACAACAACAACAACAAGAAAAAATTGATATATCATCCTTGGACTCCAAGTTGGAACAAAGTCGATTTCTTCGAAAGAGGGAGAAAAAAGAAAAGGCGAAGTAAAGAAAGGGGAGCGAGGAAGAAAAGTGATATAGAAGAAGCAACGACTCCAGTATTGAATTGGTACTTTATTTAAGGGTAAAGTGGACTTCGACGAGATTTGAACTTAGTGTTAGGAAAATACTCCAAATCATTTTATCCAAGGTTTTAACAAGGCTACTACTCTACTGCATTAATATGTTGCATATAAAACACATTAACTTACATCGTGTAGAAAATAGTTGGACTTAGAAATGGGTATCCACCAAAACAAATGC
>OZ024747.1:26041561-26056561 GCA_964016885.1 Eledone cirrhosa | reverse complement strand
GTTGCGATGTTGTTGGTAGTGGTGGTGGTATTGGGGCTGGTTGCGATGTTGTTGGTAGTGGTGGTGGTGGTATTGAGGCTGGTTGTGATGTTGTTGGTAGTGGTGGTGGTATTGAGGCTGGTTGCGATGTTGTTGGTAGTGGTGGTGGTGGTATTGAGGCTGGTTGTGATGTTGTTGGTAGTGATGGTGGTATTGAGGTTGGTTGTGATGTTGTTGGTAGTGGTGGTGGTGGTATTGAGGCTGGTTGTGATGTTGTTGGTAGTGGTGGTGGTATTGAGGCTGGTTGCGATGTTGTTGGTAGTGGTGGTGGTGGTATTGAGGCTGGTTGTGATGTTGTTGGTAGTGGTGGTGGTATTGAGGCTGGTTGCGATGTTGTTGGTAGTGGTGGTGGTGGTATTGAGGCTGGTTGTGATGTTGTTGGTAGTGATGGTGGTATTGAGGCTGGTTGTGATGTTGTTGGTAGTGGTGGTGGTGGTATTGGGGCTGGTTGTGATGTTGTTGGTAGTGGTGGTGGTGGTATTGAGGCTGGTTGTGATGTTGTTGGTAGTGGTGGTAGTATTGAGGCTGGTTGTGATGTTGTTGGTAGTGGTGGTGGTGGTATTGAGGCTGGTTGTGATGTTGTTGGTAGTGGTGGTGGTATTGAGGCTGGTTGCGATGTTGTTGGTAGTGGTGGTGGTATTGAGGCTGGTTGTGATGTTGTCGGTAGTGGTGGTGGTATTGAGGCTGGTTGCGATGTTGTTGGTAGTGGTGGTGGTGGTGGTGGTATTGAGGCTGGTTGTGATGTTGTTGGTAGTGGTGGTGGTATTGAGGCTGGTTGCGATGTTGTTGGTAGTGGTGGTGGTGGTGGTGGTATTGAGGCTGGTTGTGATGTTGTTGGTAGTGGTGGTGGTATTGAGGCTGGTTGCGATGTTGTTGGTAGTGGTGGTGGTATTGAGGCTGGTTGTGATGTTGTTGGTAGTGGTGGTGGAATTGAGGCTGGTTGCGATGTTGTTGGTAGTGGTGGTGGTGGTGGTGGTATTGAGGCTGGTTGAGATGTTGTTAGTAGTGGTGGCGGTGGTATTGAGGCTGGTTGTGATGTTGTTGGTAGTGGTGGTGGTATTGCGGCTGGTTGTGATGTTGTTGGTAGTGGTGGTGGTATTTGGGCTGGTTGTGATGTTGATGGTAGTGGTGGTGGTATTGAGGCTGGTTGTGATGTTGTTGGTAGTGGTGGTGGTGGTATTGAGGCTGGTTGTGATGTTGTTGTAGTGGTGGTGGTATTGAGGCTGGTTGTGATGTTGTTGGTAGTGGTGGTGGTATTGGTATTGAGGCTGGTTGTGATGTTGTTGGTAGTGGTGGTGGTGGTGGTATTGAGGCTGGTTGTGATGTTGTTGGTAGTGGTGGTGGTATTGAGGCTGGTTGTGATGTTGTTGGTAGTGGTGGTGGTATTGAGGCTGGTTGTGATGTTGATGTTGGTGGTGGTGGTATTGAGGCTGGTTGTGATGTTGTTGGTAGTGGTGGTGGTATTGAGGCTGGTTGTGATGTTGTTGGTAGTGGTGGTGGTATTGAGGCTGGTTGTGATGTTGTTGGCAGTGGTGGTGGTATTGAGGCTGGTTGTGATGTTGTTGCTAGTGGTGGTGGTGGTATTGAGGCTGGTTGTGATGTTGTTGGTAGTGGTGGGGTATTGAGGCTGGTTGTGATGTTGTTCGTAGTGGTGGTGGTATTGAGGCTGGTTGCGATGTTGTTGGTAGTGGTGGTGGTATTGGGGCTGGTTGCGATGTTGTTGGTAGTGGTGGTGGTGGTATTGAGGCTGGTTGTGATGTTGTTGGTAGTGGTGGTGGTATTGAGGCTGGTTGCGATGTTGTTGGTAGTGGTGGTGGTGGTATTGAGGCTGGTTGTGATGTTGTTGGTAGTGATGGTGGTATTGAGGTTGGTTGTGATGTTGTTGGTAGTGGTGGTGGTGGTATTGAGGCTGGTTGTGATGTTGTTGGTAGTGGTGGTGGTATTGAGGCTGGTTGCGATGTTGTTGGTAGTGGTGGTGGTGGTATTGAGGCTGGTTGTGATGTTGTTGGTAGTGGTGGTGGTATTGAGGCTGGTTGCGATGTTGTTGGTAGTGGTGGTGGTGGTATTGAGGCTGGTTGTGATGTTGTTGGTAGTGGTGGTGGTATTGAGGCTGGTTGCGATGTTGTTGGTAGTGGTGGTGGTGGTGGTATTGAGGCTGGTTGTGATGTTGTTGGTAGTGATGGTGGTATTGAGGCTGGTTGTGATGTTGTTGGTAGTGGTGGTGGTATTGAGGTTGGTTGTGATGTTGTTGGTAGTGGTGGTGGTGGTATTGAGGCTGGTTGTGATGTTGTTGGTAGTGGTGGTAGTATTGAGGCTGGTTGTGATGTTGTTGGTAGTGATGGTGGTATTGAGGCTGGTTGTGATGTTGTTGGTAGTGGTGGTGGTATTGAGGTTGGTTGTGATGTTGTTGGTAGTGGTCGTGGTGGTATTGAGGCTGGTTGTGATGTTGTTGGTAGTGGTGGTGGTGGTATTGAGGCTGGTTGTGATGTTGTTGGTAGTGGTGGTAGTATTGAGGCTGGTTGTGATGTTGTTGGTAGTGGTGGTGGTGGTATTGAGGCTGGTTGTGATGTTGTCGGTAGTGGTGGTGGTATTGAGGCTGGTTGTGATGTTGTTGGTGGTATTGAGGCTGGTTGTGATGTTGTTGGTAGTGGTGGTGGTATTGAGGCTGGTTGCGATGTTGTTGGTAGTGGTGGTGGTGGTGGTGGTATTGAGGCTGGTTGTGATGTTGTTGGTAGTGGTGGTGGTATTGAGGCTGGTTGCGATGTTGTTGGTAGTGGTGGTGGTGGTGGTGGTATTGAGGCTGGTTGTGATGTTGTTGGTAGTGGTGGTGGTGGTGGTGGTATTGAGGCTGGTTGTGATGTTGTTGGTAGTGGTGGTGGTATTGAGGTTGGTTGTGATGGTGTTGGTAGTGGTGGTGGTATTGAGGCTGGTTGTGATGTTGTTGGTAGTGGTGGTGGTATTGGGGCTGGTTGTGATTCTGTTGGTAGTGATGGTGGTATTGAGGTTGGTTGTGATATTGTTGGTAGTGGTGGTGGTATTGAGGCTGGTTGTGATGTTGTTGGTAGTGGTGGTGGTATTGAGGCTGGTTGTGATGTTGTTGGTAGTGGTGGTGGTGGTATTGAGGCTGGTTGTGATGTTGGTAGTGGTGGTGGTATTGCGGCTGGTTGTGATGTTGGTAGTGGTGGTGGTATTGAGGCTGGTTGTGTTGTTGGAAGTGGTGGTGGTATTGGGCTGGTTGTGATGTTGTTGGTAGTGGTGGTGGTATTGAGGCTGGTTGTGACGTTGTTGGTAGTGGTGGTGGTATTGAGGCTGGTTGTGATGTTGTTGGTAGTGGTGGTGGTATTGCGGCTGGTTGTGATGTTGTTGGTAGTGGTGGTGGTATTGGGGCTGGTTGTGATTTTGTTGGTAGTGGTTGTGGTATTGAGGCTGGTTGTGATGTTGTTGGTAGTGATGGTGGCATTGGGGCTGGTTGTGATGTTGTTGGTAGTGGTGGTGGTATTGGGGCTGGTTGTGATGTTGTTGGTAGTGGTGGTGGTATTGGGGCTGGTTGTGATGTTGTTGGTAGTGGTGGTGGTATTGAGGCTGGTTGTGATGTTGTTGGTAGTGGTGGTGGTATTGAGGCTGGTTGTGATGTTGTTGGTAGTGGTGGTGGTGGTGGTATTGAGGCTGGTTGTGATGTTGTTGGTAGTGGTGGTGGTATTGAGGTTGGTTGTGATGTTGTTGGTAGTGGTGGTGGTATTGAGGCTGGTTGTGATGTTGTTGGTAGTGGTGGTGGTATTGGGGCTGGTTGTGATGTCGTTGGTAGTGGTGGTAGTATTGAGGTTGGTTGTGATGTTGTTGGTAGTGGTGGTGGTATTGTGGCTTGTTGTGATGTTGTTGGTAGTGGTGGTGGTATTGGGGCTGGTTGTGATGTTGTTGGTAGTGATGGTGGTATTGGGGCTGGTTGTGATGTTGTTGGTAGTGGTGGTGGTATTGAGGCTGGTTGTGATGTTGTTGGTAGTGGTGGTTGTGGTATTGGGGCTGGTTGTGATGTTGTTGATAGTGATGGTGGTATTGAGGTTTGTTGTGATGTTGTTGGTAGTGGTGGTGGTATTGGGGCTGGTTGTGATGTTGTTGGTAGTGGTGGATGTGGTATTGAGGCTGGTTGTGATGTTGTTGTTAGTGATGGTGGTATTGAGGTTGGTTGTGATGTTGTTGGTAGTGGTGGTGGTATTGGGGCTGGTTGTGATGTTGTTGGTAGTGGTGGTTGTTGTATTGAGGCTGGTTGTGATGTTGTTTGTAGTGATGGTGGTATTGAGGTTGGTTCTGATATTGTTGGTAGTGGTGGTGGTGGTGGTGGTATTGAGGCTGGTTGTGATGTTGTTGGTAGTGGTGGTGGTATTGAGGCTGGTTGAGATGTTGTTGGTAGTGGTGGTGGTGGTGGTGGTGGTGGTATTGAGGCTGGTTGTGATGTTGTTGTTAGTGGTGGTGGTATTGAGGCTGGTTGTGATGTTGTTGGTAGTGGTGGTGGTATTGAGGCTGGTTGTAATGTTGTTGGTAGTGGTGGTGGTATTGAGGCTGGTTGTAATGTTGTTGGTAGTGGTGGTGGTATTGAGGCTGGTTGCGATGTTGTTGGTAGTGGTGGTGGTGGTGGTGGTATTGAGGCTGGTTGTGATGTTGTTAGTAGTGATGGTGGTATTGAGGTTGGTTCTGATATTGTTGGTAGTGGTGGTGGTGGTATTGAGGCTGGTTGTGATGTTGTTGGTAGTGATGGTGGTATTGAGGCTGGTTGTGATGTTGTTGGTAGTGGTGGTGGTGGTATTGAGGCTGGTTGTGATGTTGTTGGTAGTGGTGGTGGTGGCATTGAGGCTGGTTGTGATGTTGTTGGTAGTGGTGGTGGTGGTATTGAGGCTGGTTGTGATGTTGTTGGTAGTGGTGGTGGTATTGAGGCTGGTTGTGATGTTGTTGGTAGTGTTGGTGGTATTGAGGCTGGTTGTGATGTTGTTGGTAGTGGTGGTGGTGGTATTGAGGCTGGTTGTGATGTTGTTGGTAGTGATGGTGGTATTGAGGCTGGTTGTGATGTTGTTGGTAGTGGTGGTGGTGGTATTGAGGCTGGTTGTGATGTTGTTGGTAGTGGTGGTGATGGTATTGAGGCTGGTTGTGATGTTGTTGGTAGTGGTGGTGGTATTGAGACTGGTTGTGATGTTGTTTGTAGTGGTGGTGGTGGTATTGAGGCTGTTTGTGATGTTGTTGGTAGTGGTGGTGGTGGTATTGAGGCTGGTTGTGATGTTGGTAGTGGTGGTGGTATTGCGGCTGGTTGTGATGTTGGTAGTGGTGGTGGTATTGAGGCTGGTTGTGTTGTTGGAAGTGGTGGTGGTATTGGGCTGGTTGTGATGTTGTTGGTAGTGGTGGTGGTACTGAGGCTGGTTGTGATGTTGTTGGTAGTGGTTGTGGTATTGAGGCTGGTTGTGATGTTGTTGGTAGTGGTGGTGGTATTGCGGCAGGTTGTGATGTTGTTGGTAGTGGTGGTGGTATTGGGGCTGGTTGTGATGTTGTTGGTAGTGGTGGATGTGGTATTGAGGCTGGTTGTGATGTTGTTGTTAGTGATGGTGGTATTGAGGTTGGTTGTGATGTTGTTGGTAGTGGTGGTGGTATTGGGGCTGGTTGTGATGTTGTTGGTAGTGGTGGTTGTTGTATTGAGGCTGGTTGTGATGTTGTTTGTAGTGATGGTGGTATTGAGGTTGGTTCTGATATTGTTGGTAGTGGTGGTGGTGGTATTGAGGCTGGTTGTGATGTTGTTGGTAGTGATGGTGGTATTGAGGCTGGTTGTGATGTTGTTGGTAGTGGTGGTGGTGGTATTGAGGCTGGTTGTGATGTTGTTGGTAGTGGTGGTGGTGGTATTGAGGCTGGTTGTGATGTTGTTGGTAGTGGTGGTGGTATTGAGGCTGGTTGTGATGTTGTTGGTAGTGGTGGTGGTATTGCGGCTGGTTGTGATGTTGTAGGTAGTGGTGGTGGTATTGAGGCTGGTTGCGATGTTGTTGGTAGTGGTGGTGGTGGTGGTGGTATTGAGGCTGGTTGTGATGTTGTTGGTAGTGGTGGTGGTATTGAGGCTGGTTGAGATGTTGTTGGTAGTGGTGGTGGTGGTGGTGGTATTGAGGCTGGTTGTGATGTTGTTGTTAGTGGTGGTGGTATTGAGGCTGGTTGTGATGTTGTTGGTAGTGGTGGTGGTATTGAGGCTGGTTGTAATGTTGTTGGTAGTGGTGGTGGTATTGAGGCTGGTTGTAATGTTGTTGGTAGTGGTGGTGGTATTGAGGCTGGTTGCGATGTTGTTGGTAGTGGTGGTGGTGGTGGTGGTATTGAGGCTGGTTGTGATGTTGTTAGTAGTGATGGTGGTATTGAGGTTGGTTCTGATATTGTTGGTAGTGGTGGTGGTGGTATTGAGGCTGGTTGTGATGTTGTTGGTAGTGATGGTGGTATTGAGGCTGGTTCTGATGTTGTTGGTAGTGGTGGTGGTGGTATTGAGGCTGGTTGTGATGTTGTTGGTAGTGGTGGTGGTGGCATTGAGGCTGGTTGTGATGTTGTTGGTAGTGGTGGTGGTGGTATTGAGGCTGGTTGTGATGTTGTTGGTAGTGGTGGTGGTATTGAGGCTGGTTGTGATGTTGTTGGTAGTGTTGGTGGTATTGAGGCTGGTTGTGATGTTGTTGGTAGTGGTGGTGGTGGTATTGAGGCTGGTTGTGATGTTGTTGGTAGTGATGGTGGTATTGAGGCTGGTTGTGATGTTGTTGGTAGTGGTGGTGGTGGTATTGAGGCTGGTTGTGATGTTGTTGGTAGTGGTGGTGATGGTATTGAGGCTGGTTGTGATGTTGTTGGTAGTGGTGGTGGTATTGAGACTGGTTGTGATGTTGTTTGTAGTGGTGGTGGTGGTATTGAGGCTGTTTGTGATGTTGTTGGTAGTGGTGGTGGTGGTATTGAGGCTGGTTGTGATGTTGGTAGTGGTGGTGGTATTGCGGCTGGTTGTGATGTTGGTAGTGGTGGTGGTATTGAGGCTGGTTGTGTTGTTGGAAGTGGTGGTGGTATTGGGCTGGTTGTGATGTTGTTGGTAGTGGTGGTGGTACTGAGGCTGGTTGTGATGTTGTTGGTAGTGGTTGTGGTATTGAGGCTGGTTGTGATGTTGTTGGTAGTGGTGGTGGTATTGCGGCTGGTTGTGATGTTGTAGGTAGTGGTGGTGGTATTGGGGCTGGTTGTGATTTTGTTGGTAGTGGTTGTGGTATTGAGGCTGGTTGTGATGTTGTTGGTAGTGATGGTGGTATTGGGGCTGGTTGTGATGTTGTTGGTAGTGGTGGTGGTATTGAGGCTGGTTGTGATGTTGTTGGTAGTGGTGGTGGTATTGGGGCTGGTTGTAATGTTGTTGGTAGTGGTGGTGGTATTGAGGCTGGTTGTGATGTTATTGGTAATGGTGGTGGTATTGGGGCTGGTTGTGATGTTGTTGGTAGTGGTGGTGGTATTGAGGCTGGTTGTGATGTTGTTGGTAGTGGTGGTAGTATTGAGGTTGGTTGTGATGTTGTTGGTAGTGGTGGTGGTGGTGGTATTGAGGCTGGCTGTGATGTTGTTGGTAGTGGTGGTGGTATTGAGGTTGGTTGTGATGTTGTTGGTAGTGGTGGTTGTATTGAGGCTGGTTGTGATGTTGTTGGTAGTGGTGGTGGTGGTGGTATTGAGGCTGGTTGTGATGTTGTTGGTAGTGGTGGTGGTATTGAGGTTGGTTGTGATGTTGTTGGTAGTGGTGGTGGTATTGAGGCTGGTTGTGATGTTGTTGGTAGTGGTGGTGGTATTGGGGCTGGTTGTGATATCGTTGGTAGTGGTGGTAGTATTGAGGTTGGTTGTGATGTTGTTGGTAGTGGTGGTGGTATTGAGGCTTGTTGTGATGTTGTTGGTAGTGGTGGTGGTATTGGGGCTGGTTGTGATGTTGGTAGTGATGGTGGTATTGGGGCTGGTTGTGATGTTGTTGGTAGTGGTGGTGGTATTGAGGCTGGTTGTGATGTTGTTGGTAGTGGTGGTTGTGGTATTGGGGCTGGTTGTGATGTTGTTGGTAGTGGTGGCTGTGCTATTGAGGCTGGTTGTGATGTTGTTGGTAGTGATGGTGGTATTGAGGTTGGTTGTGATGTTGTTGGTAGTGGTGGTGGTATTGGGGCTGGTTGTGATATTGTTGGTAGTGGTGGTTGTGGTATTGAGGCTGGTTGTGATGTTGTTGGTAGTGATGGTGGTATTGAGGTTGGTTGTGATGTTGTTGGTAGTGGTGGTGGTATTGGGGCTGGTTGTGATGTTGTTGGTAGTGGTGGTTGTTGTATTGAGGCTGGTTGTGATGTTGTTGGTAGTGATGGTGGTATTGAGGTTGGTTGTGATATTGTTGGTAGTGGTGGTGGTATTGGGGCTGTTTGTGATGTTGTTGGTAGTGGTGGTGGTATTGAGGCTGGTTGTGATGTTGTTGGTAGTGGTGGTGGTATTGAGGCTGGTTGTGATGTTGTTGGTAGTGGTGGTTGTATTGAGGCTAGTTGTGATTCTGTTGGTAGTGGTGGTGGTATTGAGGCTGGTTGTGATGTTGTTGGTATTGGTGGTGGTATTGAGGCTGGTTGTGATGTTGTCGGTAGTGGTGGTGGTATTGAGGCTCGTTGTGATGTTGTTGGTAGTGGTGGTGGTATTGAGGCTGGTTGTGATGTTGTTGGTAGTAGTGGTGGTATTGAGGCTGGTTGTGATGTTGTTGGTAGTGGTGGTGGTATTGACGCTGGTTGTGATGTTGTTGGTAGTGGTGGTGGTATTGGGGCTGGTTGTGATGTTGTTGGTCGTGGTGGAAGTAACAATGCTGATTGTAATGGTGTTGGCGACGTCGGTAATGATTTAAATAGTAAAAGACATTACCTGTTGCTGATAATGACGATGATGATTCTGCCAAAATATATTGGTGCCGGGGAAGTAGGTAAGATGGCGGTGGTTGTGGTGATGGCTGTTGTAGTGGTTATAGTAGTCGATTAGGGGCTAACAGCAATATTTATAGTAACGATAGTCCTGGGGCATTAAAGCTATTACTACTCATTATAGATGTTAGTGGTGGTGGTGGTGGTGGTGGTGGTGGTGGTGGTTTATTGTTATGGTGATGATTGTTATAGTGGTGATAGTTATGGTGATGATTGTTATGGTAGTGATTGTTATGGTGATGGTTGTAGTGGTGGTGGTTGTTAGCGAGGTGTTGGCGATGACGATGTTAGCAGTAACAGCAGCAACAGCAGTAGTAGTAGTAGTAGTAGTAGTAGTAGTAGAAGTAGTAGTAGTAGTAGTAGTAGTAGTACTAGTAGTAACAGCAACAGCAACAGCAGCAGCGGCAGCAGTAGCAGCAGCAGTAGTAGTAGTAGTAGTAGCAGTAGCAGTAGTAGTAGTAGTAGTATTAGTAGTAGTAGTAGTAGTAGTAGTAGTAGTAGTAGCAGCAGCAGCAGTAGTAGTAGTAGTAGTAGTAGTAGTAGTAGTAGTAGTAGTAGTAGTAGTAGTAGTAAGGCACATGGTGATGGTGGTAGTACTGATTATTGTTGGTAGTAATTATGATGGTGGTGGTGGTCGTGGTATTCTTGCTTATGAGGAATGTTGTATTGATTTGGTGAGACACAAGGCTTAACGGTTAGGGCTGTTCGGTTCCCGATCCTAATGTCATGAATTTGACTCCTGGATCAGTGGCACATTATGTCCTTGAGCAAGACACTTTATTTCACATTGCTGCAGAGCACACAGTCATTAAAAATGAGAGAGCGACGACACTGTCGGTCTTTGTCTTCCTCTTGGCCAACATTACATGTAGTATATATATAATTTATATAGTGTATATATGATTTGCAAACGTCACTGGTGCCAAGCTGTATCGGGCTCAGCTTCTCCCTTAGACAACAATTGGTGTCGAGAAGAGAAACTGGTATATATGGGCGTCTGCTGGTCTTTCACAAAACACTTTACCCAGGCGTGTGTCTTGAAGAGGAAATTTCTAGGTGTAAATCACATATATATATATACATATGTGTGTGTGTGGGGGGGGGGGGGGGGGAATATGAAAGGTTGAGGGGAGCAAAATGAACCCGGAAAAATAGGTGAGTTTGCAGCTCAGTACCAAGAGAATCAAATCTATATTGTTCAACAGTTTCGTCGGAAGCTGGGCGGACGGACTGGGTGAAGTTCCTCGGGATCTGGCTTGGTCCAGACCTCCAGGTGGATAATAGCAGGAGCAAGGTACCGAACAGGGAGGTCCATCTGATGCCAACACTCTTTAGTTGAAGAACTAGGCAAGACGCGGCTGATCGTGCAAATATATGCGCTGAGGCTGCAGCATCTCCAGGTATTCCTAAACGGTGAACAGTTGTGGTCATCCTTTGTCAGACATGCTTTTCCGCAACTCGTCTCTGATTGAGTTGCAGTCGTGGGTCAAGCGAAGACCGAGACTGGGTACCTTGCATCTGGAAATGTTGTCAGACGCTCAGAGGCCTCTACCAGTCGGGCAATACCGACAGTGGAACCTCTGCTTTAGCCTTCTATAGTGGATTCTCACGGCCACACTCTCAGACACACTCTAGGAATCGACGAGAACGAATTAGCCAGTCCATTCTGAGGACTTTCGAGTCGGGGACGAGATCGTTCTGCAAGAACTCATCCAGTGCCCTGGTATTGCTGACTTATGGAGTGTTATCGATCAGCCGAGTCCATTGTGAAGATCGCCCAGCTACCTTCTTTAATATTTATTATAAGAACAGATTAAAGTTTAAGCAAAGAATCGCTGCTTTCACCCACAGCGAGATCTTCTGAAACACGATCTTCAGAAGATCCTGCTAGGGTGAAAGCAGCGATTCTTTGCTTAAACTTTAATCTGTTTTTATAATATATATATATATATATATATATATATATATATATATATATAGAGAGAGAGAGAGAGAGAGAGAGAGAGAGAGAGAGAGAGAGAAAGAAAGAGCGAGAGAGAGATGTATACATGTATATATATATATATATACATACATGTTTTAGACCCCGACGGCAGAGCTCAAGCCGTTTCGACGGCTATTTCTGGACTAAATTAGATTTTTAGCGTGGTAATAAATAGCCGAACTTTTCAAGGGGTAATTCCATATATGGGCGTGCGATAATCATGCATTTCTGAAGATTGGTCAAAATTTCAATACCCCCACCCCCGTAAATTCTATATAGCATTGGCCGAAAACGCAATACCAGCTAAAAATATAGCAACGATTTTAGACTCTAGTTTTTTTTTATTATTTAATTTTTTAATATGATTTTTTATTTATTATATTTTAATTTTTTGATTTTAATTTATTAACTTTTTAATTTTTTAATTTTATAACTTTCCACTCTCAGATTCCTCTAGTATTCTATTTTTCGCCTGCTAGCCTAATTCATCCACACTCCTTAGAATTTTCTGTATAGAATTCACTTTCAACGCTTGACTGGTTTAACCCACTCCCTCATTGTTCTACAGGAAAGTCCAGCCACCATCACCACTCACTGCCATGAACGATTTAATTGTGTTTACAAGAAATGTTGACCAATCCTTTTGACAACTACAATCTTCAGAAATGCATGATTATCGCACGCCCATATATGGAATTACCCCTTGGTAATTCCATATATCGGCTATTTATTACCACGCTAAAAATCTAATTTAGTCCAGAAATAGCCGTCGAAACGGTTTGAGCTCTGCCGTTGGGGTCTTGAACATTTTCCTATTACCCACTCTACTACCCAAAGTATTGAGTACTCTGGTGCGTTATGGTCCACCTGGTTCCTTACCACACTTCCTTCGTTATATATACATATATATATATGTATGTATGTATGTATTATATGTATGTATTATATATACATATATTATATGTATGTATTATATATACATATATATATATGTATGTATGTATGTTTTCTCTTTCTCTTAATTTCGAGTATATTTTTTTGACCGGCCACCTTCCTGGTGGCAAGGTTGTAAAAGAAAAGAAATTGTCATCCCTTGAATCGCAAGAATGTTTTGCATATTTTGAAGGTGCCAGCTATCGCAGCCATTTGTAGACTATGAATTAGGGAGCTGCGCTTTTTGTCCGCAAATCCATATGTATGTATGTATGTATGTATGTATGTATGTATGTATGTATGTATGTATGTATGTGTGCGCGTGTGTGTGTGTGAATGTATGAAAATGTGTGAGCGCTATTGTGGTATGTTTCTAGATATGTTTGTAGAAATATGTTAATTAGTATGTGTGCACATATATTGTTGCCGTTGGTTAGATACCTAATTTAAGTATTCCATATAAACCAGTATACGATCTACTGAACATTTATCTGGTCTGATAAACTATCAAGCATTAATTATCCATTATCAGTCCTGCTTTGAACTATCAACAGAAATCTACTTTAAATTGTTTAAATATCATTTAATGATATCAGTTTTAGATACATATTAGATACATCTTAGAAACACAGGGGTGCAATATGGTGGTTTGTGGTTTTATCCGTTTTGCTTTAACACATTAACAATCAAGAATGCAATTATAAAAGGTATTTCCGATAAATTTGCAAACACTAACACTTATACATGTATCAAATGCATCGACGTAGAGTTATATTAACCATTAATATTGTACTCATTGTTTTATATAGGAATTATCATAGGACTTTAATTATATTTTTATTGGGTTATATATATTCGATTAAGATTAACACTATTTAAGAATATCAGATTCAAATTCATGCATCTTAAAGCATCATACATCTTGCTATAGTTCCCTTATAAATATGATATATATATATATAGAATCCTTAGAACATCTGACTGATAAAATGACAAGTCCGTCAATCATATTGGTGGCCTCCCCACAGCCCCGGCGGACAGAATGGAGAAGGCGTTTCCCCGGAGGACGACAAGGGAGAAACTGTCAAATGAAATCGTTTGTCAGATATGTGTAACTCAGGAAAATAATAATGAGAATAAGAAAATGGAAAAAGGCAAAGAAGGAAAAAGAGGGGAAATGGAAGGGGGTTAAGCTCTACTCTTACACTCTTAACTGGGTGATATATCTCAACTGCGCCCAACAGAGAAGATGGCGAAAGCATTTTCGTAGAGAAGAGCCAGAGATACCCACTGCATCAGTCATTTCATTTCACATGTCTCCTTCCTCGCTTTGACCGTATATCTCAGCTGTGCTTCACGAACAAGATCGCAAAAGAATTGCTACGGAGAATAGCCAGTGATGCCCCTTTCATCAGCCATTCCACCTAACAGGTCTCTTTCATCGGGCGTGATATTCTTCTTTTGTTTGGGTCAAGTAAAACAGCAGTTTGGGGACCGAGAAAAACGGAGGTCTCAATGGAGACCGGTACAAAAAGGAATCAGCCAGTCAATACCTAGTATTTAATGTTGACTCTATTATTTTCTATTAATTTGTACAAAACCATCAATTTGGGGTAAAGTAAGTCACTTATATCGATACTAGTACTTGAATCATACTTATTTTGAACGAACCAACATAGAATTTGTCAATTTCTTCTATACCTACCAGTAATCTAGAGAATGTTCCACACACTTTAATATTTACTACCTTGTTTATGTAATTAAATTAAACAAAGATTCGTCAGTACCAAGTGCTACTTGCTGTTCATTCGTGGATCAGATATTTGGCATTTGGTTCCATAAATGTCCAGTTTGATGTTATATTCAATAATCCAATTGAAAGTAAGAGACATCCAAAGATTCTATCTATTTGTACTCAGTAGCCAATGTAACAACTACACAGGTTATCTACAACATAACGTTTCACATATACTCAAGAAACACTTTCAGTTCAAAGATTATCAAATTATTGATCTGTCACTTTCTAAGACTCTTTCGGGCAGAATTCAGAATTGTCAACATTCAAACAGATCTGCTTTCACAGAAATACCTTGATTGGATTTCCAAAAACTCTGTATTTGCAGCTGGAATCATTATTTCATATAATTAAACAAAATAATTGAAAATATTAAATTAATTAATTAATTAAAGGGAAAAAGGAGTCGATCATCGGATCGGAGTAGGGAAGCAATTTCTCCATTGGTTTTCACATTGATCATTTCATATGTCGATCACAGCTCCTGGCTGAAGGAGACAGGATCTTATCTCGGAACGCATATGTATGGATCAGACACCGCAAGGTATCCTGTTCGACGCTTTCACAATCCCACCAATTCACCGCCCGTGCTGAACTAGTACTTTATTTATGGTTCCTAAAAGGATAAAAGGCAAAGTTGATCTCGTGGGATTTGAGCTGAGAGTGCAGAGAACCGACGCCCCTAACGACTCTGCTAATCCACCACCGTAACTAGGAATTAATTAAATAAATGAATAGATTATTAAATTTAAGAAATAAAATACTTAAATAAATATATAATACAATAAACAAATTTAATAGATTAATTAAACATATGCCGCATGTTGTTCGTCTTCCGTCGGTTTCGACGACGAGTGTTTTAGTTGTTTGCGCAATGGAATAGCCTGCTCTTGAAATTAACGCACAAATGGCTGAGTATTCCACAACCACGTAGGACGTTCAGCGGAATACAATATATAACAAGACTGGCCATTTGAATTACATTTTTACCAACTGAGTGAACTAACGCTGCATGTCAAGTTCAAGGACACAAGGCGGTGCTGGATGTCAAACTCATGACATTACGATCGTGAGCCGAACACCTTACGCATGCGCCTTCACAGTTCAAATTAGCCAGATGCGATCATTAAGGTGAACTAGACTTCCGCCTAGGGCGCACACTTCAGAAAGTTGTATTACTGAGCCTCAAAGAATCACAGTTTTATAGAAATTTACTCGTATGATAATTTCTTGCGATCAATAATTAGATTGCGAAACCTATTTTGTGTTTAGCAGTGTTGTGGAACTATCCAAAGCGGTGG
>OZ024747.1:26004061-26036561 GCA_964016885.1 Eledone cirrhosa | reverse complement strand
TGTCCGCGGCAATGCCTTTGCCATTTTGTCCGTGGGGTGCAGCCGAAACACCACTCTGATTTAAGTGTAGAGTCTGTCACCCTTTCCCTTTCCCCCTTTATTTCGATGCTTAACAATCCTTGCATTTTCCCTTCTTTTCCTCTATTTCGTTGTTTTTCTATTAAATACTCCTATCAACATTGAATTATTTCCCTTGGCAGCCAGTATTTTATTTATCCAGTGAACACTGAGTTCAAACTGCACTGAGGTCAACTTTGCCTATCAAGCTTTTGAGGTCGATAAATCAAGTACTAATACCGTGGGCGACGCTTCCTCTATATCTCTATCTCACTTCCATACTCTCGCACTCTCGAAGAAAATATTTAAAATCAATATTATTATCATAATCGGTAGAGGGTCGGACGTCATGCTTTGCACCATAGAGTTATGGCCCTTTACGTCCTGACTTCAAATCCCGCCGTGGTTAACTTTGCCTTTCATCCTTACGGGGTCGATAAAATAAAGTACCAGTCACGCACTGGAGTAGATTTAATCGACTTCCCCCTCCACCAAAATTGCTGGCCTTGTGCCTATATAAGAAACAATTATTATTATTGTTGTTGTTGTTAAGGTGTCGAACAAAATACTTTGTGGTATTTAATTACGTTCTGAGTTCAAATCCCGCTGAGGTTAGCTTTGCCTGTCATCCTTACGAGGTCGATAAAATACCAGTAACGCACTGGTGTCGATTTAATCGACTCCCCCCCCCCTTCAAGCTGCTGGCTTTGTACCTAAAGTAGAAACAATTATTGTTATTGTTTGTTGATGGCGGGAGGGGGGGGGCTGTTGTTGCTGTTGTTCTTGTTCTTGTTGATGATGATGATGATGATAATAATAATGATGATAATGATGATAATGATGATAATGATGATAATGATGATGATGATGACGATGATGATGATGACGATGATGATGATGATGATGATGATGATAATGACGATGATGATGATGATGATGATGATGATAATGACGATGATGATGATGATGATGAGGATGTTGACGGTTTGCACATCATGATCATCATCATCATAAGATTATTGGGTCTTCTACTATTTGTTGAGTTTCAACAAACACCTTAAACAGACAGACGGACAGAACTTTTTCCGTTTTTATCATCATCATCATCATCATCACCATCATCACCATCATCATCACCATCATCATCATCACCATCACCATCATCATCATCATCACCATCATCATCATCATCACCATCATCACCATCATCATCACCATCATCACCATCATCACCATCATCACCATCATCATCATCATCATCATCACAATCATCATCACCATCATCACCACCACCACCAGCACCATCCTCATCACCACCACCATCATCATCACCACCACCACCACCACCATCATCATCACCACCACCATCACCATCATCATTATACTCACTGTCGATCTGTCAAAACGTCTTTTTGTGGTGCTCCTGACAGCTATGAAACAAAATTTTTGGAATAATTTTATCGTTTCAAAGTGAATGAAGATTCTTTTCTTTCGTTTGGACTAATACAAATAGGTTGTTCTGAATTATTTGGATTTTGTTTGCACATGAGAAGTTCTTAACTGAAAACATATCATTACACTTTGCATTTATTGAAGGCTTTCGACAGCATCCTTTGTGACGTTAACAATAGAAGCTAGTTGTTCATGAATGGCTTGTAGGAACCATTCAAGTCATGTATGATGATACTGTTAGTAAGCTTAGGGTTAGCAGTGAGTTCAGTGAAGAGTTTAGAAAACGGGTAGCTTGGTATCCACCCGGACTCTATCCTCAAACCTATATTATTGGTTTTACTTCCTGGTGCTAACAGAATCTCTTGAAGAGTTGTAAAAACAATTCCAAATCTATAAAAGAGATCATGATCAAATCTATAAAAGTAACCAAATTACGTAATTTCATAGAACATGTAATTCCATCAAACCACAAACAGACAAAAAATTAAAAACAAAAAAGAAGTAGAAGGTTGGCGTTTAATAACAGATTACACATCTCTTTATTTTGTAAATAATGAAGTCGACAAGAACAGCAACAAAAAGAAAAAGGCAGGCCGCTTAACACAATGAAAACGAAAGCAAATAGTGGAAAATAAATAAATAAAATAGAAGTATTGACAAATAGTGATTTTATTAACGATAACAGTGTGTGTGTGTGTGTGTGTGTGTGTGTGTGTGTGTGTGTGTGTGTGTGTGTGTGTGTGTGTGTGTGTGTGTGTGTGTGTGTGTGTGTGTGTGTGTGTGTGTGTGTGTGTGTGTGTGTGTGTGTGTGTTTTGGACCTCTGTCACTTCCTTCAATTGCGACCGATAATTATACTTTTCTTCCCAAACTACCAAAACACATCTATTTGACTATGCGCTACAATTTATGTATATGTTAGGTAGAGACAGATGGGAGAGATAGATATAGATATAGAGAGGGGAATTGGAAGAGAGTGCTGTGTATTAGATATAGAGAGGGGGGGGAGTTTGGTGGTAATTGATATAGTGAGGAGGAGAGTTTGATAGTGAGAGGGAATGAGAGAGAGTGTTGTATGGTAGATGTAAAGAAGGGGATAGTTTGGTGGTAATTGATATAGTAAGGGGGTTGAGAGAGTGTGTTGTATATAGAGAAGAAGAGAGATTGATGTTTATTGATATAGAAAGTGGGGTTGGAAGAGAGTCCCGTGTAGTAGATATACAGAGGGAGAGAGTTTAATGTTAATTGATATAGAGAGGGATATTGGAAGAGAGTGTTGTATGGTTGATGTAGACAGGGGGGAAAGTTAGGTGGTAATTGATATAGAGAGGGGGTTGGAAAAGAGTTCCGTTAGGCAGATATAGTGAGGGAGAGAGTTTGGTGTTAATTGATATGAAGAGGAGGATTGGAAGAGAGTTCCAATATATATGTACCTATGTATGTATGTATGATCCCTTAGCCTTTGTCACGGCAGAATTCTAGGAGAAGGAAAACTCTGATATAACACCTGCAACCCTGATGGTATCCAATGATGTTGACTTGTTCTTCTTTTTGGTAAATATCATCTTGGTTAAGAGAGTGGGACTGGCTTTGTGCAGTGCCTTTGCTCACTATAAAAGCTTCACGGCACAGGCATTGCTTTATATCTGGAGATCTCTCTGCACCTGTCGTAACATGGTACCATGGGCCCAGCACTATGTGTCAATAATTGTCACAAGTGTAGTGTTTGTACCAGAGTTTTCAAGTCGCTGGCTGGACTAAAAAGTCACACTCGTTCAGCGCATCGGTAGGGGTTCTCCTACATGGATATAAAGTAGTGGCCGTACTCGAAAACGAGTTGGCAGCCACCATGTATGTATACATACATATATACATACATATGTGTGTGTGTGTGTGCGTTTATGTAAACAAAATGCAGATTATATATATATATATATATATATTTATATATATATATATATATATATATATATATATATATATATATATATATATATATATATATATATATATATATATATATATATATATATATACATGTGTGTGTGAATGAATATATATATATATATATATATATATATATATATGTATATATATATATATACATGCATACGCACATATATATATATATATATATATATATATATATATATATATATATATGCATACGCACATGTATATTTTCATATATTTATATATAGGATGTACCTGGGCACCCAGAAACGGTATGATTGATTGCATCTTTCCAACCACCACATATTCTTCAATAATATATATATTTTTATATATATTATGTTTCATTACGGATTTTTTCGGAGTATTTTATGATAGGAAGTCGTTGATCTTTTGTCGCAATCAAAAAATTATTTCTATGTCAGCTCTGAGGTCATCAATATACAAAACATGGTTGAATGTCCTCGCATGGTATTTTGATCGAATTCAAACGAGTTTGGAACAATGTTGAGATTGAGTGTTCACTTGGAATATTCCTCTACCAATAAAAATGATATTCGTTTCATACAATGTTATTTCATTTGTATCTGCGAGATTGTCTTCTATGAATTCATGCCAGGTTTAATATAACTGCTTGAGATTACGTAATTATGAAGGCGCGTTGTAGCCTAGTGGTTAGAGTGTTTTGTACTTACAATCGTACGGAGGTTGTAAGTTCGATTCCCGGGTAGGACAGCGTGTAGTGTCCAGTAATTGAATAAAAAGAAAACAATATATATATTCTTGATGATTTCTTCCGAATGAAACAGTTCTAGTCCTGTAGAAGCCATTTCTATATTAAATATTTATACTCTACTATGTATTGAGTACCTTACTTACTGTAGTTACCCCCGATTGAATCCGGATATATATATATATATATATATACACACACACATAAGGGAACGGAGTGTGGAAGAACAAACATCGTCCGTCCCCTTACCCATAGCCGATATTGAAATTGGAATGTTACATACACAACCCGGTTGGTAAACATCTTATGCAAAGGTTTATATATATGTAATACACATTTGGTATAAATATCCAAGGGTAAGAACACATAGGACGAGTTAAGTATAATTAGTTACAACAGTGACATATACAGATACTGAATGAGTTGGGGGTGACTAACCCTACGACATTTAAGTACCTGTACATGTCACTGTTTCAACATATCATACATACATATATACATACATTTGCCTGCCACCTCGTTATCGAGTGTGGCCATTGCACAATATAATATTCTTAATAATTATTAATTAATTCTATCCTGGAATGCCTTTGCGTGAAGATTTTTTTTTAAAGACTGTGCACTGAGCCAATCCCACTCTCTGAGCGACAATAGCTATAACCCGAAAAGAAGAAAAGATCTACATCATCAGTAACTACCGAGCGGTAGGTTTAATGTCGGAGTTTTCCCAGTTTCCTGAGTTACCTTCTAGAAGAATGCCCTGGCAAAGGCTAGGGGACCTTCACTCCAAGTGGTTTAACCGCGCGTTCGGGTATCCAACCCGATTATTTCTATGAACCCGTGCATATACATACACATGCATACATGTATATACATATATATATATACATATATATTCATATTTACACATTTTTGGATGGCCGTAGACTCTTATGAGTTCTTCCGCCCTTTGTCAGGTTTTGTTTTTTGTTCTGCAGGGTGTCCAAAATCACCCTCTTCACCAAGTAAACTTGTTGGGGTTGCCGGTTTAGTCGCCAACAATCCGACCATGCGACATGTTGTATACAGCTATGTTTGAAGCTAAATTCCAGTAGCACTCAAGAGTGACCCGACATACATACATACATACAAACGAACAAACAAACAAGTATATATGGGTATGTCTTTTTCTTTACAACTTTGCCACCGAGAAGGTGGCCGGTCAAAATTAAACTTTTAAAGAGAAAGAGAGAAACATGAATGTATTCATAAATACATACATACATACATACATACATACATAAATACATACATAAATACATACATACATACATACATACATACATACATACATACATACATACATACATACATACATACACCAGGAAGGTGGCCGGTCAAAAAATATACTCGAAATTAAGAGAAAGAGAAAACATACATACATACATACATACATACATACATACATACATACATACATACATACATACATACATACATACATACATACAGTGGTTTGTATGCTCCAAAATGAAGCTATACTTCATATCAAACTTTGCACTAACAAATTCTTTACGTTTGTCTGTATAGAACAAATCAATTAAAATTCCTTGGGTTATAGTTCCTGGTACTTTAATATCTCCCGAATACCATTATCCCGCTTCTTCTTTATTCTTTATAATAATATCTCTACAACATCTTTTGCCATTCTTATATTTAGTACAAACTGGGAAGCCATTTTCCCTCAGTGCATTTCATCATCATCATCATTATCACGAACAGCAGCAAAAGCCGCAGAATCATCACCCTCGCCATCATTATTATCTTCTTCTTCTTCTTCTTCTTCTTCCTCTATTATTGTAGTGGCGATGGTAGTAGTAATGGAGGTGGAAAGGATAGTTACTGTGAAACTCGCCAAGATGAAATGGCGAATATTTTAACATGGAATCCATTACCTGAAGTGGGAACCAAATGGAACATTCCAGGACATTTTATTGTCGACTTATAACTTTATAACCATCCATTCTTCTTCGTTCATTTGTAGGAATGCGCTGTTCGGGAATCTAGACAACTGGATGACTTCCAGACATCTTTGACCTAACGATAGATAGTACTATGTAGAGGGATTTACACACACACACACACACACACACACACACACACACACACACACACACACACACACACACACACACACACACACACACACACACACACACATATATATATATATATATATATATATATATATATATATGTGTGTGTGTGTGCGTGTGTGTGTGTGTGGAAATCCCTCTACATAGTACTATCTATCTATAGGAACGAGTAGGACCCCGACGGCTGAGCTCAAGCCGTTTCGACGGCTAATTCTGGACTAAATGAAAATTTTTATCCTGGTATATGAATAGCCGAGCTTCTCAGGGGGTAATTCCATATATGGTAAAAGTGATTGTCACAAGGATTGGTCAAAATTTTGTTGTTGAGACACATAATTCTATCATGGCAATTTGTGGAGGGAAGGGGTAGCTGAACCTGCCAGTAGAAGAAAGAGGGAGATGAGGTGGAGGAAACCCAGTCGTGCGTTGATAGTGCCAACTACAGCTGGGTAGGAGGTCAAAGAAGTATACTAGGGAGGGGGAGGGGGAGGAAGACGAAACAATAAGTAAAACAATATGGGGTAAATATATAGAAAAATACCGAGAATGTTAAAAAACAATTAAATGTAAAAAAAAACAATTTCTGGTTACTATAACCTAAGGACAGCTATCAAGTCTCTCACTGGTACTGCTAGACTAAAGAAAGGTTTACTAGGTGGGACGGAATTATAATGAGACCCTTTTAAGAGGTATAAGTAATCAACCGAGTATATCTTACGGTGACGGGTCAACAAGTGGGGGGCCAAAATACTAAAGAAACTACCACGAAATAATAATTCAGAGTCCCGAGACCAGTACGAAATAAAGGTTTCTACCCCAGGCACAAGGCCAGCAACCACCCAGTGCAAAAAAATAAACTAATACGAAATAATAATTCAGAATCCCGAAAAAGAATACTAATACTATCTCTAAGAGTGCCGCCACGATACAAAAATTCTAGTGCAAACTACATAAATGCTCGTACGAAGTATATGAAAAATTTGATACGGAAAATTAATTCAGAATCCCCCCCCCCCCCAAAAAAAAAATACTGATATACGAGAAATTAAAGCAAAGATACCACTAAGAAATATAGAAAGCACGGAAAAGGTGCAGCCATCGGATAAGAAGGCAAGTATCCGGCGTCTAACACATCTGCTATAAAAAGCGGAGTCGGTCAATTCTATCATAGAATAGGGGAAGGGGGTGGGGGTCCTGAGGCTACAAAGGACCGAGGGGCTGCCTCGGGTGGGCGAGAAGGGGAAAAGGACGACGACAAAGAAAGAGGACTGGGGTGAAAGGACTAGGGAGGGATGGGGGGAAGAAGGAAATATAGAGGAAGCGATAAAAAGATATAAAAGATCTTACGTCTACCTTTGCAAGCAGGGGTTACCCATTACAAAATCGGCAAGTGGGGTGTTATAGCCCTAGTCTACCCCCCTCGGGTCATTATGGGGTTTGAGGGCGAGGTAAGTCCTACGCAATCTGTGTTTACATGCAGTTGCCAGTTCATCTTTCTTGTTTAGGAGTTGATCCGTCGAAAACAGCATTTGTAAAGTTTCCTCCGAGCATAAATTGCACGGACGGCGTCCTCTCGTGTAAGAGTTGGCTCTGGACAGTAAGCTCCAAGTGAGATCATAGGTAATATTGTTATCCTTGAGGTCCCATATGTGGCCCGAAAGTGTAGTGGCGTGACGCCGGGCCGGATTTCGGAAGGTATGTCTGTGTTGGTATAGCCGGGTCTTGAAGTCACATGCGGTTAATCCTATATAAGCTTTGTTGGAGGTGTCCGTCCTCACGTTGCACTGGTAGATCACATTACGATCTCTGCATCTGTTGTCGAGGGGGCAAATGGATCCATCAGGACAGTTGCACCTCCTGGTCGGCTCTCCACTGCTATTTAGGTTATTTCTTCCATAGGGGCTGAGTTTTTTGTTGTTAGAGGAGACGATGTTTTGTGCAAAGTTTGGTGTGGTGCTGTAGGAGAGTTTTATGGCATTTTTGTTAATTATGTTGTGGTAGCGGTGTTGTAGTGGGAAGTGTTTTTCAATGAGCCTAAAGAAGATTTTCCCGATAGGAGTTGTCACCTCGGCGTTGTGGGGGAGGATTGAACCATGTTACATTGCGTGAGCGGCGGTGTCGCCTGCTGGTTCCGCTAATGGAAGCTGGATAGTAGGATATTTCCTCCCGGAAATCACTCCGCTTGAGGGCCTGGTTGTAATAAGGCGCATGTTCCTCGAATATCTGCTCATTAGCTGACAAACGAGATATGCGGAGGGAGATGTTTTTAACCAGGTTATTGGTGATGTTCCTAGGATGGTTTTACCGGCGGTGGATGTAGTGCAGGTTGTCGTTGGGTTTCCTGTATGGGTAGTACAGATCATTATCGAGGTCAAGGGTAACGTCCAGGAAGTTTACTCGGGTCAGGGACGTTTGTAGGGTTATTTTAAATCCCCAGTCGCGGAAGAAGCTGATTAATTGTTTACGGACCCGATCTGTACTACTGGGGTTGTACCCTTTAAGGGTAATGAGCCCATCATCACGGTACAATCCACCGCCGAATGCAGGAAACATATCGGTGAGTTTGGCTATTAGGAATAATCCTATAAGATCTGTGACCTCAGCCGAATCCGTCGCGCCCATGCTGACGTCGAAGGGTGAGTCGGGAGCTCTCTTTATCCATTTGGAGTTGTCGAAGAGTAGGACTGTCTTCCTGGCGTGGAGGATGATATTTCTTTCCTGGTCGGTGATGGGCACAAGTGTTTCGGCGAAGTCCAAGGCAGCCGTAAGTAGCGGTAAGGTAATTGAAGCATAGTAACTCTCTATGTCAAACTGGATGAATTTAGTGTCTCGTTTTTCCTCCATATTGCTGAACCATGAGATTACTTCCTGGGTGTTGACCCATAGGCTAAGTCTGGCGTGTTGCTTAACTTTTGGTATAACGCGGTCTGGGATTTTTTTGCTGATTCTCCCTATGTCGGACTTCGTTGGGTTTATAAGCCTGATAGAAGGTTTACGGTCGAAATCGGATTTGTGGTCCTTCAGTGTGAAGTAGGGTGTCCGTGGGTCTAGGGGTTCCGTGCGGTCGGCGACCCCGAGGCTGGAGGTAATTTGTTGTCCATCTCGATTTATGTCCTCGATGCATGAGTGGTTAGCCTTTTTATAGGTGGAGTTTAGGCTGCTCCTGATCAGTGTGTGGTATCTGTCGGGGTTGACAAAGTAGAGGTTACCAGTTTTATCCGAGTGCACCATGATGTCATTGGTGTTATCATACTCTGTTAAGTTGCTACGGAGTTTTTGTAGGAATCGGTTGTGTCTGGGTTTTAATTTAATGTTCTTGACCAGTTGGAAAAGGACATTCTCGAGGGGTGAGAGCATAGGGTTCGGGAGGTGGGGGGGAGATTTGTAGGTAATAAATCCGAATCTCTCCTTGGTACCGAAGTCCTGATTGTCGCAATATCTGTCGTAGAAAATAGTTCTCCATCTAAGTCTTTTCGCAAATAGATCGATTTTTTGCGTGAGCATCCTAAGGTAAAGTTTTTTCGGTGGGACTGGGGTGTTCTTGGTAGAGAAGTCGATGTTGTGTTTTCGCAATGGTATCTAACCAGAGCCCTGTGTCTAGTACAGGTAATCGATGGTTGGGGTGTTTGCTTGGGTAGTCTATAGTAACTCTAATACTCTGGTGGATGGAGTTAGCTATTTGCTGGATGCTTTCCATTGTGTTTTTCTCTAATTCCTGACTGTTCTCTAGTGGGGGTATTTTAACTACGATGTTTATATCATCAACGTACTCCCGCTACCATTAATAACAAAAAACAAATCCTCCATTCCCATTATGTCAAACCCATGACTTCCAAATATCTGATCCACCGAAACTCAGCTGTTTCGGACCATACCAAAATCAACATACTGTTTGCGGATTTGGTACGGGGGGTGAGAAACGTGTCCCGCGTGTGCAACCCCGAAGAACTAGAGAGACACATACAACACTTCATCCACCGTATGCAGTTCTCTGGTTACAATCAGAGAGACAAAATCAGAGTATATAGAGGAGCCAGAACCAAATGGGAAAAAATGGTAAGTAATGACACAAATGGGACCTGCCCCTTGTATAGGAGCAAATTTTGGAATAGAATAGAAAGAACTAGGAATAAGGCTAATAGAATAAACTCATGGTATGATAGCAATAAATACCAGAGTGTAATGTTCATCGATACAACCCCTAGAGGTGAATTAGCTTACAAATTTAGAAGGGCCCTAGATAAACATAAACTCAATATAGTAGAAAGACCAGGTACCTCCATAAAAACACTTATTAGCAAGACATACCCTTTTCAAAGACCTCCCTGTATAGATAAGAAATGTATAATCTGTAAATTAAGCCCCCATATTAACTGTAAGACTAGAAATGTAGTATATAGCATAAGATGTACTGAAGGACAATGTAGAGATAAAAATATAGTGTACATAGGTGAGACAGCTCGTAGTATAGGGGAACGGATAAATGAACACTGGCGAGACCTTCAAGATAGTAAAGAATCATCTGTACTCTACCAACATGCTAAAATAGAACATAAGGGTAAATTAGAGAACATAGAAATAAAAATAGAATCTACACACAGAAAAGATGCAATGTTTAGACAAATCACAGAGGCAATAAACATAAATGAATTACAACCAAAATTAAATAGAAAACATGAGTGGAACAGCAACATCACAACTTACAATTAAGGACAAAATGAAAACACACATGCACATAGAACAAACAACCAACCAGTAACATGTAAATAAACAAATAAATAAACGAATATAAATACACACAGACACCCGGATGTAACACATGCGCAAACTAAGCACACAGCACACACACAAAAACAAGATGGCGTAGGACAGAACAAAGGAGAGGCACAAAAAACAAAGAAAAGAATCCCCAGTCACTGAAGAGGTCACAGAATATGTGACGAAAGAACTTTGACAATATATAAACAACCATCTGGTTGTGGAACCAACCAACCGCAAATTTATAAATTCCTAAATTTATAAATTTATTATAATAAATTGAAGTGAAAGCAACTGGTGCGTGTGTTTCTTATTGGCAACATGACCCTCCCAAAGTATAACAATATATATATATATATATATATATATATATATATATATATATATATATATAGAGAGAGAGAGAGAGAGAGAGAGAGAGAGAGAGAGAGAGAGAGAGAGAGAGAGAGAGAGAGAGAGAGAGAGAGAGAGAGAGAGAGAGATTTATAGATAGATAGATAGATAGATAGATAGATAGATAAATAGATAGATAGATAGATAAATATAGATATATAGATATAGATATATATGAAAATCAATACGTAGTCTTCCTACTGTCTGGTGACTATATGGCTAAAATAGAAATTTGTTTCTCTTTTTCTTTTTATTTTGTTGATGTTTTTATGAAATGTGTATCTTAATTTTCACACCATTTTTACAAATAGAATACAATTATTTCTAATGGCTTCTTCTCTGTCAAGTGTGTTCTTCCTTGTCAATTCCAGCATTCATTTATTCGAGTATTCCATCTATTCCATTATACAATTATACCACGATTCCACTGTTACATAGTCCTATAAAGACATATACACACACACACACACACACACACACACACACACACACACACACACACACACACACACACACACACACACACACACACACACACACACACACACACACACACACACATACACCCACACACCCACACATAACACCCCCCACACATATATATATGTACACACACACACATATATATATATATATGTATACATATATATATATATATATATACATATATATACATATATATACATATATATGCATATATATATATATATATGTATATATGTACATATATATACATATGTATATATGAACATACATATATATATATATATATATATATATATATATATATATATATATATATATATATATATATATATATGTATATATATATTATTTGTAAATATTAAGTTTTCTGCTGCTTTCAAATACATGGTTGGTTTGTAGATAAAATAAATGACAGCGGCCGATGGTTCAAGATGGTTTCTGAAGTGTATTTTTGCGATGGCCATTAAAAGTAAAGATAGGTTGGTTTCCTCTCGCACCACAAGCTTTCAGAATTGTCTTATTTATTTCATTTGTCTGCTACTACTGCAACTACTACCACTACTACTACTGCGGCTACAACCACTACTACAACTAATAATAAGGATGATAATATTAATTGTTTCTACTTTTGGAACAAGGCCAGCAATTACCCAGTACATTACTGCTACTTTATTTTATCGACCCCTTAAGGATGAAAGGCAAAGTTAACCTCGGCGGGATTTGAACTCAGTATGGCAAGGGCCGTAACTCTATACGTCAAAGCATGGCGTCCGACCCTCTACCGATACTGCCAATCCACCGCCCTAGGATGATAATATTAATGGTTTCTTATATAGGCACAAGGCCAGCAATTTTGTGGGAGGGGAAAAGTCGATTAAGTAGACCCCAGTGCGTGACTGGTACTTTATTTTATCGACCGTGTAAGGATGAAAAGCAAACTTAACCTCGGTGGGATTTGAACTGAGATCATAAAGGGCCATAAGTCTATGCTCCAAAGCATGGCTTTCTATGTGCAGAAAAAAGGTATGAATATAGTTTCACAAATAAGATGAGAATGATAGCGAACGATGAGATAAAGTTCTTATGAGACTTCCCAATTAAGATCCAGATGAATATTGAACACAGCGGACTAGAATTGAGAAGAAACTGTACCTTTGTAGACGTAGCTTGTCCTTTTGACACCAGAATTGAACAAAAAGAGGAGAAATTAGTGGCTTATACTGACTAAAATGTGAGATCTTGAGATGCTGTAGTAATGAAATGAAGGCAGTCACCATTGACCCAGTGGTGATTGGTGCCCTTAGCATGGTGACAAAGAACCTTGAAAACTACTTGTCAAAAATAGACTTTGCACAAGGGACTGAACCACCCCAGAAGTCATGCCTACTGGGAACAGCCCGAATATTGAGAAAGATGCCGGACTACCAGCAGTAGTGAAATAACAAGGAATGATACGAAAAAGTTAGGTTACTTGTTGTAGCCCGGTATTCTTTAAAATAACGGGCTCAAAGCAACATCAAAGTCGGTGATGATAAATACTGAAGTAATAATAATAATAATAATTGTTTCTACTTTAGGCACAAGGCCAGCAATTACCCAGTACATTACTGGTACTTTATTTTATTATAATAATAATAATAATAATAATAATAATAATAATAATAATAATAATAATAATAATAATTCGCCAATCCTCGATAAGAGTGTTTAAATATCGAACATAAACAGTTCGAATAACGGTGAAATGGAGACTAGAACGTCATGTGACAGACTCTCACCCAACAGGTGCCCCCTGGCTCAGCAGCAGGAACCTGACTGTCAACCAAATACTGCTGATGTTGGAGGAAGAAGAAGAAGGAAAGGGGCCAGAACCAACTGGACGAAAGAATTGAATAGAACTGTTATTTGGAACTGCCATGAAGTCAAAGTGATCCCGATTGTCATAGGCGCACTGGGGACTATCTCCAAAGGTTTCCAGGGATGGTTAAAGAAAATCGGCCCCTTCACGCTTTTTGGAACGCTTCAAAAGGCATGCTTGCTTGGAACAGCAAGAACCCTCCGATACGTCCTGAATATCTGAGGCTGCAGGTAGTGGCTTGATATTCAATCCAACGGACTTTCCAGTTAACCAACATCAATGACTGAGATTCAAGGAATAACAATAATAATAATAATAATAATAATAATGGGAGCATCAACCACCTCCCATACTTGAAAAAGATCACATCTCAATCTTGTGGAACTTTAGCATCCAAACAGACCGAAAAATAGATGCAAACAGACCTGAAAGACTTTCAAAAGAGGGTATGCCTGCTAATTGATATGTCTGTTCCAATAGACAAGAATGTATCTATAAAAACATTTGAAAAATTGAGCAAGTATAAGGACCTGGAGATAGAAATTGGAAAAATGTGGAAATTGAGAACTAAAACAATACCAGTGGTTGTAGGCGCTCTGGGAATGATACCTAAGGGGTCTAATGATTACATATCGCAAATCCCAGGAAACCCGCGTATAGGAGAAATACAAAAGATAGTATTAATGGGAACTGCCCATATACTAAGGAAGACTCTGTCAATATAAGTACATCACAAGTCTAAACACTAAAGATGCATGTGTGAATATGTATGTTCTTTCTTGAACATGGCGGACATTGTTGTCTCTTGAGGTCACTGGTTGTGACTTGGTGATAACTCGTATGAACATAAAGCAAGATAAATGCAACTGTAATAATAATAATAATAATAATAATAATAATGCTTTCTTTATTAACCACAAGAGTTTACATAAAGTAGACATTAAGGACAGTACAGGACAATACAGGACGGTACAAAAGGCATTTCTGCGTGTAAAAAAAAACAAGAAACAGAGGATGTAATAATAGAACAATGAAAAAAATTCCCAAATAGTGGGGAGACTTCCGAGGGACATTCGTGGAGAAAGCCCATTAAAAAGCCACAGTGACCCTGACCACCAGGGCAAGTACCCTCTCCCAGTTTTCCACCTTTAATTTACAGACACATACTCAGAGTAGGCCCATTCACTCGGGCCATTCTTGCCTCTCTCACCCATCTTTCAACAAAATGCTGGGAAGAGAGCACTTCCCTCTCTACCCTGATTTTCCTTTTCAAATGAAATTTGAAAAAGTTAATCAGAGCATCACCGAAGAGGTAAGTGCTCGTCTTCAGCCCTTTCAAACGTGTCCACCATACTATCTCTTTCGCCATGGCCACCAGACAGATAAAAACTGCCAGCCCTTCCCGGCTAAAGGAAGAGGGCGGGGCAATCCTCACGATGGACTCAGCTGATAGCTGGATCCGTCCTACACGCGACAGCAACTGTTCGACATAGCTCCACAAGTCAATAATAATAATAATAATGATTTCTTTATTGGCCACAAGGGCTGACATCAAGAAAAACATTACAGACGGCACAGGACGGTACGATGTGGGTTTTGTGCGTGTAAAGATATTTATTATTTATATAAGAAAAAAAAAAAAGACATAGAAACATATATATATAAACAATAAAAATGAAAATTGAAACAATGAAAAATTCCCCAATAGGAGGGAAAACCTCCGAAGGTTACTCGTGGCGAAAACCACACAAAAGACCACGGCCACCCTGATCACCAGGGCCAGCGCCCTCTCTCAATTTTTCCATTTCTCAAACTACAGGCGTATATTCACAGCGGTCCCGTTCACTCGAACCATTCTCGCTATATTCACCCACCTTTCAACAAACTTGCTAGAAGGCAGCACTTGCCTCTCCACCCTGTAATAATAATAATAATTTCTTTATTGGCCACAAGGGCCAAAATATGGATTTAACGATGGTTAGTATTCAATATTGTAGAATCTACAGCCGTTCAAGGCTGTCAAACGATTGCTTTACACCTAAAGTGTTTATATTTATCTAAAACCTTTTCATAATATTTTTATGAAAGGACCTTTGTTAAGTTATGTTCCAAATAGCAATTCAACAATGAGAATGTTAGTTACATTACTAGATTATTTTTAAAAACAATTTTAACACCAAAGATAATGTTTTTCATTAGAAATACGATAGCGTGAGGGTTAAACTATTCAGGAAGGGTGAAAAGTTGATAGATTCTCTAATAGATCGTTAATTAATGTGTGTATATATATATATATATATATATATATATATATATATATATATAATTGTTTCTACTTTTGGCACAAGGCCAGCAATTATCCCAGTGTATTACTGGTACTTTATTTTATCGACCCCGTAAGGATGAAAGGCAAAGTTAACCTCGATATATATAATGTATGTATATATATTTGCTCGTGGTTGTGTGTATGTGCGCATACGCCTTTGCTCATGTGTGTATGTATGTGTATTTTGTTGGTGTGTGTGTGTGTTTGTGTGTGTGTGTGTGTGTGTGTGTGTGTGTCTGTGTCTGTGTGTGTGTGTGTGTAGGTGTGTATTTGCTTGGATGTTTGCGAGTATGTGTGCATATATTTATATTTGTTGGCTTGTGTGTGAATATGTGTTTGTTTGTGTATGTGGATGTTTCACTTCTTTTGGATCCTCCCCTTCTCACATTCCACATCTATCTCAACTTCCATATTTTACTTCACTCACGTATCCTACATTTACATGCACCACCACCATCACACTACCACCACCACCACTCCACACCAACTTCCATATTTTACTTCACTCACGTATCCTACATTTACATGCACCACCACCATCACACTACCACCACCACCACTCCACACCAACTTCATTCCAAATTATTCCACACCTTCACCCCTCCACTCCAACCTCTATTTACCCACTGCCTTCCATTGCTACATATACAGCTCTATCTTTGAATTTTAACCTCCAGGTTCAATTATTATAACAATATGTCTATATATATATATATATATATATATATATATATACATACCTATATGTGTATATATATATATATATATATATATATATATATATATATATATATATATATATATATATTAATAAGAGGAATTTCAACTTTGTCTGATTTCCTCGTTTTATTTACAATCCTTTAAAATTATAATTGTTTCTACTTTTGGCACAAGGCCAGCAATTACCCAGTGCATTACTGGTACTTTATTTTATCGACCCCGTAAGGATGAAAGTCAAAGTTAACCTCGGCGGGATTTGAACTCAGATCATAAAGGGACGTAACTATGCTGGAAAGCATGTCCGACCATCTACCGATACTGCCCTTTAAAATTATAATGATATTATAATGAAATAGTATGGTAGAATATTAAATGTTAAGTGTTAATTGAACAAGTACTTTCATGCTTTCGCAATCTTCAGGTTCATATTCAGTGGTGACAGTCAAGTTTGCAATTTTCAACTGTTGAAAATTGCAAACTTCACTGTCACCAGAAATAGCCGTCGAAACGGCTTGAGCTCTGCCGTCGGGGTCATACTTTCTCCTATTACCCACTCTACTACCCTAAGTATTGAGTACTCTGGTGCGTTATGGTCCATCTGGTTCCTTACCACAACTCCTTCGTTTTATATATATATATATATAACGATATATATATAGAGAACTTAGAAGGCCAAGGCTAAACAGAAAAAATGAATGAAATAACAACAACACCCAAACAAACAACACTGACCTAAGAGAAGTATAAATAAATAAATAAATAAATAAATACATACACAAGTACAATAACAACAAACACATATAAACACACACTAGTAAACTAAGATAGAATACAATAACCAATACACAGTTACCCAAACACGAACACACATTAAACAAAACACTATACACACACGCAAACGCATGCGCAGAAAAGACAAAAAAATAAACAAATAAATAAATAAATAAACAGACTAAATAAAGATGGCGTAGGCATACAATGCAACGGGAGGAAACATAATAGCACCACTGACGATGTTAGACTATATATATATGTGTTTGTGTCTATATTGTATCTGTATCTTTGACCGTTGGTCAGTCAATGGTAACATTGAGGACCGAATAAATTAAACTAACCGATATAAAGGACACAGAAGCGAAAACCAACCAAACAATGAGTGTGTTCTGTTATTAATTCTCGCAATATTATTACACAAATATGACCCTCCCCAAGTATAACAATATATATATAACGATATATATATATTTATATGTGGAGGCACGTGGGCCAGTGGTAAGGGTGTTGGACTTACGATCATAACGTCGTGGGCTCGATTCCTGGGTTGCGTGTTGTGTTCTTGAGCAAAACACTTCATTTCACGTTGCTCCAGTATACTCAGCTGAAAATGAGTGCCAGCAATAGCTGGAGGTTTAACCCTGCGATGGACTGGCGTCCTGTCCAGGGGGGAGTCTTGTTCTCTCAGTCGCTTCACGCCATGAAACCGGGATAAGCACCGGTCAAATGAGCCTTCTGGCTTAAGACAGACTTTAGACTTTAAACTTTTATATATATATATAGATAGATATATAGATAGATATATGCAGGATGTCCCCGACCAAAAAAAAAAAAAAAATGTATACATACTTCACCAGCATTCTAATAAATGTATGTATACATTTTGGGAACACCGTCTCTCTCTCTCTCTCTCTCTCTCTGTATATATATATATGTGTGTGTGTGTGTGTGTATACAAAGTAAATAATAATCAACGAGTGTTTAATCTTTCTGGGTAATATTTATATATATATTTATATATAGCTATACTTATATATATCTATATATATATATATATATATATATACTGTATACATATATATATATATATACTGTATACATATGTGTGTATGATTGTATGTATATACACATATATATAGATAGATAGATCAATATGCATGCATATTCATATATATATATATGTGTATATATGTGTATATATATATGTGTATATATGTGTATATATATATATATATATGTATGTGTGTGTGGCTGTGTACGTGTATCTATGCATCCATCATTATTGAAATGCGCTTATTTTGATTAAGCTTCCTAATTATTGGTGCCGACAGCTGACATCTAATAAAGTCTTCTAAACGGAACAAAGGCGAGTTAACAAACAAACCACATGAGAAAGAGAGAGAGGGAGAGAGGGGGGGGATAACGTGTATGATATATATATATATATATATATATACAGAGAGAGAGAGAAAGAGAGAAAGAGAGAGAGAGATGAATAGAAAGAAAGACTAAAATAGAGAATGTTGGAACAGACAGACAGAGAATGCGGCAGAGAGAGAGAATGTGTGTATTAGTGAGAGAAGGAGAAGGAGAGAAAGAGAGAGGGGGGGAAACAAAAAGAGAGAAAGAGATAGAGAGGGAGAACGAGAGAAACAGAGATTGCGATAGTGAGAAATATAATATGAGATTGAGTGAGAGAGAAATGTAGTGAAAGATAGAAAGAGGGGGAGAGATTGAGAGATATAGAGAGAGAGGTAGTGGGAGATGTAGAGAGAGTGTGAGCGGGGGAATGAGTCTGGAAGGGATATCTCGATGAAGAATATAGTTTTAATATTTCCGTTGAATGATCTGATCTTTCGTAATGATAGTATAACACACGCACATACACACACTCATGATAGCATTGAACATACTGCACATACACACATGTACACACATGAGCACACACATGATAGCACTGTACACACACACACACATACACACACATACGTATAACACACGCACATAAACACACTCATGATAGCATTGAACATACTGCACATACACACATGTACACACATGAGCACACACATGATAGCACTGTACACACACACACACATACACACTTGAGAACATGAGACATACGCATACACACACATACGTATAACACACTCATGATAGCATTGAACATACATGCACATACACACATGTACACACACGCACGCAGAGATAACATAATAGACGCATCTATACGCACATATAGCATTGAATAGACACGCACACACATGATAGCACTGTACACACACACACAGACACACACACACACACACACACACATACACACACGTGAGACCATAATACATACACATGCACACACACATACAGACACGCATGATAGAATTATAAACACTAGATTAATTTTGGCTTCTACACACAGACACACACACACATACACACAGACACACACACATGATAGTAATACTTACACACGTGTACATTCACATAACCACATACATAGTAACGCTACAGACATTGCTGCCGCTTGCACTCACACACACAAACAAACATGCATACACATTCATACGTACATGCACTCACACATTAATCCATGCACATACATACACATATCCACGTACAAACACACACATTCACACAAGTGGACAGATACAGATAGAGGGCGCGCGAGAGAGAATGGAGCGTGAAAAAAACAAAACAAAGATAGCTAGAGAGAAAGTTAGGAGAGAGATAGCAAGAGAGAGAGAGAGAGAAAGTTAGGAGAGAGAGAGAGAGAGAGAGAGAGGGGGGGGGGAAATAAAGGGAAACGTTCACCAAATAAAAATACACCATACAGAACAGACAAAACATATAAACGCGCAGTTACACCTATCTATCTAGCTATCTATCTAGAAGCGAAAATGGCCCGAGTGGTTGGGCCTTCTCTGTATATAAACCTGTAGGTTAAAGAAGAAAGCAAAAGGAAGAAAGGGGCACTTGCACAACACGCTCCTGGAGTTGAGGGTTGTTCTATCGACGGGGTATTAAACAACCCATTTGTGGCGCCTCCCTCCTATTGGGGATTTCGATTGTTATAATGGTTTGTTTTATATTTTTTACACGACTGTATGTAAAATCCCCGGCATGTCTTTGTATTGTCCCCTTTTCTTGTGCGCCCTTGTGGCAAATAAAGAAATATATCTATCCCTCTATCAAGTTTCTTTACTTAGATGATTGTAATAAAGAAATTATTAAATTACACATTTTTATATTGTAAATCTCGTAATTTGTGACGGGTACCATGTAAGTATACATACATACACACATACACACACACAAACACACACACATATATAAAAGGAACGATCGACTTTCGTCAAATCGGACCGAGGGAACAATGTTTCCGTTGGTCTTTCCAATTGCTAATACTATCTATCGGTCGCAACTCCAGGTAGAAGGAGCAACGTGAAATAAAGTGTCTTGCTCAAGGACATAACGCATCGCCTGGTCCAGGAATCGAACTCACAACCTTACGATTGCGAATCCACTTCTTTAACCACTCAGCCACACGCCTTCACATATATATATATATATATATACATATATATATATATACATATAGATATATATATATATATATACATATATATATATATACATATATATATATATATATATATATATATACATATATATATATATATATATATATATATATATATACATATACATATATATATATATATATATATATATATATATATATATATATATATATATACATATATATATATATATATATATATATATACACATATATATATATATATATATATATATATATATATATATATATATATATATATATATATATATATATATATATATATATATATAGTAAGAAACACAGTAAACCGTGTGTCTAAAATTACAAGGGTTGAAAAACCACATTTGTTTGAAATATTTAACCAAGAAGCAGACAGAATGATAAAATAAAAATATATTATTATACAAACCGCCTCAATAACCATTATATCTCTCGGACAGATTATCCCTAATCTGTTTCGCCCTGAGTGTGTTTGTAACAGATAATCCTGGGCTTCATCAGCGAGAGAATCTGATTAAATGCCACAAACACTGGTTAAATATTTCAAACAAATGTGGTTTTTCAACCCTTGTAATTTTAGACACACGGTTTACTGTGTTTCTTACTATATATTATTAATCGGCTCAGTATTTTTATACTTGGAGCTTAATAGTTACAGGGTTCCAATTGAGTTTTAACTCTAATTTTCATATATATATATATATATAAGTATGTATGTATACGTACATACATATATGTATACAGACGTACAGTAGCATGCATATATATATATATATATATATATATATATATATATATATATATATATATATATATATACATACAGGTACACATACATATATGTACGTATCAGTTTAGCGGACGCTTATTATAGCGCCTGCTTTGTTCTTTTGTAAACAAACTGAACAGCCTGAATTTTATGCCGTACGGTGTTAAGGCAACCACGTCACCTTTTTGTTCAACACTGACACAGGAACGATGTACTAGTTTCAAGCTTGTTAGCTATCATCAGCACCGTATACCCTTCTGCCAGATGGTTGAACGTTCGAAAGTATATACTTTCCTTATGAAAATTAACGGCTGAGCAGCCTAATTTGCATATCGAGTGAGTTAAATCGGTCAGGCGCACCGAAAACGATGAGTTGTAATAAAATGAAAACGAAATTTCATTTCTCACTCTTAGTACGGCACTTACTTAAATGTAAGTATGTATGTATATGTACATACATATATGTATACAGACGTACAGTAGCATGCATATATATATATATATATATATATATATATATATATATATATATATATATATATATATATATATATATATATATATATATATATACATACAGGTACACATACATATATGTACGTATCAGTTTAGCGGACGCTTATTATAGCGCCCGCTTTGTTCGTTTGTAAGTGCCGTACTAAGAGTGAGAAATGAAATTTCGTTTTCATTTTATTACAACTCATCGTTTTCGGTGCACCTGACCGATTTAACTCACTCGATATGCAAATTAGGCTGCTCAGCCGTTAATTTTCATAAGGAAAGTATATACTTTCGAACGTTCAACCATCTGGCAGAAGGGTATACGGTGCTGATGATAGCTAACAAGCTTGAAACTAGTACATCGTCCCTGTGTCAGTGTTGAACAAAAAGGTGACGTGGTTGCCTTAACACCGTACGGCATAAAATTCAGGCTGTTCAGTTTGTGTACAAACGAACAAAGCGGGCGCTATAATAAGCGTCCGCTAAACTGATACGTACATATATGTATGTGTACCTGTATGTATATATATATATATATATATATATATATATATATATATATATATATATATATATATATGCATGCTACTGTACGCCTGTATACATATATGTATGTACGTATACATACATACTTACATTTAAGTAAGTGCCGTACTAAGAGTGAGAAATAAAATTTCGTTTTCATTTTATTACAACTATATATATATATATATATAGTAATAATAATAAAATTGAAGACTAAATCCAAAGAGGGCTCGATAAGGAAAATATATATCAAATATATAAGAACCGTAGAGCAAATATTTATTAAAATAACAGATTAAAGTTTAAGCAAAGAATCGCTGCTTTCACCCTTAACGGGATCTTCTGAAACTAACAAAGTCAATCTGTAAACGCAGAACTGGATATTTCAAAAAACAGGAAAACATACCTAAAACTTCTTCCTGTCTTCCTCCGGTTGCAACGTTTTTTGAAATATCCAGTTCTGCGTTTACAGATTGACTTTGTTAGTTTCAGAAGATCCCGTTAAGGGTGAAAGCAGCGATTCTTTGCTTAAACTTTAATCTGTTATTTTAATAAATATATATATATATATATATATATATATATATATATATATATATATATATATATATATATATATATATATATATATATATATATATATATATAAAGGAGATTAGGAATTTAATTGCTTTAACATATGTTTCTGTGTCCATTATAATAGTCTACCTATGCTGACTACAATCATATGCAATACTTAATTATTTATCACACTTCATCAAAAAGCATATCATTGTGGAAATGACTATTCACTACACGGTAGAATTCAGTAATCATCTAGGTATGTATGTGTGTATACAATTATTGTATGTATGTGTGTATACAATTATTTTGATTTCCTTAATCGAGGAATTCACCATGTTCAGAAAGGCTTTTGGTTCCTATAGTAGCACCGTAATTTTTTAGAGATGACTGAGGATCGTTTTAGTCGATTAATCTTTTTTTTTTTCTTGTTAACTTTTTTTCTTCGAAATAATGGGAATATATAAATAAAAAAGAACACATCTAGAGAAAAAAGTAAATGGAAATGAATTCTTCATGGGTATATATGTATATATACATACATGCATGTGTATGCATGTATAAAAGTGTATAAATATATATATATATATATATATATATATATATATATATATATATATATATATATATTTATTTATATATATATACATATATATACATATATATACATGTATATATACATATCTAATCTATATATATATACATATATATATACATACATACATACATACATACATACATACATACATACATACATACATACATACATAAATACATACATACATGCATACATACATATACAACTCTGTTTGATCATCATTCACAAACCGACATTTCTAACGTAACCACATCTTTAGAAAATTTTATTTTTTCATGATATTTGAATTTTATGTACGGCATTTGAAGCTTCAGTTAAGATTTTCTTTTATTTATGTATTTATTCACTCATACATTTATTTTATTTATTTTTTCATATATGTAATTTATTCGTCTTTTAGTTTTTTTTTATGTTTACTTTTTACAAATATTTTAAAATGCAATGCTTTTATAATTCCTATATCCTATCACACTGGTTTTCCAATTCTTGATTTCTTCTTCAAAACCTATTTATTGTTTCTTTTCTTTCTTTCTTTCTTTATTTATTTATTTATCTATTTATCTATTTATTTCCTTCTTTCTTTCTTTCTTTTAAATCGAGTTCTCCTTTTCTTTTCTTACTGCTTTGTAACAGTGATTCTTTCATTATTTAACATTTTTTTTACACTGTTTTCGCTTATTCTTTCTCGTTTTCCTTCAGTTTATATTTCTTCAAACCATTCCAACTATCGTTTTATGTCGATTAATTATATTGCATATCATGAATCCCTCTTTCTTCCATTCCGTCTTTGCCTCTTTACTTTCTGAGATCAAATCTCGCCGAGGTCAACTTTCCGTTTCATCATTCCGGAGTCGATAAAATAAAGCACTACTGGAGTCGGTACAACCGACTTTCTCTCTCCCTCCAAATTGCTGGCCATGTGCCTAAATTAGAAACCATTATTATTGTTCTCGCTGTGTTCAAATCTCGCCGAGGTCAACTTTGCCTTCCATCCTTATGGGATCGATAAAATAAAGTAGCAGTCACTCACTGGGGTCGATTTAATCGATTTTCCCCTCCCCCAAAATTGCTGGCCTTGTGCCTAAATCAAAAACCATTATTATTGTTCTCGCTGAAGGGAACGCTTCTTAGATTTTCTCTCATTTGTATACAATTTATTATGTCTATAAAACGTTTTCTGTGGAAACGTTTTGTAGATGAACCAATCAAATTCCAATTGAACCAGTCAGTTTTTCTCTATCTTTAGTCCTTTAAGTTTAAATCTGCGTGTTATTTGAGTTTGTCCCCCAAAATTTGTTTGTAAAAATATGGGGGTAAATAAAAGTTCACCCGCAGAAAACAATTGGCTGGCTACAGAATGGAACAGCCAAATTTCAGCTCAAAGTTCAACAATAAACATGAAATAACATACAACAGTTCTTCTCCCAGCACTGCAAACAGCTGACACACTACAAAACCTAACATAACCAAAATCAACAAAAATATTAGCACAACTTTGAAATCTCAAGGCAATGAAAACAATAACACTACCACAACCTCCTCTACCAACATGACTCACCACCACCGCCACTACTACTACTACAACAACTATAAATATGGCAGAAATCAACAACGAAAATAACAGCGGCAAAAACAATAGTGATATCACTAACGACAACAAGAACATCAACGCTTGTACATCAACAGCTGCAAAAACAGCAGAACTTTTTGAAATTTGCATACCAAATAAAGGCAATGATTTGTCACAAGCCAAATTGATGAAAATGGAGAATACATGAGCTGTGTGATCGGTGTATCTCAATAATGTCGTGGCGGTTAGAAGGAGTACTACACGCATAAGTTGAAAGGGCCTTGAAAGATATATATACCGACATAAAACGTGTCGTGAGAGCAAAGCAGTTTTGGGAGATAACTGCTTTTTAACAGCAAAGCCCGCAGAATCAAACATTCTGTGATCTCCTGTTGACTAATACCTTCTTTTCTCTTCGATTCAGGGAGAATTTCAATGGTTAGGATTTCGAGTAATTCCAACGGAGTTGATTATCTGGTGGATCCTGGAGGAAGCGACACACACGTAAAAAGAACGTGGTGGGGAAACTTTTCTGGGATCAGTTTGGAAGTGCTTCTGGTAACACCCCAGACCTCATTCGCCTGCTGAATGGGGTTGATGAAACACGTGTATCGAAATAAATATATTAAACTAATCTCTCTCTCTCTCTCTCTCTCTATATATATATATATATATATATATATATGTAGAAGTTATATTTAAATTGTTGGGATACAACAAGCAAATATTTTTATAACTGATATAAAGCACTCAACTATCCGGGAGCTTCCAACAGAAATGGTCGCATTCTTTAAGGGTATGTCAAGATTTATTTATAAAACTGATCTATGTTATATTTTATCTGATGAAAGCGCACCATAATTTGACTTGATGTCCTTGAAATATGTATAATGAAATAAATATAGTTTTATAAATATAGTTTCCATTTGTTAATATATCGTATATATATATACATATATAAATTAGTAGAACACTGGTGGGTTTTATTCGTAGTAGTAGAGCACTCAGTCCATGGGACCAGTTTGGTAGCAGTAGTTCCACAACAGTTAATTCACCATTTCCGAGAAAGATTGTTTCAACCGAGCTGATGATCCGACAAATGTGAAACAATTGTTCTCGGAAATTGTGACTTAACTGTTGTGGAACTACTTCTATATATATCTATATATATGTGTGTGTGTGTGTGTGTGTGTCTGTGTGTGTGTTTGAGTGTGTGTATATGTGTGTGCATGTGTTTGAGTGTGTGTGTGGTGTGTGTGTGTTTGTGTGTGTGCGTGTGTCTGTTTATTTATTATTATTTGTGTGTGTGTATATACGATGGGCTTCCACCCAGTTTCTAGCTACCAAATTTCACTCACAACGCATTTGTTAAACCATTTATATATGCACTTGTATATCTATCTATTTCTTTATTCATCAACATCTTTTGTCTCGTTCTTTCTTACCTATCTTCCTTAAGCCGTTATCCATAGGCTTATGAATATCTTGCTTTTCTCACGTTTTCTGAAACTACAATTATTTCATCTTCATGTCATAATTAACGTCATATGTGTGTATTTAATGGCGAGCGGGGAGGACGTGCTATGTTTTGCATCAGCACAAACACTCACTCATACACGCACACGCACGAATCACGTGTAGGATCAAGCTCAAACATATATATATATATATATATATATATATATATATATATTCCCCATGGATTTTATCTGTTATATTCCTTTGTTATATTTCGAATACCTGATGATATCACCGGATTCACACTGAAACCGCTCATTGAAATGATCATAGTATGATAAACCTTTCCAAGGATTTACACCAGTCCAGCCTCCTGTTATTTTATAATAATTAACTCCGTACTCGCACCACCAACTACACAAACGAAGGCGGGTGAGTTGCATTACGTTGACTACTCTCCATAATATTACATCGAGATTGACCATACGGAATGACCAGTTGTATCCAGTGGTGAACCAACTAACCTAAATATATATATTTCATATATATATATGATGGCGTGTTATACATATATGTATGTATATGCATATATATATATATATATATATATATATATATATATATATATATATATACATACATACATACATACATACATACATACATACATACATACATACATACATACATACATACATACATACATGGTGGCTGCCAACTCGTTTTCGAGTATGGCCACTACTTTATATCCATGTAGGAGAACCCCTACCGATGCGCTGAACGAGTGTGACTTTTTAGTCCAGCCAGCGACTTGAAAACTCTGGTACAAACACTACACTTGTGACAATTATCGACACATAGTGCTTTGCCTTTGGTACCATGTGACGACAAGTGCAGAGAGATCTCCAGATATAAAGCAATGCCTGTGCCGTGAAGCTTTTATAGTGAGCAAAGGCACTGCACAAAGCCAGTCCCACTCTCTTAACCAAGATGATATTTACCAAAAAGAAGAACAAGTCAACATCATTGGATACCATCAGGGTTGCAGGTGTTATATCAGAGTTTTCCTTCTCCTAGAATTCTGCCTTGACAAAGGCTAAGGGGTCATCTCTCCCGGTGATTTTGGATGGCCATTGACTCTTAAGAGCTCCTTTGCCCTTTGACAGGTTTTGTTTTTAGTCCTGCAGAATGTCCAAAGTCACCCTCCTCACCAAGAAACCTTGGTGGGGTTGCCAGTTTAGTCGCCAACGACCCGACCATGAGACATACATGCATACATACATACATACATACATACATACATACATACATACATACATACATACATACATACATACATACATACATACATACATACATACATACATCAGACTCTGCAGAACTAACATCGAGGATATCACCCATGTCATCAGCAGCTGTCCAAAGACGTCATCGCGGTACTATCTACCTATGAGACATGATGTAGTGGCCAAAACACTGTACAATGCAGTTCGTAAAAAAGATAGCCCGATAATAAACACATTAAAAGCTACTGCAATGTGGAAGACATCCATGTACATAATATGAAAGAGTACTGGTGGAATGTTCCAGTAAAAACCCCAATGCAGGCATAACAGGGAGAAGAAAGCATGCACAGTAGTGGAAATTAGCTGCCCAGCAGATGCCAATATAATATCAAAGATTAGTAAAAAGGAGAATATTTATGCAGAACTGATGAGATATCTGCAGATACTCCACCCTGATTACACCTTCAGATTTATGCCTGTGATTATTGAGGCACTGGGATATGTTAGTAACTGCCTCAATACAAATCTTGAGAAGCTAGGCTTCACAAGAACAGAAAGAACACAACTAGTTAGGAAATTACAAGTACAATCCATTAATGGAACAGTAAAAATATGTAAAACATTCCAAAAATTTTGCATCAGATAACTGCATATACACAGGTACAGATGCAAAGCATATACACATGCACACATACAATAACATCCACATCCACATTAACATCCATATCTACACATGCATGCATACTTACATATCTACCTAGTTGATGTGTAAATTCCAATGAGAGAGTCTTGTGTCTATGTTAGAAACCGACTCTCTCTCTATTGGTAAAACTTTGTGAAATTATAAGACCAGAAGAACATACATACATACATAGGTATATGAATCTAGTCGAAGAGAATCCGCACAGCTTCGGTCGTTTTCTTACTTACTCAATATGGTTAGGTTTATATCATTAAAAATACAAACCCATTACTCAGAGTAACCACATACGTTAATCAGTAAGATAAACAACTTCGTGTGAGTATGATATTAATATATCAAAAGCCCTGCTAGCTGGAATGGCTGATGCAGTTGTTATTGCTGGCTGTTCTCCGTGGCAATGCTTCCGCCATTTTGTCCGCGTGGTTAGACAGTTTTCCCAAGGGTACCAAGTTTTCCTCCATTCCTCTCGCTTTTGTACCCTCAGTTTTCTCTTTCTTTTTGTCACTTTTGTAAATTGATAGCTGAACAAAGGAACTCTAATAAAAAGAAAAGAGATTTTTTTTCTTTCTTAAATATTCAAAGAAATTTTTTTAATCGAAATGAAAACGTTTGAGAAAATACAAAACAAATGAATAAATAACAAAATGAAAGAGCCTAAGGTAAAGAAAGAAAATATTAGAAGATAGATAACAATAAAAATAAATCAATATCTGGTTACTGTTATTATATGTTGATCTAAACACTTTGTATTTAGAAACTTAATCAACAGGAATAAGTAACATTGTCAATCTTTCATAGTTTACTTTATACAAACATAGAAGGGAAAATGAATAAAACTAAGATAATATGAACACCGATGAAAATCTATTTTAGAAATATGTTCTGAAAACAAATTCAAACAATTCCAAACACAAATTGTTGTTTTTATTTATTTATCTTTCGTTTTCTGTCCGTATAGCAGTTTTACTCAAAATACCAATAGCAGAAATTATGTCGTCTGTTTGTATAAAGTTTTGGTGAAAGGAGGCACGAAATGCTCTTGAAATTACGTTATTTGGTAGATAAATTAATGAAGGATTAAGTATTTATTCTTTATTTAAACTCTGAGCTTTGTTGTATGTTCACTTTTCTATTTTCATTTGCATTTTTTTCTTAGTGGGGATTCTTTAAAAAATACGAACCGTTAAAAAAAGATTTTTGACTGATATTAGAAAAGTGTGTGTGTATATATATATATACATATATATGAATGAAAAATGCCGTGCTGCGTTGTTGCAAATATGAACAAATGAATATATATATATATGTATGTATGTATATATATATATATATATATATATATATATATATATATATATATATATATATATATATATATATATATATATATATATATATATATATATATATATAAGAGGAATTCCAACTTTGTCTGATTTACTCGTTTTATTTACAATCCTTTAAAATTTATAATGGTATTATAATGAAAATTGCAAACTTGACTGTCACCACATATCATGAACCTGAAGATTGCGAAAGCATGAAAGTACTTGTTCAATTAACACTTAGAATTTAATATTCTATCATACTATTTCATTATAATACCATTATAAATTTTAAAGGATTGTAAATAAAACGAGTAAATCAGACAAAGTTGGAATTCCTCTTATTAATATAATCTTCTATACACAATCATACACACCCGTGTATATTTATCTATATATATATATGGGAGCATCCCAAAAGTCAGCTCAAAAGTGACACAGGGGAGACTGAGGTTAACTGGACATGCTCACCGACATCCAGAGTTGACATTGCACTCAGTACTCCTTTGGGAGCCCCTACATGGACACACTAGAAGAGGAAGACCAAGGTTAACGTATGTTGATGCCCTAAGGACAGACACTGGTCTGTTGGAGATGCAGGACATGGCAGCGATAATGAGGGACAGAGACCGCTGGAGAGAACTCGTCCATGGATCTCGGGAATTTTACCCGCCTTAGATAGATATACATATATATATATGTATATATATATATATATATATATATATATATATATATATATATATATATATATATATATATATATATATATATATATATATATATATATATATATATATATATATAATAAAGAATTTATATCTAGTAACATATATATACATACAAATGCATATCGATGCTAGCAAATATATAGGTTTTGTCTTAATAACATTGTGGTTCAATGCATGGGGTTGCAGAACAATAATATAAGAGACGTAAAATAAGAAAATTATAACATTAACTTACTTACTAAAATATATATATATATATATAAAATATTAAACAAATAATGAATAAACAATGAACCAATTCCTTATATTAAACAAAAAAAGTTCATTATTTAACGATCGTTTCTAGGATATATATGTGTTAGAATTGGCATGCATATTCAACAGATCTATGTACAAAATTATCTTCATACGGATTGGACACTACTGTAAACTCTTGGTAGATTTATCTACATATATATATATATATATATATATATATATATATATATATATATATATATATATATATATATATATATATATATATATAGATATATATATATATATATATATATATATATATATATATAGATATATATATATATATATATATATATATATATATATATATATATATATATATATATATATATGTATATATATATATACAGGAAAAGAGTCAGGATCCGACGGCTGAGCTCCGGCCGTTTCAACAGCTAGATCTAGCTGTCGATACGGCCAGAACACAGCCGTCGGGGTCCTGACTATTTTCCTGTTACCCATTCTACTACCCTAAGTATTGAGTACTCTGGTGCGTTATGGTCCACCTGGTATCTTACCACGCCTTCTTTGTTTTATATATATATATATATATATATATATATATATATATATATATATAGTAATAATAATAAATTTGAAGACTAAAATCCAAAGAGGGCTCGATAAGGATAAATATATATCAAATATATAAGAACCGTAGAGCAAATATTTATTAAAATAACAGATTAAAGTTTAAGCAAAGAATCGCTGCTTTCACCCTTAACGGGATCTTCTGAAACTAACAAAGTCAATCTGTAAATCAGAAGTGGATATTTCAAAAAACGTTGCAACCGGAGGAAGACAGGAAGACGATACCTTGGTTCGTGGAAACGTTCCCTGGCAAAGAATGGGAAAAAACGTTTTCGCGTATGCTTGTGTATGTACGTATTTGCATGTGTGTATGTATTTATTTAATTTCTGTTACCTCTGTATTCTATTTTATTTACTTT
>OZ024747.1:25926561-25994061 GCA_964016885.1 Eledone cirrhosa | reverse complement strand
GTAGAGGGTCAGACGCAATGCTTTGCATCATAGAGTTACGGCCCTTTTCGGTATGAGTACAAATCCCGCCGAGGTTAACTGCTTTTTATCCTTACGGGGTCGATAAAATAAAATACCAGTCACGCACTGGAGTCGATTTAATCAACTTTCCCCCTCCCCCAAAATCGCTGGCTTTGTGCCTATATAAGAAACCATATATTTCATAGTTGTGGCTTAGTGGTTAGGATGTTGATTTCGTGATAGTGAGGTCGAAGTTTCGAATCCTGAACCGGCTGGTACGATGTGTACTTGAGCAAAATACTTTAATTCATGTTGTTTAAGTCTAGTCAACCAGTGTCTCACTGAATCTCCCTCAAATTTGAATTTGTAAATTTGCCGGTTACGCATATATTTATATTTTTTCTCAGTCTCTGAAGATATGATGGGTGAGAATACCACCAACGCTATCCGCAAGGCTATACGGAGGGAGGGCCTCGACATCCACCTGGCCCACTCGGGCCCCTCCCTGCGAAGATGCCTCTCCAGGAAACCCGGGAAATCTACTGACGCGTGCTCCCTCAGAGACTGCCCGATACGCCATGCGAACTGTTTCCTACGCACATACGTCGTGTATAAGATAGAATGTGACAGGTGCAACCAATACTACATAGGTAGCACAATCCGACCTTTGCACATCCGGATCAAGGAACACACTAAAACCAGGGCCTCGTCTTTCCGGAAACACATAGACAAATGCGGAAACAAAGACGGAAGGCCCATTGTCACAATTCTAGCGACTGAAAGAAACGTCGGCACGTTACGTATCAAGGAAGCGCTTTTTATCAAACGCCTGGCACCGCAAATAAACAATCGATCCGAGAGAAGCGAAATGAGGTGGATGGTTTAAGTTAACAAACGATGCAGCAACACACGCACACACACACACAAACGAGACAACTACATACGCACACGCACACACAGTAGCATTCCACCATACGAACATACTACACTGCCAATACAGAGGAACAAGGCAACAACACACGCACACACACACACACACTCAAGCGAGACAACAACACACGCACACACACAGTAACATTTAACAAACAGGCAGAGAATGGACTGACAGCTAGCGCCACCCCACTCCCTCATTCGGCCGCTGACCTCTGCCCGACCGACCCCATTTCACGCGCACGCGCGCTCTGCTGAATACCTCAGATATTCAAAACAACAAACAGCGGAGGATGCGTTTCGCACCTTTCCGACAGACAACCTTTCCCCCACCCCGGAAAAAAAACCCCAGTTGATGGATGTGAATCCGAAATATATAGGGACAATTAAATCTCTCCCAAGGTAACTCTCTCTCGTGTTGTTATTTTTATTTTATCCTTTATACTCTTTCCTTCATTCCTCTACACGTCTTATACACACCACGCATCTCAACGTACACCCACTTACATCTCTCTCTCCACCACCGGATCTTGTTACCCGGAGATTTACCCATTTGCATTGTCGAGGCTTCCAAACGACTTGAAGATATTTACATATATATATATATATATATATATATATATATATATATATATATATATATATATATATATATATATATATATATATATATATAGTAGAATAATCGAGAATCGGAATTTCAGCCCACGAAATCACGATAAACAATATCCGATATATGTGGCAGAGGGCTCAATAATTTGGAAAAATCAGAGCTATAACTATCGTTAAAATACCAACACATAGAGGTCATGCCTAAAATCACCCATGCAGCCGAAAATAAACGACCAGGAAGATTCGGGTCACTCAAATAAAATATCAATAAATTAATAAATTAAATGAATGTAAAACTTACCCGGACCCGCTAGAATGATGGTAAATCTAGCTTCTTGGGTTTCTGCAATTCCTTAATCTGAACACCATCAGCCCAATAAAAGATATATAAGGCTCATAGAGAAGAGGGGAACAAGGAAAGCTTTATCAACAAGTCTTTAGTTCCACAGTATAGAAGGGCCCCGAAGCCGAATGACGCACATGGTATTCAGCAAGGGAGGGAACCCTTATATTAGCGAAAGAATTCGGTGATGTGTAAAATATGTAACAATACAAATTATCACATATCGAATCAGAGTGCTCAACAGACATGTTAAAATAAACAAGAGCTATTCATCAGTCAATAAGATCAACAAAGAAATCATCAATAAAATTAACTGGTCAATAGCTAGGGTCTACAGCTAAATATAGTAGAATAATCGAGAATCGGAATTTCAGCCCACGAAATCACGATAAACAATATCCGATATATGTGGCAGAGGGCTCAATAATTTGGAAAAGTCAGAGCTATAACTATCGTTAAAATACCAACACATAGAGGTCATGCCTAAAATCACCCATGCAGCCGAAAATAAACGACCAGGAAGATTCGGGTCACTCAAATAAAATATCAATAAATTAATAAATTAAATGAATGTAAAACTTACCCGGACCCGCTAGAACGATGGTAAATCTAGCTTCTTGGGTTTTATATATATATATATATATATATATATATATATATATTAAAATAACATATTAAAGTTTGTGTGTGTATATATATATACTAAATTCATTAAGTCTATTAAATTCACATGAAGATATGTCACTATCTTAACACTAATTATTATATTTTATCTGACGAAAGCGTACTTAAATATTAGTACCCTTGAAATACGTATAATAAAATAAATATGGTTTTATAAAGATATTTTCCATTTATTAATATTATAATATATATATATATACCCTTTTCGAGGGATGTCCAGCACATAATGATGATCCTATAGTTATTTTATTAAAATGTTATTTTTATTCATATTTATATTGTCAAATAAATTACAGGATATTTCATTCATTTCAAATTCTCAGAATACCTTTACAATATCAATGTGACAACCAAGAGAGAAAGAAAAAAGAAAGAACAATGAAAACCTTAATATACAAAGATACGTAATTAACACAATAGGAACACCACTGCTCATCGGTCTGCTCTACCAATGCTGAACTACAAGATCATGTGACGAATATTGCGTGTTTTGTAATATATAATTAGTATGCTCAACCACTTGCAAGTTAATTTCTCGGGTAGGTTGTTCTGTTAATCAAATAACTGTAAAACGTGTTATCAAAACCATCACAGCTCAAAAACGTATAGAGGCACTTGCACCTTTGTTAATAAACTTGTAGATAAGCGTAAGAATCGGTAGAGGATCGGACGCCATGTTTTGCAGCATGGAGTAAGGCCCCTTTATGGTCTAAGTTGAAATCCCACCGAGGTTAACTTTGCCTTTCATCCTTACGGGGTCGATAAAATAAAGTACCAGTAATACACTGGATTAATTGCTGGCCTTGTATCAAAAGTAGAAACAATTATTAGATCGGAAAGGTTCTTATTTAGAATTCAATGCCGTACTATGTTTAAACCCAAGAATAAGACAACTTATGACATTCGAAGATCAACCCGTTCGATACATAGTGTAGACGTTAATGTAAATGTAGAGTACGTTATAAAAACGTTTCTCATCTTTTTAAATTATAATCATATTTCGTATATGTTTATTTTGACGACGTGTTATAAATATAGAAACTGGCCTCTAACCGTGTAATTAATCGTGTCTGATCTATAATTTTAGAAACAACGATCTCTTAATAAATTAACAATGATTTACCGTAGCAATGCCACTGAACAGACGAGGTGATAAATTAAGCGGAAAATAGAGTTCTAGGTACAAAGGTTACTAAAATGAACTTAATTAAAATTTAAAGAAAATATAATGAAGCAAAATTGCTTTTTTTTTTCTAAATTTAGCTGCAGATATCAAAAGCACGAAAATTAGTTTAAAATAGCAAAACTAAGATGTTTAAGATGTTATAAAGAATTGGTTTCATTGAGAAGTCTCTATTGCTAGGATCCTTGTTACGATACAAAAGAAATTAATTAAAATATGTGTTGGATAAAAATAGATAACAACAAATAACATACTGTAAATAGTGAATACATGTTAAATAAGCTGCTATAATTAGATTAAAATTAGAATTGTGATGAGGTCTAATAATGCTACTGATAATTGTAATAAGAATATCTATTATTATTATTTATTTTATTAGTAACTGGTAACTGGGCTCTCCGATGTTGGGGTCAGTACATGGGTGAATTACAAAACTGCGGGAGATTTGCATCAAGTAAAAAAGCAAAATCTGCAATACCAATAGAGAACAGGACAAAACGAAAAGAACCGATCGTCAGATCAAACCAAGGAAACTATGTTTCCATTAGTATTTCAATTGTCGATGCTATCTGACGGTCACAACTCTTTGCAGAAGACACAGAAAGCAATTGAATGAAAAACCCCACCTTAATATGCTATACTAATCAAACGGCAAACATAACAACCCCCATCCCCCGACCTACAGTAGACAAATCCTTGAGTCTAATACTTCTTCGGGGGACAAACAAATAAAACTCAATCGGAAAAAAATCCACAATCTAAGACAATATTATAAATTATGGCTTCCTCATCATCTAATTCTGGAAGCATTACATGAGAAAGTTGGCACCAACATCATATAGTGACAACAATAACATGCAGGTGCATCAATAACAATTAAGTAGATGCGTCAATAATAAGCAGGTGCACCAATAACAAGCAACTGCGCTACAAATGACATGAATAATTGGTAAACAAATCTGTAAGTACAAACCAAAAAAGTAATTATATAAAGAAATTCCGTTCTTACTAGAAATGGGATATTTTAAAGGGAGCTCCTTCTCTCTCCATTTCGTTTCCGTCTTGTATTTACACATTCAACCAAAACCAACAGGCCAGGTTAGACTGGACTCCTGTACAAAATATCTATTTCTCTTTAGAAGATCTCGGCGAATTGGCCGAGGCATTGAGACTGTCGGGTTAAAAAAGCCTCTGTATTTGTTCCAGGCTCACTGCGCTCTGAGTTTAAGTCATGCAGAGATCACCTTTGGTCTTTTTAAATTTTTTTTTTTTTAGGCCTGAGCCAGAAACATGTTGCCTGTTGTCTCCCCGCTACTTCTACAGGAATTTGCTAGGCGGCACTAGCCGTTAGCTTTTCAATATTCATAGCTATGTTTATTCGTAAACATACCATATATACGAAATTCATACACACACACACACACACACACACACATATATATATATATATATATATATATATATATATATAAACAAATAGTAAAAAGGAAAAAGATTTTTTCAGTAGAAAATGTGGAAGAGATTTCTTTCAGGGAATTATCAAAACATTAATTTATGTACAATACCGGTTTCAGCATTACATGCATTGTCAATTGCGGATATGCAGAATATTGTTAAGTTGCATATTTGTACACATAGTGATAATAATAATAATAATAAAAATAGAAAGGGGAAGAAAAATTAATTTTCACATACATGTTCATTCAGAGAAGGGTGGACAGATAAATTAACTCTCTTCTCTGAATGAACACGTATGTGAAAATTAATTTTTCTTCCCCATTCTATTTTTATTATTATTATTATTCGGTCCATGAACATATTAAATAGAAACATCTTTATATATTGTCTTTATAAGCATATTATATATATATCATTACATCTAATATATACAGCATTGGCTAAAGTCTAAGCGTATAGTCTACAGAACTGTATACGGGCTATACATGTGAATGTTTTATATATGGTAGATAGATTGGTCAATGGACGGGTGGATTGACAGATGAGTGAACGGATTGATGGGTGGAGTGATTGATGGGTGAAAGGATTGATAGACAGATGGTTGGGTGGTTGAATGAATGAATTGATGAGTAATGGATGGGTGGAATAAGGGTGGACGGTTCAGTGGATGAATTGATGGATGGAGGTTGGATGGATAGATAGACCTATAGGAGGAAGGATGGATGGATAAATGGATAGGTGTATTTATGGATGGATTGATGAATATGTAGATAGAAGAATTGATGAAGAAATAGAAAATTTGATCGAGTAATAATTATTGGGTCATCAAGTATGAAATTTGTAGAAATTTGTAGAAAATAAACAAATTTCTACAAATTTGATACTTGATAGAAATGTATCGGCTTAGTAAGGCAACATTTCAACCTAGTAATGTAATGTAATGTCTTAGTTGTTGGACACACATTGTAAAACTGGAGTGATGTTGATGGATTGCTTCGATTGCTAGGATTGCCAGGATTTCTATATATAGATGAGTGGGGGGGGGGGGTTCTAATCACTAACGACTACAGCTGATTTTGATCAATAATGTAGAGGCATGCAAGTAAATTTAAACTAGCCAGTAATTAACACAGAACTTAATGAAAATTTTCTGTAATTGAAAGAATAGCAGATGAAAGGAGAGATGGCGTGTTATTGTCAGAGTAAACAGAAATTGGTAGATTAAAATAGAAAATTCCATCAGTATAGTGTTTACATAAGACATTTCTACTTGTGTTGAAACGAAACATCGCTGATATCACATCAACTTGTTGGGGAAACACACATTGACTTTCCTGTAGCAGTAGTAAGAATAATAATGGTAATAACACTACAAATAATAATAATAATAATAATGATTTCTTTATTAACCACAAGGGTTTACATAAAGTAGACATTAAGGACAGTGCAGGACAATACAGGACTGTACAAATGGGCATTTCTGCGTGTAAAAAACAAAAACAGAGGGTGTAACAAAAAAATAACAATGAAAAATTCCCCAATAGGGGGGAGACTTCGGAGGGACATTTGTGGAGAAAGCCCAGTAAAAAGCTACAATGACCCTGACCACCAAGGCAAGTGCCCTCTCCCAGTTTTCCACCTTTAATTTACAGATATATACTCAGAGTAGGCCCATTCACTCGGGCCATTCTTGCTTCTCTCACCCATCTTTCAACAAAATGCTGGGAAGAGAGCACTTCCCTCTCTACTCTGATTTTCCTTTTCAAATGAAATTTGAAAAAGTCAATCAGAGCATCACCGAAGAGGTAAGTGCTCGTCTTCAGCCCTTTCAAACGTGTCCACCATACTATCTCTTTCGCCATGGCCACCAGACAGATAAAAACTGCCTGCCCTTCCCGGCTAAAGGAGGAGGGCGGGGCAATCCTCACGATGGACTCAGATGATAGCCGGATCTGTCCTAAACGCGACAGCAGGTGTTCGACATAAACCCACAAGTCAGTAATTTTCGGACACTGGACGAGTGCGTGCAGGACGGTTTCGTCGCCCTGTGCGCATCTCGGACATGCCCGGCTGACGGCACCTCCATGCCTGTAGAGTTTATCCCGAACTGGCAAGGCTCCTCGGTAGCACTGCCAGGCCAGAGATTTCTGGAAGTTGTCCATAGGCTCTGGCCCGAAAGTTCTTCCGAAGAGATTGGCTAGTTGATTTTCGTCGACGCCTAGAGTTTCCCCAAGTACGTCGTCGCTCTTCCACTCCACTAATCCTCTATAGAACGCCGAGGTGGAGTTTCCACCGATCACATTGCCCGATTGGTCGAGGGCTGTGAGCGCCTGAAGACATTCCAGTCTCCAGGCGCTCCCTCTCGGTCTTCGCTTGACCCAGGACTGCAGCTCCGTCAAGGAAACGAGCTGGGGAAATACGTGTCTAGCAAACGGTGACCACACCTGATCACCGTCGAGGAAGAGGTGGAGATGTCGTAGCCTGAGCGCGTGCCTGCGCATCATCAGCCACGGCATGCCCAGCCCTCCATGTAGTGGGTGTTGACAACAGATGGACCGCCTGACCATCGGAGTGCGTCCCTTCCACAAAAAGCGAAAGAGCAAACGCTCCAGCGCAGTCAGGCGAGGCTTAGGACAAGGTACGACGGTCAGGCGGTAGCAGATGACAGACGCGATGTACGCGTTAGCCACCTCCGCTCGACCTTTCAGGGATAGCTTCCTCTCCGCCCATTTCTGGGTGAGAGAAGCCACCCTGCTCGTCACCTCGTCCCAGTTTTTGTCCGTCCGGAGGTCCGGACCGAACCAGACCCCTAGCAATTTAACCGGTCCGTCCGTCCAGCGTCCGACGACGCTGTTGGACGGCATGGACCTGCCTCTCCAGGTGCCGAGTGTAGGCCCACTGACTTTTCCTGGTTGATCATTGCTCCTGTCACCGCTTCGTATTCTCTTAGTGTAGTGCCGATCGCCTCGATGTGTTTGGCGTTCGACACCACTACGGTGACATCATCCGCATATGCTGACACGGATCTTCCGCATCCTAGTTCGCGTGGGACGCCCCTCAACGTCTCCAGTTTGTGCAGTAATGGCTCGAGAGTCAATACGTACAAGAGGGACGAGAGGGGACATCCTTGGCGGACCGAGCGCATGATGTTGAACGGTTCCGACAGGTGACCGTTCACTCTCACCACAGAGCAGATGTCGCTGTGCATGGCAGCGATCCAGCCTCTGAAGACGGGCCCAAAGCCAGCCGCCCTCAGGACTGCCGCTAGGTAACGATGGTCGACCCTATCGAAAGCTTTCGACTGATCTAAATTGATCAAGGACCCACCCGTGCCAGGTTCCTTAGCTACCCTCTCTACGATGTATCGCATGAGGTGGAGGTTGTCGTGGATGGATCTGTCGGGAATGGCGCATGTCTGCGCCTCTCCCACCAGACCACCAACGACAAGCGCCAACCTCTTTACTAGCACCTTGGCCAAAATCTTGAACTCTGTGTTTAGCAGAGTTATGGGCCGGAAATTATATATGTTATCCCCCTTGTTCGGATCCTTTCTCAGCAGTGCCACCGCTCCTCGGCTCACAGAACTGGGAATTCTCCCGTTCTGTTGCCAGTTGCAGTAGACGTCCGCCAAGAGGCCTCCGAACAAGTCTGGCATCTGTACGTAAAGTTCATAGGGCAGACCATCCAAACCAGGCGATTTACCCCTTGTGCAGCCAGTCATTGCCTCCCTTACTTCAGCGGCTGTTATCGGCTTTTCGCAACACTCCGCCTCAGTGGCCGAGAGCCGCGGCAGTCCGTCGAGGTAGACACTAAAGTCCATCCCTCGACCCGGCCCACCGCTGCACCCGAACAGCTGAGCGAAGTGTCGCTGAAAAGATTCACACATTTGCCCGGGATCGAGTAGCATGCGCCCGTCGTGGTCCACCAAAGACCGGATCGTGGCTTTGTTGCCACGATGCGCCTCCGCCACTCGGGCCCATTGAACGGCTTTCGTCCCCTCGTGTCTGAGAGCACGCACCCTTGCTCTGACAACGCAGCCTTCGTGCTTTGCATTGAAGAATTGGTCAAGGGCCAATTTCGCCGCAAGCACGTCGGTCGCAATGCCTTTGCTAAGCGCCTCGTCTAATTTTCTAACTAGTTCTCCCTCTGCTCTATTTTTCTCTATTGCTAAAGCCTTACTAAACCTAATGGATTCTATTCTAATCGCTCTTTTCAGAGAAAACCACCACTTGTTGTTGACGATGGCCCCCGTCAACGCCCGCTTAACTAGTTCGCTAATCCGGTTTCTGTAGGCCTTGCGCGCTGGTAAGGACGCGTTTAGCTTCCAGTAGCCGGATCCTCGTCTATGAAGTCTATCTAAGTCAAGAACACAGATCACGAATTTGTGGTCCGTGTAGCTGACTATCTTGAATTGTGGACAGCCTATGCTAGACCTATCTATTTCCCTACAAAATACTCTATCTAGATATGATCTGGATGACCCTATGCGATTTGTCCAAGTCCACATTGGTACATTCGGGAAATCCATTCGGTACCTGTCAGACAGTTCAAAACGCCTGAGCAGGTTGGTGAGGCTCTTGCACCCTCCACCCCTATCCGCTAATCCCACACAGTCCCAGCGTGCATCTAAGATCCCGTTCCAGTCGCCCACTAACACTAAAGAGCGGGACGTTCCAAGAAAGGTCTCCAGACGCCGGAAGAAATCAGGCCGCCCTGCTCCTGTCGGGGCATAGACGGCCACTAGCCTGAAAGCTTGCCCGTCTCCGCTGGTCACGTCCAGCACCACCAGCTTACCCTCTGGGTCCAGGAAGATGGCCCGTATGGCGAGATCCAAACCTCTCCGAAAAAGCACAGCAACTCCTCCCCCCGATCCAGGACGGCTGGGAGATGCGTACACATCGTAGCCGCCGAAGATCGGTGCGAAGGCCCGTGCTTCGGAGATTCTGGTCTCGCTGATGGCCACTACATCTATGTTTAGTGACCTGAGGTCGTTGAGCAGGTGACCCTGCTTCTATGACGACCCCAAGCCACGCGCATTTATGCTGCCTATTCTGGGTGAGGTCATGTTTAAAATAGAGTGGAAAAGATGGGAAAGACCACTTACCGTACTTTTGGTAGAGGAGGGATGGTTTTTACATCCCTTTTCACTTGATCGTCTGGTGAAGGGACCGTTGAATCGTCCCTTCGGCTGGTTGTCGGCTCTTCTAAGAGAATGTCTGAATATACTCTTCGATTGAGAATTCCTCCTAGGTCCCTGAAATCACCAACTGCGTTGGGGAATTTCGTTTTAATGTTTGTGTATTGTTTCTGTGCTATTTTTAGCAGTCTTATGTTAGTTGGCGTTTTGATTGGTGCTGGTATTATGTAGTCGTGTTGTGAAATGTCTGTGTGTTCAATTATGTAAGTCATTAGTTTCTTGTTGTGTGTATTTATTGCCGTGCATTTGTTTTTCTGGGGGTGGGGTGTGGTTCTGCTATTTTCTTGTCGTTGTTGCTGGGTGTGTGTGTTTTGTTGTTGTGTTTGCGATGTTGGTGCTTGTGGTGGTGGTGTTGAAGGTGTTGTTGGCGGTGGGGTTGTCGCCGGTGGTGATGGTGGTGCTAGTGTGGGTGGTGATGGTGTTGGTGGTGTTGCTGCTGTGGGTCTCTTTGCAGTAGACTTTACCCTTTTCTCATTTCTTTCCTCCCTTTTCAAAGGTGACGATGCGCTGCTTCTGCGTTTGTGCCTTCTTACGACCTTTTGCCATCCCTCTCCCACCTCACACTCCATGTCTGATTCTGTGAGGTCGGAGAGGGGTACCAGCTCCACTCTTTCACTTGTTGTTGGTGATGTTTGCACTGGAGTCTCTGTTGCAGCTGCATTTGGTATTGCTGTTGTTGTTGTTAATATTTCCACTGCTGCTGCTGTTTTTGATTTCCGTGGCGTGGGTATGGGTGCCACGGACCTATCGTTCCTGGTTGCCGCTTGTCCTGTTGCTGGTAGCCGTGGAGCCGGTTTCGGAAGGAGGGGGGGTTTCTCCTTTCTCAGGGTCTTCTCGTTGCAGAAGGCCCTGAGGTGAGTCTTCGATCCACAGCGAAAGCATTTCGGGCGTTTGCCCTCAACACTTATGGGCAGTTGAGTGCCGTTATCGAAGTCTATCACATCCGGGATAGCTTCGATGCACTCCTGGTTGGTTTGGATTAACATCTCAATGGAGGTGCCGACCCAATCTTCTCTTACTTTTTTCTGTACTTGCAGTACAGTTATTTTGTCCTCGATTCCGACGAGGACAGACGCGGCCAGCCAAGAAGGGGCCATCCCCGGGGGGACGTTGGTCAGTTTGACCCTCACAATTTTTTGCCCGCAGTAGGAGGGCACCAACACCATTTCCTCGCTCTTTAGGGTCACTACGGATTGAGCCTTTGCCTCCTGGGGTGTGGCAAAAAGTACGTTTACGGTGGCATATTTTTTGCCTCGGGTGATGTGCGTTTTCTGCTGCCACACAGACCCCAAGGCTTTTTGTATTTGAGCCTCTTAGGCTCTTTCAACCCTACGGGATTTTGTACTTACTGTACGGTACGTGACCGTACAGTGCTATTGGGTTTCGAAAAATGTTTCCGCTGTCTTGCAGATTGCTCGGTGTCCAGTCTTTGTCACCATCTTCTTCGCTTCCTCTAATTCCTCATTTGTTATGAGGATTGTTTCCAGGTTCTTCGCAATACCTGCAAACGAGATTGGTTTTTCTTTGCTGCTGTTGTTGTTGTTGTCGTCAGAGCTGCTGTTACTTTTGTTGTTGCTGCAGGTACTACGACTACTGCCTCCGCCGCTCTTGCTGTGGTTGTTGTTGGTGTTGCTGCTGCTAATGCTGTTGTTGTTTATGCTGCTGGTGATGCTGTTGCGGCTGCTACTGTTGTTTTCATTGTAACTGTTGCTGTTGTTATTACGGCTGCTACTGCTATTATTCCTGACGTCAGACGAATGAAATGGGTTTTCGTATTTCCCGCACACCTGTTTCGTCGTTGTCGTCGTCGTCGTGGAGAAATCTTGCACGCTTTGCACGAGACTTTTCTTTTCTGTCGTTGCTTGCGAAAGAGAAGGGAGGGAGAGAGACACATTTAAAGAAGGGAGGGAGAGAGACAATCTTCTCTCTGCTGTAGTGATGATTGAGGAAGAAGAAGACGGAATGAGTGGGAGTGACCTATGAAAATTCTTTTTCGTAGCCATGTTGTTTTTTTTGTTTAAAATAAATATTGGGCACAAAACCCCAATAAGCAGTTATTTAACCACGAAGGGCCAAATAACGGGCAGAAAGACCCCTCTCACGAGGAGGAGGGTGTTTTTGTCTACAAGTTCGTTAAAGTTTTAAACAATTTACAATTGTTATAGCGTTCAAAATTTACAATACCTTACAGAGCCGAGCCTCCGTCAACCATAGCATTCAATAATAATAATAATAATAATAATAATAATAATAATAATAATAATAATAATTGTTTCTACTTTTGGCACAAGGCCAGCAATTTACCAGTACATTACTGGTACTTTATTTTATCGACCCCGTAAGGATGAAAAGCAAAGTTAACCTCCACGGGATTTGAACTCAGATCATAAAGGGACGTAACTATGCTGGAAAGCATGTCCGACCCTCTACCGATACTGCATAATAATAATAATTATTATTATTATTGTTCTTTGAGTCTCAGTCATTGATGTTAGTTAACTGGAAAGTGTGTTGAAATGAATATCAAGCCACTACCTGCAGCCTCAGATATTCAGGACGTATCGGGGGGTTCTTGCTGTTCCCAGCAAGCATGCCTTTTGAAGTGTTCCAAAAAGCGGGGCGGGGCCAATTTTCTTTAACTATCCCTGGAAACTTTTTGAGATAGTACCTAGTGCGCCTATGACAATCGGAACCACTTTGACTTCATGGTAGTTCCAAATCCTTTTTACCTCCCATTTTAGGTCCTGGTATCGGTTAATTTTCTACCTCTCCTTCTCTTGCACTCTCGTGTTGAATGGGCAGGCCACATCCACAATCAGGCACGATCTTTTTTCCTTGTGCAAAACCACCAGGTCAGGTCTATTGTGTTCCAGTTTCTTGTCCGTCTGTATCCTAAAATCCCACAGCACCTTCACCTGATCGTTTTCTATCACCGACTCTGGCTTATGCTCATACCACTACTCAGAATGTGATAAATTGTTTACTTTGCAGAGGTGCCAGTGGATCACCCTGCCCATCACATCATGTCTCCAGCCTTTATAGTGAGTCTGGGCTAGGTGTTTACACTCGGATACAATGTGAGCCACAGTCTCCTCTCTCTCTTTATTATTATTATTATTATTACAGTTGCATTTATCTTGCTTTATGTTCATACGAGTTATCACCAAGTCACAACCAGTGACCTCAAGAGACAACAAGGTCAGCCATGTTCAAGAAAGAACATACATATTCACACATGCATCTTTAGTGTTTAGACTTGTGATGTACTTATATTGACAGAATCTTCCTTAGTATATGGGCAGTTCCCATTAGTACTATCTTTTGTATTTCTCCTATACGCGGGTTTCCTGGGATTTGCGATAAGTAGTCATTAGACCCCTTAGGTATCATTCCCAGAGCGCCTACAACCACTGGTATTGTTTTAGTTCTCAATTTCCACATTTTTCCAATTTCCAGCTCCAGGTCCTTATACTTGCTCAATTTTTCAAATGTTTTTATAGATACATTCTTGTCTATTGGAACAGACATATCAATTAGCAGGCATACCCTCTTTTGAAAGTCCTTCAATATTATATCAGGTCTATTTGCATCTATTTTTCGGTCTGTTTGGATGCTAAAGTTCCACAAGATTGAGATGTGATCTTTTTCAAGTATGGGAGGTGGTTGATGCTCCCACCAATTCTTTTGATGGGGCAGGTCAAAATGCCTACACATTATCCAATGTATGTATTGTGCAGCTCTGTCATACCTGATTAGGTATTCGGACTGCACATTGAAATTATATGGTCAATGGTCTCTGGTTGTTTTTTGCATACACGGCATAATGGGCTGCACCCATTTTTTATTATGTTGGGTTGGTAATTTTTTGTTGGCAGACACTGATCTTGTGCCGATATAATCAGTCCTTCAGTCTCCGATTTCAGTCCAGAGGATGCCAACCACTGATGGGTTAAAGTTTTGTCAACATCAGGATTGTTAGCTCGCTCTGGGTATTTTCCATATAGAGGCTTTTCTTGCCATTTCTTAGCCAGTTTCTATTATTATTATTATTATTATTGTTATTGTTATTCCTTGAATCTCAGTCATTGATGTTGGTTAACTGGAAAGTCCGTTGGATTGAATATCAAGCCACTACCTGCAGCCTCAGATATTCAGGACGTATCGGAGGGTTCTTGCTGTTCCAAGCAAGCATGCCTTTTGAAGCGTTCCAAAAAGCGTGAAGGGGCCGATTTTCTTTAACCATCCCTGGAAACTTTTGGAGATAGTCCCCAGTGCGCCTATGACAATCGGGATCACTTTGACTTCATGGCAGTTCCAAATCCTTTTCACCTCCCACTTTAGGTCCTGGTATCGGTTAATTTTCTCCCTCTCCTTCTCTTGCACTCTCGTGTCGAACGGGCAGGCCACATCCACAATCAGGCACGATCTTTTTTCTTTGTCCACAACCACCAGGTCAGGTCTATTGTGTTCCAGTTTTTTGTCCGTCTGTATCCTAAAATCCCACAGCACCTTCACCTGATTGTTCTCCATCACCGCCTCTGGCCTATGCTCATACCATTTCTCAGAATGTGGTAGATTGTTTACTTTGCACAGGTGCCAGTGGATCACCCTGCCCATCACATCGTGTCTCCAGCCCTTATAGTGGGTCTGGGCTAGGTGTTTACACTCGGACACAATGTGAGCCACAGTCTCCTCTCTCTCTCCACAGATCCTGCACAGTGGGCTGGCCTCCTCCTTGTAGATATGGTGCTTCAACCACTTCGTTTTGAGGGCCTGCTCCTGCGCAGCCATTAGCATTCCTTCTGTAGCCTTTTTGAGGTCTCCTCTTCTCAACCAGTTCCATGTCTGTGGATCTCTAAATTCAGTTTTCTCAAAGAAGGTACTATGAAGGGGTTTTCCCTTAAGGCTGCTCTTCTTCCTTGATGTTATTTCCTCCCTGGACATCCCCTGGCCTACTGTCCCCTCCTTCAGTACAGCTCTGAGCATTGGCTCCTTACTATAGGTCACGTATTTGTATAGGTTGTTTTTCTCCATCTGAACACAGTCCTCTATGCTGATAAGACCTCTTCCACCCTCAGATCTCCTTAGGTAGAGTCTATCGACATCACTCCTCTTGTGGAACATGTTGTAGATAGTCAATAGCTTCCTAGTCTTCCTATCCATTTCTTTCTGTTCGGCAACATTCCATCTCAGAATTCCCGCACTGTACCTAATAATAGACACAGCTCGGGAATTTACTGCGCTTATGGCATTTCTGCTGTTCAGATGTGACTTCAATACGCTCCTTACTCTCCGAATGTATTCAGTTCTTAACAATTCCTTCATTTTTTTGTTCTTTATGCCATCAGCCTCCAGAACGCCCAAATACTTGTATCCTTCCTCAGAGTCAATTTCCTTTATCATCTCACCTGTTGGTATCTGGATCCCGTTACTTCTGCTCAACCTACCCCTCTTCATCACAATGACTCCACATTTACCAATACCAAACTGCATACATATATCACTGCTGAAAATACGGACAGTGTCAACAAGCACATCCAACTCCTTCTCACTTTTCCCGAAGAGCTTAAGATCGTCCATGAAGAGGAGGTGATTTATGGTAAGCTCTCCCCTTCCCAACTTGTATCCTGCTCTCACTTTTCGCAGCATAATGGTCAAGGGCATCAGGGCAAGGACAAACAACAGAGGGGACAGGCTATCTCCCTGGAAGATACCTCTCTTGATCTTCACGCTTCCCAAGGATACTCCAGTTGATGTCAACTCTGTCTCCCAGGACCCATACTCCTGCCTAGCAACTGTCTGATGTTATCCGCCACCCTGAAGATCTCCAGGCTTTTGGTGATCCAGGAATGAGGCACCATGTCAAATGCCTTTCTGTAGTCTATCCATCCCATGGCAAGATCAGTGTGTCTCCTCCTGCAATTCCCCATTATTATTATTATTATTATTATTGTTATTGTTATTCCTTGAATCTCAGTCATTGATGTTGGTTAACTGGAAAGTCCGTTGGATTGAATATCAAGCCACTACCTGCAGCCTCAGATATTGAGGACGTATCGGAGGGTTCTTGCCGTTCCAAGCAAGCATGCCTTTTGAAGCGTTCCAAAAAGCGTGAAGGGGCCGATTTTCTTTAACCATCCCTGGAAACCTTTGGAGATAGTCCCCAGTGCGCCTATGACAATCGGGATCACTTTGACTTCATGGCAGTTCCAAATCCTTTTCACCTCCCACTTTAGGTCCTGGTATCGGTTAATTTTCTCCCTCTCCTTCTCTTGCACTCTCGTGTCGAACGGGCAGGCCACATCCACAATCAGGCACGATCTTTTTTCTTTGTCCACAACCACCAGGTCAGGTCTATCGTGTTCCAGTTTTTTGTCCGTCTGTATCCTAAAATCCCACAGCACCTTCACCTGACTGTTCTCCATCACCGCCTCTGGCCTATGCTCATACCATTTCTCAGAATGTGGTAGATTGTTTACTTTGCACAGGTGCCAGTGGATCACCCTGCCCATCACATCGTGTCTCCAGCCCTTATAGTGGGTCTGGGCTAGGTGTTTACACTCGGACACAATGTGAGCCACAGTCTCCTCTCTCTCTCCACAGATCCTGCACAGTGGGCTAGCCTCCTCCTTGTAGATATGGTGCTTCAACCACTTCGTTTTGAGGGCCTGCTCCTGCGCAGCCATTAGCATTCCTTCTGTAGCCTTTTTGAGGTCTCCTCTTCTCAACCAGTTCCATGTCAGTGGATCTCTAAATTCAGTTTTCTCAAAGAAGGTACTATGAAGGGGTTTTCCCTTAAGGCTGCTCTTCCTCCTTGATGTTATTTCCTCCTTGGATATCCCCTGGCCTACTGTCCCCTCCTTCAGTACAGCTCTGAGCATTGGCTCCTTACTATAGGTCACGTATTTGTATAGGTTGTTTTTCTCCATCTGAACACAGTCCTCTATGCTGATAAGACCTCTTCCACCCTCAGATCTCCTTAGGTAGAGTCTATCGACATCACTCCTCTTGTGGAACATGTTGTAGATAGTCAATAGCTTCCTAGTCTTCCTATCCATTTCTTTTTGTTCAGCAACATTCCATCTCAGAATTCCCGCACTGTACCTAATAATAGACACAGCTCGGGAATTTACTGCGCTTATGGCATTTCTGCTGTTCAGATGTGACTTCAATACGCTCCTTACTCTCCGAATGTATTCAGTTCTTAACAATTCCTTCATTTTTTTGTTCTTTATGCCATCAGCCTCCAGAACGCCCAAATACTTGTATCCTTCCTCAGAGTCAATTTCCTTTATCATCTCACCTGTTGGTATCTGGATCCCGTTACTTCTGCACAACCTACCCCTCCTCATCACAATGACTCCACATTTACCAATACCAAACTGCATACATATATCACTGCTGAAAATACGGACAGTGTCAACAAGCACATCCAACTCCTTCTCACTTTTCCCGAAGAGCTTAAGATCGTCCATGAAGAGGAGGTGATTGATGGTAAGCTCTCCCCTTCCCAACTTGTATCCTGCTCTCACTTTTCGCAGCATAATAGTCAAGGGCATCAGGGCAAGGACAAACAACAGAGGGGACAGGCTATCTCCCTGGAAGATACCTCTCTTGATCTTCACGCTTCCCAAGGATACTCCAGTTGATGTCAACTCTGTCTCCCAGGACCCCATACTCCTGCCCAGCAACTGTCTGATGTTATCTGCCACCCTGAAGATCTCCAGGCTTTTGGTGATCCAGGAATGAGGCACCATGTGAAATGCCTTTCTGTAGTCTATCCATCCCATGGCAAGATCAGTGTGTCTCCTCCTGCAATTCCCCATTACCATCTTATCAATAAGCAACTGGTCCTTTGTACCACGTGACTTCTTTCGGCATCCTTTCTGTTCGTCCGGCAACAAGTTGTTTGTGTGGAGGTGATGGTAGATTTCCTCAGACACAATGCTCGTCAACAGTTTCCACATTACGGGCAGACATGTGATAGGTCTATAGTTGGTAACATCATTACCCTTGATTCGGTCTTTCATTATCAGAACTGTGGTACCTTTTGTCAACCACTCTGGCACCTCACCCGACACCAAGCAGTCATTGAACATGGCCGTCAGCTTCGGGTGGAGGGATGTTAAATGTTTAATCCAATACCCCTGCACACCATCTGGGCCTGGTGATTTCCAGTTGGTTAGTTTTTTGGCTTGCCCCTTAAGAGTTTCAACTGTGATACTCAAATCAGTCTGTTGCTGTGCCTGCTCACCGATCTCCCTCTGTACTGTCTCAATCCACCCTGCCTGGGCATTGTGTCTAACATCCTGCTCCCATATTCCTCTCCAGAATGTTTTAGCTTGTTCCGTCCCAGGGATCAAGTCGTTGCCTCTTTCTTTCCCCTCAAGCTGTCCAAACAGCATCTTCTGGTTGTTTTTATTATTATTATTATTATTATTATTATTATTATTATTATTATTATTATTATTATATCAAATCCCGCCGAGGTTAACTTTGCCTTTCATCCTTACGGGGTCGATAAAATAAAGTACCAGTAATGCACTGGGATAATTGCTGGCCTTGTGCCTAAAGTAGAAACAATTATTTATTATTATTATTGCATTTATTTATTGCATATGTTATTATTGCATTAGGGCGGTGGATTGGCAGTACCGGTAGAGGGTCGGACGCTATGCTTTTGACGCATGGAGTTACAACCCTTGCCATTCTGAGTTCAAATTCCGCCGAGATTAACTTTGCCTTTCATCCTTACGGGGTCGATAAAATAAAGTACCAGTAATGCACTGGGTAATTACTGGCCTTGTGACAAAAGTAGAAACAATTATTATTATTGCATTTATCTTGCTTTATGTTCATACGAGTTATGACCAAGTCACAACCAGTGACCTCAAGAGACAATAGGTCCGCCATGTTCAAGAAAGAACATACATACACACACATGCATCTTTAGGTGTTTAGACTTGTGATGTACTTATATTGACAGAATCTTCCTTAGTATATGGGCAGTTCCTATTAGTACTATCTTTTGTATTTCTCCTATACGCGGGTTTCCTGGGATTTGCGATAAGTAATCATTAGACCCCTTAGGTATCATTCCTAGAGCGCCTACAACCACTGGTATTGTTTTAGTTTTCAATTTCCACATTTTTCCAATTTCTATCTCCAGATCCTTATACTTGCTCAATTTTTCAAATGTTTTTATAGATACATTCTTGTCTATTGGAACGGACATATCAATTAGCAGGCATACCCTGTTTTTAAAGTCCTTCAGTGTTATATCAGGTCTATTTGTATCTATTTTTCGGTCTGTTTGGATGCTAAAGTTCCACAAGATTGAGATGTGATCTTTTTCAAGTATGGGAGGTGGTTGGTGCTCCCACCAATTCTTTTGATGGGGCAGGTCAAAATGCTTACCCATTATCCAATGTATGTAGTGTGCAGCTCTGTCATGCCTGTTTAGGTATTCGGTTGGAGCTATAGGACTGCACATTGAAATTATATGATCAATGGTCTCTGGTTGTTTTTTACATACACGGCATAATGGGTTGCATCCATTTTTTATTATGTTGGCTTGGTTATTATTATTATTATTATTATTATTATTATTATTATTAATGGCGGTGGATTGGCAGTATCGGTAGAGGGTCGGACGCCAAGCTTTGACGCATAGAGTTACAGCCCTTGCCATTCTGAGTTCAAATCCCGCCGAGGTTAACTTTGCCTTTCATCCTTATGGGGTCGATAAAATAAAGTACCAGTAATACACTGGGTAATTGCTGGCCTTGTGCCTAACATAGAAACAATTATTTATATTTGTCTCGCTCTCTTATTCTCATTTTTCCGCGCACACACACATACACATATACACAGACATACACACAAAGATTTCAACTCAGATTATCTTTTTTTTTTTAATGGGTATTGTTACATACACAAATGTATACATATATAACTTACCCCAATGCCTATGCGCGTGTCATATATATATATATATATATATATATATATATATATATATATATATATATATATATATATAAATGAGAGTAAGTGATGAAGTGATGTTGAAGAGAAAATTACGTGAAGTAATTGGTAATAATTGAATTTTTATGTATATAAAAACACAAGACTGATACATTAAAAGGTTATTCGCCATTTTGTTTTCATTTAAAACAATGGTAAGATTACAAAAAAAAAAATGGATGGCGCAGACGATAATTTTGTATTTTGCTTTTTACTGTGTGCATGCCTGTATGATATTCCTTTTACTTCATTTCTATATGTGATGACGCGCGTGCCTAACTGGTTCAGATGTTCGACTGTTGATAGTAAGGTCGTCAGTTTGATTTCCGACATGACATTACATTTCACGTTATTCCAGTCCATTCAACTGGCAAAACTGAGTTCTACTTGTAATTCAAACAAACCCTATAACACATTGCATCACGCCAAATCTCCATGGGAATTATATTAAGGCGTACATGATTCTGTTGAAGGCTTAGCCGCTTACTCTATGATACTAAATGAATTGTACTTAGAATTCAAAGGACCTATCTGGGTACACACTCTCTCACACTGAATCTCCCTGTATGAAGGTGTACGCGTGTTAGTGGAATACTCAACCGCTTACATTGTAATGCTACTTGGAATATACCTGTAATTCAAAGGACCTGAGATGTCGTGCACTCTGTGAATGACATCGTGCTGAATATCCTTACGTTATGTTGCTGTCATGTCAAAGAAAAAAATTAACCGAAATTGCTGGAGCAGACGACACAGTCAATATACGTTTTATATAATATACCATCATCATTTTCATATATATATAATATATTATATATATTTATATATATATATTATATATTATATATATAGCATTATATATATATATATCGCATTATCGGTGGTGTTAGTAGTAGTAGTAGTAGTAGTAGTAGTAGTAGTAGTAGTAGTAGTAGTAGTAGTAGTAGTAATAGTAGTAGTAGTAGTAGTAGTGGTGGTGGTGATGGTGGTGGTGATGGTGGTGGTAGTAGTGGTAGTAGTAGTAGTAGTAGTAGTAGTAGTAGTAGTAGGAGTAGTAGTAGTAGTAGTAATAGTAGTAGTAGTGTTTAATTTTTGGTATTTCCATGACTTTTGATATCTTCTCGTTGTAGAGGCAGCTTGTAGAATTTCCACCGGTAATGACGTTGCCACTGCTGTTGCTGGTGTTGTTATTGTTGTTGCTGCAGCTGCTGCAGTTGTTGTTGTGATTATGGCTGTTTTTTCCTCTTTAGAAAGACATCTGACGTAAAATGATCAGTTAATAGGCAGAACCAATTCAAATAGGCCTTTCCAAAGAGTGTATATATATATATATATATATATATATATATATATATATATATATATATATATCTGTGTGTGTGTATGTGTGTGTTTATATATATATACATGTGTGTGTGTCTATGTGTATATGTGTATACGTCTGCGTGTGTGTGGCTGTGTGTGTGTCGGGGGGTGTACGTCTGCGTATGTGTGTCTGTGTCTGTAAATGTCGTGAACGAAATATCAGCTCACTTTTCAACGACGCGGATCAATGAAGAAATTTCTTTTTCTTAGAGGAGGTGGGGGTGGCAACCAGCAGTAGATAAATAGATACATCACACGCACAAACACACACATATACATACATACTTACATACAGATATTCGTACATACATGCATACATACATAAATACATACATACATACATACATTCGTACGTATATACATACATTCGTACGTTCGTACATACATACATACATAAATACATACATACGTACATACATACATTCATACATACATACATACATACATACATAAATACATTCGTACGTACGTACATACACACTCACATGAATACATACATACGTACGTACGTACATACATGCATACAGGCATACATACATACATACATACATACATACATACATACATACATACATACATACATTCGTACGTACGTACATACATGCATAAATCATACATACATACATACACACAAATACATACATACGTATATACATACATACGTACGTACATACATACATACATACATACATACATACATACATACATACATACATACATACATACGTACGTACGTACGTACGTACGTACATACATACATACATACATACATACATACATACATACATACATACATACATACATACATACATACATACATACATACATACATACATACATACATACATACATACATACATACATACATACATACATACATATGTTTAGGAATATTTGATTAAACAGAAATTAGAGAATAATTATGAATATAAGGTCTGAAATATTTTGAAAGAGATGAATAGTAGACGAAGAATTGGAGAACAAATAGACAGGATGTAAAACTAAAATCTGAGAGTGAAAACTCTGAAAAGTCTATTATACTATTATAGAAGTATCGGAGTAGTTCTGAGAAGCAAACATTAAAAGCAAAGTGGTAGGCAGCAATAAATTAACGGTACCAATAGTAATAAGATCTAGTTTTCCTGTACTATGTAGTAAAAGTGGGCAACTAATTAATACGACTAGACAGGAAAACATGAACGTTAATGACAAGATTTGGCAAGCTAACATACAACACATCAGATATTGACAAGCTAAAGTTACCAGAGACATAAATCGAGCTAAAGATTTACTATATACTATAATTAAAAACTGTTTATAAATCACTGCTGTAGGCTTACAATACGTATTGCAGAAAACAACAGTAAATTAATATAATTAGTTAAGAAACATCAGCAAACATAAAAATTAAGAAAAAAGAGTCGTCCATTTTTCAAATAGGCTGGAAGGTAGAAACGAAGAAAAAAAAAGATGATTGTTTGGAGAGAAAGCATGTAAAGCAATTCCGGAGGGGAAAAGATATGTAAAATTGCAAACTTTTAACATTTGTGCTAAATGCAAGGCAAGAATATCTTTTAAATAGTTACAATAGTATTTAGTTTCTCAAAGAAAACACATTGCAACACGTTTGTTACTACCGGCTTTGAATTCCTGAGGCATGACTGTGTGTGTGTCTGTCTCTGTCTGTATGTCTCTCTGTCCGTCTCTCTGTCTGTCTATCTGTCTGTCTCTCCTCCTCCCCCCCTCTCTCTCTCTCTCTCTCTCTCTCTCTCTCTCTCTCTCTCTGTGTCTGCGTGTTTGCTCGTGACTGTGTTTACGTTTACCGTTTGTTTATGTCCCGTAACCTTGACATTCGACATAAAACATCGACAAAATAAATGCAAGACTTGCAAAAATAAATACTGGGGTTCATATTGACTGAATCCCTTCGAACCGATGCCCCAATATAGCCACTGTCCAATGATTGAAACCAGTATAGAATGGTGGTTTCTACTATAGGCACAAGGTCAGTAATTTGGGGAGAGGGGAAAGTCGATTAACTGGACCCCAGTCGAAAACTGGTGTTTTATTTTATCGACCCCGTAAAAACCAGTATAAAATAGTAAAAGGGTATCTAATGAGCAGACAAAACCTGCATCTCCCTACCTAGCAAGAATTGTGTAAGAACATAATGACAATGAAGATCAACAAATGTCTTATCACAATGTCTTGATCATATTCTCTTTAATGTAGTTTACTTGATCATTTATAGTTCATCTTGTAGGCAACCTCATCTTTTTCCATTTCTTAGAGGGTTCTAAACCCCACTATTAGGCTAAAATATATTTAGTAAAAAGAAAGAGGCGATAGCTTCTATTTCTTATATATATATATATATATATATATATATATATATATATATATATATATATGTCCGACAGACAACATTTTCCCCCACCCCGGAAAAAAAACCCCAGTTGATGGATGTGAATCCGAAATTTATAGGGACTATTAAATCTCTCCCAAGGTAACTCTCTCTTGTGTTGTTATTTTAATTTTATCCTTTATACTCTTCCCTTCATTCTACACATCTCACACATCTTATACACACCACGCATCTCAACGTACACCCACTTACATCTCTCTCTCTCCACCACCGGACCTTGTTACCCGGAGATTTACCCATTTGCATTGTCGAGGCTTCCAAACGACTTAAAGATATTTACTTATTGTTCCACAATGCTTCAAGCAAACTTCAATACTCTCTTATATATATATATATATATATATATATATATATATATATATATATATATATTATAAGTACAGATTAAACTTTAAGCAAATAATCTTAAACTTAAACTTTAATCTGTACTTATTATAAATATTTGCTCTACGGGTTTATATATATATATAAATATAATCCTTATCGAGCCCTCTTCGGATTTTAGTCTTCACATTTATTATTACTGCGTATATATATATATATATATATATATATATATATGCTCATTACCATATTACCCGCCAAATTATGGGGTTTATAGTAAAATATTTAATTCAATAATTCCTTGATGGCATATATACATATATAAGTATGTATGTATGTGTGAGTGAATTTATATATACATAATATATAAAGGTATATATGCTTAATATTAATGATAATATATATTTATTATTGCTCTATATTATTAACAGTGAAATTCACTAAAAATACTGATGCTCACATTGATATACTTTATATAATGGAGTCAATATGATTCTCTAAGAAGTAATTTAATTTTCTGTTTTCTTTGGAATCGTATGATTTGTATAGTTAAATAAACATTCAATATCCTCCATATTGGAATTAATAGTAAACTTTGGGAGGTATTTTCTATTGCGTTTAATATAGAAATTTTACAGAACAAACATGTTTACAAATTTAACTCTAAATAAAGGTTTCTATATTCTAAACAAATAAATAACATAACATATTCTTAATTCACATTCTTATACATACACACACATGTGCACACGCACACATACACACTCTCACACACACACACTCACACATTATTATTTATGTTGGTCTCGCTCTCTTATTCTCATTTTTCCGCACGCATATATAGACACACATACAGGTAGAGAGAGAGAGAGGTGTAATATATATATATATATATATATATATATATATATATATATATATATATATATATATATATATATATATATATATATATATATATATGTGTGTATATATATATATATGTGTGTATATATGTGTGTGTTTGTGTGTGTGTATGTGTGTGCGTGCGTGTGTGTGTGTGTCTTTGTCTCTGTGTGTGTGTCTATGTGTTTGAATGTGTGATTATACCTGGATTTCTTTAGAACTATCTTTAGTAGGTTTATTTTGCATTTGCAGTTTATAATCGGCACTGTTTATATTGTTGGATATTATTTTTTAATTGATGAGTAAACCATCACAAACATTGAGATACCTTCAATAACATATATGAAGAAGGGATCAAGCTGAAACTTACCTTCAATAATATATATGAAGAAGGGATCAAGCTGAAACTTACTTTCAATAATATATATGAAGAAGGGATCAAGCTGAAACTTACCTTCAATAATATATATGAGGAAGGGATCAAGCTGAAACTTACTTTCAATAACTTATATGAAGAAGGGGTCAAGCTGAAACTTACTTTCAGTAATATATATATGAAGAAGTGATCAAACTAAAATTTACCTTCAATAATATATATGAAGAAGGGATCAAGCTGAAACTTACTTTCAAAATGATATATATGAAGAAGGGATCAAGCTGAAATTTGGAAGTCACTGCCACTTTTCTATTTAGAAAATAAATTTTTACATTCTGACCTCGAGTATTAAGTGCTTGTTCAGTTAATGTTTGAATATTTTAAATACTACAGTATTTTAAAACACTCTCCTATATATATTTATATATACATATATATCAAAAGTATATATTGGGTTAAAAACTCACAATAGTCCCTTATAATTAAAATAATTAAAATAGCTCCAGGAAAAAATTTTCCGAGCCTTATAATATAATATAATATATAAAGAAAGATAAACACAGATAGATATATACACATATTCGTTCAAATCTCGTCCCTTGTGATTTGAACGCATATATGTATATATCTTTGTTTGTCTTTCTTTATATATTATATATTGTCTTTATATATTATATATTGCCTTTCATCCTTACGGGGTCGATAAAATAAAGTACCAGTAATGCACTGGGTAATTACTGGCCTTGTGCCTAAAGTAGAAACAATTATATATTATATATTATATTATATATACATATATAACAATATAAACGAAGATCGCTGGTATAAATACAGCGTCCTTCGGCCAGTGTCTAGCTCACTCAACAAATCCAGTGAATTGCAGTTATGCAACTGCAATCACCTGTTCAGAGTGCACACATTTAGTTTTACTGTAGAACGTTGGGTGTGTTTTTAATTAGAAATGGATGTTAAAATTCCTGAACGATCGTTTCTGTGTAATATTTCCTTACTTTACAAATGCAGATTTTACTACTGCAATGTTCAAAAAATCACGTAAAATCAGCAGATAATTATGCAACCGGGCTATTACACGTCATCAGCAGGACTGCCCTATAATATTATGCGAGAATTCTATGCAGTGTGAGTAAGTTTTTACTGCTGGGTAAGCTATACAGCAGTATATATATATATATATGTGTGTGTGTGTGTGTGTGTGTGTGTGTGTGTGTGTGTGTGTGTGTGTGTGTGTGTGTGTGTGTGTGTGTGTGTTGAAACTTCATCGGTTCTGACGATGACTGTTCCCGTTGTTCAACCAATGGAACAGCTTGCTCTTGGTATTAATGTATTTTCTATGAGAACGGCAGTAACGTTACGTGTATCTATGGATTCAAACCTGGGACCTTATGTTTCCGAAATGAAGAGCTTAACTCAATCACAGAGACACAGATATACAAATCACAGAAACACAGAGCCAACTAGAAATCATTGATGCTGTTGCTCTACTTGTTAGAAATATCATCCAAATCTTCTTCGCATCACACCCTCCATACAGTTGTTATATGTAGGAAGTAGGTAATAATCCGTTGCTTCTTCCTGTGATGTCATAGTGTTCATGGGAAGCAGACGGAACAAAACGTGCTACAGATAGGTACTATTAGAACTTTAAAAGTATTGCTTACCTCTAGCCTGCACGTTAAATACATTGAACGTAATGAATAGAATTATAGATTACATTAGAATTATACATTATTTATAGATGTATGTGTATGTATATATGCATATATATATATGTATATGTATACATATGTATGTGTGTATGTGTATGTGTAATACACATATATGCATGTATAAATACATACATACCCCCCCCCCCTCTCTCTCTCTCCATATATTTATATATAACTGAATACATATCAGAGTTAGTATTGTCCATTAAAATGACTTGACATTATACGGTGAATGAAATATATGTCTCTTAGTATAATTCCTTATTGAAAAAAAAAGCAACATCTGTCGATCTCTTGGCAATTATTATCTAAAGCTAGCTACCAACGTCATCACTAATTCGCTATCAAGGGAGAAGGAAATACATATAAAAGCAATTCAAAACGCTTGCAAATTAGTTTGTGTTGAAAATACTCTCGCATTAGAAGTTCCTTTTGATCGCAAGATAATTGTTTTCTAATGCTCCGTCAGATCGTCTGCTGAAAGCAGCGAGTCAGACATAACACTGTTAATTAACAGAGATTCACCAGCGATGCACATTCTTTTCGAGTGTTACCATTTATTAATTGATTCATTTAGATATCCCTTTAGATATTCCTCAGATATTTCTGCGTAATAATAATGATAATAATAACAATAATAATTTCGTTTCTGAATTTGTTTAGCAAGATTTTTTATCTGAAATCGTGTGTTGAAACCGATATTGTTATACTTTGGGAGGGTCATGTTGCCAATAAGAAACACACGCACCAGTTGCTTTCACTTCAATTTAATATAATAAATTTATAATAAATTTAGGAATTTATAAATTTCCGGTTGGTTGGTTGGTTCCACAACCAGATGGTTGTTTATATATTGTCAAAGTTCTTTCGTCTCACATTCTGTGACCTCTTCAGTGACTGGGGATTCTTTTCTTTGTTTTTTGTGCCTCTCCTTTGTTCTGTCCGACGCCATCTTGTTTCTGTGTGTGTGTTGTGTGCTCAGTCTGCGCATGCGCCACATCCGGGTGTCTGTGTGTGTTTATATTCGTTTATTTATTTGTTTATTTACATGTTACAGGTTGGTTGTTTGTTCTATGTGCGTGTGTGTTTTCATTTTGTCCTTAATTGTAAGTTGTGATGTAGCTGTTCCACTCATGTTTTCTATTTAATTTTGGTTGTAATTCTTTTATGTTTATTGCCTCTGTGATTTGTCTAAACATTGCGTCTTTTCTGTGTGTAGATTCTATTTTTATTTCTATGTTCTCTAATTTACCCTTATGTTCTATTTTAGCATGTTGGTAGAGTACAGATGATTCTTTACTATCTTGAAGGTCTCGCCAGTGTTCATTTATCCGTTCCCCTACACTACGAGCTGTCTCACCTATGTACACTATATTTTTGTCTCTACATTGTCCTTCGGTACATCTTATGCTATATACTACATTTCTAGTTTTACAGTTAATATGGGGGCTTAATTTACAGGTTATACATTTCTTATCTATAGAGGGGGGTCTTTGAAAAGGGTATGTCTTGCTAATAGGTGTTTTTATGGAGGTACCTGGTCTTTCTACTATCTTAATATTGAGTTTATGTTTATCTAGGGCCCTTCTAAATTTGTAAGCTAATTCACTTCTAGGGGTTGTATCGATAAACATTACACTCTGGTATTTATTGCTATCATACCATGAGTTTATTCTATTAGCCTTGTTCCTAGTTCTTTCTATTCTATTCCAAAATGTGCTCCTATACAAGGGGCAGGTCCCATTTATGTCATTATTTACCATTTTTTCCCATTTGGTTCTGGCTCCTCTATACACTCTGATTTTATCTCTCTGATTGTAGCCAGAGAACTGCATACGGTGGATGAAGTGTTGTATGTGTCTCTCTAGTTCTTCGGGGTTGCACATGCGGGACACATTTCTCATCACCCGTACCAAATCCGCAATCAGTATGTTGATTTTGGTATGGTCCGAAACGGCCGAGTTTCGGTGGATCAGATGTTTGGAAGTCATGGGTTTGGCATAATGGGAATGGAGGATTTGTTTTTTGTTGTTAATGGTATCTAACCAGAGCTCTGTGTCTAGTACAGGTAATCGATGGTTGGGGTGTTTACTTGGGTAGTCTATAGTAACTCTAATGCTCTGGTGGATGGAGTTTGCTATTTGCTGGATGCTTTCCATTGTGTTTTTCTCTAGTTAATAATATTAATAATAAACACCTAGCCCAGACTCACTATAAGGGCTGGAGACAGGATGTGATGGGCAGGGTGATCCACTGGCACCTATGCAAAGTAAACAATTTACCACATTCTGAGAAGTGGTATGAGCATAAGCCAGAGTCGGTGATAGAAAACGATAAGGTGAAGGTGCTGTAGGATTTTAGGATACAGACGGTCAAGAAACTGGAACACAATAGACCTGACCTGGTGGTTGTGGACAAAGAAAAAAGATCGTGCCTGATTGTGGATGTGGGCTGCCCATTCGACACGAGAGTACAAGAGAAGGAGAGGGAGAAAATTAACAGATACCAGGACTTAAAGTGGGAGGTAAAAAGGATTTGGCACTACCATGAAGTCAAAGTGGTCCCGATTGTCATAGGCACACTAGGTACTATCTCAAAAAGTGCCAGGGATGATTAAAGAAAATTAGCCCCTTCACGCTTTTTGGAACGCTTTAAAAGGCATGCTTGCTGGGAACAGCAAGAACCCTCCGATACGTCCTGAATATCTGAGGCTGCAGGTAGTGGCTTGATATTCATTTCAACAAACTTTCCAGTTAACTAACATCAATGACTGAGACTCAAAGAATAATAATAATAATAATAATAATAATAATAATAATAATAATAATAATAATAATAATAATAATAATAATAATAATAATAATAATAATAATAATAATAAGTATCGCTACCGCCGCCAGGCTCCCACTTCTCCCTGCTGGCTGCTACTTCCACATTATAGAATTCCTACTACTAACAAAGAGGAAGGCATCAAAATATATAGATAGACTCAAAAGAAAAAAGAAAAAAACAAACAACAAAACCAAAGCAGCACAGCAACAACAGCAAAAACGAGAAAAACAAACAGAGAAAAACAAAAACAAAAAAAGAAACCCCAAAAACGTAAAGAAAATAAGAATGAAGAGAGAAGCAGGCGGACGGACAGAGAAGAGGGGGGAAAAACTAAAACTTAAAAAACAAAAACTAAGTCAGACATTCGAACACTACATTACAATGAAACTTATGCTTATTCATTTTTGGGGCCCTTTCTGCCCGTGTGTTTGTTTGTTTATGTGTGTTCGTATACAGCGTGGTGATAATGCCACACAAGGGCCAAGTGGGATGGCGGATCCACAGATGGCTATGTAACCATACATTCGCCAATCCTCGATAAGAGTGTTTAAATATCGAACATAAACAGTTCGAATAACGGTGAAATGGAGTCTAGAACGTCATGTGACAGACTCTCACCCAACAGGTGCCCCCTGGCTCAGCAGCAGGAACCTGACTGTCAACCAAATACTGCTGATGTTGAAGGAAGGAGAAGAAGGAAAGGGGCCAGAACCAACTGGACGAAAGAATTGAATAGAACTGTTATGCAATGTTACCTGAAAAGTAACCCCAAGGAGAGGGGCTACAGGAGACGGATGCATAACATCTGGAACGAGATTGGTTTATTTAAATTAGATGAACAAAAATTGGCCGGGCAGGCTCGGGTAATAAGAACTAATGGATGGATAAGCGAGCTGGAACTGGAGGAACTGAGCAGAGAGAATGGCTTGGAGATGGCGGGTGTAGTATGCCAGACAAGCGAGCCAGTGGGAAATGAAGGTGAAGAGGTCCTGAGAACGGAGGAACCACCCGAAGCAGACAATGATCTGAATACTGAGATAAATAATACCTGGAACAGAGATACGGCCACTGAGGAGATGAATGCTGACGGGCTAGGACAAGATTCGGTTGACATCCTAAATTTAGTGGTAGATGAATTGAACAATGATAGTGGGAGACCTATGAACCTAAGATTTGTAGACAGGAAAAAGTTAAAAGAAACAACAGCTAAGGTAAACAAAGTCATCCCATACCTTGAGGCGAGGAGCCTTCACCAGTGCAACAATATCCTCAAAGCAACAGCAAATACGGTGAGGAAACTACTTGGTATAAAAGCGAGAGGAAACAACAGACAAGAAAGAGCAGAGCCGTGGTGGAAGAAGCGACTGAGTGGGCAAATCGGGGAAATGAGAAATTACTTAGGAAAGCTTGAGTCACTACTGAATGGGACACTAAAAAACATAGGCACTAAAAATAGACTGGAAATAAAATACAAAACTAGGAGTAAAAAGCTAAATATTATCATAGAGGAACTGAAGCAACGCATTGTAGCAAAGAGTGCAAAAATCAGGCGATACGAGAACAGAGTCAGTCAGTATAAACAGAACCGCATGTTTGACAACAACCAGAAGATGCTGTTTGGACAGCTTGAGGGGAAAGAAAGAGGCAACGACTTGATCCCTGGGGCGGAGCAAACTAAAACATTCTGGAGAGGAATATGGGAGCAGGATGTTAGACACAATGCCCAGGCAGGGTGGATTGAGACAGTACAGAGGGAGATCGGTGAGCAGGCACAGCAACAAACTGAGTTGAGTATCACAGTTGAAACTCTTAAGGGGCAGGCCAAAAAACTAACCAACTGGAAATCACCAGGCCCAGATGGTGTGCAGGGGTATTGGATTAAACATTTAACATCCCTCCACCCGAAGCTGACGGCCATGTTCAATGACTGCTTGGTGTCGGGTGAGGTGCCAGAGTGGTTGACAAAAGGTACCACAGTTCTGATAATGAAAGACCGAATCAAGGGTAATGATGTTACCAACTATAGACCTATCACATGTCTGTCCGTAATGTGGAAACTGTTGACGAGCATTGTGTCTGAGGAAATCTACCATCACCTCCACACAAACAACTTGTTACCGGACGAACAGAAAGGATGCCGAAAGAAGTCACGTGGTACAAAGGACCAGTTACTTATTGATAAGATGGTAATGGGGAATTGCAGGAGGAGACACACTGATCTTGCCATGGGATGGATAGACTACAGAAAGGCATTTGACATGGTGCCCCATTCCTGGATCACCAAAAGCCTGGAGATCTTCAAGGTGGCAGATAACATCAGACAGTTGCTAGGCAGGAGTATGGGGTCCTGGGAGACAGAGTTGACATCAACTGGAGTATCCTTGGGAAGCGTGAAGATCAAGAGAGGTATCTTCCAGGGAGATAGCCTGTCCCCTCTGTTGTTTGTCCTTGCCCTGATGCGCTTGACCATTATGCTGCGAAAAGTGAGAGCAGGATACAAGTTGGGAAGGGGAGAGCTTACCATCAATCACCTCCTCTTCATGGACGATCTTAAGCTCTTCGGGAAAAGTGAGAAGGAGTTGGATGTGCTTGTTGACACTGTCCGTATTTTCAGCAGTGATATATGTATGCAGTTTGGTATTGGTAAATGTGGAGTCATTGTGATGAAGAGGGGTAGGTTGAGCAGAAGTAACGGGATCCAGATACCAACAGGTGAGATGATAAAGGAAATTGACTCTGAGGAAGGATACAAGTATTTGGGCGTTCTGGAGGCTGATGGCATAAAGAACAAAAAAATGAAGGAATTGTTAAGAACTGAATACATTCGGAGAGTAAGGAGCGTATTGAAGTCACATCTGAACAGCAGAAATGCCATAAGCGCAGTAAATTCCCGAGCTGTGTCTATTATTAGGTACAGTGCGGGAATTCTGAGATGGAATGTTGCTGAACAAAAAGAAATGGATAGGAAGACTAGGAAGCTATTGACTATCTACAACATGTTCCACAAGAGGGGTGATGTCGATAGACTCTACCTAAGGAGATCTGAGGGTGGAAGAGGTCTTATCAGCATAGAGGACTGTGTTCAGATGGAGAAAAACAACCTATACAAATACGTGACCTATAGTAAGGAGCCAATGCTCAGAACTGTACTGAAGGAGGGGACAGTAGGCCAGGGGATGTCCAAGGAGGAAATAACATCAAGGAGGAAGAGCAGCCTTAAGGGAAAATCCCTTCATAGTACCTTCTTTGAGAAAACTGAATTTAGAGATCCACAGACATGGAACTGGTTGAGAAGAGGAGACCTCAAAAAGGCTACAGAAGGAATGCTAATGGCTGCGCAGGAGCAGGCCCTCAAAACGAAGTGGTTGAAGCACCATATCTACAAGGAGGAGGCTAGCCCACTGTGCAGGATCTGTGGAGAGAGAGAGGAGACTGTGGCTCACATTGTGTCCGAGTGTAAACACCTAGCCCAGACCCACTACAAGGGCTGGAGACACGATGTGATGGGCAGGGTGATCCACTGGCACCTGTGCAAAGTAAACAATTTACCACATTCTGAGAAATGGTATGAGCATAGGCCAGAGGCGGTGATGGAGAACAATCGGGTGAAGGTGCTGTGGGATTTTAGGATACAGACGGACAAAAAACTGGAACACAATAGACCTGACCTGGTGGTTGTGGACAAAGAAAAAAGATCGTGTCTGATTGTGGATGTGGCCTGCCCGTTCGACACGAGAGTGCAAGAGAAGGAGAGGGAGAAGATTAACCGATACCAGGACCTAAAGTGGGAGGTGAAAAGGATTTGGAACTGCCATGAAGTCAAAGTGATCCCGATTATCATAGGTGCACTGGTGCCTATCTCCAAAAGTTTCCAGGGATGGTTAAAGAAAATCGGCCCCTTCACGCTTTTTGGAACGCTTCAAAAGGCATGCTTGCTTGGAACAGCAAGAACCCTCCGATACGTCCTGAATATCTGAGGCTGCAGGTAGTGGCTTGATATTCAATCCAACGGACTTTCCAGTTAACCAACATCAATGACTGAGATTCAAGGAATAACAACAATAATAATAATAATAATAATAATAATAATAATAATAATAATAATAATAATAATAATAATAATAATAATAATAATAATAATAATAATAAAGATGAAGAAGACGCACGAGGTGGCGGAAGGTCATGAAATCGCTCCCGTAAGTTTTGAATTTTTAACATATTTAACATATTCGGACCCAAAATATATTGTTATAAGGCTCAAATATTCAAATATTCAACTTTGTATTGTACACTGTATATTCAAAAAAGAAAATGGCTATAAATGGAAGAAGAAACCCCCCCCCCTCCTCTGTCTACACTATATAGAACAGCCAAACAACACCAATCTCACCAACACCAGAAACTAGATACACCACCTACCCCATCACCTCTCTGCGTACACTAAACACAACAGCCAGATAACGGCAATTTCACCACCACCACTCACTACTGCCATCATTACCACCACTATCCCATCACCGCCGCCACCACTCCTTCATTGCTACCACTGCTACAACACCATCACTACAGTAATATGATCACATCACCACCACCACCACTGCCTCGGTATCGACATCACCACCACCACTGTCTCAGTATCGATACCGCCTCTACTGTCTCCCACATTTCCTCGCTGGCTGCTGCCACCACATTATAGAATTACTATTATAGAATTACTATTATTATTGTCTCAAATTTAAAAAAAAATGTTTAATTCCAATTTTACGGGAATATGTCAACACAAAATATAATAAAAATATATATTAAACATACGAACACAAACTCATAGATACTACATATCAGTAACCACAACGCCACCGCTGCCACCACCCCACCCCATCCATCATTGCTACCACTATCCCATCGTCGCCGCCACCACTCCTTCAATGCTACCACCACTATTCCCCTGTTAACTTGAGAGAGAAAGGGGAAGGTGGCGGTATCACTAGACAAGGGAGAGGCTAGCAAAAGATATAAATAGATTGACTTAGTGACCTGGCCACCGGCCAAACGTCAACATCAACAACTATGGGACTGCTGGCTCACCCCTTCCTCACCAACAATATAAAAAGCCCCGGCACCACCACCGACATAGCCAACAACAATAACAGCCAACTACAACAAAAAGTATATTATATTATTGTAATGCACTGGGTGATTGCTGGCCTTGTGCCTGGAGTGGAGACAATTATTAATAATTTCATTCTTAAGCCACGCAATGCTCACATTAAGGAACTACTCATGATAATAACAATCTAAAAAAACAACAAAAAGAAAACCCCGTGACCAAGAAATACCGGGATGGCGGCCGGCGGGGAATAGCCGTGTCTCTAGGGGAGAACGACCCCTCTAGTCTTGGTTGACACTCGTTCTAGAAGTGGTAACACGAAATGATTACCCCTTGGCGGATAAGGATAAAACGCGACAAAATAAAGTAAATGTCTAATGATAAAATCTCATACCGGATCGGCCGTCACCCGGGTAAAAAAGGGCCGCGTCCCTCAGAGAGGAACCAGACTGGGGTCGAAAAATCAGCTAATGGTTCAAACCTTCCCATCACTTCGGAGCTGGAGACCTCCCATAACCGGAATACCCCTACTGTTGGCCCTCCATGCTCACCACCAAGAAATCCAAAGAAAAAGAGAGAAAAATGGTCAAGGGAAGATAATAAAGAAGTCCTTGAGGCTTTCTACACTGCCATGTACTACCCATCAAATACATCGAATACAGAACAGACATATATCAACTGGAAAAAGAAACATCCCGAACACAGAGGCTATATTGACAGTAACAAACTAGCCAATATACGAAGAAATATTGTAAGAAAAAAGTTACTAACTGATATAGAAATTGATCAGATCAAGCTATTAGCACAAAGTCAGCGAAGGGAAAGTGAAACATGTGTCAGTGAAAACGAGGTAAACTGTAACACTTCGAATCACAGGGTTGGGGCGGAATCACTGGCAACAGAACAAATTAAAGAAATGATCGAAAAAGTGGAGGGAGTGCATGCTCAGGATGAAACTCCAAATGAAAATAATGAGATCGTAAATGATAAAGAAATGAATGAGAATGAACTTGCCAACTTGAAGGATGAAATTATGATCGAATGGATGAAAATGAAAGAATCTGACATGGGGAAACGAGACACCCTCCCTAAGATCCAGAACTCCAAACAGAACCAAAAGATAATACACAAGACTAACATAATTCTCAAAAACATTATCATCACAAACAAACTAAACATTACTGATTTAAATCATCTCTATTATGCATCGGCTAAAGTCACCACTCACTTATGTGGAGTGAAGATGAAAAAACAAAGGAATTCCCACAAGAAATCTACTTGGCAAGAGAACATCAATCGCCAAATAAACCTTCTCCGATCTGACATAGAAATTTTAACAAACTATAAAGTAGGTGAACATGTTAAACAAACTAAACTTAGAAAATTAAAAAAAAAGTACAGTATAAAATCAACATGTGACATAGACATGCTGATAGAAATAATCAAGCAAAAAGTGTCGGCCAAAGCTGCTCGTATAAGGCGCTTTGAAAAACGATCTAGATTCTATAAGGACAATAATATGTTCAAAAACAACCAAAGAAACTTCTACAGAAAAATTGGTAAGTCAACAATAACTGCTAAATCAATACCACCCAAGGAGGAAGTGCAAGAATTCTGGGAAAAGATCTGGGCCGAAGAAAAAGTTCATAACATACATGCCCCATGGATAGACAGACAAATGAAAGATACAGCTCACCTTGAGGAACAAACATGGGAAAATATAACAGTTGAACAGTTGCGCTTGGCTCTAAGAAAAACCAGCAAATGGAAATCCCCAGGAAAAGACAAAATACAAAACTTTTGGATAAATGCCTTCACAGAGTCTCATGAGCTGTTAGCCCAACTTTACAATGAAATAGTTAAGGAGCCAGAAAAGATACCTTCATGGCTAGTTAACGGCATTACATTCCTGCTTCCGAAGAATGATGAGACAAACAATCCCAAAAATTACAGACCGATAACTTGCTTGACCACAATGTATAAAATTTTAACATCAGTCCTAACTGAATACACATATGACCACCTGATAACAAATGACCTATTTCCCATTGAGCAGAAAGGGTGTAAACGAGGCTCATATGGCTGTAAGGATCAGCTTCTGGTTAACAAAATGATACTGGAAGATTGTCATAATAGACACAAAAATCTATCGATTGCTTGGATAGATTATAAAAAAGCATTCGATAGTTTGCCACACAGTTGGATTGAAAAATGTTTAGAGATTTTCAAAATATCCCCCGTTGTCAGGAGGTTTTTGTCATTCAGTATGAAGACATGGAAAACGACACACCTTTTGAATAGTGAAACAAAATCACTGGAAGCTGGAGAAGTTAATATTAATTGTGGAATTTTTCAGGGTGACTCTTTATCACCGCTTTTATTCTGTATCGCACTTATACCATTAAGTAAAATGCTCAATGAAACAAAACATGGATATAAAGTCTATGACAAAACCATTAATCACCTGTTCTACATGGATGACCTGAAACTATTTGCAAAAAATGATGAACAATTGCAAGGGCTATTATCCACTGTGAAGCAGTTCAGTGATGACATTAAAATGGAGTTTGGACTAGATAAATGCGCCAAAGCAACGTTCACCAGAGGAAAGCTGCTGAAGAGTTCAGACATTAATCTTGATCGGGGGAACGTGATAAGAGAACTTGATCAAGAAAAAAACTTACAAATATCTAGGTGTTTGTGAAGGAGACGGAATCAAGCACTCGACAATGAGGGAAAGGATAAGGAAGGAATGTTACCGCAGAGTAAGAGCAATCTTAAGAACGGAATTGAATGCAAGGAATAGGATCGATGCCATAAACACGCTTGCCATACCAGTAGTAACCTACAGTTACAATGTCATCAACTGGTCAAGCACAGAGATCCGTAGGCTCGATACAAAAATTCGAAAACTCTTAACCATGCACGGAATGCATCACCCTAAGGCAGATATAGATAGAATATATCTCCCTAGGAAAGAAGGAGGACGTGGGTTAATCCAGTTAGACATTGCGTTGAAAACTGCAACAATTGGATTATCTACATATCTAAGGGAATCACATGATTGGATGATCAAACTCGTTTTGAAACACGAAAGCATCAAAAGATCATATTCCATTACAAAAGATGCACAAAGATACAGTAATGGACTACAAATTTCAGAAGTCCCATTTACTGCTGAAATGGAAAACACAGAAAAGGCAAAGCAGGTAAAAGTAACTGCAAATAAAGAACTGCTACAGAAACTGGCTAAGAAATGGCAAGAAAAGCCTCTATATGGAAAATACCCAGAGCGAGCTAACAATCCTGATGTTGACAAAACTTTAACCCATCAGTGGTTGGCATCCTCTGGACTGAAATCGGAGACTGAAGGACTGATTATATCGGCACAAGATCAGTGTCTGCCAACAAAAAATTACCAACCCAACATAATAAAAAATGGGTGCAGCCCATTATGCCGTGTATGCAAAAAACAACCAGAGACCATTGATCATATAATTTCAATGTGCAGTCCTATAGCTCCAACCGAATACCTAAACAGGCATGACAGAGCTGCACAATACATACATTGGATAATGTGTAGGCATTTTGACCTGCCCCATCAAAAGAATTGGTGGGAGCATCAACCACCTCCCATACTTGAAAAAGATCACATCTCAATCTTGTGGAACTTTAGCATCCAGACAGACCGAAAAATAGATGCAAACAGACCTGATATAATATTGAAAGACTTTCAAAAGAGGGTATGCCTGCTAATTGATATGTCTGTTCCAATAGACAAGAATGTATCTATAAAAACATTTGAAAAATTGAGCAAGTATAAGGACCTGGAGCTGGAAATTGGAAAAATGTGGAAATTGAGAACTAAAACAATACGAGTGGTTGTAGGCGCTCTGGGAATGATACCTAAGGGGTCTAATGATTACTTATCGCAAATCCCAGGAAACCCGCGTATAGGAGAAATACAAAAGATAGTACTAATGGGAACTGCCCATATACTAAGGAAGATTCTGTCAATATAAGTACATCACAAGTCTAAACACTAAAGATGCATGTGTGAATATGTATGTTCTTTCTTGAACATGGCGGACCTTGTTGTCTCTTGAGGTCACTGGTTGTGACTTGGTGATAACTCGTATGAACATAAAGCAAGATAAATGCAACTGTAATAATAATAATAATAATAATAATAATAATAATAATAATGTTTTCTTTATTAACCACAAGGGTTTACATAAAGTAGACATTAAGGACAGTACAGGACAATACAGGACGGTACAAATGGGCATTTCTGCGTGTAAAAAAAAAAAGAGGTTGAAATAAAATAACAAAGAAAAATTTCCCAATAGGGGGGAGACTTTCGAGGGACATTTGTGGAGAAAGCCCATTAAAAGACCACAGTGGCCCTGACCACCAGGGCAAGTGCCCTCTCCCAGTTTTCCACCTTTAATTTACAGACACATACTCAGAGAAAGCCCATTCATTCGGGCCATACTTGCTTCTCTCACCCATCTTTCAACAAAATGCTGGGAAGAGAGCACTTCCCTCTCTACCCTGATTTTCCTTTTCAAATGAAATTTGAAAAAGTTAATCAGGGCATCACCGAAGAGGTAAGTGCACGTCTTCAGCCCTTTCAAACGTGTCCACCATACTATCTCTTTCGCCATGGCCACCAGACATAAAAACTGCCTGCCCTTCCCGGCTAAAGGAAGAGGGCGGGGCAATCCTCACGATGGACTCAGCTGATAGCTGGATCCGTCCTACACGTGACAGCAGGTGTTCGACATAAACCCACAAGTCAGCAATGCTCGGACACTGGACGAGTGCGTGCAGGACGGTTTCGTCGCCCTGCGCGCATCTCGGACATGCCCGGCTGACGGCACCTCCATGCCTGTAGAGTTTATCCCGAACTGGCAAAGCTCCCCGGTAGCACTGCCAGGCCAGGGATTTCTGGAAGTTGTCCATAGGCCCCGGCCCGAAAGTCCTTCCGAACTGATTGGCTAGTTGATTTTCGTCGACGCCTAGAGTTTCTCCAAGTACGTCGTCGCTCTTCCCCTCCACTAATCCTCTATAGAACGCCAAGATGGAGTTTCCACCGATCACATTGCTCGATTGGTCGAGGGCTGTGAGCGCCTGAAGACATTCCAGTCTCTAAGCGCTCCCTCTCGGTCTTCGCTTGACCCAGGACTGCAGCTCCGTCAAGGAGACGAGCTGGGGAAAGACGTGTCTAGCAAACGGCGACCACACCTGATCACCGTCGAGGAAGAGGTGGAGATGTCGTAGCCTGAGCGCGTGTCTGCGCATCATCAGTCACGGCATGCCCAGCCCTCCACGTAGCGGGTGTTGACAGCAGATGGACCGCCTGACCGTCGGAGCGCGTCCCTTCCACATTGCATTGAAGAATTGGTCAAGGGCCAATTTCGCCGCAAGTACGTCGGTCGCAATGCCTTTGCAAAGCGCCTCGTCTAATTTTCTCACTAATTTTCCCTCTGCTCTATTTTTCTCTATTGTTAAAGCCTTACTAAACCTAATGGACTCTATTCTAATTGCTCTTTTCAGAGCAAACCACCACTTGATGGCCCCCGTCAACGCCCGCTTAACTAGTTCGCTAATCCGGTCTCTGTAGGCCTTGCACACTGTTAAGGACGCGTTTAGCTTCCAGTATCCGGGTCCTCGTCTATGACGCCTATCTAAGTCAAGAACACAGATCACGAATTTGTGGTCCGTGTAGCTGACTATCTTGAATTGTGGACAGCCTATGCTAGACCTATCTATTTCCCTACAAAATACTCTATCTAGATATGATCTGGATGACCCTATGCGATTTGTCCAAGTCCACATTGGTACATTCGGGAAATCCAATCGGTACCTGTCAGACAGTTCAAAACGCCTGAGCAGGTTGGTGAGACTCTTTCACCTTCCTTCCCTATCCTCCAATCCCACACAATCCCAGCGTGCATCTAAGTCGCCCACTAACACTAAAGAGCGGGACGTTCCAAGAAAGGTCTCCAGACGCCGGAAGAAATCAGGCCACCCTGCTCCTGTCGGGGCATAGACGGCCACTAACCTGAAAGCTTGCTCGTCTCCACTGGTCACGTCCAGCACCACCAACTTACCTTCTGGGTCCAGGAAGATGGCCCGTATGGCAAGATCCAAACCTCTCCGAAAAAGCACAGCAACTCCTCCCCTCGATCCCGAACGGCTGGGAGATGCGTACACATTGTAGCCGCCGAAGATCGGTGCGAAGGCCCGTGCTTCGGAGATTCTGGTCTCGCTGATGGCCACTACATCTATGTTTAGTGACCTGAGGTCGTTGAGCAGGTGGCCCTGCTTCCATGACGACCCCAAGCCACGCGCATTTATGCTGCCTATTCTGAGTGAGGTCATGTTGAAAAGGAGTGGAAAAGATGGGAAAGACCACTTACCTTACTTCTCGTAGAGGAAGGACGGTTTTTCCATCCTTTTCACTGCTTGTGGCCTCCTCAGGAAGGATGTCCTTATAAATCCTCCTGGAGAGTGCTTGGCGGAAGTCTCCGATGTCTTTGGGGAATTTTTGTTTTAGTATCATGTACGTTTTCTGTGTGATGCGAGTGATTTGTATGTGTGGAGGTGGTGTGAATTTTTGGGTTGTTGTGTAGTCTTTTTCTGTGATGCTGGTGTTGTGTTGGATGTAGTGTAATAATTGCTTGTTGTTCAAATTTAATGCTGTGTAGTGTGTATCGTTTTGGTTGTTTTGTTTTGTTTGCGTTTGTTGTGGGTTTGTTTCTGTTTCGCATTTTGGTGACTTTTGTGGTGTAGGTGATGGTGGTGTTGGGGTTAATGATGGTGATGGTGTTGGTGTTTGGGGTGATGGGGTTGGTGATGCTGGTGTGGATGGTGGCATATCTGTCCTAACTTTTTTGTTTGTTAATTTATTTGTTTCCCTCTGTATTTTGTTTTTGGAGGGGGAAGGAAGAGAATTTTTTCTTTTTGGGTTTCTTTTTTTTTCCTGATACCGTTTCCCACTCCTCGTCGTCACAATCTGTCTCCAGTTGTGATAGGCCGGGGAGTGGAAAATCCTCCACAGGCGTTAGTTTTGGTTGTGGCGTGGTGGATGGTGTAGGCGCTGGTACTAGTTCTGAAGCGTTGGGTGGTGGTGGTGTTGGTTTTTCTGGTGGTGGTGGTGTTGGTTTTGCTACTGTTGCTGGGGTTGTTGCTGTTATAGTTGCTTCTGTTGTTGCTGCTACAGTTGTTGCTGCCATCTCTGCTACTGGTGGTGTTTATGGTTGAGTCACTGGGCTGGGTAGGAGAGGTGGCCTCAACCTTTTAGCCCGAGGGCAGAAAGCCCTTAGGTGGGTTCTTTCACCACAAACGACACACCTAGGCCTTCTGCCCTCGACAATTACGGTGAGGTGGCTGCCGTCAGTGAGGTCTATTACCTCTGGGATCTCGTCAATGCTTTTTTGGTCCGCTTGGATCAGGAGCTCCATCCCAGATCCGGACCAGTTCTCCTGCTTTTCTTTTGCTATTGCTATTATCTTTGTGTTGGCTTCGATGCCGGCGAGGACGGCCGCTATTAGCCAAGGAATTTCGATGGCCCTTAGAAAGTGGGTCACCCTGATCTTTACGAGTCTCTGGCCACAATAGCTTGGGACGAGTGTGAAGTCGTCACTTCTTAATGGGGCCATGGAGTGTTCTCTAGCCTCCTCTGGTGTTTCAAAGAACACGTCCACGGTTCCATACTTCTGCCCACGTCTGATGTGGGTTTTTCTTGCCCACACATGTCCCAAAGCTTTTTGGATTTGGGACTCGGATGCCCGTTCCACTCGGCGCGATTTTACATTTATTTTTCGATACGACACGGTGCATAGGCGCCGATGCTCCATTTTATTAGGTGGGGGGTGAGGCTGACCCTGTACCCATCTTTCTTTACCATTTTTTTGGCATTTTCTAATTCCTCCTGAGTTACCGTAAATGCTTCGCACTGTTTTGCTACTCTGGCAAAACTCAGGGTGGTTTTTTTTAATGTCATTGTTGTTGTTGTTGCTATCGTTATTTTTGTTATTATTAATTTTAGTTTCAGTTGTGGTGGTGGTGACGTCAGTGGAGTTCGGTTTGGAAGAGTCCATTTTGGCTGAAAATATTTCGACATCACGAGTTGATTTATTTTTTCCTTTTGTTTCTGTTGTCGCGGTGGTGGTGGGGGTGGTGGTTGTCGCGGTGGTGGTGGTGGCGGCTTTAACACCTGCAGTCATTGGTAATGGCGGGAAATGAATGTCTGCCTGAGACAAATTTAGAATATTGCTAGTGCTTAAATTGTTTGTGTTGGCAAACGTAGTATCATTTACAATGGTGGTGTCGGTGTGAGGTGTTAATTTGTGAGGAAGGCTTTCAGCTGCTTGGTGCAGAGGTGAATTAGCCATTTTTTTTTCAAAGAAATTTTTTGATAATCATAAAAGTTTAAATTTTGGGCACAAGGCCCCAATCTTTTGGGGTGTCCTTTTCGGAAAACAATGTATGTGCGCTTATATATAGTTAACAATAAAAGTTTTCCATAAATGGCAATTTTTAACAAACGGAAATAACAAACCTTTGCGGAGCTCACGATGATACGATTTACTACGTAGGTCGCCAATAATAATAATAATAATAATAATAATAATAATAATAATAATGGCCACTAGGGCCTGAATATAGGGCCAATACAAAAAGACAGGAACAGTGGGTGTTTACAATAAAATCGAGTAAAAAAAAAAAATAAATAATAATAATTGGCATAAGGCCAACAATTACCCAGTGTATTACTGGTACTTTATTTTATCAACCCCGTAAGGATGAAAGGCAAAGTTAACCTCGGCGGGATTTGAACTCAGAATGGCACGGGCCGTAACGCTATGCGTCAAAGCATGGTGTCCGACCCTCTACCGATACTGCCAATCCACCGCCCTATGATAATAATAATTGTTTCTACGTTAGGCACAAGGCCAGCAATTAACCAGTGCATTACTGGTACTTTATTTTATCGACCCCCTAAGGATGAAAGGCAAAGTTAACCTTGGCGGGATTTGAACTCATGATAATAATAATGATAATTGTTTCTACTTTTGGAGATGCTGTAGCCTCAGCGCATGTTTGTGCATCATCAGCCACGGCATGCCCAATCTTCCACGTAGAAGGTGCATCCAAGCGCCCAAAGACATCCGGCCGTCCCTCACCGGTCAGAGTCTAGAAGGCCACCAGACTATAGGTACCACCTTCGCTATTGCTCACGTCCAGGACCACTAACTTACTGTCCGGATCCAAGAAGATCATCCGTACATCGAGATCCAGAACTTTCCTAAACAACCTCCCATTTCCGGCCGACTAACAGATGCGAATATCTGCTAGTCTTCCAAAATAGGGGGCTACTGAGCGTGTGTCCGAAATCCTGAGCTAGCTGACGGCAATCACATTCATATCTAATAACTTGAGGTCGTTCAGTAAGCGACTCGGTTTCCAGTACGACCCCAGACCGCAAAGATTTAAACAACCTACTCTAGTTTATTGTTTGATAACTGTTATACTTGTTTACACGTTTTCAATTGTTGTAAATCTCCACAATTCCTGTCTTTTGTATTGTCCTACATTTTTCAGCCCTTTGGACAGTAAACATAGAATTATTATTAGCATTGTTTTTGTTGTTGCCTTAATTCACTTCTCAATTCGTACACAACACGTAACTATTTTCTAAAAAAAAAAAAAAAAAAATAGAGGATTATTCGTTTCGATATTTTTCTGATGCTTGTGTGTGTGCGTATATATATATATATGTGTTTGTGTTGGTGTGGTGGGGTGGGGGTGGGGGGTGTACACACCCACCCACACATACACATATATATATATATACGCACACACACAAGCATCAGAAAAATATCGAAAAATGTTCTACTTTTGAAAAGCAGAAGAACTGCGAAACCGGTAAAGGAACCAAATAAATAAATATATATATATATTTTTAAATAAGACTCCAGTTGCATTCTCGATTTCATCTTTTTTTCTATATATATATAAATGTATATATATATACAAATGAATATATGAGAGGGATGAACACTGATACAAGTATACATGTGTTCGAATTGCAAATGACCGAGTTAGCTAGTTTGAAAAATACTATTTTTAGCGGTACGAGTATGGGACGGGTTAGGTGCTGTGACACATGTGCGTTCAACAATACATATCTCTCAGTCTTCTTAAGTATTTTGAAGTGAAAGGTACCAATTTTCTGGATACCCGCAGAAGAGCACAGGAATAGTGACTTTCACTTAATAATTGTTGCGAAACAAATTTAGAATTTGTCCGGGTATCACGGCCATTGCCAATATAGGTTTGTTATTTTTATTGATTTATTATTTTAAATCGAGACAGGCAAACCATATTATTTTAAATTAGTATTTTTCAACCTAGCTAACTTGGTTATTTGCAATTCGAACACATGTATACTTGTATCAGTGTTCATCCCTCTCATATATTCATTTGTATTACACAGCTCGGAAATATTCGCTGCTTTGAGCTATTTAATTGTAAAAGACTATTTCGAGTTTATAAATCAATATATAATATATATATATATATATATATATATATATATATATATATATATATATATATATATATATATCGTTGATAAAACTTTTTGTATTTTAAACTTTGCTTCACGACATCTTCTATATGCGGATTACATTGAGTTCTTTATACGGTTTTGACCCTACCATTGAGTGGTAGATTTATCTGTGTACTTTACTCCTTTTTTATTGATTTTTTTATTGATTTTTTCATTAATTAATATATTTAGTTTTATTTATCTTGTCTAATATCCGTATTGCAATGGAAAGGCAATACTTAGGAACTTCTTTGGTATCTAAAGAAGGGAATGAGTTGTTGTCCGGAGAGAGAGGCATCTGTCCTCAGTCCTCTCAATCTCGTCCACCATATAACCTCTTTCACCATACCCACTATACAGAGGAAAACCGCCTCTCTTTCGTTTTTGGTAGATAGATAGATAATTGTTTCTACTTTTGGTACAAGGTCAGCAATTTCCCAGTGCATTACTGGTACTTTATAGACTCCTACAAACGAAAACAATTTTAAATAAAAAACAAAAGTATTTAACATATCAGAATTGAACCTCGCAAAAAGAGTTGAACCTCAGTCTGCTTCAACGACAAGAGTTGCAGTTGTTTGGTTAACAGAACAATGGCTCTTCCAGCGCATCTCCTTTACCATCCTCCGAGGAAACGCCATCTCCATTATGTCCGCCGGGATTGTGGGGCGACCAGCACGTAGGACCCCATTTGCTCATAATACTGAGAGATGGGGAGCGCTGGAGAGATGGGGGCGATGACAGTGGGGGTTCTGCTCTTCCGTGTTCGGGCACATTGTACCTGTGATGTGGTTTATTCACACGCAAACAGAACAGTCTACTCATGAAATTAACGTGCAACTGGCTGAGCATTCCACTCACGTGCATCTATTCTGCTTAAATGCTGTCTTAGTTCTACCACCAATTAATTATATCCAGCCAAGCTTGCGCTATATGCAAATTACCACGCCCAGCTGACGTTTTCTATTTGCCATATGCAAATGAACATCTCAAACAATCACACAAAATACTATATAGACTATAATCTATTCCGTGCCAGTTTGATCTGAAGGAATGGCACTGATGAAAGATTAACACATTCTGAAACAGCCTTGTCTGTCAGTCTCAAAATATTGGCAATTCTATGATAGAGGAAAATAGAGAAAAATAAAAAGCATTTCTCTCATTTAAATTCATTTTCGTTTCATTACGAAAAGATATTTTCCTTCGACTGCGAAGCTACTCATATGTTTATTGATATGTTTATATATGTCTTCATATACACCGCTATTATGCTCTAACGCCGTCTTAGTGCTATATATACATACATATTCATACGCACACATACGCACACACATACGCACACACACACACACACACACACACACACATATATATATATATGGATGTATGTGTCTGCTGATTTATCTCGTTATATTCATCCGTTATTATAAGTTGAATACACAATGAATCCATCTCATAACATTTGTACGTTCAATTGATTGTCCAGTTGAACGTGTAAATGGTTGGAGTTGGAATTGTTGTGAGAATTGGAGTTGAAGATGAGGCTGAACTAATGTTAAGAAGGATGTGTCAACGTTGGAGAGATGAAACCGATACTTAACGAATTAACGAATTTTCTGTCACAAGCAGCGAAGGTTACACTCGAAATAAGAGAACGAATAACTACAGAAAAGTAATATTTCAGATATGAATATCATGATTTTTAATTGAGACACAAAGCCAACAATTTATGGGGGTTGGAAAAATCAATTACATTGACCCTAGTGTGTGACTGGTACTGTGTTTTATCAATGAAAGGCAAAGTTGACATCGGCGAGATTTGAACTCAGGACATAAAGTTTCGGAACTAATTGTCGCATTTTCTCCGACGCTGTAAGGATTTTACCAATCCAATTATTCTGCCCTAGATATGATATGAGTAGAAAAAAGAGGTTTCTAATTTAGACACAAGGCCAACAATTTTGGGGAGAAGCAGAAAATCGATTATACCTACTCCAGTACTTTACCAGAACTTTATTTTATCGACCCTGGAAGAATGAAAGACATGGGATTTGAACTCAGAGCGTAAAGATCTGGAATAAATACGTAAAAGTATTTTCGCCGATACTCGAATTATTCTGCCTACCTACCGCCTACGGTAGGATAAGGATTTCTGATTTAAGCACAAGGCCAACAATTTGGGGGTAGGAGTAAATTGATTAAATCGACCCCAGCGTGTTATTGTTACTTTATTTCATCGACCCCAAAGGGATGAAAGGTAAAGCTAACCCCGGCGGGATTTGAACTGAGTACATAAAAGGACGTAGCTATATGTCACAAAGCTCTAACGATTTTGCTCTAACCATTTAGCGGTGGCGCTCTAAATGGTTTCAGATTTAGGCACCATCGATGTTGGAGAGCAGCAGAAAGTCTATTATACCGAGACCAGGACTTTATTTTATCAACCACGGAAGGATAAAAGGTAAAGTTTACTTAGGCGGGATTTGAACTCAGAACGCAAAGAGCTGGAATAGATACGTTAAGGTATTTTCGCCGATGCTCGAATTGTTCAATCTACCTACCGCCTACGATATGATATGAGTATGATAATGCAAACGAGATAGATGATTTAAATTGAAATGTATGATCAACGAAGTGTAATCGAAGTGTCATCGAAGTGTAATCGTGATACTTGATAGACAAGTAGCAGGTAGAGTGGAATGTAATTGAAATTATGAAAGGGAAGAGAATGGGCGGGGTAATGAGGTTGGATAAAGCGAAACAAGTATATATGTTTGCATTCTTACGTAAATATGTATTGATAAGTGTAGATATAAATAATTAAATACACACACACGCACACACACACACACACACACACACACACACACACACACACACACACACACACACATACACACACACACACACACACACACACAAGCACACAAATAAACATACATATCTCTACTTTCTTTATTTCAATAGAAAGTCTCAACTCTGACACCCCAGCGAACCAACCATATTCACTGAACCAGAACAATTCTCCCCATCCCATTTCTCTTGACCATTATCTCTTGTTTGGCACAACATTCTCTAAAAGTTACAAAATAAATTCCCAAATACGGGCGCGAAACTTAATGAACTTGTTCACGTGACAGTTATAATTTCATTTATAACCAATCAAATTACATTTATTAAAAAAAAGCCTCTGTGAGCCACTTTTTAAGTAAAAAGAAATTCAAACAAACTGGCGCGAAAGCTGATGTGCTTATTCACGTGACTGCATCAACCAATCAAACTTCACTTATTTATGAAAAAACAACCTGAGCCCCCCCCCCCCCCCCCCCTGTTTGAAGAACTTTGTAACGCGAACTGGCGCGAAATTTATTATACTTATCCACCAACCAATCAAATTACTTCTCTAAAAAACCTGGCATTTCGAGCCACTTTTTTCCATATAAAACAAGTAACATTCAAAGACCAACCAGATATGAGAAAAACCACAGACCCTCCATCTCAACTCTACTTTTGAAAAGCAGAAGAACTGCGAAACAGGTAAAGGAACCAAATAAATATATATATTTAAAAAGAAAAGACTCCAGTTGCATTTTCGATTTCATCTTTTTACCTAACGATCGACTTTCGTCAAATCGGACCGAGGAAACAATGTTTCCGTTGGTCTTTCCAATTGCTAATACTATCTATCGGTCGCAACTCCAGGTAGAAGGAGCAACGTGAAATAAAGTGTCTTGCTCAAGGACATAACGCATCGCCTGGTCCAGGAATCGAACTCACGACCTCACGATTGCGAATCCAGTTCTCTAACCACTCAGCCACACGCCTTCCTATATATATATATAGGAGGTGAGTTTTATTGTAGTACAATAAAGCAATGCAGATATCGGATAAGAAGCACTCTACAGTTTGTAGGACTGGAGTATACATAATATATAAGAACAAAAGATGGTTAAAAGAGTTCCATGTATTTTATTATGCGCATTTCAAAAACAAATATCATCATGCAATAATATTTGTGTTTTCATCAGATAAAACAGTTTTATCTGATGTTTTATCTGATGAAAACACAAATATTATTGCATGATGATATTTGTTTTTGAAATACGCATAATAAAATACATGGAACTCTTTTAACCATCTTTTGTTCTTATATATATATATATATACACACACACACTGTGTATTGGTTAATATATTCTATGTTTACTAGTGTGTGTTTATATGTGTTTGTTGTTATTGTGCGTGTGTATGTATTTATTTATTTATTTATTTATTTATTTATTTATTTATTTATTATTTTTTTATTTATACTTCTCTTAGGTCAGTGTTGTTTGTTTGGGTGTTGTTATTCCATTCATTCTTTCTGTTTAGTCTTGGCCTTCTAAGTTCTATTTCACTGGCCTCTCTGATTTGCCTATCTGCTGGGTCATTTCTATGTTTAGATATTATTCTAATTTCTATGTTGTCTATGTTACCGTCGTGTTGTTGTCTGGCATGTTCGTATAGTACTGACCCATTTTTTCGTCCTTTTAGTTCCTCCCAGTGTTGGTCTATCCTTTCACCTATGCTACGAGCTGTTTAGCCTATGTATGTTGTTGTCATGTTTCTGCAAGTACCCTCTGTACATCTTATGCTATAGACTACGTTTCTAGTTTTACAGTTTATCCAGGGGTTTACCTTACATATGATACATTTCCTATTAGTACAGTGGGTTTTCTTAAAAGGGTAGGTTTTGCTGATCAGGGATTTTATGGTGGTTCCTGGCTTTTCTACCACCTTAATCTTTAAGTGGGTCTTTCTACACTGGTTAGCTAATTTCCCTCTAGGGGTAGCATCCACAAACATGACACTCTGGTATCTCTGGTTGTCGTACCATGAGGTGGCTTTCCCTATCTTATGTCTAGCCCTATCTAAGCTGTTCCAGGATTTGCTCCTGTATAATGGGAAAATTCCTTTCATGTCCAGTTCTATGAGGGTCTTATACTTCTCCATGGCTCCTTCGTATACTCTGACTCTGTCTCTTTGGTTGTAGCCAGAGAACTGCATGCGGTTGATGAAGTGTTGGATGTGTCTTTCCATTTCTGTTGGGTCGCACATGCGGGACACATTCTTCATCACTCGTACCAAATCTGCGATCAGAATATTAAACTTAGCACTACTGGACATTGCTGAGTTTTTGAGTATCAGGTATTTGGAAGCCATGGGTTTAGCATAGTGTGAGTGGAGAATTTGGGCTCTCTCGTCTATAGTGTTAATCCAGAGTTCCGTGTCTAATACAGGTAGTCTACTGTTTGGAAGGGTAGTCGATAGTTACAGTTATACTCTGGTGTATGGAATTAGCTATCTGCTGGATGCTTTCCATTGTGCTACGTTCTAAATCAAACTTGTTAGTGCTCTCTAGTGGGGATGTTCTTATAACTATATTGATATCGTCTACGTAACGAGAGTACATGATGAGGTCTATGGAGCTCTCATTAAGGAGATCTTTAAGTCTCCTTTCCCACCATACCATAAAAAGGTTGGCAACATCACCAGCTATGCTGACGCCAATGGCTGCTCCCTCTTTGTGGGTGTAGATCTTCTCGTTGAACTTGAATATGTGGCCCTTTAGGGTAGTTTTGATACTAGCCCCTATTGCATGTGCGACCATTTTTCTTACCTGATCATCGTTTTGGGCGGGTCCGTATAGCTTTAGTCCACCCAATCCACCTTCCCATGGGAGTCTTTTTTGCCATGGAGGTTATGATGGGGGGTCTACCTCTTATGGGTCTACTAGGGCAGAAACGTCTAAGGTCATGGCTGTCTAGGTAGTCAGTGTCGTAGGTAAGTCTAAGTAGGAGGCCCAGTTCGTCTGTGTCGACGTCGCAGAACTCCACCTCACTCTCAATGATCATCTCCGCACATTTTTCCACAGCAAAATCAATGTTAATGGATGGGTACAGTGATGCCACATCCATGCTGCCTATTATGCAGTTGGATAGGTTCCTGTTTTTGTTGCACACACTGATTCTGCTGAGGAGGTCCTTTGTACTGTCACATACATCTGGGGACATCTGGATTATGGAGCGTATAACCATTGAGAGGAAGTAGGAGATCCTGTAGTTGCTAGCTATATTAGCTCCGCATACGGGTCTTGTTGGTGGTCCTGCTGTCGGGTCGTCGACTGTCTTGTGGTCTTTGCGGAGCCCATACAAGGGTGGTATGCCATTGTTAGACGCCTAGAAATTGTTGGCAGTGCGTATACTTGGCTTTAGGATGTCAGTCCACATCATCATGTGAGCGTTGAGGATTTTCGCTCTCCCATCATGTGTTTGTTGTGCAATTTCGCTCGTGTTGGTGATGTGGGGTTGCATAGCCTTGATGTAGTTCGGCATGCTATCTATTGACATCCTACCCGACTTATCCGTGGGTAGACATACTACCTCACCATCTCTTGTGCGCTGCTTGAGGCTAACCAAGCCTTCTACAGGTTTCCTCCCAAGCTGTTGGGCCTCTGCTCTGCTCTGTCTCTTAGTATACCGGTCTACTATTTGTCTAATCTTATTTATAGCTATGGTGAACTGTGCCTCTGTCTCGTCATCTATTTGTTGTGGTATGCAAACTCTTTTATTAAAGGGTAACCTCGTAGGATAGATATTACCCATCTTATATGTTTTGTCAGCTGGGTTGAAAAATAGTTTCTCTAAGAGGTTGTCATTATATCTATCGTCATAGTTGTGTGTGTTGCTATTATTGTTATTATGGTGGTTGTTGTTGTTCCTATCATTAGCATTATTATTATTGTTATGATTGCTAGATGTATTGTTGCTGCTGTGATTGTTGTTTACTTCACCGTTATTGTTGTTGTTACTGTTATTTCTACCATTGTGGTTGTTACTTTTATTATGTTTCTTGTTTTTGTTGTATCTATCATTAATGTTGCTACATGTATTATTTCCATTATTACCACTGTGGTTGTTGTTGTTCTTATTGTTACCGTTATTACTACTGTGGTTGCTGCTGCTGTGTCTGTGATTAACGTTTCTATTATTATTATTATTATTGTGGTTGTTGTTGTTGTTCTGTCTATCGTTAATATTATTACCATTATTACTATTTCTCACTCTCCTGCTATTGTTATTGTCATGGCTGTTACTTCTATACTCAGAGTTATTGTTTATATGACTACTACCGTTATTATTGTTGTTTTTGTTGTTGTTTACTTTTGCATTCCAACGTATTTTTGTGAATGTGCAACGAAAGAACTTTGATAAACTATATATATGTGTTTGTGTCTATATTGTATCTGTATTATTTTTGACCGTTGGTCAGTCAATGGCAACATTGAGGACCGAATAAATTAGATTACCGATATAAAAGACACAGAAGCGAAAAGCGAAAACCAACTAAACAGTGAGTGTGTTCTGTTATTAATTCTGGCAATATTACACAAATTTGACCCTCCCCAAGTATAACAATATAAATATATAAGTTGTAATAAAAAGGATAAAATCGAAAATGCAACTGGAGTTTTTAAATATATATATTTATTTGGTTCCTTTACCTGTTTCGCAGTTCTTCTGCTTTTCAAAAGTAGAGTTGAGATGGAGGGTCTGTGGTTTTTCTCACATCTGGTTGGTCTTTGAATGTTACTTGTTTTATATGGAAAAAAGTGGCTCGAAATGCCAGGTTTTTTAGAGAAGTAATTTGATTGGTTGGTGAATAAGTATAATAAATTTCGCGCCAGTTCGCGTTACAAAGTTCTTCAAACAGGGGGGGGGGGGGGCTCAGGTTGTTTTTTCATAAATAAGTGAAGTTTGGTTGGTTGATGCAGTCACGTGAATAAGCACATCAGCTTTTGCGCCAGTTTGTTTGAATTTCTTTTTACTTAAAAAGTGGCTCACAGAGGCTTTTTTTTAATAAATGCAATTTGATTGGTTATAAATGAAATTATAACTGTCACGTGAACAAGTTCATTAAGTTTCGCGCCCGTATTTGGGAATTTATTTTGTAGCCTTTTAGAGAATGTTGTGCCAAACAAGAGATAATGGTCAAGAGAAATGGGATGGGGAGAATTGTTCTGGTTCAGTGAATATGGTTGGTTCGCTGGGGTGTCAGAGTTGAGACTTTCTATTGAAATAAAGAAAGTAGAGATATGTATGTTTATTTGTGTGCTTGTGTGTGTGTGTGTGTGTGTGTGCGTGTGCGTGTGTGTGTGTGTGTGTATGTATGTGTGTGTGTGCGTGCGTGTGCGTGCGTGTGTGTGTGTGTAGGAAGATGATTCTATTAGTAGAAATGGGGGAGGGAGTTGTGTGTGTGTATGGGTGTTATGTGTGTGTGTGCGTGTGTGTGTGTGTGCGTGTGTGTGTGTGTGTGTGTGTATGTATGTGTGTGTGTGCGTGCGTGTGCGTGCGTGTGTGTGTGTGTAGGAAGATGATTCTATTAGTAGAAATGGGGGAGGGAGTTGTGTGTGTGTGTATGGGTGTTATGTGTGTGTGTGTGTGTGTGTGTGTGTTGTATGTGTGGGAGTATGGTTAGCATGTTAAGATGGAGAGAATATATATATTGTGTGTGTGTGTGTAGGAAAGTGATTCTATTAGTAGAAATGGGGGAGGGAGTTGTGTGTGTGCGTGGGTGTTATGTGCGTGTGAATGGGTGCTATGTGTGTATGTGTGTGTGGGAGTATGGTTAGCATGTTAAGATGGAGAAAATATATATTTTTGTGTGTGTGTGTGTAGGAAAAGGATTCCGTTAGTAGAAATGGGGGAGGGAGTTATGTGTGTGTGAGATGTGTGTTTAGCATGTTAAGGTGTTAGAGTATTAACGTATGTTAAGGTTTATTTAGTTCTGGCTTTATAAAGTAGGTGTTATGTGTGTGTGTATGTATGTGTCTGTTTGGATGGTTAGCATGTTATGGTGTTGACATAATGTATATTAAACTATATCTAATGCTGGTCTATATTTTTGAGTAAACATATTTTCCTTATTTATTCGTATTTGTTCTGTTGTATTGTCAGCGCAAAGGTAAAATGGGAAGACTTGGAATTTGGGTGTCTTATTACTTGCGCATATGTCTAGATATGCACTTAGTGGTATCTGTCTCGTGGTTGGATCTCGTAATTGTTGGCGATGAACTGTCATTCTGTTTCTGAGTGTATTATTGTTGTTGGTGAAGCCACGCTTCTTATCGCCTCCAGTTTTTTTCAACGTTTTACCTCGTTTTCAACCGTTCTAAACCTTTTATTCAAGTTTTAAATTTGATAAAAGTTTAGAATTAACCCACCTAATACAGGGGTTCACTAGTAAATAATACGGCACCCTTTACGGGGTGTCGTATTCATGTAAAAACATTTTTTTGAAAAATTTCAATATGGATAACACAAGAAAGAGAGAGAGCGCTGTCAGATAACACAGAGAGAGGGAGACTTTATCAGCATGTCAACAAGACAGCGTTCCAGCAGAGCTACATATAAACGAAAATATTACAAAGGAAAAAAAGATTGTTACAGATTTAAAATTAAAAAATATTTCTAACACAAACAACACCAACAATAACACCAACAGCAACACCAACAACAACACCATCAATAACAACAACAAAAATAACAGCGGTAAGGTCGAGAACGACAATAACAATGACAATAACAACAGCCACAACAACAATAATAGTAGGAACAGTATCAACAAAAACAACAATAATAACAACAGCCACAATAACAGTAACAACAGCAACAGTATCAACGAAAACAACAACAACAACACCAACAACTGTACCAACGAAAACAACAACAATGACACCGATACCTGTAATAGCGATCTCAGCACCACCAGCAAGACCAGTAGCGGCAGCAATAGTGGTGCCGCTGAAAAAGGGACCACTTCTTTTGCAGGTGTCGCCCGAAATATCGAGACGGTGTTAGTCACAGAGGAGGAGATGGCAGTCGCAAGGACCATGGTGACAAGAAGCGCAAATAGAGTTTCCCTGAAACCTCCACCCGATTTTTTCAAGGACCAGCAGCTACGGACGGTGACTTACCGCACCGTAAGAAAAATCTCACATCGAGTGGAGAGAGCCACGGAGGCTCAAATCCAAAAGGCCTTGGGGTGCGTCTGGGCACGCAAAACCCACATCACCCGAGGCAGAAAGTACGCCATAGTAGACGTACTTTTCGCCACCCCCCAGGAAGCAAAGTCTCACTCTTTGGAAACCCTAAAGAGTGAGGAGATAGTCTTGGTGCCCTCCTACTGCGGGCAGGAAATTGTGAGGGTCAAAGTGACCCTGGTCCCACCCGACGTGCCCATACCTTGGCTGGCCGCCTCTGTCCTTGCTGGAATCGAGAACAGGGCGACCTTGCTGCAAGTAGAAAAAATAGGGAGAGAGAGAACTGGTCAGGTATAGGCATGCAAATGCTTATACAAACTGACCAGGAATGTATCGACGCTATCCCCGATATCATAGACATCGAGGTAGGACTCCAACTCCCTATAAGCGTAGAAGGAAGACGGCCAAAATGTTATCTCTGTGGGTCGAAGGGTCACCTCAGGGCCTTTTCCTCGCAGAAGACAGCGAAGAAGGCCCCTCTCCTTCCAATACCTGGTCCGCTGCTACCAAGAGCAGGGCAGGCAACAAACGAAGAAGCCCCTTCCACGGTGAGTAAGAGGGCAACGTCCGTAGCACCCGTACCAAGGCCACGGACAACTAAAGCAGCAGCATCAGTAGCGGCAACACCAATAGCTCCATTTGAAGTAGCTACACCAGCAACAAAATTGCCGAAGAGGGCTCCACTACCACCACCAACAGCCGTGGAGCACATACCCCTCCCAGACGCCACAGAATCCGACATGGAGTTTGAGGCGGGAGTGAAGTGGCAAACGTCTGCCACAAAAAACAAAAAAACAAAAAACCCTTAGATTCACCCTCCAAAAGCGAAGGCATACAAAGAGGGGTAAAGGCAGCAAGGAAACTTGCAGCAACACCACCACAAACACCAACAACGCAAACACAACAAGACACACCCACCAAACAGCAACAAGAAGAAAACGGCAACAAAATCACCCCTCTCCCCAAAAAGTACACAGCCATAAACATAGCAAAAAAAGAACTCATAAAATATATAAAGCAGCACACAGACATCACGGAAAAAAATTACTACACCCCACCAACACCAAGAACTCTCCCGTCAAACATAAGCATCATCGAAATCTCATTAGATCATTAGAACAATACAAACCTTTAAAACAAAAATTCCCCAACGCAGTTGGAGACTTCAGAGAGACGGTTACCAAGAGGATATACACTAACATCCTCTTGGAAACACCCATGACCAGCGAAAGGGACGGTTCTACTGTCCCTTCACCACACGAACAAGGTAAGTGACCCTTTCTCATTTGCCCCGTTTCTCATCCAACATGGCTGTACTCAGAATAGGAAGTATAAATGCACGTGGCCTGGGGTCATCTTGGAAGTAGGGTCACCTGCTCAATGACCTCAGGTCACTAAACATAGATGTGGTGGCCATCGGTGAAACCAGAATCTCCGAGGCACGGGCCTTCGCACCGATCTTCGGCGGCTACGAAGTATACGCATCTCCCAGCCGTCCAGGATCGCCGTCCTTTTTCGGAGAGGCTTGGATATCGCGATACGAGCCATCTTCCTGGACCCAGATGGTAAGTCGGTGGTGCTGGACGTGACCAGCAGCGAAGGCAATGCTTTCAGGCTAGTAGCCGTCTACGCCCCAATAGGGGCAGGACGACCAGATTTCTTCAGACGTCTAGAGACCTTTCTTGGAACGTCCCGCTCTTTAGTGTTAGTGGGCGACTGGAACGGTATCTTGGATGCACGCTGGGATCGTGTGGGGCTAGTGGATAGGGGAGGAGGGTGCAAGAGCCTCACCAACCTGCTCAGACGTTTTGAACTGTCTGACAGGTATCGACTGGATCACCCGAATGTGCCAATGTGGACATGGACAAACCGCATCGGGTCATCCAGATCGTATCTAGATAGGGTATTCTGCAGGGAACTAGATAAGGCTAGTATAAGTTGTCCACAATTTAAAATAGTCGACTACACAGACCACAAATTTGTGATCTGTGAGATCGACATAGACAGATTTCATAGACAAGGGCCTGGTTACTGGAAGCTGAACGCGTCTTTCCCGGCGCGCAAGGCCTACAGAGACCGGATTAGCGTATTAGTTAAGCGGGCGTTGACGGGAGCGGTCGTCAACAACAGGTGGTGGTTCGCCCTGAAAAGGGCAATTAAAGTAGAGTCGATTAGGTTTAGCAAAGGAGTAGTGATAGAGGAAAATAGAGTAGAGGGAGAGCTAGTCAGAAAGCTAGAAGAGGCGTTTAGGACAGGCATCGCAACCGACGTGCTTGCGGCGAGATTGGCACTTGACCAATTCTTCAACGCAAAACACGAAGGCTGCGTTGTCAGAGCTAGAGCGCGTGCTCTGAAACACGAGGGGACAAAAGCCGTCCAATGGGCCCGGGTGGCAGAGGCGCGACGTGGCAATAAAGCCACAATTCGGTCTTTGTCTGACCAAAACGGGTGCGTGATGCTCGAACTCGAGCGGATGTGTGAAGCTTTTCAGCAGCACTTTGCTGAACTGTTCGGGAGCGGCGGCGGATGGATCGGGACATGGACTTCAGTACATACCTCGACGGACTGCCTCGGCTCTCGACGACCGCAGCACAGTGTTGCGAAAAGCCAGTAACAGCCGGTGAAATACGGGAAGCGATGGCTAACTGCACAAGAGGTAAATCGCCAGGTTTAGATGGTCTGCCCTACGAGCTTTATGCATTTATGCCAGACTTGTTCGGTAACCTCTTGGCAGACGTCTACTGCAACTGGCAGCAGAACGGGAGCATTCCCAGTTTTGTGAGCCGGGGAGCAGTGGCGCTGCTGAGAAAAGACCCGAACAAGGGGGATGTTATTGATAATTTCAGGCCCATAACCCTGCTAAACGCAGAGTTCAAGATTTTGGCCAAGGTGTTAGCAACGAGGTTGGCGCTTGTCGTCAAGGGTCTGGTGGGAGAGGCGCAGACATACGCCATCCCGGACAGATCCATACACGACAACCTCCACCTCATGCGATACATCATAGAGAGGGTGGTTAAGGAACCTGGCAAGGGTGGGGCCCTGATCAACTTGGATCAATCCAAAGCATTCGATAGGGTCGACCATCGGTACCTGGCGGCGGTCCTCGAGGCAGCCGGTTTCGGACCCGTTTTCAGGCGTTGGATCGCAGCAATGTACAGCGACATCTGCTCAGCTGTGAGGGTGAACGGTCACCTGTCGCAGCCGTTCAGCATCATGCGCTCAGTCCGCCAGGGTTGTCCCCTCTCGTCCCTCTTGGACGTATTGGCTCTCGAGCCGTTACTGCACAAACTGGGGGCGATGAGGGGCGTCCCACGCGAACTAGGAAGCGGGAAATCTGAGTCGGCTTACGCTGACGACGTCACCGTGGTGGTGTCGAGCACCAAACACGTCCAGATGCTCGGCACCGCTCTCAAGGAATACGAAGCGGTGACAGGAGCAAAGATAAACCAGGAAAAGTCGGTGGGCTTGCAGCTAGGCACCAGGAGAGGCAAGTCCATGCCGTCCGACAGCGTTGTGGGGCGTTGGACGGACGGACCGGTTAAATTGCTTGGGGTCTGGTTCGGACCGGATCTCCAGATGGAGAAAAACTGGAACGAGATGACAAGCAGGGTGACCTCCCTCACCCATAAATGGGCTGAGAGGAAGCTGTCCCTGAAAGGCCGGGCGGAAGTAGCGAATGCGTACATCGCATCCGTCATCTGCTACCGCCTCACCGTCGTCCCTTGCTCCAGCCCAACTCTCACCTAAATGGAGCGCCTCCTCTTCCGCTTTTTGTGGAAGGGACGCGCTCCCATGGTCAGACGATCCATCTGCTGTCAACACCCGTTGCGTGGAGGACTGGGCATGCCATGGCTGATTATGCGCAAACATACACTGAGGCTGCGACATCTCTGGTGCTTCCTTGATGGTGAAGGGGTGTGGTCGCCGTTCGCCAGGCACATTTTCCCACAGCTCGTCTCCTTGGCGGAGCTGCAGTCCTGGGTCAGGAAAAGACCGAGGGATAGCGCTTGGAAACTGGAATGTCTCCAGGCGCTCACTACCCTCTCCCAGTTGGGCACCAGTATCGGTGGAACATCCACCTCGGCGTTCTATAGAGGACTAGTGGAGGGGAAGAGCGACGACGTTCTTGGAGAGATCCTGGGCGTCGAAGATCAGCTGCTTGCTCTCTTCCGGAGAACTTTCAGCCCGGGGCCTATGGATAACTTCCAAAAATCCCTGGCCTGGCAGTGCTACCGGGGAGCGCTGCCGGTTAGAGATAAGCTCTACAGGCACGGAAGTGCCGTCAGCCGAGCCTGTCCGAGATGCGCGCATAGCGACGAAACCGTTGTGCACGCACTCGTTCAGTGCCCGAGCATTGCTGACTTGTGGAGCTATGTCGAACAGTTGCTGTCACGTGTGGGACTGATCCGGTTGTCAACTGAGTCCATTGTGCAGATGGTCTCGCCGTCTTCCTTTGAGGAGGAAGAGCAGGCGGTTTTCATCTGCCTGGTGGCCATGGCGAAAGAGATTGTGTGGTGGACAAGGTTAAAAGGATTAAAGACAAACACTTTCCTCTTCGACGAATCCCTGATTAACTTTTTCAAGTTTCACTTGAAGAGGAAAATCAGGGTGGAGAGGCAAGTGCTGCTTTCTAGCAAGTTTGTTGAAAGGTGGGTGAATGTAGCGAGAATGGTCCGAATATACGTCTGTAGTTTGAGAGATGGAAAAATTGAGAGAGGGGTGCTTGCCCTGGTAGTCAGGGTGGCCGTGGTCTTTTATGTGGTTTTCGCCACGAGTAACCCTCGGAGGTTTCCCCCCTATTGGGGAATTTTTCATTGTTCCAATTTTCATTTTATTGTTTATATATATATATGTTTTATGTCTTTTTTCTTTTCTTATATAAATAATAAAAATATTTACACGCACAAAACCCACATCGTACCGTCCTGTTCTGTCTGTGATGTTTTTCTTGATGTCAGCCCTTGTGGCCAATAAAGAAATCATTATTATTATTATTGGCGACCTACGTAGTAAATCGTATCATCGTGAGCCCCGCAAAGGTTTGTTATTTCCGTTTGTTAAAAATTGACATTTATGGAAAATTTTTATTGTTAACTATATATAAGCGCACATACATTGTTTTCCGAAAAGGACACCCAAAAAGATTGGGGCCTTGTGCCAAAAATTTAAACTTTTATGATTATCAAAAAATTTCTTTGAAAAAAAAAATGGCTAATTCACCACTGCACCAAGCAGCTGAAAGCCTTTCTCACAAATTAACACCTCACACCGACACCACCATTGTAAATGATACTACGTCTGCCAACACACACAATTTAAGCACTAGCAATATTTTAAATTTGTCTCAGGCAGACATTCATTTCCCGCCATTACCAATGACTGCAGGTGTTAAAGCCGCCACCACCACCACCACCGCGACAACCACCCTGAGTTTTGCCAGAGTAGCAAATCAGTGCGAAGCATTTACGGTAACTCAGGAGGAATTAGAAAATGCCAAAAAAATGGTAAAGAAAGATGGGTACAGGGTCAGCCTCACCCCCCCCCCCCCCCCCACCTAATAAAATGGAGCATCGGCGCCTATGCACCGTGTCGTATCGAACAATAAATGTAAAATCGCGCCGAGTGGAACGGGCATCCGAGTCCCAAATCCAAAAAGCTTTGGGACATGTGTGGGCAAGAAAAATCCACATCAGACGTGGGCAGAAGTATGGAACCGTGGACGTGTTCTTTGAAACACCAGAGGAGGCTAGAGAACACTCCATGGCTCCATTAAGAAGTGACGACTTCACACTCGTCCCAAGCTATTGTGGCCAGAGACTCGTAAAGATCAGGGTGACCCACGTCCCACGGGCCATCGAAATTCCCTGGCTAATAGCGGCCGTCCTCGCCGGCATCGAAGCCAATACAAAGATAATAGCAATAGCAAAAGAAAAGCAGGAGAACTGGTCCGGATCTGGGATGGAGCTCCTGATCCAAGCGGACCAAAAAAGCATTGAGGAGATCCCAGAGGTAATAGACCTTACTGACGGCAGCCACCTCACCGTAATTGTCGAGGGCAGAAGGCCTAGGTGTGTCGTTTGTGGTGAAGGAACCCACCTAAGGGCTTTCTGCCTTCAGGCTAAAAGGTTGAGGCCACCTCTCCTACCCACCCCAGTGACACAACCATCAACACCACCAGTAGCAGAGATGGCAGCAACAACTGTAGCAGCAACAACAGAAGCAACTATAACAGCAACAACCCCACCACCACCAGCAAAACCAACACCACCACCACCCAACGCTTCAGAACTAGCACCAGCGCCTACACCATCCACCACGCCACAACCAAAACTAACGGCTGTGGAGGATTTTCCACTCCCCGGCCTATCACAACTGGAAACAGATTGTGACGACGAGGAGTGGGAAACGGTATCAGGAAAAAAGAAAAAAGAAACCAAAAAAGAAAAAATTCTCTTCCTTCCCCCTCCAAAAACAAAATACAGAGGGAAACAAATAAATTAACAAACAAAAAAGTTAGGACAGATATGCCACCATCCACACCAGCATCACCAACCCCATCAACCCAAACACCAACACCATCACCATCATTAACCCCAACACCACCATCACCTACACCACAAAAGTCACCAAAATGCGAAACAGAAACAAACTCACAACAAACGCAAACAAAACAAAACAACCAAAACGATACGCACTACACAGCATTAAATTTGAACAACAAGCAATTATTACACTACATCCAACACAACACCAGCATCACAGAAAAAGACTACACAACAACCCAAAAATTCACACCACTTCCACACATACAAATCACTCGCATCACACAGAAAACGTACATGACACTAAAACAAAAATTCCCCAAAGACATCGGAGGATTTATAAGGACATCCTTCCTGAGGAGGCCACAGGCAGTGAAAAGGATGGAAAAACCGTCCTTCCCCTACGAGAAGTAAGGTAAGTGGTCTTTCCCATCTTTTCCACTCCTTTTCAACATGACCTCACTCAGAATAGGCAGCATAAATGCGCGTGGCTTGGGGTCGTCATGGAAGCAGGGCCACCTACTCAACGACCTCAGGTCACTAAACATAGATGTAGTGGCCATCAGCGAGACCAGAATCTCCGAAGCACGGGCCTTCGCACCGATCTTCGGCGGCTACAATGTGTACGCATCTCCCAGCCGTCCGGGATCGGGGGGAGGAGTTGCTGTGCTTTTTCGGAGAGGTTTGGATCTTGCCATACGGGCCATCTTCCTGGACCCAGAAGGTAAGTTGGTGGTGCTGGACGTGACCAGCGGAGACGGGCAAGCTTTCAGGTTAGTGGCCGACAGTTTGATTATTCCTAATCAAACTATTTTTCACTGTGAACAATTTGTCAGCATTTTCTATTCCGTTTACCAATATATAACTTGTGTGTTACACCTCTATTCTTTTAACTATACATATATATATATATTTATATATATATACTGTATATATACATATATATATATATATATATATATATATATATATATATATATATATATATACAGTATATATATATACTGTATATATTGAGATACAAATTTGGCTGTATTGTGCTGTGCTTTCTAGCAAAAACCCACCAGCCGTAAGCAATTACCACACTCTTTCCAACCTGACCGCTGCTACGTCACGATTCTTAGCCATTTTGAATGAATTATTGGCGCGATCACTTTGGAAAATTTAATGTCTGGATCAGAGCAAATCTCCTGATGAGTCCGATACTCGAGTTACAAAGTTATTGGAAATCTCAAAATGCGGACGAAACCATGGTAGAGGTATTTAAATGTATTCTATTTTCTCCTAGTTTATTTTACACCTAATTCTGTTTAATTGACTGTATCTGGGCGATTACGCTGTCGAAATATTCGATAAATATTCCGTCGTGGCCGACGCGAAGGGCTAGTTTCGGTTATTTGTTGGAGATGTCTTCATAGAAGCCTTATTCTTATAGCCTGGTCTATTCGATTTTTTATATAGTTAATTATGCTAATTGGGAGAGGGAATGGTATATATTTTATCTGGTGATTCTATAGACATGTTTTATGATATATAGTTCTGATTATTTAATTTATTAACTTTTCATTGAGCCACAAAGTGACCCGTTGCAAAACACGTATATGTATGTATGTATATATATATATATATATATATATATGGAAACTTTTATATATATATATATATATATATATATATATATATATATATATATATATATATATATGTTTATCCCGAGCTCAATCGGGGTTAACCACAGTAGGTAAGGTACTCAATACATAGCAGAGTATGATGATTTCTCCCGAATGAAACAGTTCTAGTCCTGTAGAAGCCATTTCTATATGTTATATATATATATAGGTTTCTGTAGGAAAGGTAAAAGAAAAGAGAGTGTTCTATGTACGCTACAGAGCTTTTCAGTTATGTAATAAACAACATAAGATAATTATTTCATTTACCAGTGGTTTCTTGAAGACATATATTTATGTCTGTCTAAATTCATCGGAAGAAATATTTATTTATGAAGTAGTAATATGGATTTGAAAACAGAGTATAGGCTGAAATAAAATAAGGGCAAAAATTGAGGGGGGGGGGGGGGGGATTAATAAATAAATATCCAAATACATAAACATACACATACACAAACTCACGCATATACGTAATAGTACGTAAACATATATATTCGCACATAAGTATATGTGCGTCTGCATGGAAATATATATATATATCGAGCCCTCTTTGCATTTTAGTCTTCACATTTATTATTATTACTATATATAAATATATACATATTCAGGGTGGCCCAAAACATGTATACACCATTCTAATAAATATTGCTTGTACAGGTAATCAAGGTGTGTATATATGTTGGGGGGACACTCTGTATCTATGTGGTGCAGTGGAGTGACTTCTGTTATTTTCGACATCAAGTGTTCCGATTATTCCAACAACAGAGCAGTCAACTCGTGAAATTAACGTGCAAGTGGCTGAATATTCCACAGACACGTGGGACAGTGTTTGACGAGAATGGCTCTTTGAATTAGAGGTATATCTCATTGTTTTAAAACCCAGTGGACTAGAGCAACTTGAAATAAAATGCCTTGCCGAAGGCCAGAACGCGACACCAGGGATTGAACCATACGATAGTGAGCTGAACACCCTAAGCACCAAACCATACGCTATCACTACACACACACACACACACACACACACACACACACACACACACACATATATATATATATGTGTATATAGTTCAATGGAACAACAACAGATGTACAAAAAGTTTTATTAGTTTCACGTTCTATATGGAAAGGAGAAGAGGAAAGAAAGTTCGACGTGTCGGGCTTAAGTCCTTCTTCAAGAGTACAAAAATAGAGACAGGATCACAAAGGAGATACAGAAAATAAAGGTAGTCCAAGTAAAGAAAAATAATCGATATATATATATAAAAAAGAAAATTATATATATATAATATTAAAAAGGACGTTTTGTTATGTCTTCATTACGTCTATTGAGTAGTGACGAGCTACAGATCGAACCTTGAGCTGATCGATAGCGAAACGTGTGTCACTACTTAATAAATGAAGACAACAAATCGTCCTTTTTATTATTATTATTACACTCTGCTTAGTATTACATCTCTATACTTACTGGAAACTACGCATCATGTGGTGAACCTACAGTAACTGAACGTTACAATTCCTATATATGTGTGTGTGTGTGTGTGTGTGTGTGTGTGTGTGTGTGTGTGTGTGTGTGTGTGTGTGTGTGTGTGTGTGTGTGTGTGTGTGTGTGTGTGTGTGTGTGTGTGTGTGTGTGTGTGTGTGTGTATGTGTCGAGTATTGGCAACCACCATCGAACAGATTTCAGACTTGTTGTTGGTCAACACGAGGTTTTAGTAGCAGATACTTGTCCAAGTTGCCGCACATTTGAACTGATCTCTGAAGCACGTACTCTTTAACAGTGTCACCACTCACATATTTATATGTATGCATGTGTATAATTTGAATAATGTATTCCTCTAAATTAGTATAGAACAGAAAAATACATGTTTACATATAAAAACAAATGATAGGTAATTATTTAAATTATACAATACAATCGTATTTTGTGTTAGGAAATCACTGTAATGGCTGCCATAATAATACCATTCGATGTTGAGTACTAAAAGACAATAGATATAACTTACTTCTCTAAATTATACATGGGGGCGGCGAATTGACAGAGATGTTAGAATGTTGGATAGAATGCTTCGTGGCATTCGATCTGGCGCTCTGTTCTCTCAGTTCAAATACCGCAGAGCTCAGTTATGACTTTCATCTTTTCGAAGTCAGTAAATAAAACATCTGTCTAGTGCTGGGTCGGTGTTTCCCCTATATCTCTTTCGCACTTCCTCTTTAATATTCTTTCTCTCCTTTTCTATAAGAAATCGGCTTCATTCTTATGGGCTGTTCTTGCAGATGACCATCTCTGTCCAAACCACAGTGAGAAGGGAGATGGTTCGGAGATCAAGGACACCAGATGTTTCAGAAAGAGACAGAGACTTTGAGAGTTAATACTGATGATTGTAATCAGTAAAATAACCTTTTCTCATTTATTTCAAATTTGGGAACGCAAATACACGAAAGAAAAACAAGTTTTAATTCCATTGGAAATAATTGATTAATTAAAGGATTTTAATGAATGCTAAAAATTTAACGCTAGAAAGATAATAGGTGTTATAACTATACAGTGTTTTAATAGAATGAAATATATGAATATTTCGGTTTTGTTTTTAATTTTTCTTTCAGGTGAGATGTTATCTTTATAAGCGACACTAAAATACAAAACATGAAATAAATTGTGATCATTTTATAAACAAATTAATGTCACTTCTGTCGCCAGTATTCTTTGCCAAAAGTTTATCGAAATGAATAGGTCTAGTACATTGTAGCATTGATGATGCAATGGAATAGCCTGCACGTGGAATTAACGTGGAAGTGGTTGAACATTCCTCAGACACGTGTACACTTAATGTAGTTCCGACAGAGAAGTAGTTTGACGCTATGTGACATAGCTGGACCTTTTAATTTTCCTTGTAGAATGGACTGGAATAACGTAAAATATCGTATCCTGTTCAAGGACATAACGTGTTCTGAGAATCAAACTCACGACCTTCCGAATGAGTTGGTGTGTATAACCCAACGAAACTTGAATACTTGTATATGTCACTGTCGTAACTAATTATACATATATATATATGTGTGTGTGTGTGTGTGTATTATACACACACACACACACACACACACACACACACAC
>OZ024747.1:25919061-25921561 GCA_964016885.1 Eledone cirrhosa | reverse complement strand
CGAGGTTAACTTCACCTTTCATCCTTACGGGGTCGCTAAAATAAAGTACCAGTAATGCTCTGGGATAATTGCTGACCTTGTGCCAAAAGTAGAAACAATTATTAATTCCATATCAGGTGTGGTGATAACCTCCCCCCGAATTGGCAGAGGAAAATGGCAGTTGAAGGAGCCAAGACACCGGAGGTCTCAAAAGTTCCCGTATTGGGTTATATTCCCAGAGACCGAGGACACCGAAGGTCTAGATGGCGACTGGCACATGAAGAGGAAACAATCAGCCAATGCCTGGATTTATTAATCTTTCGATTATCTGCGTTGTGGGTGGTGGCGACCGGGTTTCTGGTCGAAGCGATGAAGTTGACATCAAAGAAAGTGTCGTAAGGCAGGTATGTCAAACTGAGGGTCCCCCAAGGGCTACGTGGGTCACATATATGTTGTCTGAGGGCCACACACGACAACTAATCGCGCACATTACAACTAATTTTTTTAAATTTTATAATACGAAGATAAAACATGCTCGCGCTGTAAAAACCTTTGTGTGGACTACAGGTGTGCTTGTAAAGGGCTGCATGTTTGACATGCCTGTCGTAAGGTGGAGCGTCTCAATGGCGGGAAGAGGGTTAGCTCGTCTAGGCGCCAATCATCTCCTGAGTCGAGGCTGACAGGCTCGAAATATTCGGTGATACGCTACGCTGGTGACCGATATCCTGCACATGTGTATGCGCGCGCTCATTAGTGCGAGTGTGTGCATGTGTGACTGTAAACATGTATGTGTGTTGTGTTTTTCATATAATTTTTTTTTCTTTTCTTCTTAATTATATTATATTTTACTTTAGTGTTTAGGGTGTTCGATTCACAATCGCAAGATCGTGTGTTCGATTCCGAGGAGCAAGTGGTCTTAATGAGTGTGTTATTTTATTCCACGTTGTTCCAGTCAACTCAATTGGAAAAAAATATGATAAGCGTGTAATTTAAAGAACAGCCATGTCACATATGTCACTGCAAGTCCCCTCAGAATTCTATTAAGGGTACATATCTCTGTCGAATGCTCAGCTATTTGCACAGAAATTTCACAAGCATGATGTTCCGCTAATCAAACAGTTGGTACACTTGCTGTAGTAACCGACAGAGATCCCGCTTCATACCTTATGATATTTAGTGGCACTAGTATTTTTTTCAACACGCTGACACGTCGTATGTGTATATTTATCTATGCGTGTGCATATACATCTGTATACATTTATATGTATGAGTATATAAATATAAACGCGCAAACACAGACGCACTTACAAAAATACACACTCACAGACATGCATTCACACAAATACACATATTCACACAAACACACACATACATTCACACAAACACACACATACATTCACACAAACACACACATTCATTTACACAAACGCACACAGACACTTACACTCATACAAAGCGTAGCAAATGGACTCCATTTAATGGAGCGCCAACTGCTGTTTAACTATAGTTTTTTCACCATCCCGTTCCTTCCTTTTACAAACACCTACATTCACACAAACACACACACACATTGTGGGACGGACGAACGGACGAAAGCCGTTCAAATTTATATATATAGATAAGTGAGGTGGATTGGCAGCATCGGTAGAGCGTCGGATAGCATGCTTTTTGGCATAGGGTTCCGCCGCTTGACGATCGAAATTCAGATCCTGCGAGGTTAGTTTTGCCTTTCATCCTTACGGGGTCGATAAAATAAAGTACCAGTAATACACTGTGGTGGATTTAATTGACTTACCCCCACCCCCAAAATTGTTGGCCTTGTGCCTAGATCAGAAACCAATATTTAGTGGCATAATACAACAATGGCTGGTGGGCGCATGCGTTTATGTGTGCTTGCGAAATGTTTCTTTAAGTGAACGTACGTATATGTATATGTGTGTATATATATATGTGTACGTGTGCGTGTATCTGTGTGTGAGAGAATGTGTTTATATATATGACCGTTAAAACATGTAGTCATTTGGTTGAAAAAGTTACACTACTTTGCTATTTTCAGTATAAGACATATATACATACATATACTCGAATATATGTATATATATATATATATATACATACACACTCTCATACATACACGCAAACATACACACACACACATACATACGTATATATATATAGATAGATAGATGTGTGCTCGGTATATTCTTCATATACGTGTGTCGGCGTCTGTTGTGTGTTCTTGTGTGAAATAGACCGTAATTTGTCTTGTTTTTAATTTGTTTTATTTTAGGTTTCTATTTCTTAACTTAAGAGTTATTTTAATGCTTTTATCGAGTATTCCTTCCTTCTTTCTTTCTTTCCATTATTTATTCATTTATGTTGTTGTTGTTGTTGTTGTTGTTGTTGTTGTTGTTGTTGTTGTTGTTTTACTATAATAATCATTATCATCATCGTGTTGTTATTGAAGTTGACATTTTATTTACTTTCTGTTTGTTTCCTTTTTTTTTAGTATTCTTCAATC
>OZ024747.1:25884061-25914061 GCA_964016885.1 Eledone cirrhosa | reverse complement strand
CTGGCCTTGTGCCAAAAGTAGAAACAATTATTAGTGCCGATTAAAGTTTAAGCAAAATATTTCTACTTTCACCCTATTACAGAATCTTCTGGAAAAACAAATATATATAAGGGCGGTGCCCCAGCATGGCCTCAGTCGGAGTAAAAGAGTAATACAGATAGATAGATTTCTTGATAGATAGATAGATTTCTTTATTTACCATAAAGGCATAAAAAGAAGGGACAAATACAAAGGGGGAGTTTACATATAATCGAGTAAAAAGGGTGTAACATGAAAATAATCGAAAATAACCTCAAAAGGGAGGGGACGTGATGGGGGTTGCACACACCCCCGAAAAAGTGTGCAATCCTTTGCCCGGGGAGCACATGGAGAAGGTGTTCCCCTCTCCTTTACTTCTTTACCTACAGGATGGTATACAGAGAAGGCCCATTTACACGAGCCATTCTCGCCACTATCACCCACCTTTCATAAAACTGCCTGTGGCCAAGCACCTCTCTCTCCATTCTTATCCTTCTTCCGAAGTGATATCGGAAGAAGTAGACCAGACTATGGCCAGAGAGGAAGTTGCCTGACCTCAGACCTTTCAATCGTGTCCACCAAACAACCTCTTTCAACATGGCTATTACGCACAGAAAAACCGCCTTTGCTTCCTTTGTGAAGAGGGGAGGCGGTTTGATTGTCATCACGGACTCGGCGGTCAATTTAATCGGCGCCACCCGCGACAGCAGTTGTTCGGCGTAGCCCCACAGATCAGCCACGCCCGGACATTGCACCAATGCGTGCGCCACGGTTTCTTCGTGACGCACGCATCTAGGGCAAATCTTTTTTGAGGGATCCCTGCCCGGGCGCCCGTGTCTGTAGAGCCTCTCTCGAACGGGTAGAGCCCCTCGGTAGCACTGCCAGGCCAGTGACTTCTGGAAGTTGTCCATTGGTCCTGGGCCGAAAGTCCTACCGAACAGGCTGGCCAGTTCGTCTTCTTCCATGTCCAGCGACTCTCCAAGGGTGTCATCGCCCCTGCTAGCCACCAGCCCTCTATAGAATGATGAGGTGGATTCTCCACCGATGGCCCGGCCCGCTTGCCAGAGAGCCCTGAGCGCCTGAGCACACTCAGTGTGCCAGTCTCCCAGTTTTCCGGATCTTTGCTTGACCCAGGACTGTAGCTCGGTGAGTGAGACGAGTCTCGGAAAGGCTCGTTTCACGAACGGAGCCCACACCGGTTGACCAGTGAGGAATACCTGTAGGTGCCGTAGCCTTAATGCGTGCCTACGCATCATCAACCACGGCATCCCCAGCCCTCCTTTCGAAGGTTGTTGGCAGCAGATGGATCTTCTCACCATAGGAGGACGCTTCTTCCAAAGAAATTGGAAGAGCATGCGTTCCATGGTGGTGAGTGTTTCCTTAGGGCAAGGCACGACAGTCAGGCGGTAGTAAGTGACGGACGCTATGTAAATGTTCGCCACCTCCGCCCGGCCTTTTAGGGACAGCTTACACTTGGCCCATTTCTGGGTTAGTGCAAACACCTTGTTCGTAACCTCGTTCCAGTTCTTTTCCACCTGGAGGTCCGGTCCAAACCAGACCCCAAGCAACTTTACCGGGCCCTCCGTCCAGTGTCCGACGACACCGTCAGGAGGCATCGGTTTGCCTCTCCACGTTCCGAGTTGCAGCCCGATGGATTTTTCCCGGTTCAGTTTCGCTCCTGACAACCTTTCGTACTCCTCCAGTAAGGTACCGATCGCCTCGATCTCCGAGTCGGTTGATACCATTACTGTTACGTCATCGGCGTAGGCCGACACCGCTTTGCTCAATCCTGGTTCCAGGGGGATACCCTGCAACAACTCCAACTTCCTCAGTAAAGGCTCGAGAGTCAATACGTACAGAAGGGAGGAGAGAGGGCACCCCTGTCGAATGGATCGTGTGATTTCGAACGGCTTCGAAAGGTAGCCGTTCACCTTGATCCTAGAACAGATGTGGTTGCTATGTAGGGCAGTGATCCAGCCTCTGAAAACAGGACCGAACCCAGCCGCCGCTAGCACCGCATCCAGGTAACCATGGTCGACCCTATCGAAGGCCTTAGACTGATCCAAGTTGATCAGGGCCCCACCGAAGCCGGGTTTGTTGCCAACCCTCTCTATGATGTATCGCATGAGGTGGAGGTTATCGTGAATGGACCTGGATGGGATAGCACATGTCTGCGCATCTCCCACCAGGCCACCCACGACAAGCGCCAACCTCTTTGCTAACACCTTGGCCAAAATCTTTAACTCTGTGTTTAGCAGGGTTATGGGCCGAAAATTATTTATACTATCCCCCTTGTTCTCGTCCTTCCTCACCAGCGTGACTACGCCCTTGGCTACAGAACAAGGAATTCTCCCGTTCTGCTGCCAATTGCAGTAGACCGCTTCGAGGAGTTCGGAGAAGAAGACCGGCATTGCTAAATAAAGTTCGTAAGGTATACCATCGAGACCTGGAGATTTGCGTCTGCTGCATTGGCTCAGCGCATCTCCGATCTCATCAGCCGAGATTGGTCCCTCGCAGGACTCTGCCTCTTTGTTCGAGAGACGCGGCAGGCCGTCGAGGTATGGACCGAAATCCACGCCCCGGCCCGGACCCTCGCCTCCCCCGAACAATCGGGCAAAGTGCTTTTGAAAGGCCTCGCACATCTGCTTAGGCTCCCGGATCACTCGTCCATCTTCGTCTTGCAACGACCGGATGGTGGATCGATTTCCACTTTTAGCTTCTGTCACGCGGGCCCATCCAACGGCTTTGGCCCCCTCATTACCTAGAGCACGTATTTTACTTCGAATGACGCAGCCTTCATGCTTTGCATCGAAAAACTGGTTCAAGGCCGTCCTCGATGCCAGCACTCTGGCCACATCTTCGCTCTTGATTGCCTCTTCTAATTTACCTGTTAATTCTTTCTCGTTTCTATTCCTATTGGCAGCTAACATCTTGCTATAACTTATTGATTCTGTTCTAATCTCTCTTTTGAGAGATGCCCACCATCGGTTGTTGACGATTGCACCCGTCAACCTCTCCTTAACTAATCTGCTAATCCGGTTTCTGTAAGTCTCTTTTGCCGGTAAAGACAAATTAAGTTTCCAGTAACCGGGACCCTGTCTATGTGTTTTCTCGAGATTGACCACGCAGGTCACTAATTTGTGATCCGTGTAGCCAACCGTGCGCATTTCTGGACAGCTTAATATGTCCCTATCCTTACTTCTAACTAAGAATCTATCTAAGTACGATCTAGATTGACCACTGTGGTTTCTCCAAGTCCAGGTAGGCACAGTTGGAAAATCTAGTCGATATCTATCGACCAAGTTAAAACGGTCGAGTAACCCCTTGAGGCTGTTACACCCCCCTCTATTAGGACATGCTCCTGCATAGTCCCAACGTGCATCTAGGATGTCATTCCAATCCCCCGCTAGAAGCAGGGAACGCGACGTTCCCAGAAAAGTCTCCAAACGCTGGAAGAAGTCGGGCCGTTCAGCTCCGAAAGGGGAGTAGACGGCGACCAGTCTCAAGGCCGCACTTTCACTACTGCCAACGTCTAGCACCAACAAACGACCCTCCGGGTCCGAGTGCACAACCTGTACGGCAAGACCCAGGTGTTTTTGCAGCAGCACGACAACCCCACCCCCACCTCCAGGTTGACAGAGAGATGCATGCACCTCAAAGTCATCGAAGGTGGGGGCCAGCTGCCGCATGACGCTGATTCGAGTCTCACAGATAACCATTACATTTATACTACATGACCTGAGGTCATTTAGAAGCTTTGCTTGCTTCCAAGTTGAGCCCAGGCCACGTGCATTCAAACATCCTACTCTTAACACATCCATGTGGGCGGCAGAGCCAAAGGAGAGTGTAGAGACCTACCTTTCCGCTTCCCGGGGTTCGGGTTGCACGACTTCCATGGGGTCGGGGGTGTTGGGTGAAGGGGTGTCTTGTGGTGGTGTGGGGTCGTCGGTGTGTGGTGGGGTTGGGGTGTTTGGAGTTGTGTTGGGGAGGGGAAGGGGAGGGGGAAAGCTTTTTAGTAGGACGCGGTTTATGGGTTTGACAGAGGGTGGTCCTACGTCCTCCTTAAAATCCTTTTTTAGTTTTTGGTAGAGGTTCATTGGGATTTTTATTAGTTTTAAATGTGGGTGGTTTTCTGATGAAACAAAGTTTACACCTTCGGTTTGTACCGAAGGATTATTGTATATGAGTTCATTTAATTTATTATTGTTTCTGTTGATGTAAGTATAGTGTAATGTCTTTTTTTCCGATGGTGTGAGTGTTTCGAAGAGGGGAGGGGCAGGTTTGGTTTTGTTTGTTGCTGGAGGGGTGTTTTCTGTTTTGTTAGATTGTGTTGCGATTTGGGTGGGGGTTGTTTGTCCTTGTGTGTTTTGCACATGTTTTCTTTTTTTCCTTTTAATCTGTCTGAAGGACTCCGTTTCTTCCTCCGAATTCGTTGGGTTATCTTCAGTGTTGGAGGGAAGAGGTATGTTTGCTGGTAATGTTTCCGTGTTGGTTTTCTTTGTGGGGGAGATGGATGTCACTATGTTAGACTGTGTTGTGTGTTGTGTCTGCGGTGGTTGTGTTGTTTTATTGAGTGAGAGGTTGGGTGGGCCTGTATTTTGTTTTGGGGTAATGTGTTGTGACTGTTTGTGTTGTGGTGGTGTTGTGGTGTTACTGAGGGACGGGTTGGGTGGGACTGAGTTTTGTTGTTTGTTTATCTGTTGTGGTGGTGGTGGTGGAGCTGGTGTTGGTAGCAGGGTTTTCTTTTTGTTGAGTTGGGGACAAGCGGCCTTCAGGTGCCCTCTGCCTGCACAGATATGGCAGGACGGCCTTCTCCCCTCCACGCTAATGTTTATATACCCGTGGTCCTCTAATAGGATTCTGTCGGGTATTTGGGCGATGCGTTCAGGCTTCATTTGTACTACCAGCTCTATACCTGTTCCACTGAACGCATTGCCTGTGGTTTTCCCAATGGAAATCACGTTGTCATTCACTGGATCGATGAAGCCAGCTATGAGCCAGCAGTAGTCCACATCTGGCATCATTGCATCCAGCCATATGCGTTGAGTTTTTTTCCCCATATAAGATGGATAAAAGGTGAAATTTTTCGAACGAATCGGTGACAAAGCACATTTTTTTGCCGCCGATTCGTTCTTCATGATAATTGCTAGGCTTCCATACAGTCTGTCTTTTCTTATGAAAGTTGTTTCATTCAGTACTTCTGCGAGTACTGTTTTGATATCTGCTTGAGAAGGCTGTTCAGGTTTTTTTGTACTGTTGTTGATGGTCCGAAACTTGACCGTTCGGCTTTCAATGTCTTTCGTGAATTCTTGAGGCATTTTTACCAATAAAATACCATTCTCACCTTCACTTATGTATTGTTTTGCGTCCGTGATCCTTCGTACCACATCTGAAATGTTTTCCGCTATATAAGTCAAAGATTTCTTTGTTTTCTGTGCAAAAGAAATCTTGTCGTCTGCTTTGTTTTCTGATATTATGTTATTTTCAACTGTTATTTTTTTGTTTGTTGTGTCTTTGTTTGTGTTATTAGTATTGTCATGCAATTTTTCAAATTTTTTTTTTTCGTTGTTTTCGTCATTTAATTTTTTTTCCTCCGCAGATTCGTCCGTTTTTATTTTAATTTTTCCTTCCTTCTCTATGACGTTAGTTGGGAAGGAAGGGAGGACTAAAGCGTGCGAGCTTACAACTCTTACCGCTGTCCCCCCACCACTATTTTCGTTCGCTGCGTTTAACATTTCTGTTAGACGATTGAAATTTTTTACACAAAATTTTTTAAAACAGGTTTTTCACCTCTAGGAGGGGTAAAGATGAGCTGACCCACCGCCTGACAGTTCAGACGGAGGGTCAAGCTACACAATTGTATCAAAATAAAGTTTGAACTCACAAAATTTCCTCAATAAATTTGAACAAAACTTCTGTGCGAAGTGAATGACATCCACACTGTAGAACAGACGACAGCTAGATTGTCTATAGATAGATAGATAGATAGATAGATAGATAGAATTAGAGTGGAATAATCTATTATTGTTGGTAAAGTGCGTTAAGTTCAATACGTTATTAGAGTCGACAGCATGTAGGAATCCGAGTCAAAGGTATATAAATACGTGTATATATATATAGAGAGAGAGAGAGAGAGTGCGCGTGTGTGTGTGTGTGGAAGAAAGTGAATGAGAGAGAGTGGGAGAGTGGGCGCGAGAGTGTACATACAAATATAGATTACATTACAGTGGTCAACACATATTTTGTTGCCGTAGGATTGATCCTATTCTTAGCTATATTTCGGGTGCTGATTACAAGCAAACAAGGCTTACGTTTGCCCTATCAACCCTATCTAATTAATGATCAGCTATTTGGATATAGAAATAACAACAATATTAAAGCTATTAATATATTAGCTTCTAATTTAGCAACAAGACTAGCAATTTGAGTAGAGTTGATAAGCGATTAAACCGATTCAACCACTTAAGTGCTTTTTTATTTTTTATTCTATCGACCCCGGACGGTTGAAAAGTTAATTTGACCTCGGCTGAATTAGAACTTAGAACATAAAAAAATCAAAACAAATATCGCCAAGAAAATCGTCCGTTAAGCTCAATGCGTTATTAGAGTTGACAGCATGCAAGAATCCAAGTCAAAGGTGTGTATATAAGATACTCACACACACACACACACACAGACACACACACACACACACACACACACACACACACACACACACACACACACACACATACACACACACACACATACACATGCACACACACACACACACACACACACAGAGACACACACACACACACACACAGACACACACACACACACACACACAGACACACACACACACACATACACACACACATACACACACACATACACATACACACACACACACACACACACACACATATATATAGAGAGACAGACAGACAGACAGAGAGACAGATAGATAAATTTCTATTTATTTGCCACGAGGGCACAAAAGAAGGGGACATTTACACAGTGGGGGAGTTTACATAAATCGAGTAAAGAAAAAAGGAATAACAATAATAATATAACAATAAAAAGTCCTCAAAAGGGAGGGGGCGTGTTGGGGATTGCACATACCCCCGAAAAGTGTGCAACTCTTTTCGCGGGGGAAGCCCAGAGAGGAGGCGCTCCCCCTTTCCTCTTCACTTCTTCACCTACAGAACAATGTAGAGAGAAGGCCCATTTACACGGGCCATTCTCGCTTCTTTCACCCACCTTTCATAAAACTGTCTGGGACCAAGCACTTCTCTCTCCATCCTGATTCTTCTTCCGAAGTGGTATCGGAAGAAGTAAACCAGGTGATGGCCGGAGAGAAAGTCACCCGACCTCAGACCTTTCAGGCGCGTCCACCACACAACCTCTTTCATCATGGCTATTACGCACAGAAAGACCGCCTCTGCTTCATTTCTGAAGGGAGGTGGCGGCTTGATGTTCACCACAGACTCGGCGGTTAATCGAATCGGCGCCACACGCGACAGCAGTCGTTCGACGTAGCCCCACAGATCGGCAACGCCCGGGCAGTGTACCAGTGCATGCGCAACGGTTTCCTCGTCGCGCACGCATCTGGGACAGATCTTTTTCGCGGGATCCCTGCCCGGGCGCCCGTGTCTGTAGAGCTTTTCTCGAACGGGCAGAGCCCCCCGGTAACACTGCCAGGCTAAGGACCTCTGGAAGTTGTCCATGGGTCCCGGGCCGAAAGTTCTACCGAACAGGCTGGCCAGTTCGTCCTCCTCCATGCCTAGCGACTCTCCAAGGGTGTCGTCGCCCCGGCTAGCCACCAACCCTCTATAGAATGTCGAGGTGGATTCTCCACTGACAGTCGGGTCCGCTTGCCAGATAGCCGTGAGCGCCTGGGCACACTCGGTGTGCCAGTTGCCCAGTTTTCTCGGTCTTTGCTTCACCCAGGATTGCAGTTCGGTGAGCGAGACGAGCTGTGGGAAGGCTCGCCTCACAAACGGGGCCCACACCGGCTGACCGTTGAGAAATACCTGTAGATGCCGTAGCCTCAATGCGTGCCTACGCATCAACAGCCACGGCATACCCAGCCCTCCTTTCGAAGGGTGCTGGCAGCAGATGGATCTCCTCACCATGGGAGGCCGCTTCTTCCAGAGGAACTGGAAGAGCATGCGTTCCATGATGGTGAGTTTTTCCTTGGGGCAAGGCACGACGGTCAGGCGGTAGTAGATGACGGACGCTATGTAAGCGTTCGTCACCTCCGCCCGACCTTTCAGTGATAGTTTGCACTTGGCCCACTTCTGGGTCGGCGCAAACACCCTGCTCGTCACCTCGCCCCAATTCTTCTCCACCTGGAGGTCCGGTCCGAACCAGACCCCGAGCAGCTTCACCGGGCCCTCCGTCCACCGCCCGACGACACCGTCTAACGGCATCGGTTTGCCCCTCCACGTTCCGAGTTGCAAACCGACTGACTTGTCCTGGTTCAGCTTAGCCCCCGTCAGCCTTTCGTATTCCTCCAGTAGGGTGGCGATCGCCCCGATTTCCGAGGCGTCCGCCACCATTACTGTTACGTCGTCGGCATAGGCCGAGACCGCTTTGTGCAATCCCGGTTCCAGGGGTATGCCCCGCAGCAACTCCAACTTCCGCAGCAGTGGCTCGAGAGTCAATACGTACAGAAGGGAGGAGAGGGGGCACCCCTGTCTGATGGATCGGGTGATTTGAAACGGCTCCGAGAGGTAGCCGTTTACTTTAATCCTAGAGTAGATGTTGCCACTGTGCATGGCAGAAATCCAGCCCCTGAAAACGGGTCCGAAGCCCGCCGCCGCTAGCACCGCATCCAGGTAACCATGGTCGACCCTATCGAACGCCTTAGATTGATCCAAGTTGATCAGGGCCCCACCAAAGCCGGGTTCGTAGCCAACCCTCTCTATGATGTATCGCATGAGGTGGAGGTTGTCGTGAATGGACCTGGACGGGATAGCGCATGTCTGCGCGTCTCCCACCAAACCACCCACCACAAGCGCCAACCTCTTCGCCAACACCTTGGCCAAAATCTGTAACTCTGCATTCAGCAGAGTTATGGGCCTAAAGTTACTTAAGTCGTCCCCCTTGCTCTCGTCCTTCCTCACTAGCGTGACCACGCCCTTGGTCACAGAACAGGGAATTCTCCCGTTCTGTTGCCAGTTGCAATAGACAGCCTCGAGGAGTTCGGAGAACAAGACCGGCATAGCTAAATAAAGTTCGTATGGTAGACCATCGAGACCCGGGGATTTGCGTCTGCTGCATTGGCTGAGCGCTTCCCCGATTTCAGTGGCTGTGATTGGCCTTTCGCAGCACTCCGCTTCGCCGCTCGAAAGACGCGGTAGACCGTCGAGGTATGGACCGAAGTCCACATCCCCGTCCGGCCCCCCGCCACCTCCGAACAGTCGAGCAAAGTGCCTTTGAAAGGTCTCGCACATTCGCTCAGGTTCAAGGATCACCCGTCCATCCTGGTCTCGCAAAGACCGAATGGTGGATTTAATCCCACTCTTGGCTTCTGTCACGCGGGCCCAGCTAACAGCTTTGGTCCCCTCGTTTCCTAAAGCACGTATTTTACTTCGGACAACGCAGCCTTCGTGCTTCGCGTCAAAGAACTGGCTCAATGCCGTTCTCGTCGCTAACACTCTGGCTACGTCTCCGCTCCTAATCGCCTCTTCTAGTTTATCTGTTAACTCCCTTTCCCTCCTATTTCTATTCGCCGCTAGTTCCTTACTGTAACCTATCGAACTTACTCTAATCTCTCTCTTTAGAGATATCCACCACCTACTGTTGACGATCGCTCCCGTCAACCGCATCTTAACTAAGCTACTAATCCGGTTTCTGTAATCTTTCTTTGTCGGTAAGGACAAGTTCATCTTCCAGTAACCGGGACCCTGTCTATGCGTTCTATGAAGGTTGACCACGCAGGTCACTAATTTGTGATCTGAATAGCCAACCATGATCAGTTCTGGACAACTAAATACGTCCCTATCCTTACTCCTAACCAAAAACCTATCTAGGTACGATCTAGATTGTCCACTGCGGTTTGCCCAGGTCCAGGTTGGCGCAGTTGGACAATCTAGTCGAAATCTATCGACCAGGTCGAATCGATCGAGTAACCCCTTGAGGCTGCTACACCCCCCTCTATCGGGACATGCCCCTGCATAGTCCCAACGCGCATCTAGGATTCCATTCCAGTCCCCCACTAAAAGCAGGGAACGCGACGTTCCTAGAAAAGTCTCCAGACGCTGGAAGAAGTCGGCTCTTTCCGCCCCGAAGGGAGCATAAAGACCGACCAGTCTGAAAGCCCCGCCTTCACCGCCTCCGACGTCCAGCACCAGTAATCGACCCCCCGGGTCCGAGTGAACAATCTGTACGTCGAGAGTCAGACGTTTATCCAGCAGTACGGCAACTCCCCCCCCCCCCCCCCGCCTCCGGGTTGACAGAGAGATGCGTGCATCTCAAAGTCATCGAAGGCGGGCGCCAGCTGTCTCACGCTGCTGATCCGACTCTCGCAAACAACCATCACATCTATACTTTGTGACCTGAGGTCACTTAGAAGCTTTGCTTGCTTCCAAGCTGAGCCCAGGCTACGCGCGTTCAAACAGCCAACTCTCAATTGATCTATTTTGGTGTTGAAAGTGAAGAAAGAAAAGCACTTACCTCTCCGGGTTGCGTAATTTCCATGGCATCAGGTGTGTTGGGTGGAGGGATGTTTTGTGGTGGTGTGGGGGTACACGTGTGTGGTGGGGTTGGGGTATTTGGAGTTGTGTCAGGGAGAGGGGCGGTTATGGGGAAATCTTTCAAGAGGACGCGATTCAACGGTTTTAAACAGGGGGGGGCTCACGTCCCGTCTAAATTGTTCTTTTAAGGAACGATAAAGGTCCAGAGGGACCTTTATCATTTTTAAATGGGTGAAGTTCTCTGTTGAGATAAAGTTTGGCCCTTCGGTCTGCACCATAGGGTTATTGTTTATTAATTTAACCAGTTTTTTGTTTTCTTTATTTATATATGTGTATTGCAACGTCTTTTTTTGTGATGCTGTCAATGTTTCGGAGAGGGGAGGCGCAGATTTATTTTTGTTTGTTGAGGGTGGGGTGTTTTTGATTGGAGTTGGTGTTTGTGTGTGGGTTATTTGTGGTGTGCTGGGTGTGTGTTTTCTTTTTTTTCTTTTAACTTGTCTGAAGGCTTCTCCTCCTTCTTCTTCAGAAGTTGGGGGAAACTCTTCAGCGCTAGGTGGGAGGGACGTGTTGTGTGGTTGTTTTTTTTTTGCGGGAGGGGTAGATTTGTTACTGTTTTTTTTATTATTTGTTTGGAATGGGTTTTGTGGTGGTGGTGGTGGTGGTAATGTTTGTGTCGTGCTTGTGGTTGGTGCTGGTGGTGGTGATGTTTGTGTTGTGGTTGGTGGTGGTGATTTTTGTGTCGTGCTTGTGTTTGGTGCTGGTGGTGGTGATGTTTGTGTTGTGTTTGTGGTTGGTGGTGTCTGTATTTTGTTTGCTGTGTGTGGTATTAGTGTATTTTTGGAGGTGGGTGGTGCTGGTGTACTGTTTGTGGTGGGTGTGGGCAATAGTCCTTTTTGGGGGATACGTTTCGGGCAGTTAGCCTTAACGTGTCCCCTTTCCATGCATAAATAGCATGCTGGTCTTCTCCCCTCTACAATTATGTCTATTGGGGTAAGGTCATCCAGCCAGATGCGATCCGGGATTTGTGCTATTCTTTCGGGCCTCATTTGGACTAGTATGTCGAGGCCCATTCCCAGGAACGCATCTCCAGTTGCCTTCCCCATTGACAGCATAGTGTCTTCGCCCATATCAATGAAGCCAGCAATAGCCCACCAGAAGTCCATTGTGGGCAGCATTGTTTTTACTTTTACTCTCTGTGTTCTTCTACCCATGTAGGAGGGATAGAAGCTATATCTTGTCGACGAGAGTGGGCTTAGGGAAAGCTTCTCCGCCGTTTCTTTGTCTCTTGTTAGGACCGAAATGCTGCCATAGAGTCGGTCCTTTCGTATGAAGAGAATATTCTTCATATAGTCTTTTAGGACTAACTCTATTTCCATTTGGCTGGGCTGTGCTGGCTTTCTTGTCTGGTTCAGTATAGTTCTGTATAGAACTGTGTTTTCTGCTCTGGCTTTCTTGAATTCTGGGGGGGAGTTAATGGAAAATATTCCGTTCTCCCCCAAAACAATGTGTTTCTTTGCTTCGGCCAGTTTTTCTCTGGCGGCAGTTAGGTCAATTGGTGTGTATGTAATGGATTGTTTTGTTTTCTGGGCGAAAGTTGCCCTGTCGTTATTTGTATTATTTTCTGTTTGTTTGTTTTCTGTTTGCTCATTTTCCTTAACATTTGTTTTTTCATTTTGTTTGTTTGTTTCAATGTCTAATTTTGTTGTAATTATTTTTTGTTCTTCAGACTTGGGGGGCGTGGCAGAGCTAATGGCAGACATGTCTGCCATCTTTTCCGCCATGCTGCCAAGAAAGAAATTTTTCGGCAAAAATAGATATTTATTTTACCCCCTAAAAAGGGGGTAAATGCAAAAATGTTTCCCTAAATAACAGGGGTTAGTGTTCCAAATGTGTTGCACTAAAAAATTTATCCGGTACTTACAATAGTAAGGGTAAATCCCGATGGAATAGCGGAGCCGATGCGAAGCGTGTCTTACTCTATCAAGATAGATAGATAGATAGATAGATATATTTCTTTATTTACCATAAAGGCATAAAAAGAAGGGACAAATACAAAGGGGGGAGTTTACATACAATCGAGTAAAAAGGGTATAAAATGAAAATAATCGAAAATAACCTCAAAAGGGAGGGGACGTGATGGGGGTTGCACACACCCCCGAAAAAGTGTGCAATCCTTTGCCCGGGGAGCACATGGAGAAGGTGCTCTCCTCTCCTTTACTTCTTTACCTACAGGATGGTATACAGAGAAGGCCCATTTACACGAGCCATTCTCGCCACTATCACCCACCTTTCATAAAACTGCCTGTGGCCAAGCACCTCTCTCTCCATTCTTATCCTTCTTCCGAAGTGATATCGGAAGAAGTAGACCAGACTATGGCCAGAGAGGAAGTTGCCTGACCTCAGACCTTTCAATCGTGTCCACCAAACAACCTCTTTCAACATGGCTATTACGCACAGAAAAACCGCCTTTGCTTCCTTTGTGAAGAGGGGAGGCGGTTTGATTGTCATCACGGACTCGGCGGTCAATTGAATCGGCGCCACCCGCGACAGCAGTCGTTCGGCGTAGCCCCACAGATCAGCCACGCCCGGACATTGCACCAATGCGTGCGCAACGGTTTCTTCGTGACGCACGCATCTAGGGAAAATCTTTTTTGAGGGATCCCTGCCCGGGCGCCCGTGTCTGTAGAGCCTCTCTCGAACGGGTAGAGCCCCTTGGTAGCACTGCCAGGCCAGTGACTTCTGGAAGGTGTCCATTGGTCCTGGGCCGAAAGTCCTACCGAACAGACTGGCCAGTTCGTCCTCTTCCATGTCCAGCGACTCTCCAAGGGTGTCATCGCCCCTGTTAGCCACCAGCCCTCTATAGAATGATGAGGTGGATTCTCCACCGGCGGCCTGGCCCGCTTGCCAGAGAGCCCTGAGCGCCTGAGCACACTCAGTGTGCCAGTCTCCCAGTTTTCCGGATCTTTTCTTGACCCAGGACTGCAGCTCGGTGAGCGAGACGAGTCTCAGAAAGGTTCGTTTCACGAACGGAGCCCACACCGGTTGACCAGTGAGGAATACCTGTATGTGCCGTAGCAGCCTTAATGCGTGCCTACGCATCATCAACCACGGCATCCCCAGCCCTCCTTTCGAAGGTTGTTGGCAGCAGATGGATCTTCTCACCATAGGAGGGCGCTTCTTCCAAAGAAATTGGAAGAGCATGCGTTCCATGGTGGTGAGTGTTTCCTTAGGGCAAGGCACGACAGTCAGGCGGTAGTAAGTGACGGACGCTATGTAAATGTTCGCCACCTCCGCCCGGCCTTTTAGGGACAGCTTACACTTGGCCCATTTCTGGGTTAGTGCAAACACCTTGTTCGTAACCTCGTTCCAGTTCTTTTCCACCTGGAGGTCCGGTCCAAACCAGACCCCAAGCAACTTTACCGGGCCCTCCGTCCAGTGTCCGACGACACCGTCGGGAGGCATCGGTCTGCCTCTCCACGTTCCGAGTTGCAGCCCGATGGATTTTTCCCGGTTCAGTTTCGCTCCTGACAACCTTTCGTAATCCTCCAGTAAGGTACCGATCGCCTCGATCTCCGAGTCGGTCGATACCATTACTGTTACGTCATCGGCGTAGGCCGACACCGCTTTGCTCAATCCTGGTTCCAGGGGGATACCCTTCAACAACTCCAACTTCCTCAGTAAAGGCTCGAGAGTCAATACGTACAGAAGGGAGGAGAGAGGGCACCCCTGTCGAATGGATCGTGTGATTTCGAACGGCTTCGAAAGGTAGCCGTTCACCTTGATCCTAGAACAGATGTGGTTGCTATGTAAGGCAGTGATCCAGCCTCTGAAAACAGGACCGAACCCAGCCGCCGCTAGCACCGCATCCAGGTAACCATGGTCGACCCTATCGAAGGCCTTAGACTGATCCAAGTTGATCAGGGCCCCACCGAAGCCGGGTTTGTTGCCAACCCTCTCTATGATGTATCGCATGAGGTGGAGGTTATCGTGAATGGACCTGGATGGGATAGCACATGTCTGCGCATCTCCCACCAGGCCACCCACGACAAGCGCCAACCTCTTTGCTAACACTTGGCCAAAATCTTTAACTCTGTGTTTAGCAGGGTTATGGGCCGAAAATTATTTATACTATCTCCCTTGTTCTCGTCCTTCCTCACCAGCGTGACTACGCTCTTGGCTACAGAACAAGGAATTCTCCCGTTCTGCTGCCAATTGCAGTGGACCGCTTCGAGGAGTTCGGAGAAGAAGACCGGCATTGCTAAATAAAGTTCGTAAGATATACCATCGAGACCTGGAGATTTGCGTCTGCTGCATTGGCTCAGCGCATCTCCGATCTCATCAGCCGAGATTGGTCCCTCGCAGGACTCTGCCTCTTCGCTCGAGAGACGCGGCAGGCCGTCGAGGTATGGACCGAAATCCACGCCCTCGCCCGGACCCTCGCCTCCCCCGAACAATCGGGCAAAGTGCCTTTGAAAGGCCTCGCACATCTGCTTAGGCTCCCGGATCACCCGTCCATCTTCGTCTTGCAACGACCGGATGGTGGATCGATTTCCACTCTTAGCTTCTGTCACGCGGGCCCAGCCAATGGCTTTGGCCCCCTCATTACCTAGAGCACGTATTTCACTTCGAATGACGCAGCCTTCGTGCTTTGCATCGAAAAACTGGTTCAAGGCCGTCCTCGATGCCAGCACTCTGGCCACATCTTCGCTCTTGATTGCCTCTTCTAATTTACCTGTTAATTCTTTCTCGTTTCTATTCCTATCGGCAGCTAACATCTTGCTATAACTTATTGATTCTGTTCTAATCTCTCTTTTGAGAGATGCCCACCACCCGTCAACCTCTCCTTAACTAACTGCTAATCCGGTTTCTGTAAGTCTCTTTTGCCGGTAAAGACAAATTAAGTTTCCAGTAACCGGGACCCTGTTTATGTGTTTTCTCGAGATTGACTACGCAGGTCACTAATTTGTGATCCATGTAGCCAACCGTGCGCATTTCTGGACAGCTTAATATGTCCCTATCCTTACTTCTAACTAAGAATCTATCTAAGTACGATCTAGATTGACCACTGTGGTTTCTCCAAGTCCAGGTAGGCACAGTTGGAAAATCTAGTCGATATCTATCGACCAAGTTAAAACGGTCGAGTAACCCCTTGAGGCTGTTACACCCCCCTCTATTAGGACATGCTCCTGCATAGTCCCAACGTGCATCTAGGATGTCATTCCAATCCCCCGCTAGAAGCAGGGAACGCGACGTTCCCAGAAAAGTCTCCAAACGCTGGAAGAAGTCGGGCCGTTCAGCTCCGAAAGGGGAGTAGACGGCGACCAGTCTCAAGGCCGCACCTTCACTACTGCCAACGTCTAGCACCAACAAACGACCCTCCGGGTCCGAATGCACAACCTGTACGGCAAGACCCAGGTGTTTTTGCAGCAGTACGACAACCCCACCCCCACCTCCAGGTTGACAGAGAGATGCATACACCTCAAAGTCATCGAAGGTAGGGGCCAGCTGCCGCACGACGCTGATTCGAGTCTCACAGATAACCATTACATTTATACCACATGACCTGAGGTCATTTAGAAGCTTTGCTTGCTTCCAAGTTGAGCCCAGGCCACGTGCATTCAAACATCCTACTCTTAACACATCCATGTGGGCGGCAGAGCCAAAGGAGAGTGTAGAGACCTACCTTTCCGCTTCCCGGGGTTCGGGTCGCACGACTTCCATGGGGTCGGGGGTGTTGGGTGAAGGGGTGTCTTGTGGTGGTGTGGGGTCGTCAGTGTGTGGTGGGGTTGGGGAGGGGAAGGGGAGGGGGAAAGCTTTTTAGTAGGACGCGGTTTATGGGTTTGACAGAGGGTGGTCCTACGTCCTCCTTAAAATCCTTTTTTAGTTTTTGGTAGAGGTTCATTGGGATCTTTATTAATTTTAAATGTGGGTAGTTTTCTGAAGAAACAAAGTTTACACCTTCGGTTTGTACCGAAGGATTATTGTTTATGAGTTCATTTAATTTATTATTGTTTCTGTTGATGTAAGTATAGTGTAATGTCTTTTTTTCGGATGGTGTGAGTGTTTCGAAGAGGGGAGGGGCAGGTTTGGTTTTGTTTATTGCTGGAGGGGTGTTTTCTGTTTTGTTGGATTGTGTTGAGATTTGGGTGGGGGTTGTTTGGCCTTGTGTGTTTTGCACATGTTTTCTTTTTCTCCTTTTAATCTGTCTGAAGGACTCCGTTTCTTCCTCCGAATTCGTTGGGTTATCTTCAGTGTTGGAGGGAAGAGGTATGTTTGCTGGTAATGTTTCCGTGTTGGTTTTCTTTGTGGGGGAGATGGATGTTACTATGTTAGACTGTGTTGTGTGTTGTGTCTGCGGTGGTTGTGTTGTTTTATTGAGTGAGGGGTTGGGTGGGCCTGTATTTTGTTTTGGGGTAATGTGTTGTGACTGTTTGTGTTGTGGTGGTGGTGTAGTTTTACTGAGGGACGGGTTGGGTGGGATTGAGTTTTGTTGTTTGTTTATCTGTTGTGGTGGTGGTGGTGGAGCTGGTGTTGGTAGCAGGGTTTTCTTTTTGTTGAGTTGGGGACAAGCGGCCTTCAGGTGCCCTCTTCCTGCACAGATATGACAGGACGGCCTTCTCCCCTCCACGCTAATGTTTATATACCCGTGGCCCTCTAATAGGATTCTGTCGGGTATTTGGGCGATGCGTTCAGGCTTCATTTGCACTACCAGCTCTATACCTGTTCCACTGAACGCATTGCCTGTGGTTTTCCCAATGGAAATCACGTTGTCATTCACTGGATCGATGAAGCCAGCTATGAGCCAGCAGTAGTCCACATCTGGCATCATTGCATCAAGCCATATGCGTTGAGTTCTTTTACCCATATAAGATGGATAAAAGGTAAAATTTTTCGAACGAATCGGTGACAAAGCACATTTTTTTTTTGCCGCCGATTCGTTCTTCATAATGATTGCTAGGCTTCCATACAGTCTGTCTTTTCTTATGAAAGTGGTTTCATTAAGTACTTCTGTGAGTACTGTTTTGATATCTGCCTGACTTGGCTGTTCAGGTTTTTTTGAAGTGTTGTTGATGGTGCGGAACACGACCGTTCGACTTTCAATGTCTTTGGTGAGTTCTTGAGGCATTTTTACCGATAAAATACCATTCTCTCCTTCACTTATGTATTGTTTGGCGTCTGTGATTCTTCGTGCCACATCTGAAATATTTTCAGGTATATATGTCAAAGATTTCTTTGTTTTTTGTGCAAATGAAATCTTGTTGACTCTGTCGTCTGCTTTGCTTTCTATTATGGTGTTATTTTCAAATGTTATTTTTGTGTTTGTTGTGTCTTTGTTTGTAGTATTAGTATTGTCATGCAATTTTTCAAATTTTTTTTTTTTCGTTGTTGGAATCCATGTCCAGATTTGTGTTTTCGTCATTTTTCTCCGCAGATTCGTCTGTTTTTATTTTATTTTTTCCTTCCTTCTCTATGACGTTAGTTGGGAAGGAAGGGGGGACTAAAGCGTGCGAGCTTACAACTCTTACCACTGTCCCCCCCCCCCCCCCACCACTATTTTCGTTCGCTTCGTTTAACATTTCTGTCAGACGATTGAAATTTTTTTTGCCACAAAATTTTTTTAAACAGGTTTTTCACCTCTAGGAGGGGTAAAGATGAGCTGACCCACCGCCTGACAGTTCAGACGGGGGGGGGGTCAAGCTACACAATAGTATCAAAATAAAATTTGAACTCACAAAATTTCCGCAATAAATTTGAACAAAACTAGATTATGATAAATAGATAGATAGATAGATAGATAGATAGATATATTTCTTTATTAGCCACAGGGGCACAAAAGAAGGGGACAAATACAAAGGGGGAAGTTTACATACAATAAAAACGTGTAAAATGTTATCACAGATGGAATTTAAAAGTTAGTCGATTTTCCCCAATAGAGGGAGACAGTTTATATGGGTAACACATAGATATATTTTTTTTTTTATATTTCTTTATTAGCCACAGGGGCACAAAAGAAGGGGACAAATACAAAGGGGGAAGTTTACATACAATAAAAACGTGTAAAATGTTATCACAGATGGAATTTAAAAGTTAGTCGATTTTCCCCAATAGAGGGAGACAGTTTATATGGGTAACACATACCCCCGAAAAAATGTGCAACCCTCATCTCCAGGAGTACGAAGAGCTTGTACTCCTTTCCTCTCCTCCTCCTCCTTTTCCTCAATCTACAGGCTGATATAGAGAGAAGGCCCATTCACTCGGGCCATTCTCGCCACTTTCACCCACCTTTCATAAAACTTGCTGCGGTACAGCACCTCTCTCTCCATCCTGATTCTTCTTCCAAAGTGGTATTTGAAAAAAAGAATCAGTTGTTGGCCGGAGAGAAAGGTGTCTGACCTCAGCCCTTTCAACCTTGTCCACCATACAACCTCTTTCGCCATAGCTATCACACAAAGGAAAACCGCCTCTCCTTCGTTTTTGAAGGAGGGTGGCGGTTTGATCATGACAATGGACTCGGTGGTCAACTGGATTGGTCCCACCCGCGACAATAGTCGTTCTACATATCCCCACAGGTCAGTGACGCCCGGGCAGTGTATGAATGCGTGCGCGACGGTTTCTTCGTCTAGATAGATAGATAGATAGATAGATAGATAGATAGATAGATAGATAGATAGATAGATAGATAGCAGCAGTAGGATAGAATGGTAAAAAAGTCGGTGTGTCAGTGTGTGCGGAGGTGCGGTGGACAGGGGAGAGGATGGGTAGGTGTGAAAGTTGGAGTGAGGAGGGGGTGTATTAGTAGAGGTGTTAGTGGAATGTGTGTGTGTGTGAGAAAGGGTGTGGGTGGAGCGGGAAGAGAAGGGTGTGGGGGACGATGGAGGGAGTGTAGTGTACTGGTGTGTCTGTGCGTGTTTGGATGAGTGTGTGTGTGGTGAAGGGGGTGTTAGTGGGTGTTAGTATACTGGAGGTGGAGAAAGGGTTGAATGCGGGTGTGAGTGGGTGTCAGTGGTGGTAGGGTGTGTAGAGTGGGTGGTGTATGAGGGTGTGTGTGTTCGTGTGCGTAGGGTTGGGGGGTGTTAGTGATGTTAGTTGCGGGTTGGTGGGGTGGATGTGTGGGGGTGAGGGTTAGTGGTGGTAGTAGGGTGTGTGTTTAGTGTGAGCGCGTGTATATATGTACCGGTGGGTGTGTGCGTGTGATAAGTAGGGGGGGAAAAGAAGGGAGGGATGTTAGTATGTTAGTTGGGGAAGGGTGGTCGGGTGTGGCGTGGAGGTGTTAGTATTGTTAGTTGTGGGGTGGGCGGTGAAAAGGAGGGCTGTGTTAGTGGTGTTAGTGGGAGATATGTGTGGGGGGAGGGGGGGGGGGGGGCGAAGGCTAAAGGAATAAGGGTGGGGAGTTCAGGCCGGGGGGAGTGTGGGTCTGTAGGGTGAAGAGGGTTCGTTGTTCGACCCTGAGGAGAGTGGCGGGTGTTCCGTGGCATTGGAGTAGGCCACAGACTGTGAGGTGGTGTGCGGAATGTCCAGGGGCACCAAAGTGGCGGGCGATGGGGAACTACCACCGAGACGAATATCTCGGAGGTGTTCAGTAAACCTGTCCGCCAGGCGACGTCCAGTCTGTCCGACGTAGGTCGCGCTGCACTCCGTGCAGCGAAGTCCGTAGACTAGGTTGGAGAAGGTGCAGCGGAAGGCATGCCGGACAGAGAGAGAGTGGCGTTGGGACCCTGGAAGGTGGTGGTGTTGGTGATGTGGGGACAGGTGTTGCAGCGGGGCCTGGAACAGGGAAGGGAACCGAGGGGCGTGGGTTGGGGGGTAGGGAGCTGTGGAGAAGGAGGGTGCGAAGATTGCGTGCGCGTTTGGAGGGGAGTGGTGGGGCTGGGAAGATGTGGGAGGTGGAGGGGTATGGTGGAGGGGTGGTAGGTGATGGGGAAGGGGAGACAGTAGTTGGGTGTGCGTGCGGTGGCGTGGGGTGAGGATGGTGGAGCGGTGGACAGCACGGGCGCGGGTGAGAGCGGTGTGGACGAGAGAGGGGAGGTAACCTCTGCGGATGAAATGGCTGACTAGGGAAAGGGCCTGGGACTCAAAGTCAGCATATCGGCTACAGAGGCGGCGGATCCTGAGGAGTTGGGAGTAGGGAATAGAGTGTTTAGTGTGTGTGGGGTGGGAAGAGGTGAAGTCGAGGTAGGAGTGTGAGTCGGTGGGTTTGAAGAAGGCGGAGGTGACGAGGGAGTGGTGGGAGGAGTCGAAGGCGACGGAGATGTCTAAGAAGTGGACGTGGGTGGTGGAGATAGAGGTGGTGAAGTGGAGAGAGGGGTGGAAGGAGCAGAAGAAGGAGAGAAAGGAGTCGAGCTGTTCTCGGGTGAGGGTCGTGGCTCCGATACAGTCGTCGATGTAACGACCGTATAGTTCGGGCGTGGGGCCGGTGTACTGGGCAAAGATTTGGGCCTCAACATGCCCAACAAAAAGGTTGGCATAGTTTGGGCCCATTCTTGTACCCACGGCTACCCCCCGTGACCTGTTGGTAAAACTCACCCGAGAAGGAGAAACAGTTGAGGGTGAGGACCAGCTCGGCGAGGCGAAGGAGGGTGGAGTGGAGGGGATGGGGGAGGGGCGAAGGTCGAGGTAGTGCTTGAGGGCACGTAGGCCGTCGGCGTGGGGGATGACGGTATAGAGGGACTTGATGTCTAGGGTGAAGAGGAAGGGCTGTGGGCCGGGTGGGTAGGTGAAGGAGTCGAAAAGGCGCAGGGCGTGGTTGGTGTCGGAGATGTGGGAGGGGAGGATGGTGACAAGGGGGGCGAGGATGGAGTCAAGAAAGGCGGAGATGAGTTCGGTGGGGCAGTTGCAAGCGGAGACGATGGGGCGGCCGGGGTTGTCAGGTTTGTGGAGTTTGGGGAGGAAGTAGATGGTGGGGTGCGGGGGGTGCGGACGATGAGGTGGGAAGCGGTGGGGGTAGGAGGGAGGAGGAGACAAGGTGTTGGATGGTGGAGGAAACTTGTTGTTGGTAGAGGGATGTGGGATCGGAGGGTAGAGGGCGGTAGAAGAGGGGGTTACGGAGCTGCCTGAGGGCTTCGGCCGTGTAGAGATCCGCGCGCCACACCACCACGGCGCCTCCCTTGTCCGCCGATTTGATGACGATGTCATCTCGGCTACGGAGGGAGCGGAGAGCGAGGAGTTCGCCCCGTGAGATGTTATTCCGTTTGGAACGGTGGCGGAAGTCGAAACGATTTACGGCGCTACGGCTGGCATCGACGAACGCGTCGAGAGTGCTAAATTGCCCTGGGACCGGCGTCCAAGAAGATGGTCGTCGGCCCAGGGCCAGAAATGGGTCTGGGGCGTTCAGAGCCGGTGGCGTTTGACCGAAATGTGCCTGTAGCTTCGTGCGTCGCACGAATCGCTCGACTTCCGTTCGGGTGCGGAACTCGTCGCTGTGCGGAGTGTGGGGTATGAAGCGAAGGCCTCTACTAAGGAGTGAGCGCTCAGGTGCGGAGAGGGGGAGGTCAGGGGGTATGGTGACAACAAGTGGTGATGTTTGGGTGTGTGAGGGAGGAAGGGGGGTGAGGGTGAGGTGGGTGGTGGAGATTGGGGGGTAGAGAAAGGGGGGAGAGTGGTGTGGATGGGGGGCTCATAGGGATGGGCGGGTGGTGGTGGATGGGGGTGGTTGGGAGGAGTGAGTGTAGCTTACGGGCTTTGGTGGAGGTGAGAAAGGAGAAGAGCTCGTGGTTGAGGTTTTGGATGAAGAGGAGGATGGCGTGGGCGAGGAGGGGGTGGCAGGTGGAGTTAAGGCGGAGGAGGGTCAAGGTCAGTTGGTAGTCAAGTTTGCGGATGGTGGAGCGGGAGGCGCGGATGGAGTTGCGCATTAGGAGGCACGAGGATCGGGTGAGGATACGTTGGGTGGAGGGAGAAGCGGGGGGGGGAAGTGTGGAAGTGTAAACGGAAGCCGAGGGGGATAAGGTGGAGGTGGAGGCAGTGGCTGAGGAAATGGATGTGGCTGGATTGCCGGGTTTTGGCGAAGAGAAGGTAGGAGAGTTGAAGGGCCGAGGGGAGATAGCAGGTTGGGAGGAAGGGGGTGAGGAAAAGTTTGAGGCTAGTGTGGAGTTGGTGGAGAAAGGATCTCAGGCTGGGCATGGTGGGCGTTGGGTGAAAGCAGGGGGAGGAATAAGAAAGCAGGTGTGTGAAGCGGGGGGTGTTGAACGAAGGAGTGAGTGCGAATGATAGGCAGAGACGGGGAAGGGAAAATCAAACAGAAATAACGTAAGGAGGGGAGAGTATACACAGGAAAATCATAGACAAAAAATCATAAACGTAAAAACACAGGCAATCATGGACAAAAAACCATAGAAAGAAATAAAATCGTAAAAACACAGGCAATCATGGACAAAAAAACCATAGAAAGAAATAAAATCGTAAAAACACAGGCAATCATGGACAAAAAAACCATAGAAAGAAATAAAATCGTAAAAACACAGGCAATCATGGACAAAAAACCATAGAAAGAAATAAAATCGTAAAAACGCAGGCAATCATGGATAAAAAATCATAGACAGAAATAAACAAGTACAGTAAATAAATCAATCAAAGGTAATGCAAAGAAAGAAAAAAACAAGTGTGGGAAGATGTGTGGAAGGTTCAGAGAGTGGTCACGGCGGATTAGATCGGGGTTGAGCCGGTAGTCAAAGTATATTCCAAAGGTATGGAAGCCGTAGGAGCGTGTATTGTATAGTAAAAAATTGAACGGGATATATATATATATATATATAATGTAGGAGGTGAGTTTTATTGTAGTACAATAAAGCAATGCAGATATCGGATAAGAAGCACTCTACAGTTTGTAGGACTGGAGTATACATAATATAAGATCAAAAGATGGTTAAAGGAGTTCCATGTATTTTATTATGCGCATTTCAAAAACAAACATCATCATGCAATAATATTTGTGTTTTCATCAGATAAAACAGGAGAACATGATATGAAGGCTAAAAAAACACTTGTGGATAGTGCAGTTTTAAATCAACATATGAAAAGTGGTTTTAGATTGATGTGTGATATTGGGAAAAATATTTTATTTAGAGAGGGGGGGGGAGGATGAAAAAGGGGGAGGAGATGAGAGGGAGAGATGGGTGATAGAGAGAAAGAGATAGTTTTTATAACTGAGAGGAGATATATTGTTTTACATAGAGAGGTTGAAAACCGTTGGAAGATAATGTATAAATTAAAAAAATTTGAAAATCAACGAAGGGAGGATATGTGCGAGGAAAAAATATTTTATTTAGGGAGGGGGGGTGGAAAGGATGAAAAAAGGGGGAGGAGATGAGAGTGAAGGTGGAGAGGGAGAGATGGGTGATAGAGAGAAAGAGATAGTTTTTATAACTGAGAAAAAAATATATAGTTTTACATAGAGAGGTTGAGAACCGTTGGAAGATAATGTATAAATTAAAGGAATTTGAAAATTAACGAAGGAAATTTATGTATGAAGATAGAGAGAAAAAATAATAATTGTGGATGAATATTCTAACGTATAATATATATATATATTAGTGAAAAAGAACAAAGGAACTATTATGGAACTATTATGGCATTATAACAAGTTTATTGCCGACAGCCGTTTCGGCCGACCACATGGTGGGACTTTTCAAGGCATATAACATGTGACTGTAAGATCATTATCTACATCAACGGAGGAGGTTCCTATTAAAAATATTAAATATTAAAATATTAAAAATATTAAAGGGGCCTTTTCTGAGAGAACTATAGAAGGCTCTTTGAATTAACCTTTAATTGATTAGTTTCTTTCAACTTAGTAGGGAATATCAAAACTTCGTAAGTTTTCTGAAATTTGTAAACGTGATCTCGGGGGAAGAAAGTTTTTTTCTTTCGGAAAAAAACTTTTTTCTCTCGAAGGAATTTCATAGAAAACTTTATATATATTTTTTTAGGGAAACTTTATATTTTTATTTTTTATTTTATTAGCCTCTTAATTTCTTCTAGTTTAGTAGGTTTATTGGAGCCTGTAAGCTTTATGCACTTATTGAGGGATTTTTTAAGGTGCTTCTACGGGACCCCAAGTCTTTTAGTTTACTGTTAATGCGTAAATTATATATTATCTAATTTTTAACCTTCAATCCCTGACCCCGACAACTAATATAAAAGAGCCCCCTTAGAATATAGACCCCAACTATACAAGCCGAGCTGCTGATGTATTCAAACTGCTAGCCTTGAGTGATACGTTGATGTAGATAATGATCTTACAGTCACATGTTATATGCCTTGAAAAGTCCCACCATGTGGTCGGACGAAACGGCTGTCGGCAATAAACTTGTTATAATGTCATAATAGTTCCGTTGTTCTTTTTCACTAATATTTCTGCTCTGCGTATACGCATAGAGCTTAACTAGCTACCGTCACATATTTGGTAGGTCAGACGTGATCATCGCGATTCACATACGACCTACCATACATCTTACTTATATATATATATATATATACATATATAATACAAAGTGTGGGACATTTTTGCGATGTATGGCATTGCTGGCCATCGGCAAGTTCCTGGCAGGACTAAAAAGCCACGTCCATGATGCTCATGCTTAAGTATCAAACGATGGCATTACTCGAAATCGAGTTGCAGCCATCATCATCATCATGTATATATATATATATATATATATATATATATATATATATATATATATATAGAGAGAGAGAGAGAGAGAGAGAGAGAGAGAGAGATGAGAATAAACGTGCTGCGTGGTTGCTAATGGGTTACATATGAATAAAGTTAGTCCTTCATCAGTGATCTTCCAACCATCATTGGTATTTCATCGCTTTAAAGACCATATACCTCCGGTTGGAATGTGAGCAAGGAAGGAATTCCGTACAGGTCTAACGGGAGGAAGAAGGGATCTAGTCTGTGAATTCGGTGAACGTAAGTTCTGTGAAATCGTAGACGAGAGAGAGAAAAAAAGCGTGCGAAAGAAAAGAATTACGCACAGGTCAAACGGGAAGAAGGAGGAGGAGGAGAGGTAGTAACAGAGAGTGAGTGAGTGAAGGGTGAGGAAGAGGCTAACAGAGAGAGTGACTGTTAGAGAGGGTAAAGATACAGAGAAAGAGGAAGCAGTAAGAACGAAATAGACGGGTCACAGCGGGGAAAAAATATGTGTAAATATGAGAATAAACGTGCTGCGTGGTTGCTAATGGGTTACATATGAATAAAGTTAGTCCTTCACCAGTGATATACATGCGCACACACACAAGAAATGTCAACATGAATGGACCTGTTATTTTTATCTGAAGATATTTTTTCCAATTCCACCCCGCCCGTCCATTCAATCTATCTTATTTCTCATTCTTTCTTCTGATGAAGGACTAGCTTTCGAAACGTTAAGACACTCTTCCTACTATTTCAAGCGTTAACCTAATATATACCTTCCATATACTGTACCGATTGTGTTGTTATTTCTGATATATGTATTTATATATATATTGGGTCGTCAAGTACGAAATTTGTAGAAATTTGTTTTTTTATCTACAAATTTCTACAAATTTCATACTTGAGGGTCCAATATATATATATATATATATATATATATATATATATACAAATTAATTATTTCATTCTAGCTAACTTGGTCATTTACAATATAAACACTTAGGTGTTTATCATATATTAATTTATATTAACTTGTATTTCACGGCTCAGAAATGCTTCTTTCTTTGAGCTAATTAATTGTATAAGACTGTTTGAGTTTATAACTCTAAATATAATATTATATATATATATATATATATATATATATATATATATATATATATATACCCACACACCCACATAGACGTACACACGTACATACACATACACGCACATAAACACACGTACATATACAGAGAGAGAGAGAGGGAGAGAGAGAGAGAGAGAGAGAGAGAGAGAGAGAGAGAGAGAGACATATATACACACACACATACATACACGTACACACACTCACACACAGACATACATAAACCTTCACACACACACATATGCACTCTCACACACAGACCCACACACATATTCACAACACTCTCAATGCAATATCCAGTCAGATCTATATTCATATAACTGTTGTTTCGACTTACCATATATTTCAGTAATACTTATTATCTCTCCCAATATTCCCATTGTTGTTGTCCTCTTCCTCTCGTAAACACCTTAGACATACAAAAGAAATATTTAATACTCTATATAACTGGGTTTTCTTTTCTTTTTGAAAATTCTTTCAGATGTGTAAATATTAATTTCCTCGTATAATAGAATTATAATATTCGTATATGTCATTTGATAAAATAATTATATAATATTTCATATTTGAGAAAGAAATTTTCGAAAAAGATTAAAATATGTAGTAGTAGTAGTAGTAGTAGTAGTAGTAGTAGTAGTAGTAGTAGTAGTAGTAGTAGTAGTAGTAGTAGTAGTAGTAGTAGTAGTAGTGGTGGTGGTGGTGGTGGTGGTGGTGGTGGTGGTGGTGGTAGGAGGAGGAGGAGGGGGAGGAGAGGGGGGGATGGAAGCGATTGAAAAACAACTTTGGTAGCTGTAAATTATAAATATGACTATGATTGTTTAAAATATAAGTCTTACACACAGACAAACACACACAAAAACACACACACACACATAAATACACACCTATATGTATATATATATATATATCATATCATATTATTAATTTATGTTCATACACAGAACAAAAGCGCTACCCAAGGTTTCAAAGCCCAATATTAACCACACTTCCAAAATACAAAAGGGATCAAAATTGTGATCTTCAGGCTCTTTCTGTTCTTAATCTGTTACTTCACCTTATATTTGTTTTGTCTCTTATTTTGTTTGACAAAAGACAAAACGGAGTAGCAGATTAAAATCAGAAAGAAGAGGAAGCACAAAAGAGAACAGATAGTTATTGAGGTGGTCACAGAATATGTGTCGAAAGAACTTTGACGAACTAACCAGTAACTTGTAACATAGGAAAAAAGTGAAAATCATATAATGCGTAGTTTTTTTTATTGGCAATACTAGCAACATGACCCAAAAAACATTAAGACTGTTATTTCTGAGGAGCGTAAAAAGCATTTGATGAAAAGCATTCCTTTAGGAAATAAGAAACGCGTGTGACCACAAAAATACTTAGTTATGGTTACAGAAAAGTCTACATTAAGGAAGAAACGCATGAACTTATGTTAGCAGCATAAGATCAAGTCATAAGAACAAGGTGGGTAATGAGAAAGATAGACAGTAAAGCAGAAGTTGTAGGGAGAAAGTAGAGACAGTTGCCAATATCGTTTCAGGGTGTAAGTAGATAGTCCAAAATGATTATAAAAAAGGCAGACATGATAAGGTGGCGACCATTTTGCACTGGAGCTTGTGTAAAAAGTATGGATTTCTATGTGCAGAAAAAAAGCTATGAATATCGTGTCACAAATAGGATGAGAATGTTAGCGAACGATAAGGGACTTATGGGACTTCCCAATTCAGACCGAAATGAAGATTGAACACAACAGACGAGAACTGAGAAGGAAAGAAATTGTACTCTCATAGACGTAGCTTGTCCTTTTGACACCAGAATTGAATAAAAAGAGGAGAAATTGGGGGCTTATACTGACTAAAATGTGAGATCTTGAAATACTGTAGTAATGAAATGAAGGCAGTCACCATTGACCCAGTGGTGATTGGTGCTCTTAGCATGGTGACAAAGAACCTTGAAAACTACTTGTCGAAAATAGACATTATACTAGGGATTGAACCACCCCAGAAGTGATGCCTACTGGAAACAGCCCGAATATTGAGAAAAGTGCTGGAATACCAACAGTAGTGAAATGACAAGGAATGATATGAAAATGTTGGAGTTACCCTAGGTTACTAGTTGTAGACCAGTATTCCCTAAAATACCCGACCCAAAGCAACATCAAAGTTAGTCGTGATAAATAGTCAAATAATAATGCTTTATTTATTTATTGATTGATTGATAGTCAAATAATTGTTTCTACTTTAGGCACAAGGCCAGCAATTACCCAGTACATTACTGGTACTTTATTTTATCGACCCCGTAAGGATGAAAGGCAAAGTTAACCTCGACGGGATTTGAACTCAGACCGTAAAGGGACGTAACTATGCTGGAAAGCATTGGCGTCCGACTCTCTACCGATACTGCCAATCCACCGCCCTTATTGATTGATAGTCAAATAATAATGATAATAATTGTTTCTACTTTGGGCACAAGGCCAGCAATTACCCAGTGCATTACTCGTACTTTATTTTATCGACCCCGTAAGGCTGAAAGGCAAAGGTAACCTCGGTGGGATTTGATCTCAGAATGGCAAGGGCCGTAACATTATGCGTCAAAGCATGGTGTCCGACCCTCTACCGATACTGCCAATAATAATGATAATAGTAATGGTTTCTTATATAGGCACAAGGTCAGCAATTTTGGGGGAGGAGGAAGTCGATTAAATCGACCCCAGTGCGTGACTGGTACTTTATTTTATCTACCCCGTAAGGATGAAAGGCAAAATTAACCTCGGCGGGATTTCAACTAAGATCGTAAAGGGCCGCAACTCTATGCTACAAAGCATGGGGTCCGACCCTCCACCGATACTGCTAATCCACCGCCTATAATAATAACAATAATAACAATAATGATAATAAATTAAGCCATACAACTATAATTTAAAGCAAATATAATTTTTTTCAAACATACCAAAATCCTGAGTGACAGTACAACAATAACGTAACAGCACATAAATATATACAGAGACACACACAAACGCAGACACAAAAACATACACACACATAAACACATTGTAATACACACAGATTCTCCCCCCACAAACACGTAGAAACGCCCATAAACACACACACACACACACACACACACACACACACACACACAAATACTGCGAGTCACAGACACATACAAAGACACACAAGAAGACACTAAAACACACAAACAAAAACACAAGCACACGTAGTAACACGCTAACAAATACACACACACACACACACACATTCACTCACATACAAGAATACAAATGTACTCACAAACACACTGGCAAACGAACACACACATACAAACATACACACACATTCACTCACAAGAATACAAATGCACTCACAAACACACAAACACACACATTTAAACACCCACTCACTTGCATACAAGAACACAAATACACACAGATATTCATTGCGACATACTAAGATACAACAAAGCCAAGCACACACATACGCACACTCACACACACACACACATACGCACACTCTCTCACACACACACACACACACTCA
>OZ024747.1:25871561-25881561 GCA_964016885.1 Eledone cirrhosa | reverse complement strand
AACATATGAAAAGTAGTTTTAGATTGATGTGTGATATTGGGAAAAAATTGAGGGGGGGGGGGAGGATGAAAAAAAGGAGGAGATGAGAGTAAAAAGTGGAGGGGGAGGAGTATAATGAGGAAGGATGAGATAGGAGAGATGGGTGATAGAGAGAGAGAGATAGCTTTTATAGCTGAGAAAAATATAGTTTTACATAAAGAGGTTAAAAAAACCGTTGGAAGATAATATATAAATTAAAAGAATTTGAAAATTAACGAAGAGAAATATTTTAGAATAATGTTAAATTAAGGTTTGTATATTGAAGGGTTTAATAATATGTGCGATGAAAAGAAATTGTTGATATGTATTATTAAAAAATATAAAAATATAACAATAGTAATGTAATTAAGGATATATTGTGAAAAGAAGTAGCAGAGTGGATGAATAAGTGTAATATGTATAAGTTAGATGAGCATGAAAGGGAGAAAAAATAATGAGTTGAGGATGAATAATCTAACGTCAAAAAAATGTTTATGTTTACGAAGGACTTTTTCAAGGTGATATTATGAAGTAAGGATATATTGTGCTGAGTAATAATGAGAATTGAGAAGTATATAGGAAGAAAAGGTACAGATTAGAGGTTAGAAATTAAAAGAAGAAAAAAAAGAAAAGAAAAAGGAAAAAAGAAAGTAATGGAAGTGATAAATAGGAGTGATATAGAATGAGTAACTAGTATTATATAATGTATAATAAATAACATTGAAATAAGGTAGAAAGATGGGTATATTTTTAAAGAAATATATATGTATATATATATATGTGTGCCTTTGAGAAAAGGATTTTAAATTGGTAAAGTATTAGATATTACCTGTATACTTTATGGAATGTTCTGTGGAATTTATGCAAGCAGAGAGAAAACAAGTCAGTGCGTCTATTTATTATAGAATCTAAATTAGATATAATGGTAAATGTTTCACATAAACAGAGATTGCATGTCTTGGATAGAGAACCATTCAAGTATGGAGAAGCAGAACAAACCTTCTTCCAAGAGATGTTATAGTTAATATTTTTTGTCTTTCAAGGACCATATGAGTTCTGAGAGTGCTGTGTTGGTTATTTTAAGTTGGTATTTAAAAGACGAATGATGATTATAAAGACGAGCTTTAAAGGAGGTGGAAGTGGATCCAAAATTGGTAAAGGAATTGGTGTCAGTTATAACTTTACATTCGTAGATTAAGTTTTTTTCAAGACAATGGTTGTTGAGAGGACATTTATTTTTAACAGGGCAATTACAATTGCAATTAGAGAAATTAACAGAGTTATTAACAAGTGACCTAGTGTTTTCTATCGAATTGGATTGGAGAAGTTATTTACGATAGGAATAATAGTTTCTTGATTTAGAATGGGATTAAGAACATTTAACGAAGTTGCATTTGACGTTGTATTTGGGTTTGCAGAAATTAGCCTAGAGTTAACAATGACGTCGGGAGTACTATTACTATTATTATGATATTCAGTGTTGGAAGGAAGAGATTTAGTATTTAGTATTTTATTGTTGTGTTTAGAGATAATGTTGGAGATATTGGAGAAGGTCGAATAGGAAAATTTTATAGTGTATTTTACTATAGATATGTGAGGGAGGGAAGCATTTATTTAAGGCACTAAAGGAACTTAGGAAAAAATATCGCAAAACCAACCATAGAATCCATAAACTTTGAATCTTGTGAGATTATGTCAAAACATGGCATCGGAAAAAAGACCGAACCATTCCTCCCAAGAACTCCGAGGATAAATCTCAAAGATCACAAAAACAATTTTCGTACTGAACTACCTGTTAGACTAATCGCCCCCTCTAAATCGCTCTGGGGGTTGTTAGCAAAGCCATCTTGGATAGAATTATCCCACAGGTTCGTTCTAATTGCTCTTCTTTGAACTTAAATTTATGGTTTGGTACTTCTGAAGTGATTGGCTGGTTCAACAAATTGAATAAGAAAAATAAACAAAAATTTATTCAATTTGATATTGCCAGCTACTATTCTTCTATTTCGCCCTCACTTCTCAACAATGCTCTATCTTTCGCTTAAAAAAATTCAGACATCACCACAGATGAACTTCACATCAGTCTCACCGCACGTAAAACCATCCTGGAGTTCAACAATGAATATTGGACCAGAGTTGATACCTCTAACAACTTTGACATCACAATGGGAGCATCCGATTCATCCCAATTGACAGATTTAATTGGTATTTTTATTTTGAACTCTTTGAATCGGAAAATTCCTCAACTTCGCGGTGGAATTTATCGTGACGATGGACTCTTTACTATCTTAAATTGCAACATAGTTATCCTTAATAATATTAAGAACAATATACGTAATCTCTTTAACCAACATAACTTAAAAATTGAATTTGATAACAGCATCAAACTAGCTAATTTCTTGGATGTATCTCTTAATCTTGACACTGGCCTATATTACCCTTACCATAAAAACAATGAGAACCTAAATTATGTTAATTTTAAATCTAACCACCCCACTAATATTAAGAATTCTATAGTTAGTAATATTGGAAAAATAATATCCAATCTATCTTCTAATAAAAACATCTTTGATCCTAACGCCAATTACTATAATAACGCGCTTTCTAAAGCCGGTTATCCTGATAAAATCAAATATAGTAAAGTAACAAATTCTAGAAGATCTTACAGTAGAATAATTTATCATGATAATTCCAATAACTTTAATAAAAGACCTAGATACAAAAATATAATCTGGTATAATGCTCCTTTCTCCATCTCGATTAATAATAATATTCCTAAATTATTCTTTAGTGCCTTAAATAAATGCTTCCCTCCCTCACATATCTATAGTAAAATATTTAACAAACACACTATAGAATTTTCCTATTCGACCTCCTCCAACATCTCCAACATTATCTCTAAACACAACAATAAAATACTAAATACTAAATCTCTTCCTTCCAACACTGAATATCATAATAATAGTAATAGTACTCCCGACGTCATTGTTAACTCTAGGCTAATTTCTGCAAACCCAAATACAACGTCAAACGCAACTTCGTTAAATGTTCTTAATCCCATTCTAAATCAAGAAACTATTATTCCTATCGTAATTAATTTCTCCAATCCAATTCTATAGAAAACACTAGGTCACTTGTTAATAACTCTGTTAATTTCTCTAATTGCAATTGTAATTGCCCTGTTAAAAATAAATGTCCTCTCAACAACCATTGTCTTGAAAAAAACTTAATCTACGAATGTAAAGTTATAACTGACACCAATTCCTTTACCAATTTTGGATCCACTTCCACCTCCTTTAAAGCTCGTCTTTATAATCATCATTCGTCTTTTAAATACCAACTTAAAATAACCAACACAGCACTCTCAGAACTCATATGGTCCTTGAAAGACAAAAATATTAACTATAACATCTCTTGGAAGAAGGTTTGTTCTGCTTCTCCATACTTGAATGGTTCTCTATCCAAGACATGCAATCTCTGTTTATGTGAAACATTTACCATTATATCTAATTTAGATTCTATAATAAATAGACGCACAGACTTGTTTTCTCTCTGCTTGCATAAATTCCACAGAACATTCCATAAAGTATACAGGTAATATCTAATACTTTACCAATTTAAAACCCTTTTATCAAAGGCACATATATATATATATACATATATATTTCTTTAAAAATATACCCATCTTTCTACCTTATTTCGATGTTATTTATTATACATTATATAATACTAGTTACTCATTCTATATCACTCCTATTTATCACTTCCCTTTCTTTCTTTTTTCCTTTTTCCTTTTCTTTTTTTTCTTTTTCTTTTAATTTCTAACCTCTAATCTGTACCTTTTCTTCCTAGATACTTCTCAATTCTCATTATTACTCAGCACAATATATCCTTACTTCATAATATCACCTTGAAAAAATCCTTCGTAAACATAAACATTTTTTTGACGTTAGATTATTCATCCTCAATTCATTATTTTTTTCTCCCTTTCATGCTCATCTAACTTATACATATTACACTTATTAATCCACTCTTCTACTTCTTTTCACAATATATCCTTAATTACATTACTATTGTTATATTTTTATATTTTTTAATAATACATATCAACAATTTCTTTCCATCGCACATATCATTAAACCCTTAAATATTATTCTTAATACATATTAACAATTTCTTTTCATCGCACATATTATTAAACCCTTCAATATACAAACCTTAATTTAACATTATTCTAAAATTTTTCTCTTCGTTAATTTTCAAATTCTTTTAATTTATATATTATCTTCCAACGGTTTTTTTAACCTCTCTATGTAAAACAATATATTTTTCTCAGTTATAAAAGCTCTCTCTCTCTCTCTCTATCACCCATCTCTCCTCCTATCTCATCCTTCCTCATTATACTCCTCCCCCTCCACTTTTTACTCTCATCTCCTCCTTTTTTTCCTCCTTTCCACCCCCCCCCTCAATTTTTTCCAAATATCACACATCAATCTAAAACTACTTTTCATATGTTGATTTAAAACTGCACTATTCACAAGTGTTTTTTAACCTTCATATCATGTCTCCCTATTTTATCTGACGAAAACGCAAATGTTATTGCATGATGATATTTGTTTTTGAAATGCGCATAATAAAATACATGGAACTCTTTTAACCATCTTTTGATCTTATATATTATTTATACTCCAGTCCTACAAAATGTAGAGTGCTACTTATCCGATATCTGCATTGCTTTATTGTACTACAATAAAACTCACCTCCTACATATATATATATATATATATATATATATATATATATATATATATATATATATATATATATATAATATATATATATATATATATAATATATATATATATATATATAATATATATATATATAATATATATATATATAATATATATATAATATATATATATATATATATATATATATATATATATATATATATATATATATATATATACATATACGTTTTTACTCCTTTAAACATTTGGTATTGTACTCACGTTGGGTGTTTAGTCAAAAACAGGGACAAGAACAACAATAACAACAATGAAAAGAAGTCACTCATTTAAAACGTTTGTCAAAAACTTGTTGACGTCAAAACCTTTGCTTATAGAATAACTAATTTATTTTTGTATTTGTTTCATGCTATTATCATCCTTTGTTTTATTTTGTTGTTGTTACTGTTTTTGTTTAATTTGCGTGTGTTTCGTTTTTCTTTAATGTTGTGTTAATGAAAGTGTTGTTATATATATTAATATATTTTATAGGTGTGGGAATATGAAGGTGTTTTTGTGTGGTCTAAGTGGATCTATAAGAAGTCTTGGCCATTTTTGCAATGATAAACTCTCTTAATTAGGGACAAAGCACCAATATTTTGTTAAAAGGCACTAAAGATTGTACTAAGATAAAAGATATTCGGCGAGAATTGGTTGAGTAGTAAATATTTCTACTAAAATATTCAAAATAGTTTGTTTTTTTAATATAAAATCGATTAATTTACTTCATATCTAATCAAAATTGAAAACTTCTAAGTCAAAGCTCACTTCCAAAATATGGAACTTAATGTCAACTTTTCCTTCCGGAATTAGTCTACAGGCAGCTCTTGTTTCTTTTCCTCTGCGAGATATCTTTATATTCGATCTAGTGCGAACACACTATCATGAAGATAGGTTTTTGCATCGATATGATTGTATTATGTATTCCTATCGTTTATATCAGTCATGGGCAACCTGTGGCCCGCGAAGCTTTCTCAATGGATCGCCTATGTCACCTAAGTGAAATCTTTCTCATTTTTTAACCTCAACTTTTCATTTTGTACTAATTCTGTACGAATTCTGAAGAAACAAATCAAAACAACCTGAGTTACTGCCCTTTTTTTTTAATACGGGTACGAATGTAAATTAGCACTTGCGGCTCGCCTGATGATGAGCCATATCTCATGCAGCGCGCTTCTCGAAAAGGGTTGCCCATGCCTGGTTTATATATAGAGAAGGAAATACCAAGGAAACTGCAGCAGTCGTGGCTCCTGACTGGCAGAGTCAATTAAATATGACAGTAATCGCTAGAGGTCCTCACCATCTATTGTATACCTATATATGATTAATGGATTATGATTAATTTATTAAATAACAGTTATATCTGAGAATGTGGAAGCTAAAATATGAGTTATTGTCCCTAATATTAGACATCAATTTCACACACTAATCAGTAGTTTAAATTAAGTTCTTTGGGCACAATATGTGACAGTCGGATTGGTCGTAGTAACACCTGTCCATTACCACAACGGGGTATTTCTCTGGACGATTCTAACGAATCTTTCCTTTAACCACTTGAATGCACCTGCTTAGAATATTCCTCATCTATCTTTCCCACGAAGTTTATTTCAATTTCATCTTTTTAAGAACCGTTAATTTTCTTGTTTGGAAAGTGTCTTAACAACCTTAGTATGTTTGAAGAGATGTTGAAATTTTCTTTACAAAAAATTTTTTTGTTGTTGTTGTTTTTTGTCGTTTTTTTTAATCCCTGTTCTTGTCTGCGTGCTGTTGTATCCCCATTTTCGGGTCCCCTTGGAAAACATGCTCTGTTCTTTCGTCATGCTGTATTTTAGATTATTTGGATAGTCTGAATTTTTATTCAAGATATTTCTATATTTATAAACTTCTCTAAATTAGATTCTTAGCAATCTTTTTTGTCCTTTTTGTCGAGATGTAAAGTGTATTGTTGACAAATTTTACACACACACACACACACACATATATATATATATATATATATATATATATATATATATATATATATATATATATATATATATATATATATATTAGTAAAAAGGAAAAGAAAATGCTGACAAATGTTTCCCAGTGAAAAATAGTTTAATTAGGAATAAGTATAAATTGATATGTATATATGATTTTTGCTCTAATCTGATTAGAGCAAACATCACGAGCACTCTATCTCAAAATTATTTTTGAAAAACATAAGAAATGCGCAACCGGTAAAAACTTAAAACTAAAACTGAATTCTAATACTTATTACTAATTTATACTTATTCCTAATTAAACTATTTTTCACTGGGAAAAATTTGTCAGCATTTTCTTTGCCTTGTTACTAATATATAACAACTCGTGTGTCACACCTCAATTTTTTTAAATATATATATATATATATATATATGCTTCAATGAGATTTGAACGCAGATCAAAGAGAGTCGAAGAGTCGAAACAGATATTGCAACCTATTCTACCTGACTCCCTAAAGACCCAAAAGACTGACAATCTGCTGCCTTTAAATGTGTATGTATGAATGTATGTGAGTCTGTGTGTCTGTGTGTATGCGTCTCACCCAACACATGCACAACTGTAACAAGTGGCTAATAAAAAGAAACAAGTGTATGATTAAAGATTAAATTAAGAACAAATTAATTAGCTAAACTGTTGCGAAAAAGATTTTAATCGCAGACTTTGAGCCAAACTCCAAACAAAGAAAATTAAATGCTGTCATGTAAATATCCGCCCAAACACCCAGACTTAATGAATTAACAAAGTAATTATTATGAATTAATTTGAGTTTTCAAATATTCATATGTAAACACCTTTCATATCTATTTCATCTCACATACATCTCGTATAGAGACACATACTAAAATGAACTCTTTAAGTGCTAGAAAAAAGACGTCGACAAGCTCATTACCTGCCAATTCTCATTGGAGTCTTGTGAAATCTGCCAAAGAATTTGAAAGTAAATCTTGGAATGTCAGATCTTTAGCTGAGAGTGGATATGGTGCAAAAAAGGTTGTATAATTGGATCAGCAAGTCCTTGTCCCGAAATAAGGACAGTTATGAACAGTGTGAAAGGATCTTAATGGGAGAAATGACAAGATTAAAACAAACATGAATGATATTCTAGGGTTTATAAATTTACCTTGTTTGAAAAAATGAAAAACGACCGTGTTAGTCACAGCCGCCAAAATTCTCAAGATACTTTCATTTCAGTAGCATAACCTAGTTTGTGAAAAACAAACAAAATAACATTACACAACAAAAACATCATAGAACACTCACAGAATGGTCTATGATCCATGGGGCCGTTAATTCTGATTTCTTCTGGAGAAAGTGAGTGTGAGAATGAAAGAGAGGAATTGTGAATTGATATAGAGGAGGAATCGATGCTGGTACTGGACTGGTACTTTATACATCGATCTCGAAAGGATGAAACGTAAAGTTGACCATAGCGGTATTTTAACACAGACCGCAGAGAGTCGGAATGAATATTATGAAGCATTCTATCTGATGTTCTAATGACTGTACCAATTCGCCACAGAATACTAACCAACATAACCTAAACAAGAACAAGACAAACAAAAACATAAATAAAGAATAAAAAGTTATACGAGGTGGAGTTTAAAACAGGACAATCTAATGACTGAACTAATTAAATAATTAGAAATAATATATTTTTCATGTAAGCCATCGAAAATAATTTCCAAAGATCAAATTCAACGATTATCAAGCAAAAGTAACACAAAATTCTAAGTTAAACATTAGAAACTTAATAAAACCATACACGAAGTTAAATTTACAATTTAAACCGAAATAATATTTGCGGCAATCATGGTAGTTACAAAGAAAAGTGGATAATCCCTAAGATATACTGAAGTAGGATTATCCAAGCAAACAACATAGAAAACAAACATACAGAAAAAAAAAGTTCAAAAATAAGAGAAAGATATCTCACTCTTCCTTTATAAAATCAGTAATGAAACTTCACAACTGTGAAAATAGGAAAAATAAATGCTAAAAAACAAAAAGATATAACATAGCAAAATAAAAATAAAATCAGAAATTAAAGAATGCTTGAGTCAAGAAATTCTCACTAAATCGTAAAGAATCCATCAGTATGAAAAGCGACAGCGGTTCTTTGAACAAAGTAAACACGTCGTCTCCAAGCCAAACTGATTTTATTAAGAACGTGGAGAAAAATAAATAAATATAAAGAACGTGGTACTAATAGCAAGAGAAATAATATAATTATGGGGGGGGGGGAGTATGTCAGCGAAGGAATCACAGCACCTCAACAAATATGGGAAGCTGTAGGAATATAATAAATAGCTAAGAGATATGAAAAAATAAATGATAGGCACCAAACATCTGCTTAAAGCAGTGGTTCTCAGAGACTCGGGTTATATTCCACCACTACCTTCTCTTGCTATCCCAGATTTCCTCAATTCCCACAACCCCAACCATACTTTTTTTTGCTATTATACTTTTAATATTAATTATTAAAATGATTTATTAAATCATATTATTTTTTTGTGAACTGTTAAGATACTGACTGAGCTGGGGATAATACCTGAGTGATTCACTGAAAGGAAAGACTCCAAACTAAAGAAACAACAAACGATTAAAACTAGAGATCCAGAGCCTCCTTTCCTTCAAATGAGAAAATCTTAACTGCAATAATATCGCCAGAGTCGGATTTAGGACAAATGAGGTCCTGTACTAGTTAAGTTATGAGGCCCCTTACTTTGGGCCCTGAAAGGGGTAGGCCCGGTAAATTTCTTCTTTTTCTTTGGTAGCCGCTTAAATATTCAAAAATACCACTTTTAGACTCAAATTTCCACTTTTTCGGCTCTAGCTCCCACATTAATCAACCTACTAGATGTGATTATTTCACCTCTTAAAGTGGCTTTACATTTTGGATTTTTTGTTCAGGAACGGCGTCGCAGCCGCTTAAATATTCGAAAATACCACCTTTTCGCTCAAATTTCCGCCGTTTCGGCTCTAGCTCCCACATTTTTCAACCGATTTCGTTCAAATTCGAAACTCCCTCCCCCAGCATGCCCCTTCGTCAGTCACCCACGTTTCTCAGTGATAGAAGTCATCAACACCCTCCCCCACATGGCCTGTGTGTGGTCATAGATGAGTCATCGAGAAGTAGTCGCTAAGATCAACACCTTTTCATCAAA
>OZ024747.1:25859061-25869061 GCA_964016885.1 Eledone cirrhosa | reverse complement strand
CCCCCTCGTTATCGAGTATGGCCATTGCACGAGGAGAAAAAATAATAAATAAATAAATAAAAAATATTAAAAAAATAAAAAATAAAAATTAATAAATAAATAAAAAAGAAAATAAAAATAAAAAAAAGAAATATATATATATATATATATATATATATACATATATATATATATACATACACATACATATACATACATACACACACATATATATACACACATATATACATTAATAACAATAATAATAATAACAACAACAATAATAACGACAACAACAATAATAATATACATATACATATATATATACACATACACGCACATACATAAACACATCTATCCACACACACGATAGCAACTAACAGCGCTGCGATCGAATGTGGCTTTTTAGCCCAGCCAATGATCTAAAATGTCTTGCACAGAGTCGGCAACCAAAACATTCACTGGGAATAGTCGGCTGTGGTTGGAGTTCGTGTACTTTTGCATGTCGCTTGAGCCCTCCTGCTGATTTACATTCTCTACCACATGTTTGGCAAGCATGATGAGTAGCATCTCCAACAGCAGCCTGGTAGTCAACCACTGGTCTTACTTTATGACTGCGAAGATGACTTTCGAGTCCAGCTTTGCTTAGGCAAAGTCTCGCACAGACGCTGCATGTCAGCACCATAGGAGGACCCTCGCCGTCTGGAAGTGCAACAGCAATGCCCTTCCTCACATCCCGCTTTACTTTCTCGTATGCGATTCGAGATGCCTCAAAGGCAACTTTTCCCTCATATAGTCTTTCTCCATTTATTACGATCAGCAGCAATATTTTCCCATGTATCAGCAGAGATGTTAGCGTCTTTCAGGGAGGCTTTCAAGGAATCCTTATACCTCTTTTTTGGATTATGTGGCGGTCGTTTTCCTTTAACCAACTCTCCATAAAAGAGTTGTTTTGGTATTCTAGAATCCTTCATCCTGGCAAGGTGACCACTCCAACGGAGTCGTTTCTTAAACACAAGAGCTTCTATACACAGAGCTTTCCAAAATCAAGAGCTTCTATACACATAGAGCTTTCCAAAATCTCGACATCACTGATGTGGTCCCTCCAGTGAACGCCATGGATCCGTCTGAGACACATCTGATGGAAACGCTCCAATTGCTTAAGGTGGTGTCGATATGTGACCCAAGTCTCGCAGGCATAAAGAAGACAAGAGAGCACACATGCCCTGTACACCTTTACCTTTGTCCTCCTGCATATGTCTCGCCGACCCCAGAGTCGCCTTTCTAGCTTTCCGAAAGCATCACTTGCTTTCCTAATCCTAAGTGAGATTTCACTGTCAAGGTTGCTGTATCGATTAACAGTGCTTCCCAGGTAGACAAACTGATCAACCACTCCAAGTCGTTTACCATACACATAGATATTTGGTTCAGTGTACTGCTTACCAGGGGCAGGTTGGTACATGACGACGGTTTTCTTGAGACTGACAGTCAATCCTAGGGCAGTGCAAGCGTCAGAAAATGCATTCAAAATGTGCTGCATATCACTCTCTGTGTGCGCTACAAGATCGCAATCATCTGCATACAAGAGGTCTCTTATGATTGATGTAAATACTTTTGTCTTTGCAGCAAAGCGACTGATGTTAAATATGCTGCCTGAGGTTCGATATCGGATGTAAACACCATGCTCGCAATTCCTGAATGCAATACAGAAAACTATTGCAAAGTATATGGCAAACAGGGTCGGTGCTGGAATATCCCCCTGTTTCACTCCAGTTTTTACTGAGATAGGCTCCGACATGTTACCTCCGACATTAACCCAAGCCTTCATGTCGTCATGGAAAGACCTAACTAAAGCAAGGAACTTATCAGGGCAACCAAGTTTCTGGAGAACCTTCCATAATGCATCTCTGTTAACAGTATCGAAAGCTTTTGTCAGATCGACAAAAACCTGATACAGATCCAAGCCTTGTTCCATGCACTTCTCCTGGAGCTGTCTAGCTGAGAAGATCATATCAGTAGTGCCGCGTCCAGCACGAAAACCAGATTGACTTTCAGGAAGAACACAATCTGCAATGTGTGTCAGCAGACGGTCCAGAAGCACCCTACATAAAACTTTCCCTACGACAGAAAGCAATGATATACCTCTGTAGTTCCCACAATCATTCCTGTTACCCTTTCCCTTGTACAAGACCACCATTACTGCATCTCTCCAGTCCTCAGGCACGGATTCATTAGCCCATATCCTGCCAAACAAAGAGTGAAGATGTTGCAGGAGTCTCTCACCACCATATTGTAGGAGCTCAGCATGTATGCCATCCATACCTGGAGATCTTCCACTGTTCAGCTTCGAAATAGCCACTGCATCCTCCACAAGCGTCGGAGGTTCTGCGAGAGCTACTTTCACAGGACTTTCTGGAATGAGATTGAGGAAATCTTCACTGACGACAGACGGCTGATTCAAAAGATCATCAAAGTGCTCTCGCCACCTTCGTAGAATTCCTTGTGAGTCACGAAGAAGTTCTTTGCCATCCTTGCTGCGAAGCGGTGTCACCAGAGAAGAAGACGGTCCATTACCTCACGCAAGAGACTGTACAACAGCTTTGTGTTATTGGAATCTGACGCAGTTTGTATCTCACCAGCCTTCTCACTCCACCACTGATCCTTCATCTGAGAAAGACTCCGCCTAACACGTTATTTTACATCCTTGAGTTCCTCATGCAACGTATTCCTCTCCTGTGGTTAAGCCGTCAAGTAGCGTGACAGAGCCCGCCTCTTATCAGCCAACAAGTCTTCTATATGTACATCATTCTCATTAAACCAGTCCTGATGTTTTCTCTGCACCAATCCCAGAACACGCCTGCCTACATCATAAACCGACTTTTTAAGGGTCGGCCAATCCTCACCAAGATCTGCAGCCTGCATCTCTTCTTCCAATGTCCTCTTCACATTTTTATCCTTAAGACGAGCAGCATTCAATCTTTTGGGCAGGGCAACACCAGGAGCCCGGATTTTACGTTTAGTGATTAGTTTCACTTTTGCGCGTACCAGGCCGTGGTCCGTCCGGCACTGAGCTCCACGAAGAGCACGAACACACTGCACATCCTGACTAAGACGTAGTCCAAAAGATGCCATTCCTTAGATGCAGGATGCATCCATGTGGTCTTGAATTTGTTCTTTTGTTGGGACATGGTGTTGGTAACACACAGATCCAGCTCCTCACACATCTGCAGCAGGAGCATACCCTTGTTATTACACTTTCCCACCCCATGCCTTCCGATTACATTCCATGTGTTAAAATCTCTACCCACTCTAGCATTAAAGTCACCAAGCACGATGACTTTGTCTGCCTGAGGGATATTTCTTAAAACACCTTTCAAGGCATGGTAAAAGGACACTTTTTCTTCATCGACAGAATTCATAGTTGGAGCATACACACTCACCAGGGTCGCATATCTTCCTCTGTCCAGCGGAATTCTCATGGACATAAGACGCTCACTAATCCCTACTGGGAATTCTTCTAATTCATTCACAAGTACAGTCTTAACAGCAAATCCTACCCCAGCCTCTCTTCTGGTTCCTTCATCTCTTCTTTTCCAGAAGAATGTATATTCTCCACAAAATTCTGTAAGATGACCATCTCCAGCTAACCTCGTCTCAGATAAAGCCACGATGTCAAGATCGTAACGTCGAAGCTCCTTTGCAACAAGAGCGGTCCTTCGTTCAGGACGCCCCAAGGAATCCCTGTCAAGCAGCGTCCGTACGTTCTAGCAACCAAGACTAAATGCCTTGTTTGGCTCTATTACAATGGCACGATGACGAGCGGGCCCAGGCTGTGATAACCTGGGGCCCCTGCCCTTATTGCCAATTATCTTTTTTGTTCCAGAACCTAAATTGCCAATTATCTCTTTTATATTGTTCCGGAACATCATTGAATTGGAAAAAAAAAAAAAAAAAAAAAAAGTAATAATAATAGTAACAATAATAATAATAATAATAATAATAGTACACTATTAATAATTATTAATGCACTCGTGCAATGCCTGTGCGTGACGAATATTTTTAAAGTGAGGAAAGACTGTGCACTGAGCCAATCCCACTCACTGAGCGACAGTAGCTATAACCCGAAAAGAAGAAAAGATCAACATCATCGGTAACTACTGAGCCGCAGGTTTTATGTCGGAGTTAACCCAGTTTCCTGAGATGCCTTCTCCTAGAAGAATGCCCTGACAAGGGCTAGGGGTTCTTCACTCCCAGTGGTTTAACTGCGCGATCGGGCATCCAGCCCGATTATTTCTATGTCTCCGCGCAAAAAAAAAAAACTCACTTACGACACTTATACGTAGGACATACACACACGCGCATACATATGCGCGCACACACACGCATACATACGCGCGCGCACAGCAACACTCATACATACAAACAAACACACACACGCTACTCACTTACACACACACACACACATATATATATTACCGTCATTACTGATACAAGATTATGTCAACTGTTGATTTTCAGGAGTTTGTATAGTTGAAGCCGTTCGTATTACAGTCCAGTATTATTATAATTGCTTTACAGCATAGAGTTATGGCTCTCCACGCTCTGAGCTCAAATCCCGCCGAGGTCAACCTTGCCTTTCATCCCCACGGAATCAACAAAAGAGAGTACCAGTGATGCGCTGGACCAGTCGCTGGATCCGTGCCAAAGCAGAAAAATTATTATTAAAGTTGTTTTCTTAAGGCCCGGTCGCTGGTGATGGTGATGGCGGCGGTGATGGCGGTGGTGGTGGTGGCAGTTGATGTTGTTGTGTTCTGTGCGTGTGTGTGTGTGTTTTGTTATTTTGAGTTTTTTTGTTTGTTTGTGGGTTATTTTTTTTTTTTATTTTTATCTTTTGATGCCGCTGTTGTTGTTGTTGTAAATGTTCATTTCAATTCATTCTGAAGCTGTTGTTGTTGTAAACATTAGTGCCGGTGTTGTTGTAGATGTTGTGGTTGAAATCTGGTCGTTTGACTGAGTGATGTATATACACACATATACATACATATATATATATATATACACATTCAACACAGAGTAGAGAGTTTGACAATAGGTCGATGAATTTAGTCTAGATAGGGTAATGACATGTGATGGTGGGGAGAGAGTGTAGACGTTATTGTGGTGGCGGGGACAGTGAGATGTATCTAGTTCATTTGTCCGTTTGCAAAATTTGAATTTTAGCCATGTTATATTGAGATGTAAGTAAATGTAAAATGTAAAATATAAATAAGGATTGCTCTGGTAAAATATACTAAAATATTTGTGTAACTTCCACAAACTTCTGTCGTGACATTCCCGAGTCCAGTGACCAAAACATTGTTGTATTTTGATGTTTCAGAATACAAAAATTAATTAAAAACTTACCCCACGAAAAGACAGCGTGTGTTGTCCTATCTATAAGCTCCTACATACATACATACATACATACATACATACATACATACATACATACATACATACAAACATACATACATACATACATACATACATACATACATACATACATACATACATACATACATACATACATACATACATACACTGGTTGAAGAATTTCACTTTCTATCGGCAAGATCTCATACGGCTGTATACAGAAACCATTAAAGGCACACAAGAACTGCCCAGATGGTTATCAACTGCCACTACTCTCCTCATTCCCCAAAATAGCCAAACCACCCTTGCTAAAAATTACCGCCCTGCCAAAACATCATGTATAAATTATATACTGGGTGCTTTAACCTGTTCTTACAGGATCACTGTGCTACCAACAACATCATAACACCTGAGCAAGCTGGTGGAAAGAGGGAGGTGTGGGGTTGCATAGATCACCTACTAACTAACAAAATGATCCAGGAAAAAACAACAAAGAATCGCAGAAACATGACTGTGGTGTGGCTGGACTATCAAAAAGCATTTGATAGTGTACCTCATGGGTGGATTATTAAGGCTTTACAGTTAGCCAAAGTCCCACAACCATTGGTAGCTGCTGTTGAACGCCTGACCAAGAACTAGTACACGAATTTGATCCTTAGAGGTGAGAAGGAGCAAGTTAAGACTGATAAGATACATTACCAGAAGGGCATCTTTCAGGGTGATAGCTTGTCAGTGCTACTTTTCGTTCTCTCACTGAATCCACTATCTTACCTACTCAGGAAACAAGGTGGACAAAGAAGTGGGTCCAGAAGTATCTCCCATCTTTTCTTTGTTGATGACTTGAAGTTGTATGGGCCAAATATCAATGACATCAAGAAACAATTGGACTTCATTACACAATTTTCAACCGACATCAAAATGAAATTTGGTGAGTCCAAGTGTGCATATTTGGCAGTAAAACGTGGAAGAGCTGTGCCCTCCTCTAGAAATCTAGAGATGAACGGCCTGACAATACAACCTCTACAGTCAGGTGACAACTACAGATATATTGGACAGCATGAGAATGTCAGATATGATGGACCCATAAATAAGGAGAGAACCAGAACTGAATACCTCAGAAGAGTAAAGAAAATATGGTCATCAGAACTGTCAGCGTACAACAAATACATTGCCCACAATACTTATGCTGTGCCAATTCTAACGCCAACATTTGGCCTGCTGAACTGGTCATTACAAGAACTAAGTGAGATGGATGTTAGAACTCGAAAACTTCTCAGTGTTACTGGGAACTTTAACATCAATGGTGATGTGGATAGGCTATACTTCTCACGCAAGGAAGGTGACCGGGGTCTAAAATCAATATGAGACCCGGATAGTAACACTGAAGCAACACCTTCAACAGAGGAAAAAGGTTGGCAACCATCTTGCCCAGGTTTATGAGCATGAAAAAAAATATCATTAGAATAGCGACTGATCTGGAGGAGAGATATGGAATAAAGCCTGATATAAATCTCTCACCCAGAGAAATCGGAAGATCGTATTCAATGTTCAAACAAGATAAAAAAAATTGACCAATTTACAGAAAAAGTTGTGCATGGATACTTGAGACGTAAAACACAGACTATAGAGGGGATAAACCACTCAAAAAGCCTGGCATGGAGTTTATGACATCACACCTTGAGGGATATCTCTATGCAATACAGGAACAAGAACTCCCTACCAAATATCTGCTGCACAAAAGAGGAGGGCCAGCAGCTGACAATAAATGTAGGCTATGTAAAACAAAGATGGTGGATGTAAGCCACATTGTTGCCAGCTGCGAAAGAATATCATCTCGCTACTACCTCCCCATGAGACACGATGGGATAGCTAGAACCATCTGGAACGCACTTCGGAAAACAAAATTAACAACAAACGAGGAAGAATATATTGAGACAGATGGCACTAAGGAATACTGGTGGAACCTGAAAATAAAAACTGCCACCAAATTAAAGCACAACCGGCCTGATATTGATGTTTGGGACCACACATTGAAAACGTGTTCTGTTGTGGAGATCAGCTGCCCACTTGATGTAAATAAACGTTGTCAGAAAAATACAGGAGAAGGAGGACATCTACGGACCATTGATGAGGAGTTTACAAATCCAGTATCCAAGATACACCTTTAGCTTCATACCCATCATTATTAGAGCTACGGGTTATATACCAACCCACTTGGACCAAAGTATGACTGAACTTGGATTTGCGGACAAAAAGCGCAGCTCCCTAATTCATAGTCTACAAATGGCTGCGATAGCTGGCACCTTCAAAATTTGTAAAACATTCTTGCGATTCAAGGGATGACAATTTCTTTTCTTTTACAACCTTGCCACCAGGAAGGTGGCCGGTCAAAAAAAATATACTCGAAATTAAGAGAAAGAGATAACATACATACATACATACATACACACTCAAATTTTAAAAAGAATCCTTGCAAGTTTCTACTACAAAACTTTCATCTAAATGCTATTGTGGATTATTCAGATATTTAGTGTTTTCACGTCGTTCCGTTACTTTTGACAATAGCTATACGATTTTAATTTATGGAATATATCTTGTGAATACAGTTTAATAGAAAAGGAAACAAAAGAAAAAAAGAAAAAACCCGGATGGCAAGAACTCTAGTGTCACAGAAGAGAGAGGAGGGGTGATGTGGGAGGATGGTTGGGCCTTGAGCCTAGAGCACGGAGGCAGAAGGGCTGCGCCCCGCAGACAAGACCGCGAAAGCATTCCCGCTGACAATGGCCAGCGACACTTGCTGCAACAGCCACCCCACCTCGCGGACTCCTTCCTCACACGGGCCGCCGACGTTCCGATCTTGCGGAGGAGCTCGGCTATACGGGGTTGTGTAGCAGAGACGAGAAGGGATTAGATAATTTTTTTTAATTCTTTTATTCTTTTACTAGTTCTAGTCAATAGTCATCGGCCAAGCTGTAGCATCATAATTGACGATACCAGTCATTGTAATTATTTCTTTTAAATCTCGTTCTTCGTTTATCGATCTCTTTTTTTTTATTGAAACCGTCAAGGTACGGGATATAAACACACACACAGACACAATTGTTAAATATATATGTATATATATTTATATATATATATGGATGTGTGTTTGTGTGTGTGTATAGATATATATATAGGCATATATATATGTGTGTGTATATATATACATATATATATATACACACACACATATATATATATATATATATATATATATATATATATATACGAGTAGGACCTGACGGCTGAGCTCAAGCCGTTTCGACGGCTAATTCTGGACTATTACCCACTCTACTACCCTAAGTATATATATATATATAACAAAGGAAATGTGGTAAGGAACCAGGTGGACCATAACGCACCAAAGTACTCAAAACTTAGGGTAGTAGAGTGGGTAGTAGGAACCAGTAAGACCCCGACGGCTGAGCTCAAGCCGTTTCGACGGCTAATTCTGGACTAAATGAAAATTTATCCTGGTATTTAAATAGCCGAGCTTCTCAAGGGGTAATTCCATATATGGTCAAGGTGATTGTCAAAAGTCAGTAGTAATTCTGTGATTGCAAATTAGTAGGGGAGATGGTGGCTAAACCTGCCAGTAGGAGAAAAAGGGGAGGGGGTGGAGTAGACCCAATCATGCGTTGGTAGTGCCAGCTACAGCTGGGCATGAGGTCAAAGAAGATACTGGGGAGGGGGAGGGGGAGGAAGTCGGAACGGTAGGTAGAACAATGAGGGGTAAAAATATATATATGAAAGAAAAAATACTGAGAGTGATGAAAAGCGAATAAGTGTAAATAAAAAAAAGTAAAGCAAGTTCTACGACCTAAGTCTCTAGCAATTGTTAGGCTAGATAAATAAATAAATAAAGAAATAAATAAAGAAATAAATAAAGAAATAACGAAATAAGTAAATAAACTAGGTGGGACGGAATAGGCAAGGACCCTTTTAAGAGGTATAAGTACGTAAATGATACGGTGACGGGTCAACAAATGGGGCCAAAAAGCTAAAGAAACTACCACGAAATAAATAATAAATCTATAAATATAAATCTATAAATCTATCCCGGGCACAATGCCAGCAACCACCCAGTGCAGCAAAGTAAACTAGTACGAGATAATAATTCTGAGTCCCGAAAAAAATATATACTAATGCTAACTCTAAAAGATCTTATACAAGCTACATGAAAGTTCGTACGAAGTAAAGGTAGAATACGGAAAAATAAATTCAGAATCCACCCCGCCCAAAAGAAAAGCGAAGAAAGAAAAACTGAAACGAGAAAATACGGCATAAGTGCCACTAAGAAATATAGAAGGCACGGAAAATAGTGGGAGCGGTCGGAAAAAGGGAGCAAGTATCCGAGGTCTAACACAACTGCTATAAAAAGCGGAGTCCGCCAAATCTATCATAGACTAGGGGAGGGGTGGGGGTACTGAGGCTACAAGGGGCCAAAGGGCAGCCTCGGGTGGGCGAGAAAAGACGCCGACAAAGAAGAATAACTGGGGTAGAAGGACTAAGGAGGGATGGGGGAAGAAGGAAATAAAGGAAGCGATAAAAGAATAAAAAGAAGATCTTA
>OZ024747.1:25839061-25849061 GCA_964016885.1 Eledone cirrhosa | reverse complement strand
GCATCTGAGAGATGTAAGCTTCGGTTTCTCGCTGACGCATCTGCCCGCTTTTGTTCCGTCGCCTGGGGCAGTTTAAGCGATTTTCACAAGTATTATTTATAATAATCGATTATTATTGCTGTGATTTCTGTTGGCACGAACATAATTCAAATCCTATATCTATAAATATGTATATATATATGTGTGTGTGTGTGTGTGTGTGTGTGTGTATGCGCGTGTGTGAGTGAACCTGTATATATATAAATATACATATATATATATACATATATATATATATATATATATATATATATATATATATATATATATATATATATATATATATATATATATATAGTAATAATAATAAAATTGAAGACTAAAATCCAAAGAGGGCTCGATAAGGAAAATATATATCAAATATATAAGAACCGAAGAGCACATATTTATTAAAATAACAGATTAAAGTTTAAGCAAAGAATCGCTGCTTTCACCCTTAACGGGATCTTCTGAAACTAACAAAGTCAATCTGTAAACGCAGTACTGGATATTTCAAAAAACGTTGCAACCGGAGGAAGACAGGAAGACGATACTTTGGTTCGTGGTGACGTTCGCTGGCAAAGAACGGGAAAAAACGAATAATACGTCATTAATAGGAGTGGTGAAAAACAATTACGCGCAAAGACAGAACCACGTTTATGGTATAAAAGAGGTCGTAGACTAATGTTCTCCAAGTGGTGCATAGAGACGTTCTCTGGCAAAGAACGAAAAAACGAAGATAATAAGTCATATGTGGAGCGTGGAGAACAATAGCACGCAAAGACAAAACCACGTAAATGGTATAGCAGAAGTTGTAGACTAAAATTCTAACTAGGAGACCGAATGAATCTCCGCTACAGAGTTAAGAACAAAGTAAATAAATACAATACTGAAGTAATAGAAACAAATAAATACATACGCGCAAACAGATACGTACATACACAAGCATACGCAAAACCTTACCATAGGTATACAAAACCACGCACATATAAATATGTGTATGTGTGTATGCTTGTGTACAAATAAATAAATAATTATATAAACGTATATAAGTAAATAAATACGTATATAACAAGCGCACACACATACCTACAAATAAATACACGAAGGTTCGGAGACGTAAGTCAACTAAAACAAGAAGTACACATATACACACACCCACCATACGTACGAACCTGCATACTCACGCAGACGCAAAACTCCCATATACACATAACCAAACCCTAAATGCCAGAATATGTAAAAATTATACGCCGTAACAGTCAAATATACGTACGAGAAGGTATACATACCTTCACAAAACATACGGGTAATATATACTTACCTATGCAAATAAGTAAAGGAATAAACAAAACATATACTTAGCTCCCACATCAAGACGTAAAATATCGACGTATAGATCGTGCTATAACGGGGTCGATAAAATAAAGTACCAGTAATGCACTGGGTAATTGCTGGCCTTGTGCCTAAAGTAGAAACAATTATTCGTTTTTTCCCGTTCTTTGCCAGCGAACGTCACCATGAACCAAAGTATCGTCTTCCTGTCTTCCTCCGGTTGCAACGTTTTTTGAAATATCCAGTACTGCGTTTACAGATTGACTTTGTTAGTTTCAGAAGATCCCGTTAAGGGTGAAAGCAGCGATTCTTTGCTTAAACTTTAATCTGTTATTTTAATAAATATATATATATATATATATATATATATATATATATATATATATATATTATATAATTAGCATAATCAACCACACAAAAAAACAATTAAACCAGGCCATAAGATTAAAAGGCACCTATGAAGAAATAATAGATAAATAAACGACAGCCATCTATTAACGATCAACAGCTATAGAATATTTACTCACCATTTCAATAGCACGTGGAAATCGATTAAATATATCGTCAACCATACACAATTAGGTATAAAATTAAAGTTAGAAGAAAAAATGCATATACACATACCAGGATTATGTTTCTACCCTTTAGGGTTTCGTTCGCTTTTGGAGATATCAAGGATAAATTCTCGAGCTATCAAGGATAAATTGAGATATCAAGGATATGAAGGATAAATTCTCGAGCTATCAAGGATAAATGTATATATCAAGGATAAATTCTCGAGCTATCAAGGATAAATGGAGATATCAAGGATAAATTCTCGAGCTTCGAACTCATCAGGAAACAAACTCACTTGGACCGAGATTTTTCTTAAATAATCCCCGCCAGAAACGAATTCAAAATGGCTAAGAACTGTGACGTGGCAGTGGTCAGGTCAGAAAGAATGTGATTGATGCCTTACGGCGAGTGGGCTGGTTGCTAGAAAGCGCAGCCTAATATTGCCTAAATTGCATCTCAACCTTATGGGAGATTATCAAATATAAAGATTTACATATACACAATCGAGACAAAGTCATAGATATATATGTTTTTGGCAACCATTCACGATGTGGCTCAATGATGAATTAATAAATTAAATAATCAGAGCAATATACTATAAATTATGTCCATAGAATCATTTGATAAGATATATATACACCATTTCCTCTCCCAATTAGCATAATCAACCACACAAAAAAACAATTAAACAAGGCTATAAGATTAAAAGGCATCTATGAAGAAATAATAGATAAATAAACGACAGCCATCTATTCGCGATCAACAGCTATAGAATATTTACCCAGCATTTCAATAGCACGTGGAAATCGATTAAATATGTCGTCAACCATACACAATTAGGTATAAAATTAAAGTTAGAATATATATATATATAGAAGTGGTTACACAACAATTAGTTCACCATACCGAGAACAATTGTTTCACCTTAGCGGATCCTCAGCCCGTAATGGACATGGTTATACGTAATGGACATGTTCCGTATAACCATGTCCATTACGAGCTGAGGATCCGCTAAGGTGAAACAATTGTTCTCGGTATGGTGAACTAATTGTTGTGTAACCACTTCTACCTAACTCATCCCATGGACTGAGTGCTCTACCACTACAGATATTACCTTCCAGTGTTCTACCACTATATATATATATATATATATATATATATATATATATATATATATATATATATATATATATATATATACATACATGAGTATGTGTGAAAGAGAAAGAGTCAGTGCGTATGTATACGTACGTGAGTATATCATTTGTATATAAGATGAAGCTAATGAAGAATCCAATGTCAGTCTTACATTTATATATTCGTTTCACTTGCATTACTAATGAGCTTTGGGGCAACCACATCTCTTAATAATATATTAAATTACAAGTACTCACAATACAAACGCGTTTATATTTATTTACACAACACACACACACATATATATATACACACACATGCACGCACATATATATATACATACATATATATATACCTACACACACACATATATACATCTACATACGCACAGATACACATACATATACATACACACACATACACACATACACACATACATACATACATACATACATACATACATACATACATACATACATACATACATACATACATACATACATAGAGAGATAAGGGGAAAGGGGGGGAGAGAGAGAAATAGATAGATAGATAGACAGACAGATAGATAGACAGCTAGATAGATAGATAGATATGTTTCTTTATTAGGCACAGGGGCACAAAAGAAGGGGACAATTACAAAGGGTGGAGTTTACATACAATAAAAACGTGTAAAATATTATCACAAATGCAAATTAAAAGTTAATCGATTTTCCCCAATAGGGGGAGACAGTTCATATGGGTAGCACATACCCCCGAAAAAAATGTGCAACCCTCATCTCCAGGAGTACGAAGAGTTTGTACTCCTTTCCTCTCTTCCTCTTTTTCCTCAACCTACAGGCTGATATAGAGAGAAGGCCCATTCATTCGGGCCATTCTCGCCACTTTCACCCACCTTTCATAAAACTTGCTGGTGTACAGCACCTCTCTCTCCATCCTGATTCTTCTTCCAAAGTGGTATTTGAAAAAAGAATCAGTTGTTGGCCGGAGAGAAAGGTGTCTGACCTCAGCCCTTTTAACCTCATGCACCATACAACCTCTTTCGCCATAGCTATCATACAAAGGAAAACCGCCTCCCCTTCGTTTTTGAAGGAGCGTGGCGGTTTGATCACGACAATGGACTCGGTGGTCAACCGGATTGGTCCCACTCGCGACAATAGTCGTTCTACATAGCCCCACAAGTCGGTAACGCCCGGGCAGTGTATGAATGCGTGCGCGACGGTTTCTTCATCTCGCACGCATCTCGGACAGATCTTTTTCGAAGGGTCTCTGCCCGGGTGCCCATGTCAGTAGAGCTTGTCTCGAACTGGTAGAGCTCCTCGGTAGCACTGCCAGGCCAGGGACTTTGGGAAGTTGTCCATCGATCCCGGGCGGAAGGTCCTACCGAACAGACTGGCCAGTTCGTCTTCCTCCACGCCTAGAGTTTCTCCGAGCGCGTCGTCGCACTTGCTGCGGATCAACCCTCTATAGAATGACGAAGTGGAGTCTCCACTGATCGCCGGGTCCGCCTGCCAGAGGGCTGTGAGCGCCTGAGCACATTCGATGTGCCAGTCGCCCATTTTCCTCGGTCTTTCCTTGACTCAGGACTGCAGCTCGGTCAGCGAGACGAGTCGTGGGAAGGGTCGCCTCACGAACGGGGCCCACACCGGTTGTCCGGTGAGGAATACGTAAAGATGCCGCAGCCTGAGCGCGTGTTTGCGCATCGTCAGCCACGGAATCCCCAGCCCTCCATTGGAAGGGTGTTGGCAGCAGATGGATCTTCTCACCAAAGGAGCCCGCTTCTTCCAAAGGAATTAGAAGAGCGCGCGCTCCATTTTGGTGAGCGTTTTGGCTGGAGAAGGCACGACGGTCAAGCCGTAGTAGATGACGGACGCTATAAAAGTGTTCGCCACCTCCACTGTGGCGACCTTTCAATGATAGTTTGCACTCGGCCCACTTCTGAGTGAGTGCAAACACGTTGGCCGTCACCTCGTTCCAGTTCTTCTCCACCTGGAGGTCCGGACCAAACCAGACCCCGAGCAGCTTCACCGATCCTTCCGTCCAGCGTCCGACGACGCCATCGGAAGGCATCGGTTTGCCTCTCCACGATCCGAGTTGCAAACCGATGAACTTGTCCCGGTTCAGCTTAGCTCCTGTGAACCTTTCGTATTCCTTCAGTAAGGTGCCGACTTCCTCGATTTGCGAGATGCTCGACGCCATTACTGTCACGTCGTCGGCGTAGGCCGACTCCGCTTTCCGCAGTCCCGGTTCTAGAGGGATGCGCTGCAATAGCTCCAACCTCCGCAGTAGTGGCTCGAGAGTCAGTACGTACAGAAGAGAGGAGAGAAGGCATCCCTGTCGGATGGATGGCGTGATATGGAACGGCTCCGAGAGGTAGCCGTTCACCTTGACCCTTTAGCAGATGTTGCTGTTGTGCATTGCAGCAATCCAGCCCCTGAACACGGGTCCGAAGCCTGCCGCCTCGAACACCGCATCCAGATAACGATGGTCAACCCTATCGAAAGCCTTAGACTGATCCAAGTTGATCAGGGCCCCACCGAAGCCGGGTTTACACCCTACCCTCTCTACGATGTATCGCATGAGGTGTCGTGTATGGACCTGGTCGGGATTGCGCATGTCTGCGCTTCTCCCACCAGGTTTTCGACGACAAGCTCCAGCCTCTTTGCCAACACCTTGGCCAAAATCTGTAACTCTGAAGATGCCTATGTCATCCCTCTTATTCTCGTCCTTCCTGACTAGTGTGACTACGCCCCTGGCCACAGAACTAGGAATCCTCCTGTTCTGCTGCCAATTGCAGTAGACCGCTTCCAGGAGACCGGAGAACAAGTCCGGCATTGCTACGTAAAATTCGTAGGGTAGACCGTCGAGACCTGGAGATTTGCGTTTGCCAAATTGGCTCAGCGCGTCCTCTATCTCAGAGGCTGAAATCGGCCTTTCGCAGAACTTCGCCTCGCTGTCCGAGAGTCGCGGTAGGCCGTCGAGGTATGGACCGAAATCCATAGCCCTTCCCGACGCGCCGCCCTGCCCGAACAGCTGAGCAAAGTGCCGCTGAAAGGCCGCGTACATCTGCTTCGGTTCACGTATCACGCGTCCGTTTTGGTCCTTCAAAGACCGAATCGTGGACTTTTTGCCACTTTTCGCCTCCGTCACTCGGGCCCAGCTAACAACTTTGGCTCCCTCGTTACCCAGAGCACGTATTTTTCTTCTGACAACGCAGCCCTCGTGCTTTGCGTCGAAGAACTGGTCCAAGGCCGTTCTCGTTGCTAGCACGCTGGCTACGTTGCCACTTCTAATTGCCTCTTCTACTTTATCTACCAGTTCCTTCTCGGTCCTATTTCTATCTAACGCTAATTCTTTACTAAAAACTAACGACTCTAATCTAACTTCCCTCTTGAGAGAGTACCACCATCTGTTATTGACAACGGCCCCTGTCAAGTGCTGTTTAACTAAAGTGCTAATCCGCTTACTGTAAGCTTTGTTTGTCGGTAAGGACAAGTTTAGCTTCCAGTAACCAGGTCCTTGTCTATGGGTTCTATAAAGGTTGACCACTCCGGTCACCAACTTCTGATCCTAGATAGATAGATAGATAGATGCATTCATACATAGCCATACATATAAACGTACGAACATATATATATATATATATATACTCATCAACTGTAAGATAGACCGTTTCTACCTTAAACGTAACGAGGAAGGTAGAGGCTTAACATTGATCCAAACAGTGTTTGAGTACAGCATCTTATCCTTCGACAACTTCAGCTGATTAGTACACAATGCAATATACATAAATATGAATATATATATATACACACATATATAAATGTATAAACTTGTGTGCGCACACTCACCCACATGCATGTGTGTATGTGTGTGTGTGTGTGTGTGTGTGTGTGTGTGCGTGCGTGTGTGTGTGTGTCTGTGTCTGTGTCTGTGTGTGTGTGTGTGTGTGTGTGTGTCTGTGTGTGTGTGTGTCTGTGTGTGTGTGTGTCTGTGTGTATGTGTGTCTGTGTGTCTGTGTGTCTGTGTCTGTGTCTGTGTGTGTGTGTGTGTGCGTGTGTGTGTGTGTCTGTGTGTCTGTGTCTGTGTGTGTGTCTGTGTGTGTGTCTGTGTCTGTGTGTGTGTGTCTGTGTCTGTGTCTGTGTGTGTGTCTGTGTCTGTGTGTGTGTGTCTGTGTCTGTGTCTGTGTGTGTGTGTGTCTGTGTCTGTGTCTGTGTGTGTGTGTGTGTGTGTGTGTGTGTGTGTGTGTGTGTGTGTGTGTGTGTGTGTGTGTGTGTGTGTCTCTGTGTGTGTGTGTGTGTGTGTGTGTGTGTGTGTCTCTGTGTGTGTGTGTGTCTGTGTGTGTGTGTGTGTGTGTGTGTACTCATTTCTTCACGACATAGATATAATGCCATTGTTCAGAAAATAGATCCAGTAGGTGAATCACCTATTCTATATTTGTATAAATGTAATCTCTTTGTCACCGAGGAGAGAAATCGCTTATTACATTATATATATATATATATACATATATATATATATATATATATATTACAAAGAGCCGGGGCCCGACGGCTGAGCTCTTGCCGTTTCAACAGTTAGTTCTGTTCTGGAACTAGCTGTTGAAAGGGCACACATGGGCAGAGCCGTCGAGCCCCGACTTTTTCTAATATAGTCATACTCTTCTATCACAAGTATCGAGCAATCTGTTAAATAATGGTCTAACTAGTTTAAAACTGGTTTAACTGGATTAATCCTCATATATATATATATATATATATATATATATATATATATATATATATATATCAGAAAAAGCACCTTTAGTATATATATATATTTCCCCCTTTTTCTCATTTTTCCGCCATTCCTTCTTCTTACTCTTTATCTTCCTATTTTATCTTTTATTTCTAACTCCATCTCCTGATGAAGGACTGGTATCCAAAACATTAAAACTCTTTTCTTGCTATCTCAAGCGTTAAACTAATATATTTCTTCAATGTACTATGTCATTTGCTTTGTTATATCTGCTTACCTTTTACATATATATGTATATTTATATATATGTGTGTGTGTGTGTGTGTGTGTGTGTGTGTGTGTGTGTGTGTGTGTGTGTGTGTGTGTGTGTGTGTGTGTGTGTGTGTGTGTGTGTGTGTGTGTGTGTGTGTGTAAAATAAGGGTTTAGATCGATGTCCAGTGATTTCGATTTTGTTGTTTACAATTTGCTCAACAAATTCATTTGGAGCACATACATAGGATTAATTGTAAGACAATATCTAAGACGGAAGCCTAAGTTATGAGAACAATGCAATTATTGTATCGACAGATTAAGATTTGAAAACGCTAAAGTACTCACATTCTCATCAATCAGTCAGTAGCCTCCTAGTTTAGCAAACAAAAATCCGCCGGAGTACAAAATTCCACGTCTAAGCTGGGGTACACTACTGTTTGAAGAACCCGCTAATCATCAATTAATAATAAATCTATAACCAGCAAATTCCAAACAAGGTAATTCTCATCAGCAAGCAGTTCTCAGGGGGGATCAGGAAATCGACCTTATTACTAAATGTTCAGGTTGGTGCCGTGTGGTATTAACTGCTAGTCGGTCAGCAAATGACAGCAGCAGTGACGGACTGGATGGGGTTGGCGTTAATGCTCAATATGGCAGCATGTCTTTACCAATATTGAGCACTCAACCTTAATTAAAGAAGAACATCCTGATCATGAAAGTAACGTGCGAGTAGAGGCTGGTGATTCGACTGACATCTGTACTGCTAATATTTTTCTCGTGGAGATTCAGCTTTATACAGGATGTAACAGGACTGCTACTTTGGATTACAGGAATAAATCTTCTTTTTTTTCAGCTGAGTGGAATGAAACAATGTGAAGTATAGTGTCTTACTCAAGTGTCTGGTCAGATTTGTGCCTATTGGAACCATGTAACCCAGTACAACCTACTATATGGTCGAGTGGTCGGCGACTAAACCGGTTCTTCCACCAGATCCCTGCAGCACAAAAAAAATACAAGAGCTATTAAAAGGGTGGATGAACTCCTCAGAGTCAACGGTCATCCACCCCAATTATGGGTTAAGTAGCCTCACAAACCCACAATTGGCCAAGCGTGGTGAGTACGGCTACACCCCTGACATGACCAAAACCAAACAGAAATCGGTGAAGGTTAACCAGGGAGAGGTTCCTCTAACATGAGTGAGATAACTCTGGATTAAATTGGATTGGATTGAACTCAAGGACACTGCTCGTTGCTAGAAAACGAACTTACGATTGCGGGCTGAACAACTTAACCACTTCAAAAGTATGAATGTGTTAAGAATCATGCATGAAAATAATTCTTTTTTCTTTTTTTACTAATAAACTACGGGCAATAATAGCCCACAAGTGAAAACGATATCCACTCATTCAAACAGACGAAGATTTTGAAAGATATACAGAACATGTTTTTTCTTTCTTTTCTTTCTTTTATATTCAACTCTTCTAAACTGCTTTCCATGTCATCTGGATATCTTTCACAGGAAAAGATGATTGACAACTGATCACACAAGAAGACTGAAATGTATTTAAAGGACTTTCTTTGATTAGGATGTTTCAAAATATTTTCAACAGCTTCGAGAAGTGAGTGTGTGAGGGTGTTTTCAATGAATGTATATATATATATATATATATATGTATGTATATATATATGTCTGTGTGTGTGTATGTGTATATATTATATATATATATATATATATATATATGTGGAGAGTGCGTGTGTGTGCGCACGGGCGTACGCGCGTGTTGACACAACAACGGCTGACTAACAATTCGTACTTTCTCTAACCTTTTCTGTTTTCGTTTTGCCATTCATCTGTCTTCCTTCTTCTTCTAACTCAAAAACATACTTTTTATCTCTCTCTTTCTATTTTAGATGAAGAACTAGAGTCCGAAACATTAATATATATATATATATACACACATTTATATA
>OZ024747.1:25834061-25836561 GCA_964016885.1 Eledone cirrhosa | reverse complement strand
AACATACATACATACATACATACATACATACATACATACATACATACATACATACATACATACATACATACATATATGTTAGTAACTGCCTCAATACAAATCTTGAGAAGCTAGGCTTCACAGGAACAGAAAGAACACAACTAGTTAGGAAATTTCAAGTACAATCCATTAATGGAACAGTAAAAATATGTAAAACATTCCAAAAAATTTGCATCTAATAACTGCATATACACATGTACAGAGACAAAGAATATACACATGCACACATACAACTCAAAACACACACATCTACACATACAATAACATTCATACTTACACATGCATGCAGGCATGCATACATATCTACCTAATTGATGTTGTGTAAATTCCAATGAGACAGCCTTGTATCTAGGTTAGAAACCGACTCTCTCTCTATTGGCAAAAATTTGTGAAATTATAAAACCAGAAGAACGAACGAGCATACATACATACATACATCCATACATACATCCATACATACATACATACATCCATACATACATACATACATACATACATACATACATACATACATACATACAAACATACAAAAGGTATATCTCCTATGTTCATCTCTATACCCGTCCTGCCCCCGTATAGTATATATATTTTATTCCTTTAATATATCGTGAAGTTTGACTGTAATCTAGTTGAGATTACATTCAAGTTTTCAAACAAATTTTTAAGTGTAAGTCAATTAATGTATGTAGTTCTGCTAAACATTCGTGAATATACATTAGAATATTTTGGAATATATTGGAATATATATTGGTATATTTCCACGGAAAAGACGAAAACCTTCCAAGATATATATTGTATGTATATTTTGTTGTTTTACGTCTAAACTTTTCTAGTTATATATGATTTATGTGTGTGTGTGTTCATATGTGCGTGTATATATATATATATATATATATATCTTCTTCTGCTCCTTCCACCCCTCCCTCCACTTCACCACCTCTATCTCCACCACCCACGTCCACTTCTTAGACATCTCCGTCGCCTTCGACCCCTCCCACCACTCCCTCGTCACCTCCGCCTTCTTCAAACCCACCGACTCCCACTCTTACCTCGACTTCACCTCTTCCCACCCCACCCACACTAAACACTCCATTCCCTACTCCCAACTCCTCAGGATCCGCCGCCTTGTAGCCGAGATGCTGACTTCGAGTCCCAGGCCCTTTCCCTAGTCAGCCATTTCATCCGCAGAGGTTACCCCCCCTCTCTCGTCCACACCGCTCTCACCCGCGCCCGTGCTGTCCACCGCTCCACCACCCTCACCCCACGCCACCGCACACCCACCCACCGTCTCCCCTTCCCAATCACCTACCACCCCTCCACCTCACCCCTCCACCGCACCATCCGCCGCCTCTTCCGACGCCTCCAGTCCGACCCCTCCACCTCCCACATCTTCCCAACCCCACCACTCCCCTCCTTCAAACGCGCACGCAATCTCCGCACCCTCCTCGTCCACAGCTCCCTACCCCCAACCCACGCTCTCCCCCTCCCGGTTCCTTTCCCTGTTCTAGGCGCCGCTGCAACACCTGTCCCCACATCACCAACACCACCACCTTCCAGGGTCCCAACGGCCACTCTCTCTCTCTGTCCGGCATGCCTTCCGCTGCACCTCCTCCAACCTAGTCTACGGACTTCGCTACACGTAGTGCAGCGCGACTTATGTCGGACAGACGGGACGTCGCCTGGCGGACCGATTCACCGAGCACCTCCGGGATATTCGTCTCGGTGGTAGTTCCCCCATCGCCCGCCACTTTGGTGCCCCTGGACATTCCGCACGCCATCTCACAGTCTGTGGCCTACTCCAATGCCACGGAACACCCGCCAATCTCCTTAGAGTCGAACAAAGAACCATCTTCATCTTACAGACCCACACTCCCCCCCGGCCTGAACACCCCACCCTTATTCCTTTAGCCTTCGACCGCCCCCCTCCCCCCACACATATCCCCCACTAACACCACTAACACACGCCTCCTTTTCACCGCCCACCCCACAACTAACAATACTAACACCTCCACTCCACCCCTCATCCGACCACCCTTCCCCAACTAACATACTAACATCCCTCCCTTCTTCTCCTCCCCCTCCTTATCACACGCACACACCCACCGGCACATATATACACGCGCTCACACTAAACACACACCCTACTACCACCACTAACCCTCACCCCACACCTCCATCCCACCACCCCGCAACTAACCTCACTAACACCCCCTGACCCCAAGCACACGAACACACGCACCCACTTACACCACCCACCCCACACGCAACTAACATCACTAACACCCCCCAACCCCACGCACACGTACCCACACACCCTCGTACACCACCAACTCTACACACCCTACCACCACTAACCCCCACTCACACCTGCATTCAACCCTTTCCCCACCTCCCGTATACTAACACCCACTAACACCCCCTTCATCAAACTACACACACCAGTACACCACACTCCCTCCAT
>OZ024747.1:25826561-25831561 GCA_964016885.1 Eledone cirrhosa | reverse complement strand
TCAACGCCCACTGAGGGGGTGGTGTAGCGGCCACTTTATAAATCTCTAGTTTAAAACCATATCAGCCCTAATCCAACAGACCTTTGTTAGCAGATGTTCCAGTCATGACCATCCCGTTTGGTTTTGGCTTTGATTTTTGTTTCTTTTTTTTGTTATTGTTGTTGTTGTGGTGGTGGTGGGGAGACTACATTGTCCATTGTAGCCTTCTATATTTAAAATGGTTGGATGTGTGGTTTAAAACGTGGAGTAAGGAGCCAAACAAAATCTGTGTGCACCTATGTGTCTGTGTATGTCAGTGTCTATATGTGTGTGTCAATGTGTCTGTACAAGCCTATATTCATATGTGCGTGTATGTCTATGTGTATGTGTGTTTTTGAACGTACCTGTGTATGCGTGTTGGCATTTATGTGTGTGCTTGTCTGCATGTCTATGTGTGTGAATGTGTGAGTCCGTCTGTGAGCGTGTGTGTGTCTATTCTTATGACTCTATGCGTGAATGTGTATTTGTGTGTATATATATGTTTGTGTGTCCAGACTTGATTCCTGGTGCAATGTGTTGGTTTTTAGACTTTGTCCTTGCTGGGCGGTGGGGGGGAGATAAAATATATGTGAGAAAGAAAGAAAATGAGAGAGAGAGGGGGAGTGACAGAGGCTGGCAGATGGAAAGAATTATTGTGATAGGTACGAAGGGAGAGAGGTAAGAGAGACATATGCTCTGTTTGTATGTTTACGCACAGAAATTATATGTGAGATAGATAGATAAGTTTCTTTTATTTGCCACTAGGGCATCAAAAGTGGGACAAGTACAAAGGGGGGAGTTTACACAAAAAGGCGTCCTCAATAAGGAGGAGGCAATAACAAAATATAAAAATAAAATAAGATATAACAAAAATAAAATTTTTAACAAAATCCTCAATAGAGAGGAGGCGCCTTGGGGGGTCGCACACACCCCCGAAAAAAGTGTGCAACCCTTTTCCTCAGGAGCACAGAGAGGGGGTGCTCCCTCGTTCCTTCCTCTTTTCCACCTACAGGCTTATGTAAAGAGAAGGCCCATTCACACGGGCCATTCTCGCCACTTTCACCCACCTTTCATAAAAACGACTGGGGTGCAGCACCTCTCTCTCCATCCTGATCCTTCTTCCGAAATGATATCGGAAGAAACGGACCAGTTGTTGGCCAGAGAGAAAGGTGCCTGACCTCAGTCCTTTCAGACGCGTCCACCATACAACCTCTTTCGCCATGGCTATTACGCACAGAAACACCGCCTCTGCTTCATCTTTGAAGGGGGGAGGCGGCTTGATCATTACAATAGACTCGGTGGTCAACCGGATCGGTCCCACCCTTGACAGCAGTTGTTCGACATAGCCCCACAGATCGGCTACGCCCGAGCAGTGTACCAATGCGTGTGCAACGGTTTCCTCGTCGCACACGCATCTGGGACAGATCTTTTTGGCGGGGTCCCTACCCGGGCGCCCGTGTCTGTAGAGCCTTTCTCGAACGGGTAAAGCCCCTCGGTAGCACTGCCAGGCCAGGGACTTCTGGAAGTTGTCCATAGGTCCCGGGCTGAATGTCCTACCGAACAGGCTGGCCAGTTCGTCCTCCTCCATGTCTAGGGCTTCTCCGAGGGCGTCGTCGCACCTGCTGCGTACCAGCCCTCTATAGAATGTTGCGGTGGAGTCTCCACTGATAACCGGATCCGCCTGCCAGAGGGCGGTGAGCGCCTGGGCACACTCAGTGTGCCAGGCGCCCAGTTTTCTCGGTCTTTGCTTGACCCAGGATTGCAGCTCGGTGAGTGAGACGAGTCTGGGAAAGGTTCGTCTCACAAACGAGGCCCACACCGGTTGTCCGGTGAGGAATACGTAGAGGTGCCGTAGCCTTAATGCGTGTTTACGCATCATTAGCCACGGCATCCCCAGCCCTCCTTTCGAAGGGTGTTGACAGCAGATGGATCTCCTCACCATAGGAGCCCGCCCCTTCCAAAGGAATTGGAAGAGCGCGCGCTCCATCTTGGTGAGGGTTTCCCTTGGGCAGGGCACTACGGTCAGGCGGTAGTAGATGACGGACGCTATATAAGTGTTCGCCACCTCCGCCCGACCTTTCAGGGATAGTTTGCAACTGGCCCACTTCTGGGTCAGTGCAAACACCCTGTTCGTAACCTCCGCCCAGTTTTTCTCCACCTGGAGGTCCGGTCCGAACCAGACCCCGAGCAACTTCACCGGGCCCTCCGTCCAGCGTCCGACGACGCCATCGGAAGGCATCGGTCTGCCCCTCCACGTGCCGAGTTGCAAACCGATCGACTTGTCCCGGTTCAGCTTAGCCCCTGTGAACTTTTCGTACTCCTCCAGTAAGGTGCCGACCGCCTCGATTTCGGAGGCCGTCGACACCATTACTGTCACATCATCGGCGTAGGCCGACACCGCTTTCCGCAATCCCGGTTCCAAAGGGATGCCCTGCAACAACTCCAACTTCCGCAGTAGTGGCTCGAGAGTCAACACATACAGAAGGCAGGAGAGAGGGCACCCTTGTCGGATGGACCGCGCGATTTTGAACGGCTCCGAGAGGTAGCCGTTCACCTTGACCCTAGAGCAGATGCGGCTGCTGTGCATAGCAGTGATCCAGCCCCTGAAAACGGGTCCGAAGCCTGCCGCCGCTAGCACCGCATTCAGGTAACCATGGTCGACCCTATCGAACGCCTTAGATTGATCCAAGTTGATCAGAGCCCCACCAAAGCCGGGTTCGTTCCCAACCCTCTCTATGATGTATCGCATGAGGTGGAGGTTGTCATGGATGGACCTGGACGGGATAGCGCATGTCTGCGCATCTCCCACCAGGTTGCCCACGACAAGCGCCAACCTCTTTGCTAGCACCTTGGCCAAAATCTGTAACTCTGTATTTAGCAGAGTTATGGGCCTGAAGTTACTTATTTCGTCCCCCTTGTTCTCGTCCTTCCTCACTAGCGTGACTACGCCCTTGGTCACAGTACAGGGAATTCTCCCGTTCTGTTGCCAGTTGCAGTAGACCGCCTCGAGGAGATCGGGGAACAAGTCCGGCATAGCTAGATATAATTCGTAAGGAAGACCATCGAGACCCGGGGATTTGCGTTTGCCGCATTGGCCCAGCACGTCCTCTATCTCAGCGGCCGAAATCGGCTCCTCGCAAGACTTCGCCTCCCTGTCCGAGAGGCGCGGCAGGCCGTCGAGGTATGGACCGAAGTCCACGTTTCCAACCGGCTCCCCGCCCCTCCCGAACAGTCGGGCAAAGTGCCTTTGAAAGGCCTCACACATCTGCTTAGGCTCAAGAATCGCCCGTCCATCCAGGTCTCGCAAAGACCGGATGGTGGATTTAGTTCCACTGTTGGCCTCTGTCACGCGGGCCCAGCTAACAGCTTTGGCCCCCTCGTTCCCTAGAGCACGTATTTTACTTCGGACAACGCAGCCTTCGTGCTTCGCGTCGAAAAACTGGCTCAAAGCCGTTCTCGACGCTAGCACTCTGGCCACGTCGCCGCTTCTAATTGCCTCTTCTACTCTATCTATTAGCTCCCTTTCCTTCCTATTCCTATCCGCAGCTAGAACCTTACTAAATTCAATCGAGACTACTCTAATCTCTCTCTTTAGAGATACCCACCACCTGCTGTTGACGATCGCTCCAGTCAACCGTTCCTTAACTAACGTACTAATCCGATTCCTGTAGGCTCTACTTGCCGGCAAGGACAAGTTGAGCTTCCAGTAACCGGGGCCCTGTCTATGCGTTCTATCAAGGTTGACCATGCAGGTCACCAACTTGTGGTCTGAATAGCCAACCATGAGCATTTCTGGACAACTTAAAAAGTCCCTGTCCTTATTTCTAACTAAAAATCTATCTAGGTACGATCTAGATGATCCGCTGCGATTTGACCAAGACCAGGTTGGCACCGTCGGAAAATCTAGTCGAAATCTATCGGCCAGGTCAAATCGGCCGAGTAACCCCTTGAGGCTGTTGCACCCCTCTCTATCGGGACATGCCCCTGCATAGTCCCAACGTGCATCCAGGATACCATTCCAATCCCCCACTAAAAGCAGGGAACGGGACGTCCCTAGAAAAGACTCCAGACGCTGGAAAAAGTCGGGCCGCTCTGTCCCAAAAGGGGCATATGCGGCTATCAGCCTAAGGGCTCTACCTTCACCACTGCCAAGGTCCAGCACCACCAGTCGACCCCCTGGGTCCAAGTGAACTATCTGTGTTGCAAGGCCCATATGTTTTTGCAGCAGAACGACAACCCCACCCCCACCTCCGGGCTGACAGAGAGATGCGTGCATCTCAAAGTCGTCAAAGGTGGGGGCTAGCTGTCGCATGCTGCTGATCCGGGCCTCGCAGATAACCATCACATTTATAGATTGTGACCTGAGGTCATTTAGAAGCATTGCTTGCTTCCAAGACGAGCCCAGGCCACGCGCATTTAGACACCCTACTCTTAGCACAGCCATGTTGGTGGTAAAGAGAAAAGGCACTTACCTCTCTGCGTCCCGGGAAACGGGCCGCTCAATTTCCATGCTGGTTGGGGATGGGTTGTTGGGTGGGGTGGTGGTTTGTGGAAGTGAAGGGGCATCGGTGTGTTGTGGGGTTGGGGTGTTTGTCGTTGAGTGGGTGTCTGGGTGGGGTGGGGGGGTGAAATTTTTTAGGAGGACGCGGTTGATTGGTGAGATAGATAGATAGATAGATAGATAGATAGATAGATAGATAGATAGATATATTTCTTTATTAGCCACAGGGGCACAAAAGAAGGGGACAAATACAAAGGGGGAAGTTTACATACAATAAAAACGTGTAAAATGTTATCACAGATGGAATTTAAAAGTTAGTCGATTTTCCCCAATAGAGGGAGACAGTTTATATGGGTAACACAGATAGATAGATAGATAGATAGATAGATAGATAGATAGATAGATAGATAGATAGATAGATAGATAGAGAGGGGAGGGTAGATAGATAGATAGAGAAAGAGAGAGGGAGAAAGAGGGAGAA
>OZ024747.1:25809061-25819061 GCA_964016885.1 Eledone cirrhosa | reverse complement strand
TTAAAGCGTCAATATTAGTCGGTTGATCCATACAGATTCTCCTTGTAAAGAAACAATATAACTTAAAGAAATTACTCGTATCGGAGTCATTTTCTCTTCTCTCCATTACAAGGAGTATTTAGGTGAGATGACCGACCAATCAAGCAAGTGGACGTGTGGTGCCAAAGGTCCCGTCGTTCACATCTAGAATAAGGAACAGATATTGCAATAACCTGGGGTTCAAAGGCCCTCAACTCTTCAACAAGCTGCCAAGAAATTTGAAAGATCTGCATGGTGTAGACGTGGATGTTTTCAAGAAACATCTTGACACTGTGCTATCCAGGATCTCCAATGATTCCACAGCACGGTACGAAGGTAACCTAATGGCAGCAGCATCGAACTCCCTCTTACACCAATGACCAGCCAACACAGGCTGGAGATAGAACCTCTAGCAACAAAGGTGATGCCCCAGCATGGCCTCCCCGGATGGCTGGAGAAGGTAAAAGAGTAAAAGAGTAAAAGAGTAACTGTTTTAAATAAATACGATTGAAAACAACTCGCTTTTCGAATCTTTGACGAATGAATGTGTATCAAGAGATCCAGTTTAACTTTACTGTTAAAATAATAACCAGCATTACATTTAAAAACAATTAATTGTTCATATTACCACTATTATATTTGAAATATATTTTATTGAAAACAAAATTGATTTATATAAACAATGAATAATGAGCATTTTGAAATTGAATGTTTGCACAAAACTTATATATGTGTGTATGTATGTATATATGTGTTTGTGTGTGCGTATGTGCGTATGTGTATGCATGTATATATGTGTATGTGTGTGTATGCATGTATGCATGTATGCATGTGTGTATTGTGTGTGGTTGTTGTGTGAATGTGTATTTACATATTTCTTCTTTCATAAATCAGCAATTATTTTGATTTTAAGAAAGTAAAATATGTTATATACTTTATTAGGTGAGTAGTTTACGGAGTTAATGCTGTTTCAATTTTAAAGGAACCTGCTCGTATATGTAAATATATATATATGTGTGTGTGTGTGTGTGTGTGTGTGTGTGTGTGTGTGTGTGTGTGTGTGGTTTCCCAAACATCCTTGCTTCTATCTATGTCTATTTTCTGATAAAGGACTGGCACCCGAAAGGTTATGACTTTTTTCTAACTTCTCCTAAGCATTATACTAACATATCATTATTCTAATAATCCCGCCGAGGTTGACTTTGCCTTTCATCCTTACGGGGTCGATAAAATAAAGTACCAGTAATGCACTGAGTAATTGCTGGCCTTGTGCCTAAAAGTAGAAACAATTATTCTAATAATCTCAGATATTTTCCTTTTTACTTACACAAACACACACACACATATATATATATTAGAAAAGGGAAGTAAGGTTCTACACAAAACAGTGGATATAGAGTAAAAGTGAAGTTGGAAATAGCACGGAAAATGTAGTTTAGGGTCTGTTTTTCTTCTTTTTTTTTCTTTTCTTTGATTCGTCAAAGTGACATTATTGAAAAAATGAGAGAGACAATTCTAAGATCATTAAAAGCAAAAGGCAACCAAAATCACTAAAACACATTCTCACTGGAACAAAGATACACAAACCAATCTCCAGCCTTATGGTAACAAAATGCGGAAGAACAAACTGTGGAACATATCTATACTTAATTGAAGGACAAAAATTCACGTTTAAAGATGGCCAAACTTTCACAGTGAAAAACAACTTCACTTGCAGCTCGGAGAACCTGATCTACGTAATTACATGCAGTGGCTGTCGACATAACTATATAGGACAGACGGGTGTGTCATTACACAAAAGAATGACCATCCATCGCTAGCAAATCCGAAAAATAAGTAAACATTCAAACGCAGAACTGCCTGCGATAGAAGAGTTTTGAGACTTACTTCTTTTTTTTTCCAGCGTGTATATGTTTGAAGAATTTCTTTCGGATGCTGAGTGTGATGGTCTGAGGCGAGCCCATGACAAATACGTTCAACTGAATTCTAAGAAGGATCCGATTTTATGTTTCGATGGAGTCCGAACACTTCGAGAACACTTAAAACGTGCTGGAAAGGACCACGTTGATGTATCTCCGTTGGATTTTTCTGAAGGTATGTCACCCTTTGTTCCAGCCTATAGGCATCGCCATTGTTGCCACACATTCTATAACGATCTTTCTTTGATTGACCATTGATGAATGAGGAGATCTGATAGCGCTACCCTTTGTTCGTTTTTACCTTGCAAGCCAGCATAAGTTTTGACGATGAGCATTCAGTTGTTCAATCAACTGAACGTCCAGCTCGTGAATTAACGTGCATGTGGCTAAGGACTTCATAGGTACGTGTACCTTTAAAGTAATTCTCAGACAGACCCATGTGCTGCAGGTTCATTTGGAATCTTAGATATTAGAATGCTTCTTGACAACATCTCCGTCTAGCCTATGTAGATCTCTCGACTACTTCTTTGGCAACACACTGCGGCCCCTGAACTCCAAACTATTGCAATATTTGGTCCTTACTCAAAATTTACAGTACGTAGCGTCCTGTTTAGGTGTCGGTGTAGCCCTCAATGTTAAAATCTGGTGCTAGCCCTTCTAGGATATGTATATCATTAGTATATATTTGTATATATGTATATCATTTGAAATAGATATTGTCTTACTTTCAAATGAATCTCGTTTACAACATCGTAAGTGTTGGTTAAATCGTTTTTTATCTCGTTAGCCATCATCTCACTTCACTTAACACCATCGTTCTTCCGAGAAACTTCGGCGTTTATTACACAGAAACACACTATTTGGTTTACAACTAAGTAAACTAATATGTGTAAAGGAATCTCCAAGATTCATTCTACAGTAAGAATCGGTAGTGAATGGTATAAGATGCCAAATAATTTCTAATTCCGTTTCTTTTATGTTCTCATTATGCCTAGGAATTAGTTTAAAGGTACACATGCCTGTGGAATCCTCAACCATTTATACATTAATTCACGAGCTGTATCGAACAACTGAATGTTCATTGTCAAACGTGTCGGAGTATCTATCATATGCTGATTTACACGGTAAAAACGAACAAAGGAGTAGAGAGGCTTAATATTGGAGAAGAGGTAAGAATGGAATCAACTGTAGGATCTCGAACACAAACAGCTACGGCAGTTTCGGCAATCCCAAACTTGCTTCAGCAGTACATATTCTAAAATTGGAACCATACAAAGAATATTAGCAAAATCCTGAACCATTCCGTATTTTTGTGAAGGTTTGTGGCCTAGTGGTTAGGATGTTGGATTCATAAGTTCAATTCCTGTTCAGGGTGACGTGTTATGTTCTTAAGCAAAACATTTTTTTCGCGTTGTTTTTTATGATAGGATAAGAGAAGCCTTACAATTAAAACACCCAATAAATCTCTAATAAGATATAACCTAAACCTGCTGTAATAAGAATATGATAGGACAGGAGGACCCTGTTATAAAAACACCCAAGAAACCTCCTTATGAGATATAACTGAGTAGGAGGCTAGCTAAACCCACATAGATTTCAATAATAATTTTTTTTTCATTTCAATTACCAATACCATTTATAACCAGCCACTTGATAAACACGTTAGTATTTAAATAAAACATATATAGCAATATATATAAATTGAGATTTATCTGTTCGTTGATTAGTTAGATACACAGGCAGACAGAAAGATAGAGCGACAGACAGACAGAGAGACAGGGGGACAGACAGAGGGACAGACAGATAGATAGATAAATAGATAGATAGATAGATAGATAGATAGATAGATAGATAGATAGATAGATAGATAGATAGATAGCATGGCTGAGTAAATGGAAGTGGATGGACAATAGTCTTTAATTAATGTGTTGGGGGAAATAAATCCCACATCCTTTATCAGAGGAGAAAAAAACAACAGAAGAGATAATTAATTGTAAACAGAAAAACAAAACAAGTATGAAACGTTATACAATACGAGTAATAAGACTGGAATTTCAAAGTATGTTTTACCTTTATGTACGGTTAACACAACGGATAGATTTTACTACAACATTTTTTAAATAATTACCGTAATAATTGTTTCTAGTTTTGGCACAAGGCCATCAATTATCTCAGTGCATTACTGATACTTTATTTTATCGACCCCGTAAGGATGAAAGGCAAAATTAACCTCGGCGAGATTTGAATTCAGAAAGTAAAGGGCCATAACTCTGTGCGTCAAAGCATGGCGCCCGACCCTCTACCGATACTGCCAATCGACTGCCCCTTAATAATAATAATGATAATTTCTAGTATAGGCACAAGGCCAGTAATTTTGGGGGAGAGGAAAGTCGATTAAATCGACCCCAGTATGTTACTGGTGCTTTATTTTATCGACCCTGTAAGGATGAAAGGCAAAGCTAACCTCGACGGGATTTGAACTCAGAAAGTAAAGGGCCATAATTCTATGCTGCAAAGGATGACGTCTGACGCTAATAATAGCCGATCACTATAAATAATAACTGAGATAAATCGGCTTAAGGACCCATGGAGATAGAAAAAAGTTAGCGCTGGTGCTTCTGACCCCTTTTCTCCCTCCCCAGGAGAGTTCTTTACTTGATTTTTAAAACCTTTTATTTATAGTGATCGACTATAACCCGCTGAGGTTAGCTTTGCCTTTCATCCTTTCGGGGTCGATGAAATAAAGCACTGGTAATGCACTGGGGTCGATTTAATAGACTTTCCCTTCCCCTAAAGTTGTTGGTCTTGTGCCTAAATCAGAATTAGGGGCCCCCTATCCTACCATGTTATTACAGTTCACCGTCTAACCCATGCATGGGCGTAAAACGGTGGTGGTGGTGGTGGTGGTGGTGGTGATGATGATGATCTATATAGCATTGCGATGTACTCATTTCGAATTTCATATTTTTCTAATACTTCCTAAGTCAACCACTTTCTTTGAATTATGAAACAGTTGAAAAATGGACAGAATTGCCTGGGATCCTGGGATCCTGTTCACATTTTTCCGCCTCAAATATATCCATGATATATTTTCAAATATTTTATATTTAGATTTATGCGTTGTGATAGCTTTGCATAAAAGCAAAACTTACTTCGAAAAAACAAGAATACGTTGGCGTGGTGTTGGGGGGCGGGTGTCAGTGGTAGTGGTTGCAGTGGTTTTTTATGATAGTGGTGTTTGTGGTTGTGATAATGATAGTTGTAAATGCAGTGGTGGGGGTTGTGTTAGTGGTGTTTGTTGTAGTAGCTATGAAGGTGTGATAGTGGTGACTATAACCACGATATATTTTCAAATATTTTATATTTAAATTTATGCGTTGTAGTAGGAGCCTTGCATAAAAGCAAAACTTACTTTGAAAAAAAAAAAAAAAAACAGGGATACTTTAATGAATAAAATTTTGTTTTGTTTTTCTTTAATGTATTTTTCTAATCCATCTTAATCCATTTTAATCCATTCAGCTATCATGATTTACGTAATTTGAGAGTCGTGAAATATTTACTAACTTCAAATAATATTAACAATTCTAAAACACTTCAGATTGTGTCGTTAAAACAAAATGGCGATGGAGAGAAAAACAAAGAAAAAATACTTGAAATGGCGGGATCAAAATGGAAGACAAACAATGAGACATCTAATTGAAAAATATTGATATTTTAATGTCTGCTGCTGCTGGTGATAATGATGATGATATTGCTTCAACACTGTTGCTGCTGTTAGTGATGCTGTTATAACAAATATAATATCATCATCATCATCATCATCATGAACATCATCATCATCATCGACATCATCACCATCATCATGAACATCATTATCATCATCATCATTCTCATCACTACTACTATCATCAACGATATCATCATTATCACCATCATCATTATCAACACCATGATCAGCAACAACAACAACAACAACAACGAAATGTGTTCAACATTAAATTTTAAGAATAGTTTTATGTAAATTAACTTACGAGTTAATTAGCGATGGTGTTCTGCCGTTTCTGGTGTTGGTGGCGATGGGGATGGCGATCACGTGGTAGTTGCAAGTGGGAATGTGTCGACAGTAACGTTTATAATAATGGTTTCTGATTTAGACACAAGCCAGCAATTTTGGAGAGGGGGGGGGGTCGATTAAATCGACCCCAGTGTGTGACTGGTACTTTATTTTATCGACCCCGTAAGGATGAAAGGCAAAGTTATCCTCGGCGGGATTTGAACTCAGAATGGCAAGGGCCGTAACTCTATGCGTCAAAGCATGGCGTCCGACCCTCTACCGATACTGCCAAACCCTTAATAATAATAATAATGATGAAAATTATTGTGTACAGTGCTCAGGTGCACTACAACTCATGTTGGTATTGGTAGTAGTGGTGGTTGTTGGTGTGATGTTGGGGGTGTATCAATGGTAGTGGTTGTAGTGGGGGTGGTGATGGTTGTGGTGGTTGTGGTAGTGGTGATAGTTGTAGAAGCAGTAGTGGTGATCATGGTAGTGGTGGTGTTTGTTGTAGTAGCTATGAAGGTGTGATAGTGGTGATGGTTGTAACACTACCCCAACTATCACCACTACCACAACCATCACCACTACGACTACCATCACTACCACTACAATTAAAACCACTACTACAACCACCAACACTACTACAACCAACGCTACTACTACACCCATCACCACTGCTACAACAAACACCACTACTACTACCACAATTAAAACCACTACTGCAACCACCACCACTACTACAACAAACACCACTACGAAAAGCACCACCACTATCACAACCATCATCGCTACTATCACAACCACCAACACTTCAGCCACCACCACTGCGTTGGACCTCCGTTAGTTCTGACAATAAGAGTTCCACTAGTCATCGAATAGGCTTTTCCTGAAATGAACGTGCAAGTGGCTGAGCATTCCATAGTACAGGCAACCTTTGCGTTGTTCACAGCGAGATTCAATGCAGCACAATGTATGAGAAGATCCTGAAATACTAGTATTTCGTATTCTCATACGGTTGCTGAGGTAACTGTGATATAATCACACCTTAAAAGGCTACAGTGAGGCTTACATGTGTTTATTAAACATATATTTTACATATTTTTATATAAGCCTCTATTATAAATCATGCTGAGTTAGTGCTACCAACAATTCATACCATACCGTCAAGCCCGCCTTATTGAGCAACAAGCATTTCCATAAATATGGTATGATATGCTCCCTTCGAACTATAGGAACAAGTTATTATATTTCCAGTTGAGTTGGCTGGAGTAACGTAAAATAATGTGTTTCACTCAAGAACACAATACGCAACTCGAAGTCGAAGTCACAACCTTACCATCGTGAGCCGAATACTCTCGACCTTAAACCATGTGACTTCACAAACTAGTGTTGAGTTGAACATACTGGAATGTTTATTTATATAATTTCAGTAGAATTGCGTGACTACCATACTCTGAATGCCTTGCTTCCCTGGGCATGGATACATTGAAGCTCCGACGTCTGGCAACTGACTTGGTAAACACCCACACAATTATTAACTATCTTGCCAACAACAATTCTGAGCACTTTTTTGAATTCCATGTGTCTAACACCCGTGGACATGGCTACGAAGTCAGAAAACAGCACAGCTCCCATGACTTTCGGAAACAGTTTTTCATGCTCTGAGTTGCTGAAGCATGGAACAAACTACCTGCATCAGTTGTTAGCTGTCGGGAACACTGCATCCTTTAAAACCTCCATGCTTCCTGAAATTAACCAACACTACACCTGATATTCCCCTCCATACACACGCACACATATATATCATGACTCATACACTGTTCACTTACCTGACATTTGTACATTATTCTATGTACTATACATGCACCTTTGACGAGTTGTAGTGCACCTGAGCACTGTACACAATAATTTTCATTATTATTATAAAGATATTCTGATTGTCTAAACGTGTATGTATGGGTGTATGTTTTCATTTGTATGTGAATGAACCTGCGTGGATTAATAGTTAGTGTTCGGCTCATGATCGTAAGGTCATGAGTTCGAATCCTGGCGATGCGTTTTCTCCTTGAACAAGACACTTTATTTCATGCTACACAAGTCCACTCAGCTGGCAAAAATGAGTTGTACTTGTAATTCAAAAGTTCAGTCTTGTCACACAGAGTGACACACTGACACTTCCTGTAACTGGCGAAGGTTCAACACATTCCCATCCCTCAACAATCCTCCAAGCTAGAAGTTAATAAATGATCGTTCCCATTTGAATGTATGTTTACATTTGAACAAACATTACTTCTGCCCCTGAATGTGTGTGTGTGTGTGTGTGTGTGTGTGTGTGTGTGTGTGTGTGTGTGTGTGTGTGTGTGTGTGTGTGTGTGTGTGTGTGTGTGTGTGTGTGTGTGTGTGTGTGTGTGTTCCAAATATATATATGATTATAATCATTAACAAAACATCTATTTTTCAGGAACGATGTGTGTAAATAAGACGTTTTCAACAAAGTTAAAGTCCTTGTTGAAGTCTCGCTGGAACTATAACACGGAATTTTATCCAGGGGAAAGTCACTTCTCGAAAGTGTTCGAGAAGAGAGTAGAGCAGGCTATGGGTCTTCGTCCAGAGAACGGTGGAAAGTTCCAGATTACTTCATATCCGAATGGAATTGGTAAGTGATTCTCCTTGTCACTGGCTCCAGAATGTTGAAAGGGCCCCAAATATTGTTGCTACCATAAATATATACTAGATCGAGATGAATGTCACAATAAAGAGGGAAGGAGAGGCAAATATGCCCAAATTCATTGTGTCACTTTATTGTGTCAATTAGTGAACAATTAGACGGAAAACCCTCAACAGTTAAATCAAAAATATTAATAGAAAATATACATATATGTGTGTGTGTGTGTGTGTGTGTGTGTGTGTGTGTGTGTGTGTGTGTGTGTGTGTGTGTGTGTGTGTGTGTGTGTGCGTGCGTGTCCCGGGTTCAATCGAGGGTAACCACAGTAAGTAAGGTACTCAATACATTAGTAGAGTATATACAACTGAGATTTCCTTCGAATGAAACAGTTCTAGTCCTGTAGAAGCTATTTCTATATTAAATTTTGTTATCGAGTGAGTAAACATCACAGAGATCCTGAAATACTAATATTTCATATTCTCATACGGTTACTGCTGAGGTAACTGTGATATAATCACAACTTAAATTAGCCATAGTGAGGCTTGTGTTTATTAAACATATATATTCTACATAATAATAGAAATAGAAGCTTTCACCGTATGTTTTACTAAAGAAATTTTAGCCTGAAAGTGGGGTTTAGAACCCTATATGAAATGGAAAGAGGTGAGTATTGGCGTACGTGGGAGTCGAACCCACATCTTTGGTTAACCAGACCACTGTGCTACCATTATACAAACACATCACCCAACCCTTTCCATTCACATTATTTTTAGCGGGTTGAGGGCGGTGGATTGGTAGTATCGGTAGAGGGTCGGACGCCATGCTTTGCAGCATAGAGTTACTGCCCTTTATGATTTGAGTTCAAATCCCAATGAGGTTAACTTTGCCTTTCATCCTTACGGGGTCGATAAAATAAAGTACCAGTCACGTACTGGAGTCGATTTAATCGATTTTCCCATCCCCCCACCCAATTGCTGACCTTGTGCCTATATAAGAAACCATTTTAAAAAATAAAGAAAGCATTATTTTTAGAGGGTTCTAAACCCCACTATCAGGCTAACATTTCTTTAGTAAAAAATACGGCGAAAGCTTCTATTTCTATTTTCAAACTCGCTCGCTGTTTCAAAACATACCTACATATTATTCACCTCTATTATAAATCATGCTGAATTAGTGCTACTAACAATTCATACCACTCCGTTAAGTCCGCATTATATACCAACAAACATTTCCATAAATGTATAATTTGCTAAAATCTATATATAAGCTATCAGTATATTTTACATTCTCATTCGGTTAATGAGGTATTGTGACATGATCACAGCTTAAAATGTCCATAGA
>OZ024747.1:25796561-25804061 GCA_964016885.1 Eledone cirrhosa | reverse complement strand
TCCGTCGGTTTTGATGATGAGCATTCCTCTTCCTCCTTCCCCTCCTCCTTTTCCTCTTCCTCCTTCTTATTCTTATTTTTTATCTTCTTCTTTATCTTCTTCTTTATCTTCCTTTTTATCATCCTATTGCTTTCTATGGAACACACACACACACACACACACTCTTTCTTTCTTTCTTTCTTTATGTGTGTGTGTGTGTATTTATATGTCTTTCATCCTTTCACGGTCGATAAAATAAAGTACCAGTCATGTACTAGGGTAGATTTAATCGACTTTCCCCTCCCCCAAAATTGTTGGCCTTGTGCCTAAATCAGAAACAATTATTATTAGTAGTAGTAGTTATTTCATTATTAAGAAGATGTCAGGCAGGGGATTGGCTGAATCGTTAGAACGTCGGACAAACGCTGAACTCAGGATGTAACTTCGTTACATCCTGAGTTCAAACACCACCTAGATCAATTTTGCTTTCATCCTTTCGGGTTCAATAAAATAAGGTATCAATGAAGTACTGGAGTCGATTTAAACGACTTTACCCCACCCCGAAATTCTTGTCCTTGCGCCTATGGTAGAAATCACTCTTAAGATAGTATTTACATAACATAACAAATAGTTCTCATATAAGATTATGTTGAAAGGTTCTAATTTATATAGAAACTGTTTCGTAGACTCAGGCGTGGTACTAGAGTGAGTTAGGTGATTACACCAGCGTTTACCTGCAGCAGGTTTTTGAACTCAAGGCACATGAGCAAGTAGTCCAACAACTTATCCACTCGGCCGCCATTTTTCCTCTTCTTAATGAACGGAAATACTGAGTTACTTTACCATATTAATAATTAATTTGTGGCTTAATGAATCTTCTGCGAAACTTGACCTTTTGTTCATGTTTCAGTGAGATATTCAAAGCAAATCAATATTACAGTATTTATTCCACTTACTTTCTTCTTCTTCTTCTTCTTCTTTCTTCTTCCTGATCCTCCTGATCCTCCCCTTCTTCTTCTTCTTCTTCTTCTTCTTCTTCTTCTTCTGCTTCTTCTTCTTCTTCTTCTTCTTCTTCTTCTTCTTCTTCTTCTTCTTCTTCTTCTTCTTCTTCTTCTTCTTCTTCTTCTTCTTTTTCTTCCTCCTCCTTCTTCTGCTTCTTCTCTCATCTTCTGTCACCTCCCACCGACTATGTTAACCATCAAATGAGATTTCATTATTCGGCATGGGTGTAGGGAAATGGCAGCTGTGTGGGGTGGGAACTGTGTGGGGGAGTGTTCGATATTCGATATATGTGTGCGTATTGACACTCATACACATACACACACACACACACATATTTATACATATATGCATGCATGCATGTATGTATGTATGCATGTATATATATATATGTATGCGTGTGTGTGTGATAGTATTAGCGATGTGTATCTACGTATTATCACACAAACACACACACACACGCACGCGCGCATATATGTGTGTGTGTGTGTATGTGTGTGTGTGTGTGTAAACATATAGACAACAGAAACAAAAGTATATAAGAAAGAGATAAAGAATGATTAAACGGAGAAGTGAATGAGTCGTTTAATCATGCGTACATTAGGTGATGGATTACGTCTACCACCCATGAACAACAACGGTCTCTTCTACCAGTTCCAACACAGACTCTGTCAACCAAGTTTAAGTCGCAAAGCTTTGAGTTGACTCAAACATGTTGAGATTGGGTGACACATGTTGAGGTTGTCCAAGCTGCCACACAGTGAGATTGAACCCGAAAGCATGTAGCTACGTAGTGAACATCTGAGCTACACATCCACAGACTTATCAACTCTCCTCGTCCGACGGGGAGATCTCCCACCCACTTTGGGGTGGGTGAGTGATCTCACCCACCCCAAAGTGGGTGGGAGATCTCTTGTGAAAATGGGTATAGCTTTCATTATGTAAAATCTCCCCATTTTGCCTAATTTCTCTCCGTTTTGGGGCACTTTTTTTCATGGTACTCCCCGTTTGGGGTTTTAGAGGTTGGCAGGTCTGCATCCCTAGTTGCACCCATTGAATCTACCTCGGCGTGTCTTCATTGTGTCTTCACTGGCTAAATCCACCTTAGCCTCTCTCCACTATGGATCCACTAATTGTGTCCCGTATGATTCAACTGGCTTTGTCCATCTTGCCTCACTACAATGTGTCTACCACCATAACCCTCGGATGTTCTGTAGAGATAGAAAACAACATACCCGACTTCCATGCATTAAGCCACATAATCGGTGGATTGGCAGTATTGCTAGAGGGTCGGACGCCATGCTTTGTAGCATAGTTTATGGCCCTTTACGTTATGTGATCAAATCTCGCCGAGGTTAGCTTTGCCTGTCATACTTACGGGGTCGATAAAATAAAGTACCAGTAATGCACTGGAGTCGATTTAATCGACTTTCCCCTCTCCCCAAAAATTTCTGGCATTATGCGTATAGTAGAAATCATTATGTCATAGTGTACACTACGCTCCTACGTTAGACAGATGTAGGGTACACTTGTAACAATGGATCTGTCGGTCAGGCCTTGTCTTTTGACTGACTGCGTTCTATAGGTCTGGTTAACCAAAGTTAATCTAGAGCTAAACAATACTACTTACTACTACTTTGACGCTAAACTCCGCCAGTTGCAGACTGCGCATCAACATGAGATATTTTTCTCCACAAAGTTCGGTCACCAACAGCAGAGTTTAAAGAGCTAAACAATACTTAGATGTATTAGAAAAATAAACAAAAAATAAATATTCATCCTTAGAATTATCCTCATTGCATTAATTTAAATAATAATCATGTAGACATAATATTATAATGCATGTAATTGATTGCTTCACCATTCCACTTCACTTCACCCTACTTTTCTCTACGTACACTCAATTCCACTCTACTCCACTACACTACACACATACACATACACCTACTCACACACATACACACATGCCCACACACACACACATACACACATATACACGCACGTTCACACACACACACATATACAGACACACATACACACACATGTTAGAAACCTCTCAAACCTTTTGCTGGGACTTCCGTCGGTTTTGATGATGAATATTTCAGTTGTTTGGTAAACGGAATGGTTTGTTCGTGAATTTAACGTGCAACAGGCTAAGCATTCCCAAGACATGTATGCCCTTAACGTAATTCTCAGGGAGATTCAGCGTGACACAGTGCGTGACAAGCCTAGCTTTATGAATTACACATACGACTCCTTTTTACCAGCTGAGTGGACAGGAACAATCTGAAATAAAGTGTCTTGCTCAAGGATAGAACGTGCCGCCGTAAATCGAACTCACACGATTGAGAAAGCTGTCTCCTTAACGTAGTTCTCAGGAAGATTCAGTGTGATACAGTACATGAGTTATAGTGCACACACATACACACACGCTCACACACATATATACACACACATATACACCTGCTCACACACACATACACACATATACACCTGCTCACACACATATACACACATATAAACACATACACACACATGTTAGAAACCGCTCAAACTTGTTGCTGGGACCTCCGTCAGTTTTGATGATGAATATTCCAGTTGTTCGGTAAACGGAATGGTTTGTTCGTGAAATTAACGTGCAACAGGCTAAGCATTCCCCAAGCATGTATGCCTTTATCGTAATTCTCAGGGAGATTCGGTGTGATACAGTGCATGGGTTATAGTGTATGAATTACAGATACTCATTTTTCCGCGTGAGTGATCTGAAGAACGTGAAACAAGTGCCTTGCTCAAGGATACAATGTACCGCAGAGAATTGAACGAACGATCATACGATTGTGAAGTATACAGCCCTAACCACTAAGCCACGCGCCTCTACAGTGTGAGTGACGAACAGGGAAATAAATGCTCTGTAAAATATCAACCGTAGACATATTGAGCAGGTGTGATGGCGGCTTTACTGTCATTTATTTAATCACGTATCCTATCATTTCATCTGCACATAGTTTCACACACATACACAAATACACATACGCACATACACATACATATATACACACATACATACACATACATACATACATACATACATACATACATACATACATACATACACACACGCATATATACATACATATACACACACACACACAAATACACATACATACACACACATATATACACATATACACACACATACATACACATACATACATGCATATATACATACATATACACACACACACCCATACACAAATACACATACGCACATACATACACATATATATATACACACATACATACATACATACACACATGCATATATACATACATATACACACACACACACACGCACATACATACACGTACATACACACATATATACATACACTCACACATGCATATATACATACATATACACAGACATACAGACACAGACACACACGCACGCACACATATACACACACAGACAGACGCACACACATACACAGACACACACACACATACATACATACACACACACACAGAGACGGACGCGCGCGCGCACTTATTTATTTAATTATACATTTCATTTAGATAATCTAAGTGTCAAGCTAGAGAGGTTTCTAACATATTTATTTAAACACCCTGTTGATCGTATCCGTCTATATAGGTCTGGAAACAATTCCGTGTGAAGACACGTGTCTTAGTGTTCAGATCTCGACCTTACGATCGTCAGTTCAATTCCTTGCGATGTATTCTATCCTTCAGCAAGACACTTATTTCACGTTCGTTAGATCACTCAGTCGGAAAAATGCGTACGTGTAATACATACACTGTAACTCATGCAATGTATCCATGCACTGAATCTCCCTGAGTTCTAGGTTAAGGAGACACAACTTCATTGTGTTAACGTATCTGTGTTTCTCTTTCTACGGCGGTGCGTTATGTCTTTGAGCAAGCCGCTTTATTTCCTGTTACTTCAGTCGGCTCATCTGGCAAAAATGAAGTTATATTTGACTTCCTCCGGGGAAACGCCTTCTCCGTTCTGTCCGCCGGGGCTGTGGGGAGGCCAGCACGTGGGACCCCATTTTCTCACCATACAGAGAGATGGGGGAGGGTGACAGAGATGGAGGCGATGACAGTGGGAGTTCGGCTCTTCCACGTTCGGACCATATCCTTGTGGTTGTGTTCATTATCTATAGAGTCCCTGACACGGTATAACATCACCTATAAAAGGTAAAAGAATAAAACAATACTTATATGATGCATATATAATAAAATATATTTGACTGTCTAGTCACACAGTCTCGTCTCCCTCACCATCCTCCGAGGAAACGTCTTCGCTATTCTGTCCGCTGGTGCCGCGGGAGTCCAGTGCGTGGGGTCCCATATGTTTATAGGGGTGTCATGTACTATGATTCGCTTCTCGCCCCGAAAAGCGGGATAAGCATCGGTCTGATGAACTTCCGGGCTCGAGACAGACTTTAGCCTGAAGTATTGTAAAGGATGAGGAACGAAACGAAAAAAAAAACAATACAAAACACAGACGGGAACGATAAAGTAAACAAAACCTGAACAGGGATCGGGAAAATGCAATAAAAGACATACCTGGACGTACATGACAACGACACAATAAAGAAACAGAATGTAGCATGGTTAGAACAGTGTGTAATGAAGAACAGAAAAGTCAGTTAAATTTATAGACAAAAAAAAACAATAGACACAGAATAGATGACGTAGGGAAGACATTTTAAAGAGATACAGAGAAAGTGAGTATTCTCCACCGAGTATCCTCCCCCACCGACTAATTTACCCTCCGCCTCTGGGTCCTGGCCGACAGGGTGGAGAATACATTGCCTCAGAGGAAGGTGAGGGAGACGTGCTGGAACAGCCACTCCACCTCGCGGGGCTCACACGTGAAATGAAGTCGGTTATTTTGTTAACTAATTATTTGGTTCTTAGTCAAGGCGCGTGGCTTGTTTCCCAACAACGCGTTGTGTCTCTGAGCAACATGCTTCATTTCACCTTGCAAGACATGTTATTTCCTGTCAGCTGACAAACATTAGTTGTACATGTAATCCAAAGGGCCGGCCTTGGTTATGTAAATTATGTACAAACTAAACCAGTGGATGTAACTAAATGCACCGCTAAACAAACTACAAACAACAGGGAGATAACTTCAGTAGTTGCAATGACAGTTGCAATGTGTCCGAACACGGAAGGGTCGAACTCCCATTGTCATCGCCTCCATCTCTCTCGCCCTGTCCTTCTCTCTGTATTGTGAGCAAATGGAGTCCCGCGTGCTGGCCGCCCCATAGCCCCGGCGGACAGAATGGAGAAGGCGTTTCCCCGGAGGATGGTAAGGGAGATGCGTTGGAAGAGCCGTTCCATCTCGCGAGGCTCACACCGGGCCAGCCTGGTCACACATTGTGTCACGCGTGAAGACGCGTGACATAGTGGTTAGAAAACTGGATTTGCAATCGTGAGATTGCGAGTTCGATTCCCAGACCGGGCGATGCGTTATGTCCTTCAGCAAGACACTTTATTTCATGTTCCTTCTCCCGGGAGTCGCGACCAGTAGATAGTTTCATCAATGGAAAAACCAAGGGGAAACATTATTTACTTGGTCCGATTTGACGAATTCTATCCCTCTCGGTGAGCGAATGCGGTCTTGGATATGTCAATCGTCGTGTCACTCCGTGTTTGACGGAACAGACGAAGGTCCATCAACACCAACAATACTGGGATATTCTATCTTTCAGGGATCCAATTAATTTTTTAACAGCATATCGTCTCAAATCCACTCGTATTTCTACTTTACTATCAACCATTCGGCACTAAGCAAAACGATTTATAACTATTTGACAGAATTATAGAGCAAAACCACTTCGGGCAGACATTGCTTAAACTTTAATCTGTTATTTTAATTAATATTTGCTCTATGATTTTTATATATTTGATATATATTTATCCTTATCCCTATATGTATCCTTATGTGTGTGTGTGTGTGTGTGTGTGTGTGTGTGTGTGTGTGTGTGTGTGTGTGTGTGTGTGTGTGTGTGTGTGTGTGTGTGTGTGTGTGTGTGCGTGCGCGTGTGCGTGCGCGTGTGCGTGTGTGTGTGTGTGTGTCACATATGGCCACATAACATTGTCGTTATTTTCAGGATACAGCAAACATACAGACTGCCATGAATCCAGTGGTGATCTACGAGACAGAGTTGCTACGGTGTTGGTGTACCTGGATACTGTAGATGAAGGTGGAGAGACAAGATTCCCAGGTAAATAAGTGTCAGGTCGCTCTTGAGTGCTACTGGTATCATGTAACCCAGTACAACCTGTCTCAGGTAAATAATTAGTAATTAATAAAATGTATAGACAATGGTACGGTGCATAGGGGTACTAGATTTTAAGTATGGCTCAGTGGATAGGGGACTGGCTTTTTATCAGACAGGCCACATGTTCACATCTCATATATTCCAAGGTGTTGCTGGTGGTGTTGGTGGTGTTGTTGTTTGTGGTGGTGTTGGTGGTGTTGTTGTT
>OZ024747.1:25779061-25794061 GCA_964016885.1 Eledone cirrhosa | reverse complement strand
TGGCAAAATCGTTATAGCGTCGGACGAAATGCTTTGTGATATTTCTTGCGGCTCTTTACGTTTTGCGTTCAAATCTTACCGTGGTCACCCCTCTGGGTTCGATAGATAAAGTATTGGGGTTGATTCATCCTTGATAGATAAAGTACTGGGGTTGATTCATCCTCGATAGATAAAGTACTGGGGTTGATTCATCCTCGATAGATAAAGTACTGGGGTTGATTCATCCTTGATAGATAAAGTACTGGGTTGATTCATCCTTGATAGATAAAGTACTGGGGTTGATTCATCCTTGATAGATAAAGTACTGGGGTTGATTCATCCTTGATAGATAAAGTACTGGGGTTGATTCATCCTTGATAAAGTACTGGGTTGATTCATCCTTGATAGATAAAGTACTGGGGTTGATTCATCCTTGATAGATAAAGTACTGGGGTTGATTCATCCTTGATAGATAAAGTACTGGGGTTGATTCATCCTTGATAGATAAAGTACTGGGGTTGATTCATCCTTGATAGATAAAGTACTGGGGTTGATTCATCCTTGATAGATAAAGTACTGATGTTGATTCATCCTTGATAGATAAAGTACTGGGTTGATTCATCCTTGTTAGATAAAGTACTGGGGTTGATTCATCCTTGTTAGATAAAATACTGGGGTTGATTCATCCTTGATAGATAAAGTACTGGGGTTGATTCATCCTTGATAAAGTACTGGGGTCGATTCATCCTCTATCTCTTTCCAAGAAATCGGCTATGTTACAAGCTGGAGAGGAAAGGGTCCCACTTGGTTTTTTTTTTTAAATTCAAGATACGCTGTATGTCAGAACGGTGACCCTACGACTCCCTTTACTCTCTCACAAAGACCTGAATCCCGTATAATCGACTTTTCACTTACCTCCCACAAAAAATTGTTGACCTAGTGCCTAAACTAGAAACCACTACCACCGCCGCCGCCGTCGTCGTCGTCGGTGGACTGGTCGTCTCCATTACCATCGTCCCCATCGCCGTTGTGGTTATCTTGGTCATATAGAGAAACAACTAATTTATATTTTCTTCCTTTTACATATCATCTTAGAATTAGGAATATGGGTACGTCCACGAAAAGGAAGAGCTCTGCTATGGAACAACATGAACAAAAAGGGTCAATGTGAGTCTCTGTCACAACATTTAGCTGACCCCGTGAAAATTGGAAATAAATATATTCTTCAAAGATGGTAAGTAATAAGAAGAGTGTATCTAAATTTTGGCGGGTATTTATTTTGTCAGGAAAACGTCCATTGCTAGAAGCCATGTAAATGTTTGTAACTTGGATGTATACACGAATATATGTGAAATAAATGAATGAGTGGTAGTAATAATAGATCTAATGACATATGCTAAATATGAAGGACACTGCATTCTCTGGTGAATAACATGTTATTAATATACGGATATTAAAAAAAAACTCTCCGTGGTTTTATCTGGCTTTTTCAAAATCGTGAGAATTCTGTCTTGGAGGATCTGCAAAGACCATAAACAGTGCCCCTTCCTCCTGACTTAATAAATAAATAACAAAGAAGGAAAAGTTAGTAGTAGTATTTCTGTTTTCTGTAAATATTCTATATTCTTCTAGAAGCCACTACAGTAAGTCTCGAAATAATCTTGCAATTGCATGTGGTAAGACAAATGTTTTCAGCAGAATGATCAGGTTGATGAGTTTCACATCAAGAGTGTGTATATATACATATACACACATATATGGTTTATATAGCCTTTATATATATATATATATATATATATATATATATATATATATGTGTGTGTGTGTGTGTGTGTGTGTGTGTGTGTGTATACTTAAGGTAAATATTGATGCAATTCAATTCAAGCACTCAACGTACTTTTTCCACATAGGAGTGACGGAGTATATATCGAATAAGAAAGCGAAGTAATTTCAGATGTTAAAGTCCTTTAATAATAATGGTGCGATACATATTTCAATGACAACAGTGGCCACACGGTTCGGTGCGCCCAGTGCCGTGACATCATCAGACAGCTTGTTACATAATAAGGTTATGTTTCCGAGGCAATCCAAATTGAATCGACATGGGAACGGACAAAGCGTGTGTTCTAAACACTGTACGGCGTAATTCGGGCTGTTTGTTTGTTTACAAACAAACCGAGCATTATAATAAATGTTCGGTAAACCGATACGTGCATATATATATGTGTGCATGTATGTATATATATATACATACTACTGTACGTCTGTATACATATATGTATGTACGTATACATACTTACATTTAAGTAACTGCCGTACTAAGAGTGAGAAATGAAATTTCGTTTCATTCTATTCCATCTATATATATATATATGTGTATATATATATATATATATATATATATATATATATAATATATATATATATATATATATATATATATATATATATATATATATATATATATATATATATATATATATATATATATATGTATATATATATGTATGTATATATATATATATATATAGATGGAATAGAATGAAACGAAATTTCATTTCTCACTCTTAGTACGGCAGTTACTTAAATGTAAGTATCTATGTATGTATACGTGTAAGTATATATATATATATCTCTATCTAAGGCGGGTAAAATTCCCGAGATCCATGGACGAGTTCTCTCCAGCGGTCTCTGTCCCTCATTATCGCTGCCATGTCCTGCGTCTCCAACAGACCAGTGTCTGTCCTTAGGGCATCAACATATGTTAACCTTGGTCTTCCTCTTCCAGTGTGTCCATGTAGGGGCTCCCAAAGGAGCACTGAGTGCAATGTCAACTCTGGATGTCGGTGAGCATGTCCAGCCAACCTCAGTCTCCTCTGTGTCACTTTTGAGCTGACTTTTGGGAGGCTCCCATACAGCTCTGAGTTTTTCATCCTCAGTGTATACTGATTAATGTTCAGAGCCATCCTCAGCATTCTCGTGTAGCACCCATCCACCATCTGAGTGAGTCTCTTGGTCAGTGTCCAAGTCTCAGACCCATACAGCAGCACAGACTCCACTACAGCAATGAAGAGGCGGATTTTCAGGTCTCTACGAAGGTCCGACTTCCACACCGATCTCAAGCTGTGGCACGCCGCCCAGGCCTTGCTCTTCCTCTCAACCACATCATCTTCCGTATTCCCAATCTTTGCTCCCAAATACAGGAAGTCCTCAACCAATTCCAGCGGCTTCCCGCCTACATTAGTGATCCCCTCTGGCTTCTCAACATTCTCTACCAGATATTTTGTTTTAGTCTCATTCATTCTCAGCCCCACACTCATCGACACAGTCTCAACCTCCCGCATCAAATCCTCTGCCTCCTTCACTGTATTTGTCACCAAAACTATGTCGTCGGCAAATTCAGCATCCGATACCTTTTTCGCCCCAACTCTCCTGCTCTGAGCCGGTGCTACAGTAAAGCCAGAGTCCTGGTGTTTCTCCAGTGCAAGGCGCATACAATAGTCCACTACGATGATAATATATATATAATTAAGGTTTAGAAAATAAGAAAAAGTTTTAAAATAAATTTCAAAAAATTCACTGTACTTACTATGGTTACTTTTACCGAACGGTTTCGAGTCTCAAAAATAAATGGATTGTCCTTGCGGGCCTCCATTGAAAAGATAAACTCTCGTCAGAAGGTTCTTTTCACTCGGAGAATATAAAATTCCCGAGTTCGAATTACGAACTGGCGCTATTCAAAATTGTTCCCGAGATGAGAATGAATGATGTAGAAGCAATTCTGTCCAGTGCCGTGTGCAAAGATAGAAGGCAGGGGCAGGGAGGTCAATCTACTACCACTATAATATATATATATATATATATATATATATATATATATATATATATATATATATATATATATATTATATGTATATATATATATATATATGTGTGTATATATATATGTATATATATATATGTGTATATGTATATATATATGTGTATATGTGTATATATGTATATATATATATATATATATATATATATATATATATATATATATATATATATATATATATATATATATATATATATATATATATATATATATAGTTTAATAAATGAACAGAGAACAAAAAACAAAGAGGCAGTACAGATGATATGGTTTTTAGTTTCACACTTGAGAGTGGGTGGTGGGGTATGACGTTTCAGGCATAAGCCCCTCATCAGGAGAACAGTGGGTAGGAAGAGAGTTCCGAGGGTGTGTGAGGGAGTGGTGGAAAGACATTTTTAAAAAGAGGGGGAGAGAAAAGGGAGGAATAACATTTTTTTTAGAGAGTAAAGGAAGTTTTTAAAAGTACAAATAAAAATAAAAAAGGGGTGAAAGGCGTGAGGCGTGTAGGGGTGGTGGAGGGGGCTGTAGAGGGGGAGGTCTGAGTGGGGAGGGCTGAAGGTGGTGTTTGTGTATGGGTGTAGGTGCACATGTGTGTGTGTATGTGAAATGTGAGAGTTGGGGGAAGAACGAGGTTCCATGTTCAGGGAAACCGGTGTGTACATGGGGTGGGGTGTAAGTCGGTGTGTGCGTGCGTGTGGATGGAAAGGGGTGGGGGAGGGGGACGTGTGAAGTCCGGAGGCTGAGTGTGTGTATGTGGGGATATGCACGTGTGTGTTTGTGTTTATATGTGGTGTGGATGTAGGTGGCGTGGTTCGAAAATAATGTGTTTGTTCGTCGGTATGTTCCTAAGATATTTCCATGGAGTGTGGGACAAGATGTTGGAGATTTCGCGTGTCGTAGAATGGATAGCTGGAACGATGACCGGTGGTGTGAAATCCTGGTGTGGTTGTGGACAGATGTGGGGTGCGCGCGCAACAGGAAGTGGTCAGAGGGTCAAGGCAGGGTGAAGAGATAGCAGTAGAGGAGAATGACAGGTAAAGAAAGGGTCTGTGTGTGGTGTGGACTGTGTGTCCGTGTGTGCGGAGGTGCGGTGGACAGGGGAGAGGATGGGTAGGTGTGAAAGGTGGAGGGAGAAGGTGGTGGTGTGGGGGGATGGTGTGTATATTAGTGGAGGTGTTAGTGAGATGTGTGTGAGGGGGTGTAGGTGGAGTGGGGAGAGACAGAGGGAGAGAAAGGGTGTTTGGGACGGAGTGTAGTGTACTGGTGTGTGTGTGCGTGTTTGGATAGAGAGTGCGTGTGTGTTAGAGAGAGTGTTAGTATTATACTGCTGGTGGGGAGATAATCATTATATATCCTTTTATTCTTTGTCTCATTTAATATAGGTATTACTACAAGAGTTTCTATTCCCTGGGGAAACGAGCCCCCCAACCACACTTACCGGTCCGTGATGAGAACCAGCCAAGAGTAACGTGTGAGGAATTCGACCAAGCAAGTTGCCGCTGGTATGATGATTGGAATTATGATCACCTTCTGCAGTATCGATCTATCGGTAACAAACAACGATAATGATTAATTATCATTAACATAGGGTGGTGGATTGGCAGTATCGGTAAAGCGTCGGACACAATATTCACCACATAGAGTTACGGCCCTTTACGTTCTGAGTTCTAATCCTGCCAAGGTTAGCTTTGCCTTTCAACCTTACGGAGTCGATAAAATAAAGTACCAGTAATGCACTGGGGTTAATTTAATCAACTTTCTCTGACACCAAAAATTACTGGCATTGTGTCTAAATCAGAAACCATTATTATTAACATTGACAAGAATGACGGAATTGCAGAATCATTAGAATATTGGATAAAAATGCTTTGAAGTTCAAGTTATCCTGGTGTGGCAGAGAGGGCAACTGGAGATATTATACAGACGAAAACAGTGGTAAGTGTGGGAGGCCGATAAACGAGGAATTGCTGTACAATAAAGAAGTGCATTTCAAAAGAGTATACAACGATGGTTACAGTTTAACTGTAACACTCATTGTCCTTTTTCTATCTCAAATTGTTTTTTAACCCTTTTGATGCCAAACTGCCTTTCATTCTATGATACAGTACTGTGTGTTTTAATATGTTTATATTTATCTAAAAAAAACCTTCCAGCAAAATTTTATGTAAGAATTGTTAAGTTACACTTCAGATACCAACTTAACAACGAGAAAGTTATTTATGTAAATACCGTCTTTCCCGGCGCTAAAGACGCTTCGTCCTCGAGGACGCACCCTAATTTTGACAACCAAAAATTTGAAAAAAAATAATTGTTTCTACTTTAGGCACAAGGCCAGCAATTACCCAGTGCATTACTGGTACTTTATTTTATCGACCCCGTAAGGATGAAAGGCAAAGTCAACCTCGGCGGGATTTGAACTCAGATCGTAAAGGGACGTAACTATGCTGGAAAGCATGGCGTCCGACCCTCTACCGATACTGCCAATCCACCACCCTTTGAATTTGAAAAAAAATAATAAACAACCTTCGGCCTCCAGGATGCATGGAAGATTTTTGAGACTTACTTTAAGAAAAAGGTAGCTTCTTCGACGCCGGGAAATACGGTAAATCTCTTCAGATTCTTTATTATTTTCAAAATTATTTGAAAATCATAGGCAGTGTCTTTTATTTGACATATGGTAAGAAAAGGGTTAATATATATATATATATATATATATATATATATATATATGTAACAGAGTGTTGTAGTTTGTTTGAAGCATTGTGGAATAGGAAATACAAATTTAAATAAGTTTAAAAGCCCTACAATGTAAAAATACCCTTAAGGACGGAAATCATTGGACAGCAGTCACTAAAGAGAAATGGAAAGTTGTGAGGTGTTGTCATTGTCGGCATTCAACTATTTTAACAGCAATTTGGTTTCGAAGTGAATTATTCCAACACACAGTCATGACTGTGTCTAGCACAACTTTCCATTTCTCTTTAGTGACTGCTGACCAATGATTTCTGTCCTTCAGGGTATTTTTACATTGTAGGGCTTTTAAACTTATTTAAATTTGTATTTCCTATTCCAGAATGCTGCAAACAAACTACAACACTCTGTTATATATATATATATATATATATATATATATATATATATATATATATATATATATACATAACACATATATATATCATATATATAATCATCATCATCGTTTAGCATCTATCTTCCATACTAGCATGGGTTACACGATATATATATATATGTAGGGGGTGAGTTTTATTGTAGTACAATAAAGCAATGCAGATATCGGATAAGTAGCACTCTACAGTTTGTAGGACTGGAGTATAAATAATATATAAGATCAAAAGATGGTTAAAAGAGTTCCATGTATTTTATTATGCGCATTTCAAAAACAAATATCATCATGCAATAACATTTGCGTTTTAGTCAGATAAAATAGGGAGACATGATATGAAGGTTAAAACACACTTGTGAATAGTGCAGTTTTAAATCAACATATGAAAAGTAGTTTTAGATTGATGTGTGATATTGGGGAAACATTTTTTGAGGGAGGGGGGTGAAAAAGAGGGGGAGATGAGAGTAAAAAGTGGAGGGGGAGGAGTATAATGAGGAAGGATGAGATAGGAGGAGAGATGGGTGATAGAGAGAGAGAGATAGCTTTTATAACTGAGAAAAATATATTGTTTTACATAGAGAGGTTGAAAAACCGTTGGAAGATAATATATAAATTAAAATAATTTGAAAATTAACGAAGAGAAAAATTTAGAATAATGTTAAATTAAGGTTTGTATATTTAAGGGTTTAATAATATGTGCGAGGAAAAGAAATTATTAATATGTATTAAGAATAATATTTAAGGGTTTAATATGTGCGATGGAAAGAAATTGTTGATATGTATTATTAAAAAAAATATAAAAATATAGCAATAGTAATGTAAGTAAGGATATATTGTGAAAGAAGTAGATTGGATGAATAAGTGTAATATGTATAAGTTAGATGAGCATAAAAGGGAGAAAAAAATAATGAATTGAGGATGAATAATCTAACGTCAAAAAAAATGTTTATGTTTACGAAGGATTTTTTCAAGGTGATATAAAGTAAGAATATATTGTGCTGTGTAATAATTGTTTCTAAGTTAGGCACAATGATAATTGAGAAGTATCTAGGAAGAAAAGGTACAGATTAGGGGTTAGAAATTAAAAGAAAAAGAAAAAAAAAGAAAAGAAAAAAGGAAAAAAGAAAGAGAGGGAAGTGATAAATAGGAGTGATATAGAATGAGTAACTAGTATTATATAATGTATAATAAATAACATTGAAATAAGGTAGAAAGATGGGTATATTTTTAAAGAAATATATATGTATATATATATATATATATGTGCCTTTGAGAAAGGGATTTTAAATTGATAAAGTATTAGATATTAGCTGTATACTTTATGGAATGTTCTGTGGAATTTATGCAAGCAGAGAGAAAACAAGTCAGTGCGTCTATTTATTATAGAATCTAAATTAGATATAATGGTAAATTTTTCTCATAAACAGAGATTGCATGTCTTGGATAGAGAATTGTTCAAGTATGTAGAAGCAGAACAAACCTTCTTCCAAGAGATGTTATAGTTAATATTTTTATCTTTCAAGGACCATATGAGTTCTGAGAGTGCCGTGTTGGTTCTTTTAAGTTGGTATTTAAAAGACGAATGATGATTATAAAGACGAGCTTTAAAGGAGATGGAAGTGGAGCCAAAATAGGTAAAGGAATTGGTGTCAGTTATAACTTTACATTCGTAGATTCTTTTCAAGACAATGGTTATTGAGAGGACATTTATTTTTAACAGGGCAATTGCAATTGCGATTAGAGAGATTAACAGAGTTATTAACAAGTGACCTAGTGTTATCTATAGAAGGGATTGGATTGGAGAAGTTATTTACGATAGGAATAATAGTTTCTTGATTTAGAATGGGATTAAGAACATTTAGCGAAGTTGCGTTTGACGTTGTATTTGGGTTTGCAGAAATTAGCCTAGAGTTTACAATGACGTCGGGAGTACTATTACTATTATTATGATATTCAGTGTTGGAAGGAAGAGATTTAGTATTTAGTATTGTTGTGTTTAGAGATAATGTTGGAGATGTTGGAGGAGGTCGAATAGGAAAATTTTATAGTGTGTTTGTTAAATATTTTACTATAGATATGTGAGGGAGGGAAGCATTTATTTAAGGCACTAAAGAATAATTTAGGAATATTATTATTAATAGAGATGGAGAAAGAAGCATTATACCAGATTATGTTTTTGTATCTAGGTCTTTTATTAAAGTTATTGGAATGATCATGATTAATTATTTTACTGTAAGATCTTCTAGAATTTGTTTCGTTACTATATTTGATTTTATCAGGATAACCGGCTTTAGAAAGCGCGTTATTATAGTAATTGGCGTTAGCATCAAAGATGTTTTTATTAGAAGATAGGTTAGATATTCTTTTTCCAATATTACTAACTATAACATTCTTAATATTAGTGGGGTGGTTAGATTTAAAATTAACATAATTTAGGTTCTCATTGTTTTTATGGTAAGGGTAATATAGGCCAGTGTCAAGATTAAGAGATACATCCAAGAAATTAGCTAGTTTGATGCTGTTATCAAATTCAATTTTTAAGTTATGTTGGTTAAAGAGATTACGTATATTGTTCTTAATAATATTAAGGTTAACTATGTTGCAATTTAAGATAGTAAAGAGTCCATCGTCACGATAAATTCCATCGAAGTTGAGGAATTTTCCGATTCAAAGAGTTCAAAATAAAGATACCAATTAAATCTGTCAATGGGGATGAATCGGATGCTCCCATTGTGATGTCAAAGTGTTAGAGGTATCAGCTCTGGTCCAATATTCATTGTTGAACTCTAGGATGGTTTTACGTGCGGTGAGAATGATGTGAAGTTCATCTGTGGTTTTGTCTGAATATTTGTCAGCGAAAGATAGAGCATTGTTGAGAAGTGAGGGCGAAATAGAAGAATAGTAGCTGGCAATATCAAATTGAATAAATTTTTGTTTATTTTTCTTATTCAATTTGTTGAACCAGCCAATCACTTCAGAAGTACCAAACCATAAATTTAAGTTCAAAGAAGAGCAGTTAGAACGAACCTGTGGGATAATTCTATCCAAGATGGCTTTGCTAACAACCCCCAGATCTGATTTAGAGGGGGCGATTAGTCTAACAGGTAGTTCAGTACGAAAATTGTTTTTGTGATCCTTGAGATTTATCCTCGGGAGGAATGGTTCGGTCTTTTTTCCGATGTCAAGTTTTGACATAATCTCAGAAGCTTTGTTAACTCTAGGCTAATTTCTGCAAACCCAAATACAACGTCAAACGCAACTTCGCTAAATGTTCTTAATCCCATTCTAAATCAAGAAACTATTATTCCTATCGTAAATAACTTCTCCAATCCAATCCCTTCTATAGATAACACTAGGTCACTTGTTAATAACTCTGTTAATCTCTCTAATCGCAATTGCAATTGCCCTGTTAAAAATAAATGTCCTCTCAACAACCATTGTCTTGTAAAGAATCTACGAATGTAAAGTTATAACTGACACCAATTCCTTTACCTATTTTGGCTCCACTTCCATCTCCTTTAAAGCTCGTCTTTATAATCATCATTCGTCTTTTAAATACCAACTTAAAAGAACCAACACGGCACTCTCAGAACTCATATGGTCCTTGAAAGATAAAAATATTAACTATAACATCTCTTGGAAGAAGGTTTGTTCTGCTTCTACATACTTGAACAATTCTCTATCCAAGACATGCAATCTCTGTTTATGTGAAAAATTTACCATTATATCTAATTTAGATTCTATAATAAATAGACGCACTGACTTGTTTTCTCTCTGATTGCATAAATTCCACAGAACATTCCATAAAGTATACAGCTAATATCTAATACTTTATCAATTTAAAATCCTTTTCTCAAAGGCATATATATATATATATATACATATATATTTCTTTAAAAATATACCCATCTTTCTACCTTATTTCAATGTTATTTATTATACATTATATAATACTAGTTACTCATTCTATATCACTCCTATTTATCACTTCCCTCTCTTTCTTTTTTCCTTTTTTCTTTTCTTTTTTTTTCTTTTTCTTTTAATTTCTAACCCCTAATCTGTACCTTTTCTTCCTAGATACTTCTCAAATATAATTGTGCCTAACTTAGAAACAATTATTACACAGCACAATATATTCTTACTTTATATCACCTTGAAAAAATTCTTCGTAAACATAAACATTTTTTTTGACGTTAGATTATTCATCCTCAATTCATTATTTTTTTCTCCCTTTTATGCTCATCTAACTTATACATATTACACTTATTCATCCAATCTACTTCTTTCACAATATATCCTTACTTACATTACTATTGCTATATTTTTATATTTTTTTTAATAATACATATCAACAATTTCTTTCCATCGCACATATTAAACCCTTAAATATTATTCTTAATACATATTAATAATTTCTTTTCCTCGCACATATTATTAAACCCTTAAATATACAAACCTTAATTTAACATTATTCTAAATTTTTCTCTTCGTTAATTTTCAAATTATTTTAATTTATATATTATCTTCCAACGGTTTTTCAACCTCTCTATGTAAAACAATATATTTTTCTCAGTTATAAAAGCTATCTCTCTCTCTCTCTATCACCCATCTCTCCTCCTATCTCATCCTTCCTCATTATACTCCTCCCCCTCCACTTTTTACTCTCATCTCCCCCTCTTTTTCATCCTTTCCAACCTCCCCCCCCCCCCTCAAAAAATGTTTCCCCAATATTACACATCAATCTAAAACTACTTTTCATATGTTGATTTAAAACTGCACTATTCAACTATTCACAAGTGTGTTTTAACCTTCATATCATGTCTCTCTATTTTATCTGACGAAAACGCAAATGTTATTGCATGATGATATTTGTTTTTGAAATGCGCATAATAAAATACATGGAACTCTTTTAACCATCTTTTGATCTTATATATTATATATATATATATATATATATATATATATATATATATATACTTAAAATACCACCATCATATGTTCAGTTAACATCATGATGTTAACTAAATGTATGATGGTGGTATTTTAAGTATATATATACATATACTTAAAATACCGCCATCATACATTCAGTTAACATCAAAATAATATATTATACTGATAGAAAACTGGTCGCCATAATAAAAACAATTCCTCTACATATACTATTGTTGCCAACATATTTATTTTTGATTGAAAATATTGAATTGTGGTTCTGTGAAGCAGAGTAAATATATCTGAAGATTTAATTGGAAACGTAAAACAGACAACAAAAGTTAATAGATGTAAAAATTCTTAATCTATTGTGAAATTGAGCAGATTTAAACTAACAGCTATTGTGAAGTTTAGAAGCTATAAAGAAACTCTTAGTGACACTCTGAATATTGACTGTTGATTTTAAAAGATTTTCTCTTCGTTTGAAAATATGTGAATTAATAACGTGCTCAATGTTGTTGTTATCTCCAAAGATTTCAGTGTGTGTGTGTGTGTGTGTAAAGATGTGTGTATGTAAAGGTGATTGTGCAAAGATGGTTGTGTGTGTGTGTGTTCTAAATATATATTATGATTCAATCATTCAGCCAGACTATATCTCCCAGCAACAATGTGTTCATTTATTTCTAAGTTAAAGGCCTGGTTGAAGTCCACTGGAATTCTCTCTCTCTCTCTCTCTCAGGTGTGTGTATGTGTGTGAAAGAAAGAGAGATGGAGACAGACAGACAGACATGTAATCCCAGATTGTTATGATCCTTCAGTTTCCAGATAGACAATGAACTGAAATGGAATTTACATCTCACACCTATGTAGGTTTAGCAGGCCCCTATGAGGTTGCATTTCATAGGAGGCTTCATGGCTACTAAACGTGGACAAGATTGTGAGAACCCTGTCTTGCTCATATGTTCCATTTTTGGTATGGTTTCTACAGCTGGATACTCTTCCTAATGCCAACTACCTTACAGAGTGTACTATGTGCATTTCATCATGGCACCGACATTACTACTTTACAGAATGTTCTGCATGCATTTTATGATGGCGTTAAAACTACCGCTTTATGAAGTGTAATATGTGCATTATACTGTGGCGTCATCACAATATCATTTTTTTTTAATAATAAAATAACAATGTTGGGTTAAGGAGTTCACTTTGCAACCACTTGGTTTCAGATTCATCTCCATTGTACACTACCTTGGGCAAGTGTCTTCTACTATATCATTGAGTTGACCCATACCTTGTGAGCAGAATTTGGTAGATGGAAACTGTGCAGAAGCCTATCATATATATGTGTATATACTAGCGTGGAAGATAGACGTTAAACGATGATGATGATATATATATGAATGTGTTTGTGTTTATGTCCCATAACTTAGCAGTTCGACAAAAATTATTTATGAAATAAGAACCAAGCTTATAAAACAAAGTACTTAATTGCCCCATCATGGTTGCAATCTAATGATTGAAAATAGTTAAAGAGCAAAATAATAATGCTATTGTTTCAACATAGTCTACATATCTCAACCATGAAGAATATAGAGAAAATGACACAAACTCAGTGGAAAATCAAAGAAATGTTGAATTTTTAAAGCTCGAAATAATATTCATTAAATTTTATTGTAAAAGTAATCATATAGTATCATCCTCATCAGTATAATCATTATTAAATTAATGTTCCTTGCTAGCATGGGTTGGCAGGGTTGTCACAGTATGAGAAAAGATTGATTGTTTGGAAACCATGCCTTGGTCATACATTTCATATTTTGGTATGCTTTTGAGTAAATACAGGGTGTCCCAAAAAAATGAATACACACTTCAACAGCATTCTAATAAATATGTGTATACAGTTTTGAGGGACACCCTGTATACAAAGATTATTTACATATCACAGAAGATCTAAATATGTAGAAAGAGCTAAGCTTACGGCTAGATCTTTTTTTTTTTTTTTTTTAATCATTATTTCCATTTACAACAGAATATGAAACATCATGAACATATTTCTTCCATTAATTCATTATCTGCCATGTTTGACATTGTAACCATTTTAACATCTGGTCTCTCCATTTATCATTGGGGCATCTTCAGTTTATCTTTCCATATATCATATTCTGATTATTATACTATTGACCAGAATTATACACAAAGTAAAAAAAAGGATTGTACCAAAATTCTATATTCAGAGTTCTATACAAACAAATATAAGATTCTAAATCCAGGTCAATCTCTAGTCATATGAGCACACTTATTGGGATATAATCTATTCTTAAGACCAGTGGTTCCCAACCTGGTGTCCATGGACCTTTGGGGTTTGAAAAGGTAGTTTTAGGAGCTAAATTCAAATTTTGAAGTACTTCGTTACAAACATAATATACACAAATCATTGGGTATCTATTCTTCTCTAAGTATACAAGAAACATTTCTCTCTTTTGGTTGTTATTTTCACTGTATAACAATCTGGGAGGGGAGTAATTGTAATGGGATATCAATAGGGATGTTCATTTAAATAAAAGATGTCCTTAATAGTAAAAAGGCTGGGAAGTACTGGTTTAGACATAATCTAATCTCTAAATGTTATTTAACCATCGAAGCAGCACATTCCACGATCCCTCTAGATCGTAAACTCTCGATATTTTCCTGGCTGATATGTAAAATGTTTCTCAAGATCTCTTTTGTATGCTGTCCTAAAAGAGGAGGGGCTATTGGTTTATCAAGTTCATCTTCTTCAGAATTATATTGTACTGCTGGAGCTGGAATGAAACACAAAATATGTTAAATATTTATATCAAACTTTCATTTGAATAAAAGAAAAGTCTCAATAGATATGGTGGGCTTACCAGGCAAGCGAATTTTCCCAATAGAAGGATGGTCAATTTCCTGAATTAATCCACAAGCTTTCACCTTTGAAATAAGAAAAAGTAACAATAGAATTAATTCAGCAAAAATATCTAAAAACGAGTTTAAGTCAAATGTTTATAGTAGTTTTACAGGTAGACAGATAGTTATAAAAATGTTATTATTAATATTTTAATGTGAA
>OZ024747.1:25674061-25774061 GCA_964016885.1 Eledone cirrhosa | reverse complement strand
GATTTAATCTAGTAACGCAGTTGAGCAGTAGGACCAGGATGCTGAGTGCAGAGAATGAATGCATTGCAACTGGCGTGCGGGTTGTACATATATGGATGATCTGGCGGTCAGAGAGGGGTCGTGAGGACTGCGGATTGACCTCTGGCCGGCCTGGAGATGATTATCTTTCGACATCCAATGTAGCAAGCGATGACCCAGAACTTACCAGAGATCATTGGGTCCTGAAGCAATCCTGCAATCACCGCGCCTGGTCCTATGAGTAGACTACAACCACAGAGATCATTAATTTAGAATCCTCGCTCATCATCTATAATATCCATTTGTGGCACCTTACGATGGGGGTTAATCCACCATAATAATATGAACACCTTCAGCATAACTTAATTAAACTACTCTATAGTTAATACACTTTATGCTTTAAAAATTTTTTGGAGGATGCGCATCACCATAGAAATTAGGGTCTATATTGTGACACATTTTAATAGCTAGGTATAGAAACCCCGGAGTTACCTCCCCGCATGCATTAACTCCCCTTAGCCACACACACACTTCCGGGTGGTATTCAATGTCGTTTCTCGAAACGTAACAGCCTCCTGTTTTGAACTAAAGAACATCAGACTACGATTCTCTAACTGGATTGTCAAACGCTCAATATCGAATTGTCGTGGATTATGTGAGGGGCATATAATCGAAAAATACACTCCCCTGACCATGAAAATGTCGAAGTACATGAAATACTTGACATCCCTTCGCTGTGCATCTCCAATACTTTTAACACTTTTAATGCTTGCACTATTTTTAATGCTTATAACATTTCTCCACACACGGACTATATCAATCATATAAAGAATTTGCCACCAGATCTACCAACCTAACACTCTTGTTTACCTACCTAAGTGCCTCTACCACACATATCTCTCTGCCACACTATATAAACAAGACGCACATGCTTGCCACACATATAACATTTGCACTATATAACCGCTTATCTTCACGTTGTATTTTAACCTGTATTTTTGATTTTTGATTGTACCTCTTAATATAAATGTAATCTCGAAGTGTGTACTGCCACTCTAAATTCTGTAATGAATGTTGACCCACAATGTTTGCATATGTATCGGTATGTCTCTTGGCTGAAAAGGAGGTCATATAACTGTCCATTCATTAATAAATTGCTCCGAAGAATCCAAACCTCGGTTTGGAGGAAACAGCTGTAAGCACAATAATGTTTTGAACAGTTCTTTGATTCTTATATTTCATATAACTGCTCTGTAAATCATCTGATGTTTTTACATTGAGCTACTTAACTTACTGGTAATAAGGTAGTAATAGATTACTGCCTACCACTATTTAGGGTGTGTATAAAAAATACTTATAACTGCATAAGGTTTTGTATTTACATAACCATAAATAGTATAACTAATACTATATATATATATATATATATTTTTATATATATATATATATTTATATATATATATATATATTTATATATATATATATATTTATATATTTATATATATATATATATATATTTATATATAGATTTTGAGTTTATGTTGGTTGTATACCAACACCTCAGTATGCAGGCTGGAGCACTCGACGAAGTGCGCAGGTTGGTTTGGTTACTCCGGAGTAGTGTAAAATAAAGTTAAATAAAAGTCAAATGATTAAAATTTAGCTTCGTTTATTACTGCTATATATTTATATATATATATATATATCGTTTATTACTGCTATATATTTATATATATATATATATATATATATATATAAATACAAGAAAATACGTCCATAGAATCATTTGATAAAATATATACAGTATTTCCTCTCGCAATCAGCATAATCAACCAGACAAAAATCAATTAAACAAGGCTATAATGTACATTTTTTCTTCTAACTTTTATTTTGTACCTAATTGTGTATGGATTGGCTATATATCTAATCGATTTCCACGGGCTATTAGAAATACTAGGTAAATATTCTGTGGCTGTTGATCGCGAATAAAATAGCCATCGTTTATTTATCTATTGTTTCTTCATAGGTGCCTGCCTTTTAATCTTATAGCCTTGTTTAATTGACTTTTGTGTGGTTGATTATGCTGATTGGGAGAGGAAATACTGTATATATTTTATCAAATGATTCTATGGACATACTTTCTTGTATATTGCTCTGATTGTCGATTATTTAATTAATTAATTCGTCATTGAGTCAAATCGTGAATGGTTACCAAAACCACATATATATATCTATGGCTCTGTTTAGTTTATGTATATGTGGTGTTCATCAGGGCTCCGTTCTTAGCCCCCTACTATTTATTATTGCTCTTCAGGCTATAACAGTGGAGTTCAAGACCGGCTGCCCATGGGAACTCTTATACGCAGATGATGATCTAACGCTCATAGCTGAATTAATGGCCGAACTAGAGAAGAAATTCCAAACATGGAAGCATGGCCTAGAATCAAAAGGCCTTAAAATTAACCTGTCTAAGACTAAAGTTCTAGTTTGTAGGAAGGAAAATAGGGCACCGTCCCATCCGGTAAATGGCCATGCTCAGTGTGTAGGAAAGGAGTAGGTAGAAACTCCATTTTATATCCCAAATGCAAAGTATGGGTGCATAAAAGATGTAGTGAGATCACAGGTAAGCTAACTAAGAACATAGATTTTACATGTGGCCGGTGCTCAGGTGCAATAAGTAGCAGCAAGTGCCCACAAAATACTAGCTCATTCCATTGCACAGATGGTTCTATAGAAATAGAGGACAGCTTCCGTTACCTGGGTGACAAAATCAGAAGTGAGGGAGGGTGCTCTGAAAGTACAGTAGCTAGAGTCAGAACTGGATGGAAAAAGTTCAGAGAGCTTATACCACTATTAGCCGCTAAAGGGTTCTCTCTAAAAATGAAAGGCAGGCTGTATGATGCCTGCATATGAACAGAAATATTACATGGCAGTGAGACCTGGGCATTGTGTGCAGAGGATATACGCAGATTGGAGAGGAATGAAGCTTGCATGCTCCGCCGGATGTGTAATAGTAATATACGTGAACGGCAAAGCATAAACAAACTAAGGGAAAAATTAGAAATAAGAGGGATCAGATGTTGTTTACTCGAGAGAAGACTACGTTGGTATGGTCACGTGATGCGCATGAAAGACGACAGCTGTATAAAAAAGTGCAGGGCAATAAAAATAGACATTAGCCACGGAGTAGGCAGACCCAGAAAAACCTGGGACGACTTGATAAATTCCGACCTCACACACTTACACCTCTCCAAGACAATGTCACTGGACCGAGTTCTTTGGCGCTACACAGTAATACAGATGACCCGCCTTACCTAAGTACAAAGTGAAACCTACTACAGTCAGTAGGCACCTCTAACAAAAATACACCCCCGTCCTACTACCCCCACCCCATCCACACCACCCCTTTCAATGTAAAGTTATGTTGGTACCACAACATCCAGTCCGAAACAAATGAGGTCGTGTAGGTGTCATGACAAAAAAAAACACAGTCCACGCTGTAATGTGGCCGTGTAGGTAACATGGTAAAAACCTCCCAGTCCACACTGTAAACGTGGTTGGTGTTAGGAAGGGCATCCAGCCGTAGAAAACCCGCCAGACAGTCCTATGCGAGCAAGACAACCACTCTTGCCTCAAGTGGAAAAACTCCCGTCCAAACCCATGCAAGCGTGGAATATGGACATGAAACGATGATGATGATGATATAAATATATATATATATATTAATAAAAGGAATTCCAACTTTGTCTGATTTATTCGTTTTATTTACAATCCTTTAAAATTTATAATGGTATTAGAATGAAATAGTATGGTAGAATATTAAATGTTAAATGTTAATTGAACAAGTAATTTCATGCTTTCGCAATCTTCAGGTTCATATTGTGTCGTGGCAGTCAAGTTTGCAATTTTCAACTGTGTTGAAAATATATATATATATATATGGCGGTCATTCGATGCGTGAGGGAGCAGCTTAGCAGACACGATTTTTAACTGCGGTAAGAATTTTTCTTATATCAAAGTTTAATGGGCTTCCACTGAAGATTTATAAGCGCCCACCTAAATATATTCTTATTTGATATTAGTTTTGAAATAACTAATTAACCCGCATGTATTTAATATTTTACTCTTAATTCGGCCAGAGATTTACATTCCCAATTGCCCTTTAAAGCGTAACTTTCCGTATTTACTACGGTTATGAGATGCGGTTTGTTATTCAGGTACGACTTCTGTTTTTAGCCTAAGAAAATATCTATAAGTGTGTGTAATTAATACACGCATACATTTATTTTTTTAATTTCAATTGAGTTCTTAACACGTTGGATTGATAATGTTTTTTGAAAAAACTAATTATATATAAATATGGCGGTCATTCGATGCATGAGGGAGCAGCTTAGCAGACACGATTTTTAACTGCGGTAAGAATTTTTCTTATATCAAAGTTTAATGGGCTTCCACTGAAGATTTATAAGCGCCCACCTAAATATATTCTTACATGAATATATGTTAGGCTTCTACATAAACTGGAAACATTCTCCCAATTTGTAGAAAACTTATAATGAAACAATTGTTTGGAAAGAGAGATATATTTTAACTTTAATTATATCTCAGAAAATAATACAACTGGCTTTCCACAAAATACATATAGTTATCACCCCAACACTTAAATTGGGTTTATACCAACATATAACCTAATGTTTGTTGAGTGAGATGGTTACCAGTCAGAGTTTAGCTTTAAGCTATCTCTGTTATTGTATTAAATATATATATATATATATATATATTTATATATATATATATAAATATATATATATTTATATAGATATATAAATATATATATATAAATATATATATATAAATATACGATATTAAATAAATGGAAACTATATTTATAAAACCATATTTATTTCATTATACATATTTCAGGGATACCAAATTAAAATATGGTATGCCTTCATCAGACAAAATACAATATATAAACAGTTTTATAAATAATGTTGACGTACCCTATTAAATGCAACCATTATTTTTGGAAGCTGTCTGGATAGTGAGATGTTTGTAATTATTTTATTAGTTATAGTGTTAAGCACAGTTAGAAAAAGACAGAGAAAGAAAAAACGGAGAGAGAGAAAAAGAAGGAGAGAGAGAAAAAGAAAACCTGGAGAAATATCAGAGAGAGAGAAATGTATCTCCGTCTTTTTCTAACTGTGTTTAACACTATAACTAATAAAATAATTATAAACATCTCACTATCCAGACAGCTTCCAAAAATAATGGTTGCATTTAATAGGGTACGTCAAAATTATTTATAAAACTGTTTATATATTGTATTTTGTCTGATGAAGGCATACCATATTTTAATTTGGTATCCCTGAAATATGTATAATGAAATAAATATGGTTTTATAAATATAGTTTCCATTTATTTAATATCGTATATCTACTCCAAAAACTTGTCGAGTGCTTTATATCAGTTATAAAATATTTACTTGCTGTATCCCAACAATTTTAAATAGAACTTTTGCATATATATAAATATATATATGTGTGTGTATTTCAACTTACCTTACATAGAACCTTGAATTGATTGTCATTGTTAGCACCAACCAGCAGGTAGCCATCAGATGTTGTAAATGCCTAGATCAGATCAGAGTGAGCAAAATGAGAAGAATTAGATAGCAATGTAAATATGATAGAGCCTGGGAGGGATGTGGTGAATATGTGGAGGAAACAACAAGTATGTTAACCATTTCATGTCTGTATTTCTAATGGAATACACTCTATTTTAATTAATTAATAATTTTGAGGGATTTATGAAAATTATTCATTATTTCAGTACTATTATTAGTAACTTATGTTTCCTATATAAAATTTACTCGAAAGATTGAAATTTAAATAGGAGCCATTTAAAATGTCTGAGTTTTTTCGTAGAAGCAGAGCCAGTTGTGGCCAGACTGGTAATTATTTCATTACTAACATAATAGCTTAAGAATTTTTTCTTATATATAATTATGTTGGAAGATTTTAATTTAATAAGAACCCTTTTAAATGTGAGGTTTTGTTTCATAGAACCAGAGCTATTTTTGTCTGGATTGCTATAAAAAAAAGTCAAGGCCATTTTTTCTATTAAAGCAGGGTTTAGCTTTGCAGGCCCTATGACAAATTTCTCCACTTTACCCTATTGGCTATATCCCCTCCTTATATCTGGCTTTCATTTCTTCCCCATCATCTTTAGTCAGGTTTTTCTTCATTTTCCCCTTCCTCTACTTCCTTCTACATTCATTTCCACCACTCCACTCACTCAGTCACTTTCACCTCATTCCACTGGTTCTATTCCTATCACCCAGTTACCTTCATACTTCCTCAATACATGATCTAAACATCTCATTCCATTTTTCTTCATAATATTCATCACTGGTTCTATTTCTCTTACCCAGTCATTTTCATACTTCCTCAACACATGACCCAACCATCTCATTCCATGTATGTTCGCAACTTTAGTCACTGGTTCTATTCCTCTCCTCTAGTCACTTTCATCCTTCATCAGCACATGTCCGAACCATTTCATTCAATTTCTCTGCAGAACATTCATCACTGGCTCTATTCCCATCATCCTCTATGATTCATTGGTTGTATGAACGATGTATATGTGGAGGGTTGGATAATTTTAACTTTTAATTTTTCTCTTTATAATGTTTTACTTTTCAAATTCTGTTTTTGATGTGTATCTGGTACATTTATTCAACAGCAATCCTCTTTATATCATATTCCTGTTCAATAACTACACTATTCTAGAGGAGAAATTTACTTACTTGATACGGTACTATACTTTGGTGTGCTGTGCCATGTCGAGTTGTGTCTAGGCCTGCATTCAGATAGTTGGAGGCAAGGTTGACTAATGATGCCACCTAGTGGTAAGGAGAGAGAATGAAAGTAAAAATAGAGCAATGATCAAATAACATGGCAATGTTGGTGCTGTTGTTTTATGTTTTATAAGAGAGTCGATCAGAGTCAGGTAGCTCAAGAAGGTGACTAGCATAACCATATCATCAACTGCTATAAAGGTAGGGGTTATGCTTTAGAAGGAAGCAATTACAAATACATCCAACTGATGGAACAAGTTATAGAAATACAAGTATGAGACATAACGCAACTAATTAAGATTAAGCTTAAATGCCCAAACCATGCAAGCATGGAAAAGCAAAAATAAAACAGAGGAGATAAAATGCAGTCCAGGATTGTATCAAGACGAAATATGGCCAATGCTCTGTTCCCAGTGAGACAACTACAAAAGTTCCTAGTTAAGAGAAGACCATTATACCTAACACTCATTGACCTGAATTAAACTTTTGTCAGGGTACCACACTCAGCGATTTCATGGTTGCTAAGAAAGTTAAGTGCAAATTAATTATTTAATATTTAAGGCAATAAATTCAAGATGATAAATAATAGAGAGAGTGATGAAGGGGAGAAAATGATATTGAGAGGTTGATAGAAGAGTGAGCATGATGGGAAAAGCAAAATAACAAGGGCAACGAGTAATAGAAGAGTGTGTAATGGAAGAGAGATGCTGTTAGACAGCTATATGTTGGTTGTTGACAAGGATATTGAATAGAAAAACATAATGAATGCCATGGTGGAGATGGCAGAGTGATAGAAAGGGGAGTAATGGGAGGGAGAAAGAGTGATGAACATCAATAAGTGTAGGAAATAATAAGAGTGTGTAATAGTTAACAATAAAGATCAATAGAACTGCCTATGTTCAAGTGGCTGAGCATTCCACAGTTCTAAGGGAGATTCAGCACAACACAATGTGTGACAAAGTTGGTTCTTTGAAATACACATACTACATTTTTGCCAACTGAATAGACTGGAGCAACATAAAATAAAGTGTCTTGCCAGGAATCAAACTCATGACCTTACAATTATAAGGTGAACACCCTAACCCTAAGTTAAATGCTTTTACTATCAAATATAGTAATTAACTTACCTGAGTTGAGAGTAAGTTGCAATCAATATACTGGCCCTTTCCTGTTTTCTGTCGTGTGAGAAGAGCCGCTAAGATAGCCCCATGGGCATACAGTCCTGTAGATAGATCTGTCATGGCCACTCCTACCTTACATGGTTCACCACCCTTTAGGAAAAATACAAGATAACAACTTCATATAATATATTGCTTTATTATTTAACCCTTTTCCCCTTTGATACTATATTTCTGATGAAAGAAACTGCCTATGATTTTCAAATAATTTCAAAAATAATCAAAAACATTTGGAGTGATTTAGTAATATAACTAACTTTGATATTACTATTCTATCATTCTCTTTCCTTCTCAGTTGAGTTCACCACAGCACCCCTATGATTTCCTCATGAGTTATGGGTCGAAATAGACACAAAAAGTAAGTACCAGTTAAATACTGGAGGAGTTTATATAATCAAATGTTCCTTGCCCTCAAAATATTTCTGGCCATGTACCTATATAAGAAATATCCAAGGAGTTGACACAGAGTCTAAAGAACAATATACAAAACAGTTTAGAATTAAATTTAAACTTCTTCACTTTATCTCTTTAGATAAATAAATACTAGTAACATATTGGGGGAGTGAGTGCAAATAAATTGATCATTGTTAATAGAACAGAACATTAATTCTAACTTGAAGCAAATAGATGTCGAATTGTTTTGAGATCGGTGGATTAAATGCCTTGGTATTTGTTCATAATGAATGCCTTCTAAGATCAATTTTCATTGAGGTCAATTTTGGCTTTCATTCTTTCAGGGTCGATTGATAAAGTAACAGTCCAGGGGCAGTGGATTATGGAATTATTACAAGTCAGAATGTATGCTTTGTAGTAACTGATCTAGCTCTGTGAATTCTAAGTTTAAATATTGTCTCCTTTTGCCAAGATTTGCAACCAAAAGATAGTATCAGCAATGGAAACACCAATGGAGCAAAGAAAAAAATTATTTAAAAAGAATAGATTATTATATCTTACCTTTGGTCCTGTTGCATTTATTAACCCGCCAAGTCCAGCGACAATGATATCATACCCAGGTCTTGTGGCATAAGGACCAGATTGACCATACCCTGAAGACAGAAAAGTAGAATATCAGTCAGACACTGACCACATGTGAAATAAATAACTGGCTGAGCTGATGTTACAATCTATGAATGGACATTAACTGGACATTAGCTCTTAACATCCAGTACCTCATGAAATCCCATTAATAAGACATTTTTGAAAAGTAAAAAAAAACACCACTCTGACTGCATCACATTAAAAAGCAAAGTCTTTACTGTATTACTGCAAATATTCACAATGATCTGTCCACCAGTTTATATACTATAAACATTTCAATTAACAAACCACATGAAATAATCTTAGCATGACACTATAAACATTTGAATTATTATTTTTCTTCTAAATCCTTACATGATGTTAAGAGTTAAGTAATAAGTAGATAGATAGCTCAATGACTAAATTGATAGTCATACAACTAGACAAGTTAGATAGACATACATACATATATATATATATATATATATATATATATATATATATGGAGGCACGTGGCCTTGAGCAAAACACTTCATTTCACATTGCTCCAGTATACTCAGCTGAAAATGAGTACCAGCAATAGGTGGGGGTTTAACCCTGCAATGGACTGGCGTCCTGTCCAGGGGGGAGTCTTGTACTCTCAGTCACTTCACGGCATGAAACCAGGATAAGCACTGGCCAAATGAGCCTTCTGGCTGAAAACAGACTTAAGACTTTTTAGATATATTGGTTTGTGGCAAAATAAAATGCATCTACTCCTCTCTGCAAAGTAGAAACTATCCAAAAAAATGGAACATGTAAGCAAGACATGATTCCCCAACCCATTTTGTCTTGGACAATGTCATCTCATACAACCCCAACATGTGCCAGCATGGAAAATGGATGGAAAATGAGGATGGTGGTGGTGAATGGCTATCTTTACTGTATCTGAAAATACAAGACTAAGTTTAGTCAGCTAGAAGAAAGATCATCTGTGTTAACCCTCTAGCATTTACATTATTCTATATATACTATTGTATTTTTGTGGTAAAGACTTTAACTTACATAATTATCTCACATAATATCGAATCTGTAAGATTTTGATATTATTTATTTTGAGAACAATACCTTAACATCAATATGAGCAGCTAGTTACAGCTGGTTTGAACAGAAAGAAGTGAAAAAATTCTGGCCAGATACGGCTATGTTAAAGTAGACAAGATGAGGAAGATTTGTCTAACAAAATATCCAAAGCTCTAAGACAACACTGAGTCATCTAAAATCCAAAAACTTCACCTCTGTCTGTCAGTTTCTCCGTGTGTGTGTTAGATTTCCATTGGTTTTGAAAACAAATATTCTAATTGTGTGATCAATGGTACAGCTTGATCATGAAATGAAAGTGAAAGTGATTGAGCATTCAACTGTCATATGTACTCTTAATGCAATTCTCAGGGAGATTCAGTGTGACAGTGTGTGACAAGACCAGCCCTTTGAATTGCAGGTACAGCTAATTTTTTTCCATCTGAGTGGACTGGGGTAGCATGAAATAAAATGCCTGACGTAATACACCACCAGAAATCAAACTCACAACCTTACAAGTATAAGGTGAACACCCTAACCACCAAGCCATCCACCTTTACTTACCTGTAATGGAACAGTAGACAAGATGTGGAGCTAATTTAGCCATGTCTGAATAACCAAGACCTAATTCAGTTAGTTTCCCAGGCAGATAGTTTTCTATCAAGACATCACTGGTCTGGCAAAGCTGGTAGAAAAAATAAAAAGCTATATTTTATTGTGAAGATGTAATTTCTTACTTTAACTAGTAACAACCTGTAACACATGAAACTTCATAGCCAAGATATTATTGAAAAGTAGAAAACAACACTAGGACTATATCACATTAACCCTCTAGCATTTAAACCGGCCGTATCTGGCCAGAATTCTCTCACCTCTTTCTGTTGAAACTGGCCATAACCTACTGCTCATATTTATGTTAAGGTATTATTCTCAAAATAAATAATATCAAAATCTCATAAATTCGATATTATGTGAGATAAGTATGTTCTTTTATGCTGAAAATACAATAGTAAATATAGAGTAATGTAAATGCTAAAGGGTTAAATATTGAAGCTTTTACTTTAGTTTTCTGAAAATGTTCACAACAATCTGTCCACTAGTAAAAACATTTGAATTAACAAGCTATATGAAGCAACAATAACAAGACCTTGGCAAGTACAAAACAGCATTATGTCTAAACCACATTAAATATTTACTTTAGTTTATTGAAAATTTTCACAATGTCAAACAGTTGGATTAACAAACCACATGAAACAGCATTAGCAAGACTACCTTGAAAAGTACAAACGAACACTATGACTACATTACATTACATTAAATATTGAAATCATTTTAGTTTACTTAACATTTTACAAGGATCTATCCACTAGTAAAGATATTATAACGCTTCATCCCAAGATGTCTTTGTCTACCTCTTCTGCAAATACCTCTAACTTTCAGAACCCTGCATTTTTTTATGCAGCTGTCATCCTTCATATGCATTACATGCCCATACCAGCACAGTCATCTTTCTTGTACCTTGCATCTAATCCCTCTTATGCTCAGATTTTTTCTTTTAGTTCACTAATAGTTCGTCATTCATATGATATTGTCATTTGTGTACCACACCATGTATGCATGTGTGCAGTGTGTATATACTAGTATATATATAAATATATATGCTAGTAGGAAAAAGTTAAATTATGATGATGATGAAGATGACGACGACTATGCTAGTGATGATAATGATGATATATTATTGTTTATGAGCAAGCATATACATATGCATGCATCAGTATAGGTGTCAGTGAGTGTAAATATGTGTATGCAACTGTACATGTATATAGGATTTGGAGAGAGTATCATGTATGGAGAGAATAATGGCAGGTGAAATATGTTCACAGAGTTGCCATAGAGGAGGTGAGAAAGTACACCTTTTGCTCATTTAAAATATTTGATATGATTTATATTTGATATTTATATTTAATTTATATTTAATTTCCTTGCAAATTAAACAAAATCATTAAAACTGAATAATACTTCCCACTATTACCACTAACACCACCACTACCATCATGATATCAGTGCAAACACCATCACCTGTTAATGTTGCCAGTAAGTCTATTACATTTGAAGACACATAGCATAGTAATTAAAATGTTGAGCTCACAATTGTATAGTCATGAGTTCAGTTCCCGTGCTGTGTTGTTGAGCAAGACACTTTACTACAGATTGTTCCAGTCTACTCAGCTGGAAAAATATGACCTGCAACATCTATCCAACAAGCTTCCAGTTTCCATCTAACCAATTTTACTTACAAGGCTCGGATTGACCAGCATCTATGGTGAATGATATTTATCCAAGATATGATGCAGTGAGATTGAACTAGGGACTTTATAATTGTGAAGTGAACTTCTTAACCCTTTAATGTTCAAACCGGCCCAAACCGGCCAGAATTCTCTACCTTTTTCTGTTGAAACTGGCTGTAACTGGTCACTCAAACTGATGTTAAGGTATTGTTCTCAAAATAAATACTTTCAAAATCTCACAGATTCGATATTATGTGAGATAATTATGTGAGGTAAAGCCTTTACCATGAAAATATAATAGTATATATAGAGTAATATGAATGTTAAAGGGTTAAACCCATGTCTGCATACATATATAAAACCAAGGAAAGAAAGAAATAGAATGAAAGACCTCGCTACCTTTCTGATTAAATCTCTTCCTTCGGGTGTCTTTATATCAACAGCAATACTCTGGAAATTAAAAAAAAACAATGATGGAAATTTCACAAAAACAATGCAACACATTCACACACGCACACATAAATATAAAGAGGGGGGAGGAGAGGGAGAGAGAGAGATAAGCAGATGAGAGAGATATAGATACAAAGATTCACAAAGACACACACACAACACACACAGACATATATATAGAGAGGGGGGGGAGATAAGCAGATGAGAGAGATATAGATACAAAGATTCACAAAGACACACACACAACACACACAGACATATATATAGAGAGGGGGGGAGAAGCAGAATGAGAGAGATATAGATACAAAGATTCACAAAGACACACACACAACACACACAGACATATATATAGAGAGGGGGGGAGAAGCAGAATGAGAGAGATATAGATACAAAGATTCACAAAGACACACACACACACACACAACACACACACAGAAAGCACAGAATTACTAACCTTTTTATTCCGGTTGACTGAGAGGAAATAGGTACTCTCCGAACTCCGAAATGGTGGACCCCATGACCGTGTGTCATCTCCACAACCTGGAAATAATAGACGCGATGATAATAATAACAACAATAATAATTATTATTATTATTATTGTTGTTTGGGCAGTGAATTGGCAGTGTCGGTAGAGCATCAGACACCAAGCTTCGTAGCATAGAGTTATGGCCCTTTGCATTCTGAGTTCAAATTCCGCCGAGGTTAACTTTGCCTTTCATCCTTACAGGGTCGATAAAATAAAGTACCAGTAACATACTGGCCATGCTCTCCAGCATAGTTACGTCCCTTTACGATCTGAGTTCAAATCCCGCCGAGGTTGACTTTGTGTCCTTACGGGATCGATAAAATAAAGTACCAGTAATACACTGGGGTAATTGCTGGCCTTGTGCCAAAACTAGAAATATTATTATTGTTGTTATTATTTCTGATTTAGGCACAAGACCATTTGGGGGAGAAGAAAGTCAATTGTATCGACCCCAGTGCAGTACAGGTACTTTATTTTATCAACCCTGTAATGATGAAAGGCAAAGCTAACCTCGGTGGGATTTAACCTCAGAATGTAAAGGGACGTAATTATATGCTGCAAAGCATGGTGTCCTACACTCTAATAATAATAATAACAATAATGGATTATAATTTAGACACAAGGACAGCAATTTTAGATTGAAAAAGAAAGTAATTGAATCAGCCCAATACTTCACTGGTACTTTATTTTATCGAAATCATAGTCATGTGTTCCCATAATGGAATTCTCAGGAGATTCATCATGACACAGAGCATGATATGGGTGGCATTTTGAAATACAAGCATAATCCATTTAATGGGCTTCTATACAGTTTCTGTCTGACCAATTTCCCTCACAAGATTTGAGTCAATCTGAGGCTATAGTAAATAACAATTGTCAAAGATGACACACAATGGTATCTAATCTAGGACCTTATCATTGCAAGGTGAACTTCTTAACCATTCAGCAATGCATCCACACACATATAAAAACACACATACACACTCACACAAACACATATTCAAAAACACACATATACACTAATAGTACAAAGAAACAAAAAAGGCCAAATGCAAAAAAACTTACCTGGTCTCTCGACTTTAATTACTTCTGCTCCCATGTCTGCTAGAATCATTGTACAGTAAGGCCCAGCCAGGATTCTAAATAACAACAATAAGGGTTTCTAATTTAGGCATAAGCCAGCAATTTTAGGGAAAAGTCAATTAAATTGACCCAGTACTTGATTGGTACTCTATGTTATCAACACAAAAGGCAAAGTTGACCATAGTAAGATTTGAACTAAATACATACAATGCTGTAACTAAATACTACAAAGCATTTTGTATGATGCTTTCATGATTCTGCCAATCCCCCACAATAATATTAATAATTGTTTCTACTTTTGGCACAAGGCCAGCAATTACACAGTGCATTACTGGTACTTTATTTTATCGACCCCGTAAGGATGAAAGGCAAAGTCAACCTCGGTGGGATTTGAACTCAGACCATAAAGGGACGTAACTATGCTGGAAAGCATGGCGTCCAACTCTCTACCGATACTGCCAATCCACCGCCCTTATATAATAATATTAATAATAGTTGACAGTATCAGTAGAGCACCAGAGACCATGCTTTGCAGCACAGAGTTACGGTCCTTTACGGTCTTCGTAGTAGTGTTGTTGTAGTAGCGGTTGTGGTTGTAGTAGTGGTAGTGAGGGTAGTAGTAGTGGTGATGGTTGTAGTAGTGGTGTTGGTTGTAGTAGTGGTGTTGGTTGTGGTTGTGGTAGTGATGGTTGTAGTAGTGGTGTTGGTTGTGGTAGTGATGGTTGTAGTAGTGGTGTTGGTTGTGGTAGTGATGGTTGTAGTAGTAGCGTTTGTTGTAGAAGTGGTGTTGGTTGTGGTAGTGGTGATAGGTGGGGTAGTATCACAACCATCACCACTACCACACCTTCATAGCTACTACAACAAACACCCCTATTACAATCACCACCACCACCATCACCATTGCTACTACAACTATCACCACTACCACAACCATCACCACCCCCACTACAACCACTACCACTGATACACCCCCAACATCACACCAACAACCACCACTACTACCAATACCAACATGAGTTGTAGTGCACCTGAGCACTGTACACAATAATTTTCATTATTATTATTATTATTATTATTATTATTATAAAGGCGGTGGATTGGCAGTATCGGGCGCTTTATAGTCTGAGTTCAAATCCCGTCGAGGTTAACTTTGCCTTTCATCCTTACGGGGTCGATAAAATAAAGTACCAGTAATACACTGGGATAATTGCTGGCCTTGTGCAAAAAGTAGAAACAATTATTATTATTATAAACGGTGGAGGGCAGTGGATTGGTAGTATCGGTAGAGCGACGGACACCATGCTTTGCAGCACAGAGTTACGGCCCTTTACGGTCCGAGTTCAAATCCCGCCGAGGTTAGCTTTGCCTTCCATCCTTACGGGATCGATAAAATAAAGCACCAGTAACATACTGGGGTTGATTTAATCGACTTTCCCCTCCCCCCTAATTACTGGCCTTGTGCCTATACTAAAAACAATTATTATTAGATGGTTTCATTTATTGGTCACAAGGGCCAACATATAGGGAATAATACAAAGACAGGGACAGTGGAGTTTACAATAAAATCGAGTAAAAATACACAATAACAAAAACAATTAACAATAATTGTTCCTACTATTGGCACAAAGCCAACAATTACCCAGTACATTACTGGTACTTTATTTTATCGACCCCGCAAGGATGAAAGGCAAAGTTAACCTCGGCGGGATTTGAACTCAGAAGGGCAACAGACGTAACTCTATGCGTCAAAGCATGGCGTCCGACCCTCTACCGATACTGCCAAGTCACCGTGATTAAACAATTAACAATAATGTTAATCAGATTGTAACATCTCCTCAAAAGAGTTCCGAAAGGTCAGTTAATATAAAGATCTGACAATTGAAATTAAGAGAATGTGGCATCTTAAGGCCTGTACAATACCAGTGATAATAGGTGCACTTGGAAGGATAAAAAAGGAAACTGAAAAATATTTGGACCAGATACCTGGAAAGCCATCTCTGCAAGATACAGAAAATAGTGCTCACTGGCACAGTCCATGTCCTGAGAAGGACATTTACTTTCTTTATGCCCTTATGACATCATTTGTACGGCAATTGATTGTAAAATGTGTGTATTACCAAAATTTGCCTCATGTGTCAGATTGACACTCAGCATGATATGAGAAAGAAGAATTCAAAGAAAATTTCAAATAATTATAATAATAACAATAATTGTTTCTACTTTAGGCTCAGGACCAGCAATTACCCAGTGCATTACTGGTACTTTATTTTATCGACCCCGTAAGGATGAAAGGCAAAGTCAACCTCGGCGGGATTTGAAGTCAGATCGTAAAGGGACGTAACTATGCTGGAAAGCATGGCGTCCGACCCTCTACCGATACTGCCAAACAATAATACCATTTTTTCCACTTTACATTACTAATGAGCCTTGGACACTCATCAAGGTCAATTTTGCCCTTCATCCATCAGAAGCCAATAAAATATAGCTCCAACCACGTACTGGGATTGATTTAATTAAATTTTCCCCTTCTACCAAACTGCTAGCTTTGGGCCATAATTAGAGACCATTAGGATGCTAATTATACAAGTTGTCATTTCATCACAATCATGTAAATCATCAGGACACTTTTTTAATTAAAACAATTAATGGTGCTATTTCAGTAGCTAAAACATACTAAAACCATTCTAAACATAATAATCCTATCACCATCTTAGCAGCAGAAGACTAATTTTAAGCAGCTTCATTCTTGAGGACTAGGCCTGTCTTGCATCATATACATGTGTTAGCATTGCTTACCTATGAATTTCTTTATTGTTTTTTTTAACATTTGAAACTCTATTATAATGTTAAGAAGTATAAAGTACAAAAAGTAATTGAGTGATTCAATTAAGTGAGTAGAGAAGTGACTAGAGAAGCCATTGTCTCTATACTTCAATCAAGGAACAAGTGTAAAAATTAAGAAGCACGGCAGTACTCAAAGAAATAACAATGATTAATGAATAATAAGACAAAAATAAAACCCACTTATACTTCATACACATACAAGAACTGAGTAGTGCATGAATGTGTAACCACCTTTAAAGTGCGGGAGAGTGTTCTGAATGCCAAACATCCATCCCTGCCCCATTGAATTTCCCACTGGTCAATTCCACACAACACATTATACAAACTCTAAAACATGTTTCAAAGCTATTGATGAGCAATTTGAAAATAATTTAATTTGTTTTAATCAGTGCATGAATATATTTGTTGTTCCTGCCACCTCAATTAAATTATCTTTCACTTTCACCCCCAAGAATTTCATTTTTATCATCACAGGAGCAAAAATCACTCCTATTAACCATTTTGATACCATATTTCTAATAAATGACGCTGCCAATATGCTTCAATTCAATTTGGAAATAATGAAGAATTTATCATATTGTAACCTCTGCAGTTTTTAATCTTCATGAATAGGATTGACATGCACAGCCAAGTTGGAAGTGGTGTCAAGTGGTTGAGGATCAGTTAGCTGGAATTAGCAGACAACGCGGTGCTACTAAATTTGTCAGTATGACCACCTTATAGTGTGGATTGGGTAATTTTTGTCTTGGCCTCTATACAGTTACCTTACAGGGTGGACTGGGTGCTTTTTGTCATAATAACAACACTCTGAGAGACCAAATGACATAATAGGGAAGGCCTTGAAGAGTGAGAGAGACAAAGTATCACACATACATATCGAACATCATATATATAGACATATATATCAAACATCTCATGCATGTACACATATACATAAGAAGCATCACATACATATACATACTAAACCTCACACACATATACACACATACATACTAATACTCACATACATATACACACATACATATATACATATACACACAAACACACACTTATAGATTCCAACCATCACACACACATACATACATACATATCAAGCATCAGATACATATATATATATATATATATATATATATATATATATATATATATATATATGTATGTATATATGTATATATATATATTTATATATATATATACCAAACATCACATACATATACATATGCAAACCAAGCATTGCACACATATATACACTCAGTCAGATATACATACCAAATATCACACACATATACATATACTAAGCATCATACATATACAAACACACTGCACACACACATATACCCACAAGCACATGCATACATGCATACACACAAACCTATGCACACACACACATATACCCACAAGCACATGCATACATGCATACACACACACACAAACCTATGCACACACACACACACATACACACACCAAACACGCACACACACATACCACACACACATGCATACACACACATACCCACAAGCACATGCATACACACACACATACCACACACACATACACACACACACAATACACACACATGCATGCACAAAGTTACCAATTACAAACACCACCCAAATGCTAGTCACATATGCACCAAGAATATAACACACACACAGACACACACACAGACAGATAGACACAGACACACACACACACACACATGCACATACAGACACAGAGTCAAATATCTGTTTTAACTGTTTCTGTCAGATGGACAATGAATGTCAACTCGATATTGGGCTCCGAGAAGGTCAAAGGTCAAACTTCAATTGTTAATATCATAATTGATATTCTCCCATCTTCTCATCTCAAATGTCAGCATCTCCTTCCTCCCCTTCACTTGCCTTCACACCATATCACCCTCCTTCACAACACTGCTACCTTACATGTGTCGTGGGTGGGTGTGAATATGTGTGAGTGTGATGTGTGTCTGTGTTTGATGTGGTGTGTTTGTGTGCATGTGTGTGTGAGTGTGCGCGTGTGTTTGTGTGTGATGTGTGTGTTTGTCTGTGTGTGTGAGTGCATGTGTGTGTGTGTTTGTGTATGTGTGTCTGTCTGTCTGTGTGAGTGCGGGTGCACGCATGTGTGTGTGTGTGAGTGCATGTGTGTGTGTTAGACATCCCTCTGTTCCAAAGGTAGGTGTTTCAGTTGTTCAACCAATGGAATACCCTGCTCATGAAGATAATGATGAAAGATGCTGAGCATTCCACAGACACATATACACTTAGCATAGCTCTCAGCGAGATTCAGCATGACACAGTGTATGATAAGGCTGACACTTTGAATCATATGTACAACAAGTGCAACAAGAAATAAAGTGTCTTGTTCAAGGACACAATGCACCACTGGGAGTAGAACTCTCCACCTTAGGTTAAGTATCCCTAACCACTAGGCCACAACCCTCCTATGCATACAACTATAGGGACACACAATGTAGTCACACAAAGACATACTGAGTCACACAAACACACATATACACAGTCACACACATATACAAACAGACACACATACAGTCACACAAATACACACATACACAAACAGACACACATACACAATCACACAAACATACATACAACCATACACACATATACATAAACACTCACATTCATACTAAAAATTTGATACTGGTTTTCAAAAGCACAATCTCATGCATACACATCCACACACCAACACATGCACATACATTTATACATACATGATGATGGCTACAACTTGATTTCGAGTAATGCCATCGCTTGATACTTAAACATGAGCATCACAGACGTGGCTTTTTAGTCCTGCTAGGGACTTGCCTATGGCCAGCAATTCTATGCATCACAAAAAATATCACAAAAAATATCAAGCTATACCTGTGCTTGAAGCTTTTTTAAGTGAGGAAAGGCTTTGCACAGGGGCAATCCCACTTGCTGAACATCAAATGCATTTGCCCAAAATTAAAACTGCCCATTATACTTTTTTTTCTCAGAATATTTTGTTCCAAACACCAGCTTACAACAATATTATATCTTTACTAGGGAATAAAACCTTGTGAAAAAGTGCAGCATTATCATCTGTTAACATCCTTTAGCAGAAAATATCTGAAAATGGGTTTGTTAATTGAAATGTTTATAGTATATTTACTAATGAACAGATTGGTGTGCAAATTTGTAATATTAGAGTAAAGACTAAGTTTTAAATGTGATGCAGTTACAGTGTCCTTTCGTACTTCTCCAGAATATTTGCTAATGTGATTTCATGTGGTATAGGATTTTAAAGGCTAACAACAAAATTACTTATTTTTTAAATCCCTCCAAATTATTTTTTTATTATTTTCAAATAATCAGAAAACATATGCAACATATCTCACCAGAAATATGGCAATTAAGGGGTTAATTTAGAATTGATGTATTCAGTATTGCTCCAACACTAAAACTACCAGGTGTTTACAGTGAAAGAAGAATGTAGTTACCTTGTTAAGTCAACTATTCTCACACCTGAGAGAAACTGTTGACGGCACTGTCTAGGGGGATGACTGTTCTCTGTAAAATAAATATTTAAAAACACACACACATATATATATATATCTATACATATAATATATACATACATACATATATATATATAGTCAGTTCACTTTTTACATGAACTTGAAGTACACAAATTTGCTTTAAGGCATCTTGAAAAAATATTATTAACTATTTACACGAATAATGCGCTATAACACACGTGGTTTTTAATTCTTTTATTTATCATAAATAAGCAACTTGAATTATTCGAATTTGCTTTACGTGCCGCATTCATAAACATATCTTCATGTAAAAAGTGGACGTACTGTGTATATATATATATGTATATAGATGTATGAGGCTTAGTGGTTAGAGCATTGGCCTTGCAATCGAAAGGTTGTGAGTTCAATTCTCAGACCAGGTGATGTGTTGTTTCCTTGAGCAAGACACTTTATTTCACATTGCTCCAGTTTACTCAGCTGTAGAAATGAGATGATAGGGACTGGGGTCCCTATCATTCCACTGCAAAGTGGTCGTGGAGGTGCCACGGCAAAAAAGCACCCAGCACTCACTGTAAATGAGATTGGTGTTAGGAAGGGCATCCAGCTGTAGAAATCAAGCCAAAATCAGTTCCCGTCCCACCCTTGCAAGCAGGGAAAAAGCGAAAGTAAAATGAAATGATGATGATGATGATATATATATATAAATGAAAAAACAATGTTGTCTCTGATCGAGACGAAGCGAGAGTGTATTTGAATACATATAAAAATGAGAAAACTCATCACTCAGCCATTAAAACAGATAAATGCTGTAAAAGACAGTGATGGGCAAATATACCTCAGAGGACAGGGACCTACAGCCAGTGGTCAACAAAGAGACAATCCAGAAGGTGAGTGGCAGGCAGATGATATATATCTGTGATGATTTTATAAACATCCCATATATTATTAAATATACAATACATACATTCAAATGTATATCACTATTTCGGAGCACCAATGCAAATTTTTATTTATGCCAGGCCAGCTAGTGCTCTGTATGCAAATGAGTTTCATCAGCTCATAAACATATGCAGAACTTGATAAGAACCCAGCTAAGTTTAGCTTCTGCAGAAGCAAGGAGATATATAGTCTTGATAACCACTTATAAACAAGAAAGAGTGGCATCATTGATTGCTTCCCACTGATTTTGCTGAAGCTAGGTATGTGACGTTTGTCACAATCTTAAAATTTATAGCAAAAGTCCTTCAAAATGTTTTTCATAAACATCCCATATATTATTGACTATATAATGTGTACATTCATATGTATATTGCTATTTTGGAGCACAAATTCAAATTTATTTATATATATATGGGGAGAATTCTGTCTATATTAAGTTCTAAGGCCTATACAGTTATATCTTTATTCATGCTACCAACTGTATCCTGTGTATTGTCCCAAGGTCCAGTTATATTAGTAACCTCAATTGTATTTTCCCTAATAGTGTTATTTCTAATATTACTATGGTTAGTATAGTATAGTATGGATAGTGATATTGTGGAGATAATTTTGGGTACTATATTTTGTGTTGATCTATTTTCAATTATCCTATCAGCTGCAAGGAGTATTAATTCTATGTCAGAGATTGTCTGTAGTACATCAGAAAAGCTTTATAAATGTATTAAAATCTGGGTATATTTAGGCGTAGATGAAAAGTTCTTTCTGACAATAGAGAAAGAAAGAAAATTCATATATGTGTATACATGCATGTTTCTATATATATATGTGTGTGAAAATATGTAATAAAGGTAAGCCTTTGAAAGGTGAAAATGGTAATGTCATGCCAAAGAAATTTTAAGCTCAATGTGGTTCTACAATCAGTAAATAGAACAAATAAGTTCATCCAAGGTGTAATTCATATGGAATCAGGAATCAAAACTTTGTGTAAGCAAATACAGAACATTGTATGAGTCTAAGGGAAGATAGATTCAAATAATAAGTACAAGAATTATGAAGGATTTCAAGACATTTCTATTAGTCTTACACGTGTTTCAATATATTAAATGTCAAGAATAAAGTAAATGGAAAAAATATTATTAAGCTGTATTATAGCATATAGGAAGGTGGTGAATTGGCAGAGTTGTTAGAATGTCGGATTGAATGCTTTGGGGTATTTGTTTCGGCTCTCAGTCAGAGTCAGGGAATGGAATAGAACACAAAGGAGTAAGAAAAAAGGGATATAGGTGGGATGCTTAGAGAATATACGGATTTCTAAGTAGGATCATATATTCTATCATATATTACTCTTTTACCTCTCTTTTACCTGTTTCAGCCATCCGGCTGAGGCCATGCTGGGGCACACTATATATATATATATATATATATATATATATATATATATATATATATATATATATATATGTATATATACTATATATGTATATATACTATATATATATATATATATACTATATATATAGGAAAATGTTTAACCCCGACGGCAGAGTGCAAGCCGTCATATACTATATATATATATATATATATATATACTATATATATATATATATACTATATATATATATATACTATATATATATATATATACTATATATATATATATATACTATATATATATATATATACTATATATATATATATATATATATATATATAAACAAGGTTTAGCAAATAATGAAAAAGTTTCAAAATAAATTTTAAAAAATTGACTTTACCTACTATAGTTACCTTTACCGATCGGTTTCGAATCCCAAAAATAAAACGGAGACCATACGGCCTTCGTTGCAAAGAAAGATTCTCGTCAGAAGGTTCTTTTCATTCAAAGAATATAAAATTCCTGAATTTAAATTACAGACTAGCGCTATCAAAACTATATATATATATATAAATACAATACCAGAGAAAGCTTTTTAGCGATACTCCGGCCAAATTCCAACTCACTCAACAAACATTAGGAAATAAGTGATTATATTCCTAATTAAGCGTTTGGGGTGCTAACTAAAAGTATTGCGTGGAAAATTGGCTGTATTATTTCATATGGGACATATCGAATATATCTCTTCCCAGACGGACGTCTCGTTTCATCATAGGATTCCTATAATTTTGGTGAAATTATACCAATTTATGTAGGAGCTTGTATACCATCAATAGATATATATTCAAGTGGGCTCCTATAATTCATCAGTGGGTGCCCCAATAATAATAATATTGATAGTCTAATCAACATCAGCATTTAGCGATAATCATCGTCAGTACCTGAGGTATCTGTCAGGTTGCCAGTCCAGCAGTTCTAAAGAAATGCTCAAACTGATTCAAAAATGAGGAAGTAAATTACCGCAAAAAAAAAAACAATACATGCGCATGACAATGAACTCTAAAAGGAATTCAGGCCACGTGCTAGAACTCAATTGGAAATTGAAAAAATATCTATGTGTGTACAACGTTTGATGACACACAAATATTTTCTCGGGCAAAATAACAGAATGAGATACAAGGAACAATCAATATTCATATATAAAAAAATAAACAAAGAAAGGCTAACCTTATACCGGGAATTTCAAATCTGTTGGACCAAGAGTAAATAAATAAATACAATATCGGAGAAAGCTTTTTAGCGATACTCCAGCCAAATTCGAACTCACTCAACAAACATTAGGAAATAAGTGATTATATTCCTAATTAAGCGTTCGGGGTTCTAACTAAAAGTATTGCATGGAAAATTGGCTGTATTATTTCATATGAGACATATCGAATATATCTCTTCCCAGATGGACGTCTCGTTTCATTATAGGATTCCTACAATATATATATATATATACTATATATATATATATATATACTATATATATATATACTATATATATATATACTATATATATATATATATACTATCATCATCATCATCATCATTTTACGTCCGCTTTTCCCTGCTTGCAAGGGTGGGACGGGTCTTATTCAGCACAGCATCTCTCCACTCGTCACGGTCCCTCGTCATCTCCACCGTGAGCTTCAATGATCTGAGGTCTGTTCTCACCACCTCCGCCCATGTTTTTCGTGGTCTACCTCTACCACGTCTTCCTTCAACTGGCATTTCCTGGCACTTCTTCACCCATCGGTCATCCTCCATGCGCATCACATGTCCATACCACCTCAGTCTCCTCTCCCGTACACTACATTCTATCCCTCTCAGACACAGTTTCTCTCTCAACACATTTATGCTGGGTCGTTCACGCACATTTACACTGCACATCCAATGGAGCAAGCTTGCCTCATTTCTCTCCAGCCGTCGCATATCCCCTGCAGTTGCTGCCCATGTCTCACTACCATGCAGCATCGCGCTCCTCACACAGGCATCATACAACCGGCCTTTCGTACACAGGGAGAAACCCTTCTTCATCAACAGAGGAAGCAGCTCCCTAAACTTCTTCCAACCCGTCCTTATTCTAGATACTATGGCCTCGGAACACCCTCCTCCCATGCTAATCTGATCTCCTAGGTACCGGAAGCTATCCACCACTTCTATAGCGCCCTCTTGCATTTGAAAAATGTGTCTATCAGTGCGACTTCTACTGTCTAATTTCCCTGTACATCTACTGCATACATATTTCTCCCTACCTGTTAGTTTGCCTGCTATCCCGCTACATCTCTTGTGTACCCAGGATCTGCATTGTGTGCATTTTATAGAATTTATGCCAGTTCCTTTTCTGCATATCGAACATGGCCATTTCCCTGACGGAATCAGGGTTTTGTCCTTTTTTTCTACTCATCAACACTTTTGTCTTGGCTAGATTCACTCTCAGTCCTCTTGCTTCCAACTGCTGTTTCCATAGCCAGAATTTATTCTCTAGCTCCTCTACTGATTCTGCTATAAGAACCAGATCGTCAGCATAGAGAAGTTCCCATGGACAGCCAGTCTTAAACTCCTCTGTTATGGCTTGGAGGACTATAATGAACAGGAGCGGGCTGAGGACCGAGCCCTGATGTACTCCTACTTGTATCTGGAATTCCTCACTAAACTCCATTCCTACCCTGACTTTACTGAGAGTACCTCTGTACAAAGTTTGCACTGTCCTCACAAGCCATTCCTCAACACCTAGCTTCCTTAGGGACCACCAGATGACAGATCGGGGTACCCTATCAAAGGCCTTCTCTAGGTCAACAAAGGCTAAGTATAGTGACTTATTCTTCTCTAAGAACCTCTCTTGCATTTGTCTCACCAAGAAGAGGGCATCTGTTGTACTCTTCCCAGGCACAAAACCAAACTGCATCTCATCTAGTTTGACCCTTTCTCTAATTAGTTGTGCTAAAATCCTTTCTGCCACTTTCATAACCTGATCTATCAGTTTTATACCCCTATAATTGCTCCTCTCCAAAGCATCCCCTTTACCTTTGTAGCAATTTATGAGAATACTGCTGCACCAGTCTTTGGGTATGACACCACCATGATGATGCGTGCAACCAGTTTAGTGCCTACGTCCCCTGATGCCTTCAGCATCTCAGCAACTATTCCCAATGGTCCGGCCGCCTTACCATTTTTCATTTCCCTAATCGCCTCTTGGACCCTATATTCGTCAATCTCAATAGCTGGTCCCTCTGTCGGATCTACCAAGGGTAATTTCTCTCTCTCGCATTCGTTCTCCACATTCATCAGTCTCTCATAATGACATTTCCAGGCCTCCTTTTTCTGATCATTCGTGACACTAAGTACACCGGCATCATCCCGGACACATTTATCTCCAACAACATCCTGATTTGCATTGACACACTGCCTTGCAATGTGGAACACCGCACGCCTCTGATCTTCCCGTCGCAGAACATTGGCAAACCTCCTACTCTCTGCCTCCCTGCGTGCTAAGTACACCTGACGTCTAGCTTCTCTCTTAGTGGCTGTATATTCTTCCCTACTCCCACCCTTTTTCCAAGCCTTCCATGCTAGTCTTTTGTCTCTAATAGCCTTATCTACTGTGCTGTTCCACCACCAGGTTACTCTCTGTCTGGTTGGAGCTCTGCGATTTTGGTCCATTACGATTTGAACACATATATATATATCTCTGTTCGTTTTTCCTTTTTGTTCAGTTATATATATATATATATAAACACACACACACAGATGTGTCTGTGTCTGTGTGTATGTTTGTGTGTGCATGATGAACACTCCAGTCAATTTCAATGAACAAATGTTACAGTTGTTTGATCATTAAATTATATTATAAGTAGCTGAGTATTGCACAGTATTAACATAAAATCTTCAGATAGAATCAGAAGAAAGAGAGACTCAAGGTGTTGAAGGATGTGATGGTTGACAGATGTTTCCATTAACTTTGAGATGTGAGATGTCACAAGTGAGGATGTTTGGTTGGCTGGTTAGTCTGTTGCTAGTTAACTGGGTTTAAATAATCATCTCTTTTAGTAATAGGACACACTGTAACTTGTTTCCAAAGATAATAATAGATGACTCCCACTAACAGAAATATGTTTTTAATTTAGGCATAAGGCCAGTAATATGGGAGGAAGAGAATGTTGATTAAATTGACTCCAGTACTTTACTGGTACTTATTTTATCGTGCCAAGAAGGATGGAAAGCAAAGCTGACATTTGCAATATTTGAACTCAGAATCTAACTAAATGCTGCAAAGCTTTTACCCATCTGCCACCCTCTCACTAAAAGAAATAATAATTTCTAATTTAGTCACAAGGTCAACAATTTTTGCAGTGTAGGTGAAGGTCAATTTAATTGGCCCTAGTACTTGACTGATACTTTAGTTCAGCGGTCACCAACCGGTGGTCCGAGAGAAAATTTTGGTGGCCTGCAGAAAAATTTGGACATTATTTACTTTAAAGATTTTGTTATGATTACATAGGCATCCATAATTTTGTTATAATTAAATAAGGATTTAGAATTTTTTATATTTAATAGGTGCATTTCATATTAATAAAATGGAAGTTTTCTGATCATTATTTTACAAATGTATTTATCTTTTTAAAAAAAATTCATATTAGTGATCTACGGGATTTAAAATTATGAATTTAGTGGTCTGTGAGGTCCAAAAGATTGGCGACCGTTGCTTTAGTTTATCAAGCTTTTAAAGATGAAAGGCAAACTAAAATGACAGAAGGTATACCACAAAGCATTTTATCTAACGCTCTAACAACTCTGCTAATCCATGACCCTAATAATTTCTTATATAAGCCCAAAGGCTTAGTGGTTAGAGCATTGGGCTTGCAATTGAGAGGTTATGAGTTTGACTCTTGGATCGGGTGATGCGTTGTGTCCTTGAGTAAGGCACTTTATTTCACGTTGCTCCAGTTTACTCAGCTGTAGAAATGAGTTGCGATGTCACTGGTGCCAAGCTGTATCAGTCATTGCCTTTCCCTTAGACATCGGTGGTGTGGAGAGGGGATACTGGTATGCATAGGCGACTACTGGTCTTCCACAAAACAAACTTTGCCCAGGCTTGTGCCTTGGAGGGAAACTTTCTAGGTGCAAAACCATGGTCATTCGTGACCGAGTGGGGCCTTTAAGGAAAGCCCAAAGCTTATGTGGAGAGCACCACTGTTGGTTAAATTGACCCAAGTATTGACTTATACTTTATTTTATCAACTGCGGAAATATGAATAGCAAAGTTGAACATGGTAAGATTTGAAAATAGAATATGAAGACCATAAACAAATACCACAAGGTATATTATTATTATTATATGTAGGGTAAAGGTATTATATATATGTGTGTGTGTGCAGCCAAGAATTCAACTCTTGAACTTGTGATAGTAAACCAAAATACTCAAACAACTAAGCCATGTACCATCACATGGACACAGTGAGAGAGAGAGAGAAAATGCTTATTATAATCACTCAGTTATTGTTATGAAAATTAGTGGGTTCCAAACATGAGTGGGCTTTAATTTTATTGAGTAACTGCATTTTTCCTGGGGCGGTTTTGATAGTTTACATTTGTTGTATTTAGTTGTTGAGTAGGGTTGTGTAAGGAATATATATCTATTTCCCCAGGTATGTGTTGTTGTCGTCTTTGCATAAGACATATACGCTATCTACTTGGATTGTTTGTGGGCATTCCCTTCCAAATTTAATGAGGTCCCTCTCCGGAACCAAGGATTCATTTATTGTGTCACTAGGTAAGAAGAGGAGGGCAGCAAACTCACACACACACACACACATATATATATATATATATATATATATATATATATATATATATATATATATATATATATATATATATATATTCTTCTTGTCATATGACATATGCTAAATGCTTAGAGAGACAGATTGAGATTGGTGAGCCAGACCAAGGCATCATTTGCAGCATTATGGATTGTATTCAGTCCACCAGGAAAACGTCTGAAGGGGTAATCCTGAACCATATGCAGTATTGTCTGGTCAGGGTCTCCGCACTCACATGCTGGGCTGTCTAATTTTCCATCGATGGAGATAATGGGCTGTCCTGGCATGGGTTGTGCGGATCTGATTAAGGGCACCCATTGCTTTCAAGGAAAGGCAAAGCTAACTGGGTTGACGAGGTCTTAGTTGATAAATTTTGACTCATTCCATTAGCTTTGCTACTCTTCCTTCAAATAATAGTTATTGTCTCGAAGGGTTTTCATTGATTCCCAGAGTGGTTTGTGTGCTTTCAAGCACATGTTGGGAAGGTTTTCCAGGTCTTCATGGATGGAAAAGTCAGGCATGGATGGAAAAGTCGCAGATCATCTCCTAACACCGCATGTGAAAAGGAGCTATATGAGAAAGGATAGACAGCGACTGCATAGGTGTAGATTTCTCTGTACCAGACACTATTCTAATTGTCGAGTTGAGGGTGGTGTCAAATTGCTTGGCATGGCAGCTCCCTGTCCAGACCAGAACAGTACTCTGCGACTGAGTATGCAAGTGTTAAGCATGCAGTTCAGTGTGTGTGTATCAGACCCCCAGTTGTTTCCTGATAACTTACGGATGATATTAATCCTGGTCTTGAGCTTTCCGGCAACCCTCTTTATGTACTCTCGGTAGGTCAGGATACAGTCCAATGTTACACCAAGATATTTGGAGGGGGAGATGGCGACCCTCACGTGGTCTACCCTGTACGGAATTCATTCCAACTAATGCCATTGCTCGATATGTGTGTGTGTGTGTGTGTGAGCGCGCTATTCGTATGCTTTAACGTGCTTATGTGTACATTCAAATAATATGACGGCAACAGTTATTTCCCCTGTTAATAATTGCCTAGGGGAGATAATATTTGTGAAATGAGGTGACTACATTAGACGTGGGCTATATTCAGAAGGAAAGTAAAACTTAAAGATGCGTATAAATTATAAGACAGATGTAAACATTGAACATATATAAGCAAATAAAAATAGTACTCACTACACAATGTAGAGTTACATTGAATATTCAAGTACCTTTTGTGGTTATGAAAACGGAAAAGGAAGGGAAAGGCAAGGGCTCTAGTGTCACAGAATAATGGGGTGAGTGAACGGCTCTAGGCCTATTGCGCGGCTTTATTGTGGCTACGCCCCTAGGACAAAACCGCAAAAGCATTCCCGTGGACAATGGCCAGCGACAGCCGCTGAAACAGCCACACCACCTCGCTGGGCTCCTTTCTCGAATTTGTTATTTGTTCCAATAAGATTTGCAGATGAGGTTTTTCTCTGTTTTTACCATACTTTGTATCATATTACTACGTAGCTCTGTTCATGACTGAATCGTTATGAAGTTAGTTCAGTAATCGAGATCCCGGGTTTGATTCCGCTGCGTGACATCTTGGTTCCATGTGATTTGCCATAGCTTCAAATTGATCCAAACACTGTGAGTGAAACTGGTGTCGATGAAAATTGTTTGGAAGCGTGTCAAGTAGACCGTACATGTATTTCAGCCGGGACTTTGAAGAATATATAGTTAGTTTTTTTGTCTATTCCGTCCTCACGTTTATAATTGTGTGTGTGTGTGTGTGTGTGTGTGTGTGTGTGTGTGTGTGTGTGTGTGTGTGTGTGTGTGTGTGTGTGTGTGTGTGTGTGAGTGTGTGTGTGTTAGTTTTCGAAGCTATAGAAAATAGCCTAAGAATTTCTGTAAACAATAAAAAAAATTTCAACAGGGAAGAGGTTATCGAACTTTGGCAAATAAGATATTGCTAATGTTTACAGTTACTTCCCTTATATTTTCAATTTAAACCGTTTAATTTCCCTTACCTGTCGGGAGTGAGTGGCTAAACTTAATTAAAAGTATATTCCAAACATGGAGGCTCAAAAGGTCAGAGCTTACCCGGTTCCATTGGCGTTAAGTGACTGAGAATACAAGATTTCACCCTGGAGGGTACGCCAGTACATCGCAGAGTTAACCCTCCAGCTACTGCTGGTACTCATATTCTGCAGGCTTCTGTGGGCTTGAGCAACGTGACAGTATAAGGGAGGATATTTGCACGTAAATTTCACGAGGTGGCTGTTTCGTTAGAGATTATGTATTCATGACCACATTGTCGAATGTGTCCACATTAAAACCGGTAGATATGGAATTTGAGGGAGATTTGACTGCTATTTCTAGCACGTCGAGTGACCACATATGGCCCTCACCCTACGCCATTAAATTGTTATAGCGTTCAGTGAATTCAGTAAGAGCTGAAATATTAACTAGAATTTAGTCCTTTCCAATTCTGCTTTATTTTTCTATAGATTTTATTGAACAACATTCCATATCTATCAAATAAGTGCCTGTATTCATTGTTTGACTTGTATGTAAACTAATAATATACTGGCTATACTTGATTCGTTTTTTTATGTACAATGATGTAGATTTGTAAGGAATTGAAGTTACATGGCGTTAGTATCGGTAGAAGGTCGGACGCCATGCTTTCCAGCATAGTTACGTCCCATTACGATCTGAGTTCAAATCCCGTCGAGGTTAACTTTGCCTTTCATCCTTACGGGTCGATAAAATAAAGTACCAGTAATGCACTGGGTTATTGCTGGCCTTGTGCCAAAAGTAGAAACAGTTATTTCGTTTACGAATATTTTCGAACAATAATTTCATTTTATATCCATTTAAATCAATTAAAATAATTTTCTTTTAAATTTTATTCATTTATTATCAAACATAATTTAATTTTTATTTAATATTTTCATTTACTAATAAATCATTCTCAAATTTACTGCAGATATGCTGGAAAGGGATAAAGTGATGTCCAAGCATGTGATATTTCCTTTTCTATTCCTAATAAATCACTCGGAAATTACATATACAGATCAATCAAGTGCCGTTCATTTTCATTTTATTATGTACGCCAAATTAGATTGTGAGACGCTCAAGACTATTTTATTTATACCCCTAATGTAATAGGCGGCGAATTGACAGAATCGTTAGAACGACGGATATAGTGCTTTGTGGTGTTCATTTTGGCTCTCTGAGTTCAAATCCCGACGACGTCAACTTCACCTTTCATACATTCAAGGTCGATAAAAATAGTACTAGTCTAGTACTGGGGTCGATTCTCTTACATCTCTTTCTCGCTTCAATTCTCTCACTCTCTATCCTTCTCAAGAAGAAATTTGCTGGAGATGAGCTCCACCAGGTTTTTTAAATGCCCTAGAAGCGCTGTTTGTCAATACGGCGAATCCTACGACTCCCTCGGGAGTTATGGGTCCTTTCATATATACAATGTATAAATAAAGTAGAATAGCTTCAACACCAAATTGATAATAATTGTTTCTACTTTTGGCAAAAGGCCAGCAATTATCCCAGTGCATTACTGGTACTTTATTTTATCGACTCCGTAAGGATGAAAGGTAAAGTTAACCTCGGCGTGATTTGAACTCAGATCATAAAAGGCCGTAACTCTGTACTGCAAAGCATGGTGTCCGACACCTCTACCGATACTGCCAATCCACCACTCTACCGCCCTTGATAATAATGGTTTCTAGTGTAGGCACAGGTCAGTATATTGGGGGAGGGAAAAGTCAATTAAATCGACTCCAGTGCGTGACTGGTACTTTATTTTATCGACACTGTAAGGATGAAAGGCAAAGTTAACCTCGGCGGGATTTGAACTCAGATTGTAAAGGTCCGTAACTCCATGCTGCAAAGTATGGCGTCCGACCTTCTAACAATATTGCTAATCCACCAAATTGATAATAATGGTTTCTACTATTGGCACAAGGCCAGCAATTACCTAGTACATTACTGGTACTTTATTTTATCAAACCCCCCCCCCCGTAAGGATGAAAGGCAAAGTTAACCTCGGCGGGATTTAAACTCAGAAGGGCAAGGGTCGTAACTCAATGTGTCAAAGCATGGCGTCCGACCCTCTACCGATACTGCCAATCCACCCATGTGGGTAGAGTGTTCAGTTCACGATGGTAAAGTCTTGAATTCAATTCTCAACTATACGTTGTGTCTTTAAACAGAACACTTTATTTCACGCTATTCTAGTCCATTCGTCTGGGAAAATTAATTGTACCTATAATTCAAAGGATCGGTTTTATTACACAGTGACATCCCGAATCCCACTGAGAGGATACATGTATGAAATTCTCGGCCACTTAGACTACAATACAAGATGGACCGTGCCTGTAATTTAAATGGCAGTGTGGTCAAGCATTGTGTCATGCTGAATTTCCCTGAGAGCTATGTCAAGAGTACACGTGTCTGTGAAAGGCTTAGACACATTAACTTCACGAGTAAGCTGTTCTGTAATGCTGATCGTCGTAACTGACGGATGTCTAATATACACGACACAAACAAATATAGTTATAGTATAAAAATGTTGAGATTTACAATGAGTTAAAAGAAACAACGTGAAACATTTCTCGACCGGACTCAATTCTCCGGCGAAATATAAATAACCTGCAACGTAATCGTGCGTTACGTCTAAAGTCGAGAAGATACAATATATATATATATATATACCTTTTTGTCAAACAAAAGAAGGGAATAAATGTCGATGTATAATACCTGAGCAATATCGGATTTGACGTAGGTTAAACAACCCATGAGAGGAGAAAAGGTGCTTTATATAACGGTATGGTTTATAAGCGATCGCCATCTTGCTATTGAAGGGGCGTAACTCTTAACGACTTCAATATTGCAAAGAGAGTTAATGTTCTTGTTGTGTACATGTGTTTGCATATAATGAGTAATCTTCTGATTTTAAATGTAAACAAAACCACCTCTTATCTTTGTACATTATAGCACGTTTAAGATAAGTATATCTTATGTAATTCTGATATTAAGAATCCTAATATTAAGCTTACTAAGGATGAAACGCACGTAAATTAAAATATTCGATCTGTGCTATTTATGCAATCTGTTGCTTGGATTTACACATACTGAATTCATTTGCTAAAATCTGGGGTTTTTTCCCTGTGAGTTACGCATGAGCTTTTACAAAACACTGTGTCATCCACAACACTGGCGCAGAACAAAATATCTGTTGATAACGTGATATTCCTCGTTCGATCATTATACCAAAAGCTTATTGTTTTAAGCAGACAGTATTATTGATTTAGGTGTCACATATATATATATATGAATATGTCATTTATTTTGTCTGACCTGTTTAGCTTGACTTGTTTTTTGGCTTATGTGGTTAATGGCTCTTTGACCGCCTTCTCAGTTTGTATGGCCTTTATAACCTATGTTTATTGCTCTGGTCTTGTTTAGCCCATCGAGCGTTTGCCAGCATGACTCGGAATTTGCGTTACGTTTCGTTTTTTTCTACCCGCCGAAATGCGATTCTTGCTGAATTTATATTTATATGTATATATATATATACATATATATATACACATATATACACACACACACACACATACACATATATATATATATATATATATATATATATATATATATATATATATATATATATATATATATATATAGTGGTGGAACTCTGGAAGGTAATATCCGTAGTGGTAGAGCACTCAGTCCAAGGAGACGAGTTAGGTAGAAGTGGTTACACAACAGTTAGTTCACCGAGAACAATTGTTTCACCTTAGCGGATCCTCATTATATATATATATATATATATATATATATATATATATATATATATATATATAATGAAAAGGACGATTTGTTATATCTTCATTACGTTTATTGAGTAATGACGCGCGTTTCGCTATTGATCGATTCAAAGTCTGATCTGTATCGATTTAGCCTGATTCTAGAATCAAAAGCTCGTCGGACTTCTGTTGTGATAGAGTGTTCACTCTGGTGAACCTATAGTAAATGGACATTACAATCAATATACATATATATGTTGGCCTTATGCTCGTTATACCGAACAAAACTTAATTATTAAGTGAGCGCTGGCTCGGATAAATATCTCCTCAATTCTGGAACCGGCTGGATTGTCCAGGGTTGATGAGAAGGGACAAGATCGTTTTACCGTTTGTCATTGGATAAAAGGTAGATGTCTTATTAGGGACACCACAGTTAGAGATCATTTTGCTCCTTCCCACAACCTAGATGATGCGGTAAATGGGAGGGCCACTGCTTCTGTAGTCAAACGGAATAAAATCCTAAAATTATCGGCAAACTATTTTTTTCAGCCTGTGGCGTTCGAAACGTTTGGGGGAGTTGGGAAGCTGACAACGAAGCTCTTGTCATCTTTGGCGGCTCGCCTTACAAAGGTGCCAGGTGATGTCCGTCAGGGTACTTTGTTGATCCAGTGCCTTAGTCTCACTATCATCCACGGTAATACCGCGAGTGTTTTGGTTTACCTCAAAAACTGTTTCCGATGCCCCTTGTGGTGTGTGACTGACTGATACACTTAGTGTTGACTTTCGTTTTGATTTTTACATTTTTCTATGAAATATTTATGTAAAGTATTTTATATATATATATATATATATATATATATATATATATATATATATATATATATTGTATATTTTCATTCTATAAGAATTATAAATATATTGGTACTGATGTTGATATAACCGATTAACCCCACTTCCCACAAAATTGCTCGTTTTATCTCTAAATTAGAAACCATTTATTATTATTATTATTTATTATTATTATTATTAGTAGTAGTAGTAGTAGTAGTAGTAGTAGTAGTAGTAGTAGTAGTGGTGGTGGTGGTGGTGGTTAAGAGGCGGCGAATTGGCAAAGCCGTTAGAACATTGAATGCTATGTTTTGTAGTATTCGTTCCAGATCTCTCCGCTCTGACTTCAAATCCCGCCGAGGTAAAATTTTCTTTTCATCCTTTTGAGGTCGATTAATAATGTACTTATTCAGTACCGGGGTTGGTTCTTGCACTATGTCTCTTTCGCACTTCTTCTCTTTCATTTTCTCTCCTTCTCTTGAAGAAATCGGCTGTATGGAGAGGGGATGGGTACTGTCACGTCTAAAATATCCAAGAAGCGCCGTATTTCACTACGACACCCCTACGATTTTAACAGGAGCTATCGGTTTATACATATTAGTAGTGCAATTGTACATAACTCATTGTTTTACTGCCAGAATCATTAATACTCAGTTTCTCTACTAAAATTTAACAAAGCTATGTATGTGCGTGTGTGTGTGTGTACGGGTGCACATGTGAATGTATGTGCATACATGTGTGTATGTGTGTGTGTATTTGTATGTGTGTGTGTGTGTAGTGATAGATAGAGAAAAAGCGGAGAGTGGGAGAAAGATAGATAGATTCAGAGAGGAAGAGAAATATAGACGACACCGTTGACAGAGAGGGCATTTTAGAACATTAGCACACACACACACACACACACACACAAATAATTGTCGTCTGCTGAAACATCTTATATAATATACAGAGGGGAAAGAAACATATAGAGAGAGGGGAGAAGGGGGGAGAAAGAATTATATAGAGAGAGAGGAAGAAGAGAAATAAGTGAGTAATGAGGAGCAGAAGAGAGGGTGGAAGAGAAACAATTGTACAGAGAACGGAGAAAAGAAAGAGTAGGGGAGAAAGAATCTTATATAGAATATGAGAAAAGAGAGTGAAAGGGAAGGAATTATTTATAAAGAGACGAGAAGTGAGTGTGTAAGTGAAAGAGAAAGTGTTATAATATGTAAGTGATGTAAGTTGGGGGTGGCAGATGACAGAGGGATGGTGAGAGTAAGAGGAAAAATATGAGTGGGAGTAAGCATCGCGTGACTAAAAAGCAGACGACATTAAAGTGGCGTTTGTGAAGTTTTTCAGTTAATTGTTGAATAAAACAACTAAACTGAACAAGAAAAGTAGACGAGAATAAAACCGCCTGTAAACATTTTAGTATTTATATTATTCTTTTTCAATTCTCATTATTTAATCACTGAAATTTTAAAAAATTACAATCATTGTATACATATATGTATGTGTATGTATATGTGTATGTTTGCACGTAAGTATGTATTCATGTATGTATATACATATATATATGTATGCATGCATATATGTGTGTGTATATATGTATGTGTGTGTATATATGTATGTGTGTGTATATTTATATATATATATATATGTGTGTGTATAAACATATATATATATATATATATATATATATATATATATATATATATATATATATATATATATATAACGGAGTTGTGTTAAGGAACCAGGTGGACCATAACGCACCAGAGTACTCAATACTTAGGGTAGCAGAGTGGGTAATAGGAAAAAGTATGACCCCGACGGCAGAGCTGAAGCCGTTTCGACGGCTATTTCTGGATTAAAGGCTTTAGTCCAGAAATAGCCGTCGAAACGGCTTGAGCTCTGCCGTCATGGCCATACATTCTCCCCCCCCCCACCACAAAAAAATATATATATATATTAAAGGCGTGTGGCTGAGTGGTTAGAGAATTGGATTCGCAATCGTAAGGTTGTGAGTTCGATTGCTGGACCAGGTGATGAGTTATGTCCTTGAGCAAGACACTTTATTTCACGTTGCTCCTTCTACCTGGAGTTGCGACCGATAGATAGTATTAGCAATTGGAAAGACCAACGGAAACATTGTTCCCTCGGTCCGATTTGACGAAAGTCGATCGTTCCTTTTTATGTATATATATATATATATATATATAATGTATAATAAACAATACAATATAATTACCTCATTACCAGAGGTTTCCCGAATAAGACGAATACGAAAGAAACGTCCTCGTTCGTTCGTCGGACAAGGCAATATAAAACATAGTGAAATATTTGGAAAGTCTCCTCAAGAAATGCAAAAAAAAAATATATATATATAAATAAAAGTAATGCAATAGACATATAAAATATATAAAAAAATATAAGGAAATATAGTTAGGTGTGTGTATATGTATGTATATACACTCACAAATGTACATATGTATGTATGTACAAATGCGTGTGTATGGTGAAAATGTGTGCGTAAGTACATATATGAGGGCAAGTATATTTGTGTATATGTAACCACAAATACGGATATAATATGAGTTGAAAAAGAAAATGATAATCTATATCTATAAAAAACACATCTATAAAAATATATATAAATACACACGCAATACGTACAGACAAAAGCGTATGCATGCGTACATACATACACAGGATGCACATATATATATACATACATATCGCCCCATGTATATCTAATCACACGTACGTACGCGACTATATATATATATATATATATATATACACGCACACATACACGCCCATACATACAATACATATATACACACATACACACAAACATATTCACGTACATTGACCCGCTTACACGCACACACATAAAAATAAGAATGTAAAAAACATAGATGTAAAAACACAGATATAAAAACGCACATACATACACATATATATACACGCACGCACGCGCACATACGGAGGCGTTCGTGTACATATACAGAACGTATACACACATAAAGACGCTCAGACACATAGATACAGGGTGTAAAGCAGCCTTATGAATATATGAGTACAAATATAAAAATATAAAATTGGCTGCGAAATAACAGAAAATATCTGGAGTGGAAAACGCAAGTGACTAGGGTAATCAGATAGTAAAGAAAATAGGGAAGTAAAAAGTGGAAAGTGAAGATATTAGGTAAGTGAATAGAAGAATAAAGGGGGGGGGGTTACTGGTGGATGTGAAGTAAAAATAAAAATTAAAATAAAATTAATAATAAGGTTAAAAAGAAAGTAAATCAGAAAGAGTAGTCTTTAAAGAGAACAATTTAAGTGAAGAATAAGAGCCTATGGAGGATAAGTATCTGAAAGTGAGTTAAGTTTATATGAGCTGGAAAGCAAGTGTGATTTCATGTGTGGGCAACTGGTGAAAATTTCTGTCTTTGTATTTAGGCAGGCCTTTGGTGATTTTAGGGTTTTGTAAAATCCAATATTTTTCATGTATGCAGAGTGTGCATTTTCTTGTTCCTCTTGCATATTCTTTAGATTGGTTCAAAATTGACCAATCCAATTTATATTGGATACCTTGGTCTTTCAAATCCCATATTCTGCTAGCCAGAGCTGTTGTGAATCTTTTTTCTGGATGTCGAAAGGATGCGACATGTGAGTAATAACGCGTTTTGAATTTGTCTTGTGTCATACCCACATATCGTTCACTGGTGGCTGGTTGGTTGTTGCTGATGGTTGTCACTTTAGCCGCATATACAATGGCTTTGGTGTTGCATTTACCTTGTAATGGGCATTCACTTTTGACTCTACAGGAGCAATTTTGATGTTCTCTAGGTGATTTGTTGTTGATGATATAAGATTTAATAGGGGGACTGTAGCTAATTTTGACACAGTTTCTATTGAAGATCTTATAGTATCTATGTGTTCTAGGGAAATGTTTATCTAAGAGCTCTAGGAATTTTTTGCCTACATTAATTGTAACTGCTAGGGGTGTGAACCAGATTATTTTTTCTTTTCCTATTTTTATGTTTAAAAGAGTTAGTATAGTTGGGTATGTATTTAATCGGTTCGCTAAATCCGCTATTTTGGAGGGCTTTATTATAGTAGGGGGATGCCTTATTGAAAATAGCTTCTGAGGAAGAGAGGGTGGAGATCCTACGGCTAATATTAGGGATAAGATTTTTAAAAATTATAGGAGGATGGCAAGAGCCTTTATTTATATATTTTAAATTTTCATTAGGTTTATGGTATGGTTTATAAGAAGCAGTAGGCAAATCTAGGTTTATATCTAGGAAATTAACATTGGAAAGGTTAGTGTCAATAGCAATTTTAAGATTAAAACTAGCAAAGGTTTTTATTAAGTCTTTCCTTAATCTATCTAATTTATGGCCTATGGTGGTATGGGAAAGTATTAGACCATCGTCGCGATAAAGCCCAAAAATATGGTTAGGGAATTTTTCTTTAAGTGTGTGTAGGAGGAATAGGCCGACTAAATCACAAACATAAGCACTATCAAAAGAGCCCATTGAGACATCGAATGGGCTCTCTGGGTTAGATATTTTTACCCAAGTGTCATTATCAGTAAAGAGTAGAGTGTTTCTAGCGTGCAAGATGACATTCTCTTCAATATCAGAGATATTGGTAAACTTTCTAGCGAAATTTAAAGCTTTCGTTAAAAGAGTCTGAGTGATAGATGGTTAGAAATCTACAATGTCAAATTGGGTGAATCTAGAACTATTTTTATCTTTAATTTTATTAAACCAATGTACTACGGAAGAGCTATTTATCCATTGGAGTAATTTAGACTTACTTCTAATGTGTGTGTTTATATTATTTAAAATTTTTTTGCTGGCAAGACCGATATCAGTCTTAGCAGGGTTGATTAATCTACAACTAGGACGATTAATTAAGTCAGGTTTGTGATCTTTAAGGGTGATATATTCATTACGTTTAGCAAGTTGTTCTGTCCTATTATCTATTTTTAAAGAAACAGCTAATTCTTTAATTGTTTATATTAGCTATTTGGTATTTAGAGGTGATGTTATCTATTAATATTTGGTCGTGTAAATTATTATTAACTTCGTATAGGTTTTTAGTTTTGTCGGAGAAAATGAACTTATTTTTAGAAGATTTGAATATTGAAATATCATTAGATAGTTTAGATTGAAAAGGGTTAGAGTACTTACGAAAATTGATATTGTTGATTAGATTATCTAAGTCTAGTTCAAAAGCGGTCATATCTTTTACTCTTTGCGGGTATTTATGAGTTTTGATATCAAAATGTTCCGTAGAGTCCATGTTAAAGTGTCCATCGAGAATCAAAGCTTTCCATCTCATTCTTTTAACGACCTTCTCTACTTTGTCTATCAGCATTTTCGTGTAGAAAATGTTAGAAGGTGTTGGGATATTCTTGATAGAGTAATCCAAAGGGTATTTATCCATGTTCAGTATTGGTTTAAAATCCTATTGACTGAAGAGTGCTCGACTTTAAAAGGGCTGGAAGGTGCCAATCTCATAAAAATATAGAATATGCTGTGATCATTCCCTATAACTATATATATATATATATATATTTATATATATGTATATATATATATATATAGTGTAGTGAAAAATAAAAAGGCTATATCCAAAGTTGGCAGAGCACTCAGTCCAAATGAAGAGTTGGGTATAGATTTAATTTCACAATTACAAAACCATACTTCAGAACACATGTTTCACCTAAAAAAAGATGTTCAACTCGTGTATGGTTATAACATGAGCAGAAATATTTTTTAGTTATATGTGTACTCATGCATATGTTTCTGTATCTATACAGGTGTATATACAGTCATTACATGCATAATTTCTGAAAAGATTTACATAATTTTACAGTTCCATTAATAGACATAGACTGTACTAGCAACATCTTAACTAGACATTTTTTTGTTCGTATGTGTGTATGTGGGGGGGGGGGGGGTAAGCCCCCCTTCTCAAGATTTGTTCTGAGGCAGTTAATAACGCATTGGAGGTCCCCAATGATGACAGGTATAAATCTAAAGGTATAATTAGGGTGGAGAATCTGCAGATTCCTCATTAGATCAGCATAAATGTTTTCCTTTTCCCTGATCTTTAACATTATATTGACGTGTGTGTGTGTGTGTGTGTGTGTGTGTGTGTGTGTGTTTGTGTGTGTGTGTGTGTGTGTGTGTGTGTTTGTGTGAGTGTGTGTGTGCACAAGTCTTAGATGCTGACGAACTGTCCAACACATGCCAGCATGGAAAACATACATAAATGATGATGATAATGATATACATGTGTGTGTGTGTGTGTATCCATGTCTGTGTTTATGTTTACTATTTGTTTATATCACATAACTTACCAGTTTTAAAAAAGGAGATGTATAAAATAAGTACCAGACTTGAAAATATAGGTAAGGAGATTGATATAATAGATTTAATCCCTTCAAAGTCGTGCCCCAGCATGGCCACAGTCTAATGAAAGAATAGAAGAATATCATTTTATGATTTTAACACATCTGTCTAAGATAAATATAGATATATTGGATTTATTGTCTCAGATATTTTTGTTTATGAGCCGGCATCCATTGTGGTTGCCCATAGGTTTGCAGCTGGAAGCTCCTCTCCAAGGCATGATCCCAGATAAAGTGTTTTGTAGAAGATCAGCAGTTATCCATGCTTGCCAGTCTCCCCTCTCCACACCACCAATGTTGCCCAAGAGAAAAGCAATGACCAATACAGTTTGGCACCAGTATCATCACAATTCATACCCTATATATATATATACACTATATATGACATTGGTAAATGCAAAAGACGAAACAGTTTGGTAAAAATGTTATCAGAATTCATATCATACTGTTGTCCAAGGAAAAATCAAATGCTAATACAACATCAAAGCCATAGTAACTCCTTTTTACCAGCTGAGTACTCTGGAGCAATGTAAAATAAATTGCCTAACTCAAAAACACAATATATTGCCCAGACTGGGAATCAAACTCTTGACTTTAGAAACAGGAGCCTAACACCCTTAACCACGAGACCACATGTCTTGACATTGTCTCAAATATACTATATATCATTTATAATGGTTTAGTTGAGTGTCCATGACCTTGTAAGATGGATGTTGTTGTTGTTATTCAGCTTAAACTTCTGTAAAGATGTCAAACCTTTGACAGGGAATAATTCCAGAAGGAAGAATTATATCATGGTGAAGAAGGATTAGGAAAAAACTGGCTGAATCCAAGGGGAAAAGTCATGGGGGAAAATGTCACAAGAGAAAAAATTACATATTATATTTAGATACCATAAAATAGGTTTGGGGGAAGACTCAGTTAATAAAAATGAGTCTCTACAATACAGTAGCTACTACAAGGCCAGTAGAGCTTAGTACCAGTGCACTGGTGCTAAGCGCTCTGGCCTTTGGATAACATATATAATGTACTTCTATGTATAGGGAGTGTGAATATGGGGATGCATGTGTGTGTATGTATGGCTGTATGTATGGGTTCTCATATTTGTATGGATGTGTGTATATCTGTGAGTGTGTGCGTGCGCATGTCTGTGTGTGTTCAAGTCTGTGTGTGTGCATGTCTGTGTCTGTGCATGTCTGTGTGTGTGTGCATTCAACATTGTTGGCATTGTTTCTTTTTCGATATATACTCCCACCTATGAGAAATTAAAACCTGCTTAGAAATCTCTGAGTTGTAACCTTGAGCTAAAAATTTGGTTCTATGATTTCAACATATTATTGTATTACTTACTTAATAAACATATTCCTCTAATATAAATACAATAACATAAATGATAATTTCTAATTTAAACACAAGGCCAGCAATTTTACCCCAGTTTTTTACTGGTACTTTATTTTATTGACCCTGGAAAGATTTGAACTCAGAACATAAAGAGCCAGAACAAATACTGTTAAGCATTTCTTAGGTGAAAGTGCTTGCCTATCTTAGCAACTTAACCTCACTATCACCCAAAATAATGTTGTGAGTCTGGTGGCTTGTCTCAAATATTATTAGAACAAAACTCCAGCAACCCTAGTTTTCTACATTCTGCCTTTTTTCTGCTTGTTTTTTGTTTTCTTTTCTGTGATTACTTTCTGACAGCAAATTTTTAATCCTTTGATGTATATATGTGTTGTTCCATGAATCCTGGTGGAGTTGTAGGAGGGCCATCATAACATATAGCATGTCTTGGGCACTTTAAACCTGGCAGAATCCATCCCCTCTCTCGGTGTGAAGAGAGTTGATTTCTTCCAGAGATGTAGAGGGAGAAATATATATATATATATAGAATAAGAAAATGCAAAGTAGTTTCCGATGTTAAAGTCCTTTAATGATAATGTTGTGATACATATTTCAATGACAACAGTGGCCACACTCTTCGGTGTAGCCAGTGCCCTGACATCATCAGACAGCTTCTTACATAATAAGATTATGTTCCCAAGGCAATCCAAATTGAATCGACAAGGGAACAACAAAGCAGGTGCTCTTGAATCCTTCGTCCATTCCCTTGTGAGTCCCAATTCAACCCCACCGGTTTGCGCAGGCGCAAGTCCGGAGGAAGTTGACCATCCACTACTCCAAAACTCTACGAAACTCGCCTAGGCAGGTCCCCTCATACCCCAACGAAACAATCACCCACATCCAGGTCTGTAATATGACACAGTTATAGTTTACTGTTAGTCACCCTGCTAGCGGCAGTTGACCGAAACCTAGTGGTGGTGGCAGAGTATGTCTCTCAATAGGCCTCAATACTACCCCTAAATTATGCTTGGACAATAGAATTGACCATCAGCCACTAAGAGAATATAAACTTAATTCTAGATATTATGGTTTCACAGGGGAAATTATGATTAAAAATTAGAAATTAAAAAATTACAAGTTAAAATCTTGATTGAAGTAAATAAAAAAAAAAATATATATATATATATATATATATATATATATATATATATATATATATATATATATATATATATATATATATATATATATATATATATATATATTGTTATACTTTGGGAGGGTCATGTTGCCAATAAGAAACACACGCACCAGTTGCTTTCACTTCAATTTATTATAATAAATTTATAAATTTAGGAATTTATAAATTTCCGGTTGGTTGGTTGGTTCCACAACCAGATGGTTGTTTATATATTGTCAAAGTTCTTTCGTCACACATTCTGTGACCTCTTCAGTGACTGGGGATTCTTTTCTTTGTTTTTGTGCCTCTCCTTTGTTCTGTCCGACGCCATCTTGTTTCTGTGTGTGTGTTGTGTGCTCAGTCTGCGCATGCGCCACATCCGGGTGTCTGTGTGTGTTTATATTCGTTTATTTATTTGTTTATTTACATGTTACAGGTTGGTTGTTTGTTCTATGTGCGTGTGTGTTTTCATTTTGTCCTTAATTGTAAGTTGTGATGTAGCTGTTCCACTCATGTTTTCCATTTAATTTTGGTTGTAATTCTTTTATGTTTATTGCCTCTGTGATTTGTGTAAACATTGTGTCTTTTCTGTGTGTAGATTCTATTTTTATTTCTATATTCTCTAATTTACCCTTATGTTCTATTTTAGCATGTTGGTAGAGTACAGATGATTCTTTACTATCTTGAAGGTCTCGCCAATGTTCATTTATCCGTTCCCCTACACTACGAGCTGTCTCACCTATGTACACTATATTTTTGTCCCTACATTGTCCTTCAGTACATCTTATGCTATATACTACATTTCTAGTTTTACAGTTAATATGGGGGCTTAATTTACAGGTTATACATTTCTTATCTATAGAGGGGGGTCTTTGAAAAGGGTATGTCTTGCTAATAAGTGTTTTTATGGAGGTACCTGGTCTTTCTACTATCTTAATATTGAGTTTATGTTTATCTAGGGCCCTTCTAAATTTGTAAGCTAATTCACCTCTAGGGGTTGTATCGATGAACATTACACTCTGGTATTTATTGCTATCATACCATGAGTTTATTCTATTAGCCTTATTCCTAGTTCTTTCTATTCTATTCCAAAATTTGCTCCTATACATGGGGCAGGTCCTATTTGTGTCATTATTTACCATTTTTTCCCATTTGGTTCTGGCTCCTCTATACACTCTGATTTTTTCTCTCTGATTGTAACCAGAGAACTGCATACGGTGGATGAAGTGTTGGAAAAGTGTTGTAATGGAAAAACATATGCCCAAGAGGAGGGAGCAGCCATTGCTGTTAGCATTGCAGGCGACATAGCTAACTTATTCATGGTATGGTGGGACAGTAGACTTAAACTTAAACTTAAAGAACAATTAGAAGACCCCTTAACCCTGATAATGTACTCCCACTACGTTGATGATATAAACATCGTAGTTAAAACACCCCACTAGAGAACAGTCAGGAATTAGAGAAAAACACAATGGAAAGCATCCAGCAAATAGCTAAATCCATCCACCAGAGTATTAGAGTTACTATAGACTACCCAAGCAAACACCCCAACCATCGATTACCTGTACTAGACACAGAGCTCTGGTTAGATACCATTAATAACAAAAAACAAATCCTCCATTCCCATTATGCCAAACCCATGACTTCCAAATATCTGATCCACCGAAACTCAGCTGTTTCGGACCATTCCAAAATCAACATACTGATTCCGGATTTGGTACGGGTGATGAGAAACGTGTCCCGCATGTGCAACCCCGAAGAACTAGAGAGACACATACAACACTTCATCCACTGTATGCAGTTCTCTGGTTACAATCATAGAGAAAAAAATCAGAGTGTATAGAGGAGCCAGAACCAAATGGGAAAAAATGGTAAATAATGACACAAATGGGACCTGCCCCTTGTATAGGAGCAAATTTTGGAATAGAATAGAAAGAACTAGGAATAAGGCTAATAGAATAAACTCATAGTATGATAGCAATAAATACCAGAGTGTAATGTTCATCGATACAACCCCTAGAGGTGAATTAGCTTACAAATTTAGAAGGTCCCTAGATAAACATAAACTCAATATTAAGATAGTAGACAGACCAGGTACCTCCATAAAAACACTTATTAGCAAGACATACCCTTTTCAAAGACCCCCCCTCTATAGATAAGAAATGTATAACCTGTAAATTAAGCCCCCATATTAACTGTAAAACTAGAAATGTAGTATATAGCATAAGATGTACTGAAGGACAATGTAGCGACAAAAATATAGTGTACATAGGTGAGACAGCTCGTAGTGTAGGGGCAAGGATAAATGAACACTGGCGAGAACTTAAAGATAGTAAAGAATCATCTGTACTCTACCAACATGCTAAAATAGAACATAAGGGTAAATTAGAGAACATAGAAATAAAAATAGAATCTACACACAGAAAAGACGCAATGTTTAGACAAATCACAGAGGCAATAAACATAAAAGAATTACAACCAAAATTAAATAGAAAACATGAGTGGAACAGCAACATCACAACTTACAATTAAGGACAAAATGAAAACACACACGCACATAGAACAAACAACCAACCTGTAACATGTAAATAAACAAATAAATAAACGAATATAAACACACACAGCAACCTGGATGTGGCGCATGCGCAGACTGAGCACACAACACACACACAGAAACAAGATGGCGTAGGACAGAACAAAGGAGAGGCACAAAAACAAAGAAAAGAATCCCCAGTCACTGAAGAGGTCACAGAATGTGTGACGAAAGAACTTTGACAATATATAAACAACCATCTGGTTGTGGAACCAACCAACCAACCGGAAATTTATAAATTCCTAAATTTATAAATTTATTATAATAAATTGAAGTGAAAGCAACTGGTGCATGTGTTTCTTATTGGCAACATGACCCTCCCAAAGTATAACAATATCGGTTTCAACACACATTTTCAGATAAAGAATCTTGCTAAACAAATTCAGAAACGAAATATATATATATATATATATAATAGCTAATAAACAGGGAGATGTTTAAACTATAGTAAGAAGTTTTGAAAGGGGGGTCAGTATTACAGATATATAATCCAAATATTGAACGATAGTACCATACAGTAGAATGGAGGGTAAATTACAGTATGAAACGTAGTAAATAGGCAAATAATTAGTTAATATCTTCTTCTATCACATGAATCAAAACAAAAAGTACATAGATGAAAAATGAGAGCGGAGACATGTATGAGAAAATATATAAGAAAAACATCAACTGTATGGAAATGAGAGTATAAGTGGCTAAAAGGCTTGTCAATTTTGTCCATATAAAGTGCATATAAAAATTCGTTATCAGATGAAGTGAGGGGCTTCCGTTCAAGGCCTCTGTGCAAATGCAATTTATTGCAGGAAAATAAGGGGTTTAAAGTTGCTTTTAGCTCCGCTTATTTACCCAGTTGAAAGTTGGTTTATAATTTTATTTCCGTCTAGTAGTAGGGATTTCCAGTGTGTGTAATCAGTCCCATGATAGGGGGAATTTCTGGGTGTAGCTGATAGCTGGTTCCTCCACTTCTTCACTATATCAGTTGCACCGAAAAGCGCTCTACATTTTGGAGCTAAATTCTTAAGGTAAACATTGTTGCAATTCGATTCGAGCACTCAACGTACTTTTTCCACATAGGAGTGACGGAGTATATTTAGAATAAGAAAATGCATAGTTTCAGATGTTAAAGTCTTTAATGATAATGCTGTGATACATATTCCAATGTGGCCACTGTCGTCATTGAAATATGTATCACAGCATTACCATTAAAGGACTTTAACATCTGAAACTACTTTGCATTTTCTTATTCTAAATATACTCTGTCACTCCTATGTGGAAAAAGTACATTGAGTGCTTGAATCGAATTGCAACAATGTTTACCTTAAGTATATATATATATATATATATATATATATATATATATATATATATATATATAGGAAAATGTATGACCCCGACGGCAGAGCTCAAGCCGTTTCGACGGCTATTTCGACCCCATCGGGGTCATACATTTTCCTATTACCCACTCTACTACCCTAAGTATTGAGTACTCTGATGCGTTAGGTCCATCTGATTCCTTACCACAACTCCCTCGTTATATATATATATATATATATATATATATATATATAGAGAGAGAGAGAGAGAGAGAGAGAGAGAGAGAGAGAGAGAGAGAGAAAGAATTGACCTCAGTACTAGACTGGCACTTTCTTTTATCAACTTCAAAAGAATGAAAGGAAAATTTGATATCAGCAAGATTTGAACTCAGAGAATGCAGAGAACAAAAACAAATCATATCACAAAAGCATTCTATCTTTTGATAATTTATGTAAATAAATATAGTAATAATATTATATTCTGGTTTTCCACACTCTAAAAGGCATGAATCAATATTCTGTGTTTGTTGGACTGATGATGACTGTTCTAGTTGTTTGAACAACAGAACAGCCTGCTCATGAAATCAACATTCAAGTGTCTGAGCATTCCACAGATACATGTACACATGATGTAGTTCTCTTTGAGATTCAGCATAGCACAGTGACAAGACTGATCCATTGAATTACAGGTATAAGTCCATCATGTATTATAGTGTAAGTGGCTGAACATTTCACAGATACATACATCCTTAATATAGTTCTCAGAGAAATTCAGAATGACACAGTATGTGACAAGGCTGGCCCTTTGAATTACAGGTGTAATCCATCTTGTATTGCTGAAAGGGCAAATGGTTGAGTATTCCATTGACACGTGCACCCTTAACCCTTTAGCATTTAAACCGGCTGGCCATATCCCACCAGAATTCTCTCACCTCTTTCTGTTCTAATCAGCCATAACTGGCTGCTCATACTTATGTTAAGGTATTGTTCTCAAAATAAATAATATCAAAATTTCATAGATTCAATATTAGTGAGATAATAAAGTGTTTACTGTGAAAATATAATAGTGTATATAGAGTAATGTAAATGTTAAAGGGTTAATGCAATTCTTGAGTAGATTCAGCATAACACAATGAGTGACAAGGCCAGTTATATAAACTGGAGTAATGTGAAATAAAGTGTCTTGCTGAAGGACACAATTCACTGCTAGGAATTGAACTCAAGACTTTCCAATTGTAAACTAATTATCCTAACCTCTAAGACACACACCTATACAATACTCTATATACAATATCTATAAACACTGGCTATGAATAGACAAAGTTTTCTGATAGACACTGGTTGATTTATAGATCATGATCTGAAGCTATTGATGTGATAGACAGATCAATCATATACTCAATGGACCATAGCCTGCAGACATTAATAAAATAGATCACAGCCTGAAGATCTTAACTTGATAGATAGATATGTTGTAGACTTTAAATGAATAAACATAAGCAATAGATATAAACTTGATAGAGACACACTTCCTGTATATTGACTTGCTAGTCACAGTCTGTAAATGCTGATAAGAGTAACAATCTGGAATACTGACAGTATAGATCACAACATCAACCACAACAACAAGTATTTTAAGGTCATACTCCTTACTAAAGCAGGTGTGGGACCCATGATGTTGGGTCCTTTTTAAGGCAATATCATATGACTGGGTGCCCTTTATGACACCACCCTTTTTAACCGTCTTTTACGATACACATGGATATGGTATACTTATTCTCAACCAAGTACACAGTATAGATCATATTTAAACTACTTCACTGATACATATTTTATAGCCCCCACCCCAACTCCAGATTAATTAATAGCAAAGTCAACCCCAGCAAGATTTTAAACCAAATCTTAATAGATTAAAAAACTAAACTAAATAGTGTTTAATATTTTGTCTAAAACTTCTGTTGTGTCAAGGGCACAGCAACCTCCCTAGTGATGGTGCCATGATAAAATGTACCCAGTACATTCTATAAAGGGGTTAGTGATAGGAAGGACATCCAGCTGTAGAAATCATGCCAAAACCAGAACATAGATAAGCAGGACGTGGCCCCTGGCCTGTCTGGGTGGACAGTAGCTCTTATTCAACACAGACATTGTCTGTGACAAACTGTCCAACCCATGCCAGTATAGAAAAATGGATGTTAAGTGACAATGATGAGGATGATGTGATGATGATGAAGATGATGATGATGACGATGATGATGATGACGATGATGATCATGATGGTGATGATGATTATGATGATACCATGATAATATATTTCCAAAATGATATATTTCCAAAATGATACCATGATAATATATTTCCCATTAGAATTTAAATAATGAGTTTGCAGATACATAATGAAAAAATAGGATGATTATTTTTTTTTAACAAAGCCATCAAATTTTAAGATTTAGTATTAAAAATACATTTTTATTACAAAAACAATAGATTTTTGAAATTATTAATGTTGGCTATATATGGTTCATTGGTTTTATATGTGTTTTTATAATTTCACACTTGCTAAACTTAGGACATTTCAGATAGATCAGCTAGTGCATGTGTATGTTGATAGATAGCTAAATAGAGATAGATAGATATGTTTCTTTATTAGCCACAGGGGCACAAAAGAAAGGGACAAATACAAAGGGGGAAGTTTACATACAATAAAAACGTGTAAAATGTTATCACAAATGCAATTTAAAAAATTAGTCGATTTTCCCCAATAGGGGGAGACAGTTCATACGGGTAACACATACCCCCGAAAAAATGTGAAACCCTCATCTCCAGGAGTACGAAGAGTTTGTACTCCTTTCCTCTCCTCCTCCTTTTCCTCAACCTACAGGCTGATATATAGAGAAGGCCCATTCACTCGGGCCATTCTCGCCACTTTCACCCACCTTTCATAAAACTTGCTGGGGTACAGCACCTCTCTCTCCATCCTGATTCTTCTTCCAAAGTGGTATTTGAAAAAAAGAATCAGTTGTTGGCCGGAGAGAAAGGTGTCTGACCTCAGCCCTTTCAACCTTGTCCACCATACAACCTCTTTCGCCATAGCTATCACACAAAGGAAAACCGCCTCTCCTTCATTTTTGAAGGAGGGTGGCGGTTTGATCATGACAATGGACTCGGTGGTCAACCAGATTGATCCCACCCGCGACAATAGTCGTTCTACATAGCCCCACAGATAGATAGATAGATAGATAGATTTCTTTATTAGCCACAGGGGCACAAAAGAAGGGGACAAATACAAAGGGGGAAGTTTACATACAATAAAAACGTGTAAAATGTTATCACAGATGGAATTTAAAAGTTAGTCGATTTTCCCCATTAGAGGTAGACAGTTTATATGGGTAACACATACCCCCGAAAAAAAATGTGCAACCCTCATCTCCAGGAGTACGAAGAGCTTGTACTCCTTTCCTCTCCTCCTCCTTTTCCTCAACCTACAGGCTGATATAGAGAGAAGGCCCATTCACTCGGGCCATTCTCGCCACTTTCACCCACCTTTCATAAAACTTGCTGGGGTACAGCACCTTTCTCTCCATCCTGATTCTTCTTCCAAAGTGGTATTTGAAAAAAAGAATCAGTTGTTGGCCGGAGAGAAAGGTGTCTGACCTCAGCCCTTTCAACCTTGTCCACCATACAACCTCTTTCGCCATAGCTATCACACAAAGGAAAACCGCCTCTCCTTCGTTTTTGAAGGAGGGTGGCGGTTTGATCATGACAATGGACTCGGTGGTCAACTGGATTGGTCCCACCCGCGACAATAGTCGTTCTACATAGCCCCACAGGTCAGTGACGCCCGGGCAGTGTATGAATGCGTGCGCGACGGTTTCTTCGTCTCGCACGCACCTCGGACAGATCTTTTTTGCAGGGTCCCTGCCCGGGCGCCCATGTCTGTAGAGCTTGTCTCGAACTGGTAGAGCTCCTCGGTAGCACTGCCAGGCCAGGGACTTTTGGAAGTTGTCCATCGGTCCCGGGCGGAAGGTCCTACCGAACAGACTGGCCAGTTCATCTTCCTCTACGCCTAGAGTTTCACCGAGCGCGTCGTCGCACTTGCTGCGGACCAACCCTCTATAGAATGACGAAGTGGAGTCTCCACTGATCTCCGGGTCCGCCTGCCAGAGGGCTGTGAGCGCCTGAGCACATTCGATGTGCCAGTCGCCCATTTTCCTCGGTCTCTGCTTGACCCAGGACTGCAGCTCGGTCAGCGAGACGAGTCGTGGGAAGGCTCACCTCATGAACAACCACACCGGTTGTCCGGTGAGGAATACGTAGAGATGCCGCAGCCTGAGCTAGATAGATAGATAGATAGACAAATAAATATATACATATATATATACGGTAAACATTGATGTAATTCAACATTAATAAATGTACACATATATATGTATATATATATATATATATATATATATATATATATATACACGCACACATATATATATATATATATACACACATATATACACATATATAAATATATATATACACGCACATATCTATCTATCTAAGGCGGGTAAAATTCCCGAGATCCATGGACGAGTTCTCTCCAGCGGTCTCTGTCCCTCATTATCGGTGCCATGTCCTGCATCTCCAACAGACCAGTGTCTGTCCTTAGGGCATCAACATACGTTAACCTTGGTCTTCCTCTTCTAGTGTGTCCATGTAGGGGCTCCCACAGGAGCACTGAGTGCAATGTCAACTCTGCATGTCGGTGAGCATGTCCAGCTAACTTCAGTCTCCTCATATATATATATACACACACACATATATACATATATATATATATAAATATTTGCTCTACGGTTCTTATATATTTGATATATATTTATCCTTATCGAGCCCTCTTTGGATTTTAGTCTTCAAATTTATTATTATTACTATATATATATATATATGCAAATGTAACATATTAAATATGTTAAAATTATGTGCTTCTCAATAAACAAGCTCAATAGACATTATCCAGAGCAATATTAAGTCAAATATAGAAGATATATGTATATAGGGAGAGAGAAAGGACCATGTATCCAGAGAAGACAGTATCTTGTACAAATACTAAATACATATTACAGAGAAGAATATGTACTCAAGATGGAATCAATATATATATATATAGATACAAAGTGTTAAAACGATCAAATTTTAGTTTAGAACATTTATTTGCTGACAATTGTTTCTTCCAGGGGGAAGTCTGGAATCATCGGAGCATAAGGAATGTCAAAACATGTTACTAAAATCCTAGTCATTTAGAACATTTAGGGTACATAGTTGTTATTAGTGTCAAAGGCATCATGTGGAGATCCAGGAGTTGAAAAGATGTTTCACTTGAAATAACACAATTACAGGCAGCACTGGTTGGAAGTGTAATAGGTATAAGTAAAAGTAAAAAGCACAAGCAAAAAAATCACAAGCAAAAAAAAAAGAATACAAGCCAAAAAAAGCACAGGGAAAGAAGTTATAAGCAAGGACAATTGGTGTACAGTGCAGGAGTCAATACAGTCAATGAGGCATGTATGAGGAAAGAGTTATACTGCAGTTGAAATAAACATATTTTGTGTGGGGGTGTAAAAGCATGTTATATTTGTTATAAACATTTAAGATAGTGTGCAATTTGTTAGAGAGGCATGTGGTGATAATGTAGGTATTTGTTATGTAAGGTGTTATGTAAGGTGATTTTCATTTAAGTGTTTTTGTGTTGTAGTTCGTATTTATGTGCATATGTTGCTTGTTACTCACAACTATTAACCATGGGATTATTTTGAGTCGTTTATAGTCAATAGGTGTTTGTTTGTTAAATGTATATATATATGTATATCTTTGTTATGTATATATATATATATATATATATATATATATATATATATATATATATATATATATATATATAGTTCAAGAAAATAACAAAACAGAGGTACAAAAAGTCTTATTAGTTTCATGCCTTATATGGACAGGGGAAAGAAAGTTTATATATATATATATATATATACATATATATATATATATATATATATATATATATATATATATATATATATATATATATATATATATGGAGCTTCCAACAGTAATGGTCGCATTCTTTAAGGGTATATCAATATTTATTTATAAAACTGCTCTATATTATATTTTATCTGATGAAAGCACACCATAATTTAACTTGGTGTCCTTGAAATATGTATAATGAAATAAATATGGTTTTATAAATATAGTTTCCATTTGTTAATATCGTATTATATATATATATATATATATATATATATATGTATTGGTGCTCTGAAATAGCGATGTATACATGAATGTATGTATGTATAGTATATTTGGCAATATACCGTATGTTTAATTAAAAACATTTAGAAGACTATTCGCTATCAGTTTTAAAGTAGTGACTATGTCACTTACTTATATTTTTGGCAAGGGCTGGGAGAGTGGCTGACAGCTGTTTCTCGCTGCTTGGCGTTTATCAAAGCCACGCACTCACCTGCCTTTGCCGAAAATTATAGGAGCTGGATTCTTATAGAATTCCAGTAATAATCAGGAGCTGATTACACAGAACGATTGCCGGTCCAGCAAAAATTAGGTTTAAATAAAAGCATTTAGAAGACCATTTGCTATCAATTTTAAAGTAGTGACTTTAAAACTGATAGCGAATGGTCTTCAATAATAAATGGTGCTGCCCTCTGGTGTTCATGGCCCAGTCAATGTGGCCCTTGATCCAAAAATGTTGTCCTCCCCTCATCTAGTTAATAAAATAAAGATGTACGAATAATCTATCTCTCTTAATTATTATACTAAAACTCTGGGTGATACCTTACAGAGAAAATCCTAAGGAATACAAACTGTTGAGTGCTTTATGTCAGTTTACGAAAAAGTTAGCAGATTATTTGATCAACCAACTTTCATCAACTGAAGAATATATATATATGCAAAAAGTAAATTGAAATAGCAAAGCAAACAATATAGCACAATAAAGACATATATTATTTCGATGCTTGATATGGTAGGAAAAGAGTCTTAACTTTTCAGACATTAGTCATTCACCAGAAGATAGAATAAGAAATAAAAGAAGAAATAGAAGGATAGAGAGGAAGAAATGGAAAAAGTTTTACTTCGAAATGTTTTTATTGTATATCGACTGATACATATGTTTCACAGATTATAGGCTTTAGAGCTGTATCAATGTGATTGTCGGGTCTATCACATCAATATAGATCTCAAGTGAATCATCTGTGAAACTTATGTAATGGTTGATATAAAATAAAAATATTTTAAAGTCAAACTTTATCATATCGCATTGGTATCACTTCCAATAATCAACATAATTACTGAATAACTTACATATATGTATATATAAGGGTCGACTGAAAAGTTCATAGGCTGATGCCATGGAATGTGACCAAATAAGGTTTATTTTTCAACATAATCCCTGAAAAGAAACAATGCAGTTATTAATAAGAAAATAAGAAGAGTTGAAATTAATGCATGCAAAATTTCACAGCTCTAGCATCACTCTTTTAGAGTCAGCTTATGAACTTTTCAGCCCACCCTCGTATCATTATCATCATCATCATCATCATTTTATGACCTCTTAACCCTTTACCATTCACATTGTTTTATATATACTATTATATTTTCAGCGTAAAGGCTTTACTTCACATAATTATTTCACATAATATCGAATCTATGATATTTTGAAAGTATTTATTTTGAGAACAATACCTTAACATCAGTTTGAGCGACCAGTTACAGCCAGTTTCAACAGAAAGAGGTAGAGAATTCTGGCCGGTTTTGGCCAGTTTGAACAGTAAAGGGTTAAGCCATTTCTTTATTAAATATTGTATATACTCTACTATGTATTGAGAACCTTACTTATTGTGGTTACTCCCAATTGAACCCAGTATACACACATACACACACACACATATTATATACATATATATACTGTATTTCCCGGTGCCAAAGACGCTTCATCCTCGAGGACGCGTAGTATTTTAGGAAAAAAGTATATACGGTATATATATATATATATATATCATCATCATCATCATCATCAACGTTTAACGTCCGTGTTCCACGCTTGCATGGGTTTGGACGGGGGTAGTCCCACTTGAGGCAAGAGTGATTGTCTTGCTCGCATAGGACTGTCTGGCAGGTTTTCTACAGTTGGATGCCCTTCCTAACACCAACCACATTTACAGTATGGGTCTGGGAGGTTTTTACCGTGTTGCCTACACGGCCACATTACAGCGTGGACTGTGTGTTTTTTTGTCGTGACACCTACACGATCTCATTTGTTTCGGCCTGGATGGCGCGGCACCAACATAACTTTACATAGAATGGGGTGGTGTGGATGGGGTGGGGGTGGTGGGACGGGGTGTATTTTGTTAGAGATGCCTACTGGCTGGAGTAGGTTTTACTATATATTTAGGTAAGGCGGGTCTTCTCTGTTACTGAGTACCGCCAAAGGTCTCGGTCCAGTGACATTGTCTTGGAGAGGTGTAAGTGTGTGATGTCGGAGTTTATCAGCTCGTCCCAGGTTTTTCTAGGTCTGCCTATTCCGTGACTACCGTCTATCTTTATTGCCCTGCACTTTGTTATACAGCTATCGACTTTCATGCGCATCACGTGTCCATACCAACGTAGCCTTCTCTCGAGTAAACAACATCTGATCCCTCTTATCTCTAATTTTTTCCTTAGTTCGTTTATGCTTTGCCGTTCACGTATATTACTGTTACACATCCAGCGGAGCATGCAAGCTTCGTTCCTTTCTAGTCTGCGTATATCCTCTGCACACAATGCCCAGGTCTCACTGCCATGCAACATTGCTGTTCGTATGCAGGCATCGTACAACCTGCCTTTCATTTTTAGGGAGAACCCTTTAGCAGCTAATAGTGGTATAAGCTCTCTGAACTTTTTCCAACCAGTTCTGACTCTAGCTACAGTACTTTCAGAGCACCCTCCCCCACTGCTGATTTTATCGCCCAGGTAACGGAAGCTGTCCACTATTTCTATAGAACCCTCTGCGCAATTGAAAGAGCTAGTATTTTGTGGGCACTTGCTGCTACTTATTGCACCAGAACACCGGCCACATGTAAAATCTATGTTCTTAGTTAGCTTACCTGTGATCCCACTACATCTTTTATGCACCCATACTTTGCATTTAGGACATAAAATGGAGTTTCTACCTACGCCTTTCCTACACACCGAGCACGACCATTTCCCAGAAGGGACCGCCGCCTTGTTTTCTTTCCTACAAACTAGAACTTTGGTCTTAGCCAGGTTAATTTTAAGTCCTTTTGACTCTAGGCCGTGCTTCCATGTTTGGAATTTCTTCTCTAGCTCGGCCATTGATTCCGCTATGAGTGTCAGGTCGTCTGCGTATAGGAGTTCCCATGGGCAGCCTGTCTTGAACTCCTCTATTATAGCCTGAAGGGCAATAATAAATAGTAGGGGGCTGAGAACAGAGCCCTGATGGATGCCAACTTTTACGCTAAACTCTTCACTATATTCGTTGTTAATTCTAACCTTGCTGACTGTTTCTTTATACATGGCTTGTATAGCCCTCACAAGCCATTCGTCAACGCCTAGTTTTCTAAGAGCCCACCAGATAATGGAGCGGGGGACTCTGTCGAAGGCTTTCTCCAAGTCGACAAAAGCTAAGTAGAGGGGTTTACCTTTAGCTAGGAACTTCTCCTGTAGTTGTCGTACTATGAAAAGAGCATCTGTGGTACTTTTGTCTGACACAAACCCGAACTGCATTTCATCTAGGTCAATTCTCTCTCTGATTAGTTGCGCTATTACTTTTTCCGTGACCTTCATGACCTGGTCGATTAATTTAATGCCTCTATAGTTACTCCTATCTAGGGCGTCTCCTTTACCCTTATAACAGTTAACGATGATGCTGCTATATATATATATATATATATATATATATATATCATCATCAGCATCATCACCGTTTTACGTCCGTTCTTCCATGCTAGCATGGGTTAGGCGGGTTGTCCTGTTGTGGGCAGTGTCTGGTTGGCTGACCATGCCTTTCTCATACAGGAACTGATTTTGGCTTGATTTCTACAGCTGGATGCCCTTCCTAACACCAAGCTCATTTACAGTGAGTGCTGGGTGCTTTTTCCGTGGCACCTACACGTCCACTTTACAGTGTGGGCTGGGTGCTTTTTTGCCATGGCACCTCCACGACCACCTTGCAGTGAGAGGGTGTGGGGGTCATATTGTCTATATGCTTCAGCTTGTACCCATGGGAGGTTGGGTACTCTGTATTACTGCGTGACGCCAGAGGTCACGGTCGTGTCATCGCCTTTGAGAGGTGTAATTGGGTAAGGTCGGCTTTTATCACCTCATCCCAGGTCTTCTTGGGTCACCCCACTCCCCACTTATATATATATATATATATAAATGAAGTATTTCCGTCGGAAAGGTACAGGAAAAAAGAGTGCTCTATGTAGGCTACAGAGCTTATTAATTATGTAATAAACAACATATATATATATATATATATATATACACACACATGGTTAGAGCATTGGCCTTGCAATTGAAAGGTTGTGAGTTCAATTCTCATTCTCAGACCGGGTGATGTGTTGTTTCCTTGAGCAAGACACTTTATTTCACATTGCTCCAGTTTACTCAGCTGTAGAAATGAGATGATAGGGACTGGGGTCCCTATCATTCCACTGTAAAGTGGTCGTGGAGGTGCTATGGCAAAAAAGCACCCACCACTCACTGTAAATGAGGTTGGTGTTAGGAAGGGCATCCAGCTGTAGAAATCAAGCCAGAATCAATTCCCGTCCCACCCTTGCAAGCAGGGAAAAGCGGACGTAAAATGAAATGATGATGAAATGATGATATAATATATATATATATATATATATATATATATATATATATATATATATATATATATGTATATATATTGTAATTATGTATTGTATAAATATCTATATATATGCCTATATGCAATATATAAAAACTGTGTCTAGTTAAATAACTTGTGAGAGTCATGCAAGCTATGAGTTTAGGGAGGAATGGTACATGCATGTTGATATCTATAAAGGATTTAGACTTTATGTCCTCTTATTCATTATAGCTCTAGAAGCTATAATACAGAAATTTAATACAGAAATCCTTTCGATAACTTATACACTACTGGCCCATTTTTCATAGAAGAATATGTTTAAATGGTGTGAAAAATGTTTCAAACCTGGAATTAGTCTATTGAGTTCTAAGGCCTAAATGTTAACATGGCAAAGACCAAATTGCTACTTAGTAAGAAGAGAAAGCACAATGCTAGCACGATCATTATGCTCCTACACAGCAAGAAGTGACCTTTCTTGATGTGTAGGAGCATAATGATCATTCTGGCGTTGGTGCTGTGTTAAAATGCACCCAGTTGACACTATAAAGTGGTATGCTTGTGTCATGATAAATTGCATATCCGAAACACTCTGTAAAATGATAGAGCAGATGCCACAATAAAATTCACCCAGTACATTCTGTAAGTGGTAATGCTGGTGACATGGTAAACTGCACCCAGTAAACTCTGAAAGTGGTAGTGCTGGTGCCATAATAAATAGCACCCAGAAGACTCTGTAAAGTGATCATGCCTGAGTCCTGATAAAATGCTCCCAAATAAAATGCTCCCAGTCCACCCTATTTTGCTTAACATTGGAAAAGAAGTAAAGATAGTCAGAAGGCAAGCTATGTGAAGCATATTGCTGGTTACTTTAGTCATAATGCCTGACTCAGAGAGAATGAAACACACAAAACTTCCAGGAACAGTGTGGCATGGAAATCTGTTGCTGGAGCCCCTTCTCATTTATCTACATCAGGATAAGACAGAGCTGACTTATTATTAGTATGATTTTATATAAGAACCATATGTTAAATTACAATCTTAGTAATAAAATAGTTAATAATTTTAGTAAATCTTTGAAAATTCTTCATTAATTGAAATAGTGTATTTCATAAGAAATACAGTAACAAAAGGATTAAATATGGATGATATGGAGACATGAAATAGAAATTAAGTGAGCATGTTGGTTGGCTGTGTAGTTCTAACTTACATGAAGGACTGAGTAGATGAACCAAGAAAGCAGCACCAGCATCCAAGAAATCAGACAAATTGTGCAGGAGAGGTAATTGAGTTGATATGTGCATATGATGTGAATATATGATGTATGGTACTTTTGAAGGGAGGAGGTGCTGGTATGTCCATGTGATGTGGATGCATGATGTATGATAATTTTGAAGGGGAGGTGTTGGTATGTACATGTGATGTGAATGCATGATGTATGATATTTTTGAAGGAGAGATGCTGGTACATACATGTGATGTAAATAGTGTGGTAGTTGTGAAGGGAGGGTGTACATATGTACATATGAGGTGAATGTATGTTGCATGTCAGTTGTACAGGGGAGATATTGTTATATATATATGGAGGCACATGGCTTAGTGGTTAGAGCATTGGCCTTGCAATCGAAAGGTTGTGAGTTCAATTCTCAGACCGGGTGATGTGTTGTTTCCTTGAGCAAGACACTTTATTTCACATTGCTCCAGTTTACTCAGCTGTAGAAATGAGATGATAGGGACTGGGGTCCTTATCATTCCACTGCAAAGTGGTTGTGGGGGTGCCACAGCAAAAAAAGCACCCAGCACTCACTATAAATGAGGTTGGTGTTAGGAAGGGCATCCAGCTGTAGAAATCAAGCCAGAATCAGTTCCCATCCGACCCTTGCAAGCAGGGAAATCGGACGTAAAATGATGATGATGATGATGATATATGTGAAATGAAAGCATGATGGTCATCAAAATCTGTGCTACCATTAAGGTCAGGTAGGTAGCCACCTAGGACACAAACCTCAGAGAGATGCATTACTGAACTTTAAAGGATTGCAGTTTTATACAATTTTATACAAATTTGTATAATTAAATTAAATATATAGTAATTTCCTGTAATCAATAAATAAATCACACATCTCTGCCTCATAGCAGTATTGTATGATGTTATGACCTTACACATGATTTGGTATGAGTGAGTGTGGACTGTGTAGTGAAATATATAAGCTTAGTAATATGTTAGTTGTGAAGGAGAGGTCAACTGTGTTTGTATGTAGATATGTGTTGGTGGCAATAAGAAGGAGGAGGAGGTGATGCAGATGTATGTGTATATATATAAATACCATTTTCTTCTTGTCTCCCCACCCTTCGGTTCATTCATCCATATATCTGTATAATCGCCCAGAATCCAAATCCTACTTTCTCAATGCTATTCTATAATTCTGTCTGGCTGTTCTAAATAATCTTGTGTATTTTAAAATCCCAGTATATCGCTTGTTACTGTTTATTGCTTTATTTAAAACCTTCTCCTCGCTAACTACCCCATACCCCTCCCGCCCGCCCCCAATCTCCACCATTATTATTTGGACCAATCATAAGTCAGCGGCCTATGCTATCACCTCTCCTGGTTGCTTTTCGATATGATGGATGGACTAAGAAATTTCTGGAGAGTCTGAAGAATCTGGACACTCGGAGATAATGCCAAAGATAATGACAAATTCACCTCATGCTGCCGGACGAAAGGGCAAGGACTCCTCCTCTTTGTTTCGGCCGCGGATGGCCAACAAAACCCCAACCCCATCCCCCTCACCCCTCCCCGCGACCCACCCACCAAACGCAATCCAAAACTTCAGAGTTGGTACCATGAATGTAGCACCTTAAAAGGCCACTCTAACGAGGTTGTAGAAATGCTTGAACGTAAGGAGGTTGATGTTTGCTGTATCCAAGAGACCAGGTGGAGGGGCGGGTCTGCTAGATTCATTGTGGGTAAAAAGCGATGCTATAAGCTTTTCTGGGTGGGAAATAACAATGGGCTAGGTGGGGTAGGAATCATGTTAGCAGAAAAATGGGTGGATAAGATAATAGACGTAAATAGAGTGAATGACAGAATAATTAAAATAAGACTTGTTCTAAATAGAACTAGTGTGACAGTAATATCTGCGTAAGCACCCCAAACCGGACTGCCTGGTGCTATAAAAGACAGATTCTATGAGACACTGATGCTCACTAGCTCCCAAATAAATGACAGTGACTATATAATTATTGCTGGCGACCTAAATGGTCACGTTGGACAACATTGCGATGGCTATGACGGAATCCATGTAGGCTATGGATTTGGTACTAGAAATGAGGAAAGCTCCAGAATCCTGGAATTCTGTGACGCAAATAACCTAACTATCTGTAACACTAACTTCAAAAAACGAGACAATCACTTGATCACCTACAGATCAGGGGAACATACCAGCCAGGTAGATTATATCCTTACCAGAAGACGTGACAGAGTGTCTGTTGTAAACACTAAATCCCTCCCCCATGAAGAATGCACCTCCCAACATAGACTGATAATTAGCGACCTCATAGTCAGGATGAGACGTACGCGACAACAGAAGAGGACTATCCTCAGAAGAAAAATATGGAAGCTAAAGGACCCCACAGCCAGTAATAAATTTAAAAGCATATTACTAGATGCTTTCGACAGTAAGGAAGAGCAATTAGAGTCGTACAATATAGAGGAACAGTGGGAATTCCTGAAAGCAAACCTGCTGATGGCGGCAGATGAAGTCTGTGGGTGAAGCAGGCCTATAAGCAGGAGGAGAGTAACTTGGTGGTGGAACAATAAGGTGGAGGAGTCAATTAAGGTCAAAAAGCAGGCTTGGAAAGTATGGCGAGAAGGGGGAAGTAGAGAAGACTATCAAGTGGCCAGGAGGGAAGCTAGGAGACAAATGTACTTCGCAAGAAGGGAAGCAGAGGAAAGAAAGTTCAAGCATGTTCTACAACGCGAGGACCAAAAATGTGAGGTGTTCAGGATTGCTAGGCAATGTGTCAAGGAAAACCGTGATATTGTCGAGGAGAAGTGTGTCCTTAATGATGATGGTGTACTTGCCATCACTGACGCTGATAAGAAGGTAGCTTGGAAGTGTCACTACGAAAGGCTACTAAATGAGGAGAATAAATGGGAGAAAGACAGTCTCCCCCACATCGATCCAATAGAGGGACCAGCAGTGTTAGTCGAAGATAGTATAATAAGTAAGGCAATCAAAGATATGAAGACGGGTAAGGCAGCTGGGCCTTCGGAAATAGTTGCTGAAATGCTGAAAGCTTCTGAAACGGTGGGACACACCATGGTCACCCGAATAGTAAACCAAGTCATACAGAATGCGGTTGTTCCGAAGGACTGGCGTAGCAGCATCATCATTAACTGCTACAAGGGTAAAGGTGATACCCTAGATGGGGGTAACTATAGAGGCATTAAATTAATCGACCAGGTCATGAAGGTCACAGAAAAAGTAATAGCACAACTAATCAGAGAGAGAATTGATCTAGATGAAATGCAGTTCGGGTTTGTGTCAGGTAAAAGTACCACAGATGCTCTTTTCATTGTACGACAACTACAGGAGAAGTACCTAGCTAAAAGTAAACCCCTATACTTAGCTTTTGTCGACTTGGAGAAAGCCTTTGACAAAGTCCCCCATTCCATTATCTGGTGGGCTCTTAGAAATCTAGGTGTTGATGAATGGCTTGTGAGAGCTATACAAGCCATGTATAAAGAAACAGTCAGCAACGAATATAGTGAAGAGTTTAGCGTAAAAGTTGGTGTTCATCAGGGCTCCGTTCTTAGCCCCCTACTATTTATTATTGCCCTTCAGGCTATAACAGTGGAGTTCATGACTGGCTGCCCATGGGAACTCTTATACGCAGATGATCTAACGCTCATAGCTGAATCAATGGCCGAACTAGAGAAGAAATTCCAAACATGGAAGCATGGCCTAGAATCAAAAGGCCTTAAAATTAACCTGTCTAAGACTAAAGTTCTAGTTTGTAGGAAGGAAAAAAGGGCACCGGTCCCATCCGGTAAATGGCTATGCTCAGTGTGTAGGAAAGGAGTAGGTAGAAACTCCATTTTATGTCCCAAATGCAAAGTATGGGTGCATAAAAGATGTAGTGGGATCACAGGTAAGCTAACTAAGAACATAGATTTTATATGTGGCCGGTGCTCTGGTGCAATAAGTAGCAGCAAGTGCCCACAAAATACTAGCTCATTCCATTGAACAGATGGTTCTATAGAAATAGTAGACAGCTTCCGTTACCTGGGTGACAAAATCAGCAGTGGGGGAGGGTGTTCTGAAAGTACAGTAGCTAGAGTCAGAACTGGATGGAAAAGGTTCAGAGAGCTTATACCACTATTAGCCGCTAAAGGGTTCTCTCTAAAAATGAAAAGCAGGCTGTATGATGCCTGCATACGAACAGCAATGTTACATGGCAGTGAGACCTGGGCATTGTGTGCAGAGGATATACGCAGACTGGAGAGGAACGAAGCTTGCATGCTCCGCTGGATGTGTAATAGTAATATACGTGAACGGCAAAGCATGAATGAACTAAGGGAAAAATTAGAAATAAGAGGGATCAGATGTTGTTTACTCAAGAGAAGACTACATTGGTATGGTCACGTGATGCCCATGAAAGACGACAGCTGTATAAAAAAGTGCAGGGCAATAAAAATAGACGGTAGCCACGGAGTAGGCAGACCCAGAAAAACCTGGGACGACTTGATAAATTCCGACCTCACACACTTACACCTCTCCAAGACAATGTCGCTGAACTGAGATCTTTGGCTCTACACAGTAATACAGAAGACCCGCCTTACCTAAGTACAAAGTGAAACCTACTACAGTCAGTAGGCACCTCTAACAAAAATACACCCCCGTCCCACTACCCCCACCCCATCCACACCACCTCTTTCAATGTAAAGTTATGTTGGTACCACAACATCCAGTCCGAAACGAAACAAATGAGGTTGTGTATGTGTCACGACAAAAAAACACACAGTCCACGCTGTAATGTGGCCGTGTAGGTAACACGGTAAAAACCTCCCAGTCCACACTGTAAACGTGGTTGGTGTTAGGAAGGGCATCCAGCCGTAGAAAACCTGCCAGACAGTCCTATGCGAGCAAGACAACCACTCTTGCCTCAAGTGGGAAAACTCCCGTCCAAACCCATGCAAGCGTGGAATATGGACGTTAAACGATGATGATGATGATGATATATATATATATATATATATATATATATGTATATTCTAGTCGATCGACTTTCGTCAAATCGGACCGAGGAAACTATGTTTCCGTTGGTCTTTCCAATTGCTAATACTATCTATCGGTCGCAACTCCAGGTAGAAGGAGCAACGTGAAATAAAGTGTCTTGCTCAAGGACATAACGCATCGCCTGGTTCAGGAATCGAACTCACAACCTCACGATTGTGAATCCAATACTCTAACCACTCAGCCACACGCCTTCACTATATATATGTATATATATGTATATATATAAATATATATATATATTTATATATATATATCTATGTATATATATATAAATATATATTTATATATATATATATATAAATATATATATATATTTATATATATATATCTATGTATATATATATAAATATATATTTATATATATATATATATATATAAATGTAATGAAGATCTAACCTCTTTATTATGTATATGTGTGTTTGTGCATACACACATTTCAACACCAAGACCACTGTGACATGGTTACTTCACCAACTCAAGTCACAGTTCTCTCCAAAAACAGATTACTGCAGGAAAGATCAATTATTGATTTATTGATCTGGTGGGGCAGGGGTTGGGTATATGGTGTGGGTGTATTTGAGGAGTGTAAAGTTTTAGAGGAGAAGAAAGACAAGCAGGGTACAGCTGTAGTTTGAGATTAGTTTGGTTTGGTTTTGAAATCTTGTGGTTTTGTTGTTGTTGTTGGTGGTGGTGGTAGTGGTGGTGGTGGTTTGTATTGTTGTTATTGTGTTGTTGTTATTGGGAGTGTTGTTGTTGTTGTTAATGGTCTTTTTAGTTATTTCACTTCTGTTGCTGTCTTTGATTTTTGTTGTTCTTGTTGTATTGACTATGAAATCGCTATTCAAAATACACATATACACACACAGACACACACATACTTACATAGATTCTGTGTGCCAAACTGACAGTTATATGTGGTGTACAAGACACCTACACAGACACCCACACAACATATACCAACATTACCAATCACTGTCATCACCACTATCATCATCATTACCTCTATCATAACCACCTCTGTTATCACCACCACTATCATCACCACCACCATCACCATCACCACCATCAACAACACTATCATAACCACCACTGCCAGCACCACCACTATCATCACCACTACTATAATTACTGTCAGCACTATTACCATCACTATCACTTCATCATCATCACCACCACCACTACCATCATCACCACCACCACTACCATCATCACCACCACCACCACCATCATCATTATCATAGCCATTACCAACCAATTAGAAATTGAAAAAACATAATGGAAGCTTCAATTCCATTCATTTTCTTCACCCACTCATTCCTGGATTGGTCGTTGAGGTAGAGTCCTCAAGCATACATTCCAGTGGGTCCTGTCAAGTAACCATCTCCAATTGATATCGTTGGATCCCCAAACAAAACTAATTCAGCTCATGGATATTATCCAACCATCTTGCTCAAGCTCTAACTTTCGGCCTCCTTGCCAATTGGTTTTACCCATAAAATCTGTCCAGAAATTCTTTTCTGAGACATTCTAACCACATGTCCTTAAATATCAGAGCTATGATCTCTCAATTCGGAGAAGTAGTGGCTCTAGAGAGGGTCTGGAAGGAAGCAAATCTTGACAATTGGTAAATGGAACATTACAACTCTTACAAGCAAGGAGCAGAAACTAGTGGAAGAGGCGAGATGCAACTGGCTAGATATAGTCGAGGTTTGCTTAACAACATTTTGTGGCAGCTCTGGTACTGTAAATTTGGATGGAGGCTGGAAACTCCATTATTCAGATGTAGTGCCAGAATAGACTGCACAGGCAGGAGTAGGGATACACACAAACCCTTAGGTGTCAGAATATGTTATGGGTTGGATCCCATTGGAAAGGGGGATTTGCTTCTTGTCTTTCGGCTGAAAGAAAGGTCTCTGTGGATGATGCAAGTTTATGCACCAAACAGAGATCCCGAATACAGATAGTTTCTTGATGAAGTCACATGTAGTGTTACATGTAGTTAAGACTGAGTCATATATCCTAATGGGAGACTTCATTGCACATGTTAGCACTGACTATCTGACATGGATAAAGGTGGTTGGAAGGAATGGTGATCCCAATCTGAATATAAATAGAGAGGCCTTATTAGACTTCTGTTCTAGTAATGGACTCTTTATTATGAACACCTTTCAGCACAAAGTCATCCATAAATACATATGTTATAAAGGGAATCAGAGACAGAGATCAATAGTTGATTTTATTATTGTCTCTGATCTCTTTGATTCTGTGCTGGATGATCATGTTAAGGTAGGGGCTGAGATGTGAACTGATCACCATCTAGTTATCTGCAGCCTAAGGCTACCTAAAGCCAAGAAAGCCCACAAAACTTGCATGTCGAACTCAACTGACCGGATAAAGCACTGGCAGATAAGGAAGTCAGGAACAGGTTTGCAAATACAATTGCATCCAAATTCAGAGAAACCCTATTCATATGATTAAAATATGTGTATCTGTGTATATATATATATATTGCAAGCAGGGAAAAGCAGATGTAAAATGATGATGATGATGATGATATATATATATAGGGCAGGTAAAATTCCTGAGATGAATATTTATATATATGCTTCTAATGTTTATATATATTTATATATATGTTTCTAATGAACCTTAACTTTTATCTCAGACACACATGTTCAAAAAGCTTTCCTTTTGCTCTCCAATTTATCATAAAATTGTAACCCCACCTAGGTTATATTCCCAGCCATATTTTTAATGTAGATTATCTCCTGTACTGATATAATTTAGTCAGTTAAAATTAATAGTCACTAAACATTTATTTTAATTATTGATATATTTATTACTTTTTTATGCTTCCATAAATTTTAACTCAATAAATATGAAAATACAAATAATCACTGAAATTTAAAATAAAAATAGATAGAAAATGGATAAAAATTAGATAAAAATAGATAAAATAACTGATTTTCAATTGTCCAAATTTCAGTTCATGAAATAATGGTTTCTGATTTAGGCACAAGGTCTGCAATTTTGAGGGAGAGGGAAAGTCGATTAAATCAACCCCAGTGCATTACTAGTACTTTATTATATTGACCCCATAAGAATAAAAGGCAAAGCTAACCTCGGCAGGGTTTGAAAGCATGGTGTTTGATGTTCTACCAATAGTGCCAATCCACCACCAAATTCATGAAATAAGGCAATTCATGTTCAGCAGTATCTAATGTAAGCACTCTTGGGAAGGACTTCTGTGAATTTGGATATTTGGAAGGATGTTATTTTAATAGAAGAAAGTGTAGTGGTGTTAAAAACTAGGTAGGTTTGTAGTATCTAAAAGATTTTATGATTGCAGGATATTATTAGTTTTTGTTTATTATTAAGAAGAGATCATGATTTAGAAAATCTCCTGTGAGCATAACAGACATTCCCTGCAATCTCCTTGATATGTTTTTTTTTTAAGATGGTCTATTCTAAATTATATTTGATACTCTTAAGTATACATTTATTAATAGCTTCCGCTGGCAAAGTTGTATTTGCCAGTTTACTATAATTAAATGAATGTGAATGAGAACAAAATCATTTCTTGAAAGAATTAGCTATTGCTCCTATGTAAGATTGTGTTTTGTTTTTTGTAATGAGTTGACATTGATAAACTTGACTGCTAATTAAACAATTTTCCCTTAAGCAGGCACTATATTTTAATTCTGCAATTGTAGCTTAGGATACGTGTATCATCAGAGGTATTCTGGATATGGAGGATTTTACAGTTACTGTTTTCATTTTTAGGTGCTTGTTTAAGTTCATTATGAATCCTAGGGTGGGTATCAGCTATATTATTATTATAATTATTATTATTATTATTATTAGGGCGGTGAATTGGCAGTATCGGTAGAGGGTTGGACGCCATGCTTTCCAGCATAGTTACGTCCCTTTACTGTCTGAGTTCAAATCCCGTCGGGGTTAACTTTGCCTTTCATCCTTACAGGGTCGATAAAATAAAGTACCGGTAATGAACTGAGTAATTGCTGGCCTTGTGCCAAAAGTAGAAACAATTATTATTATTATTATTATTATTATTATTATTATTATTATTATTATTATTATTATTATCTGCATTAGTGAGGGCATTGTGTATAACTACAGAAGAGCTAGTTGATTCATTAAACACCTCCGTATCTATCCTAGTTGTGTTGGTACCACTATTAATGTTGCTATTGTGATTTACCGAGTTCTGTGTATTTGAATTGGCACTATCAGTAGAGCATCAGACCAAATGTTTCGCAGCATAGAGTTATGGCACTTTACGTTCTGATTCCAAATCCCACCAAGGTTAGCTTTGCCTTTCATCGTTATGGGGTTGATAAAATAAAGTACCAGTAACTCACTGGGGTTGATTTGTTTGATTTTCCCCTACCCTTCAAATTGCTGGCCTTTTGTCTAAAGTAGAAACAATTATTAGGAGTTAATCTAGGCTCTGTATTTGGTATTGAGATATGATCATGTGCTAAATCAATTGCAAGTTTTGAGATATTTGACACATTTATCCTCTGCTGTAGATTTGGTGAGGTAGAGTATGAGAGTTTAATCGTTAAAATATTAACGATTTGGTGGCATCTATGTGTAGGTAGGAAGTTTTTTCTGATGCTTGAGAATAATTTGGACGGTATATATACATATATATATTATATATATATATTTAATCAATTATTACATCGAATCTGAAGCTGCAATAGGGCAAACACCAGTTTAATTATTTGAGGTGGTCTCTAAGCATTTAATGATGTGAGAAATGAATTCATTTCTCCATCAAAATGAACACAAAGTTATATGAGGGAAATACAATAATATATAGACTAGGTATATGTAGCCATAGTATATAACAACAACAATGATATATATATCATATATATATATCAATGATTGATATATATATATATATATCATCATATTTATATATATGTGTGTGTGTATGTGTGTGTGTGAGTGTGGGTGTGTGTGCACTCCAGCTATGGAAGTATGGAAAAATCAAAATCAAATGATAATGATGGATGATGATGATATATATATATATATATATATATATATATATGTGTGTGTGTGTGTGTATTACTATCAACACAGAAGTTTGTATTGATTGCTCTAGGAATGTAACATCAGATTTATACAGAAGGAATACTGGTTAGTAATGTCACTATTCTGAAATACCTTTATTTACGTCATTATTTCCTTAAGGGGACACTGACATAAAACAGAAGGTATTTGACTTCAGGATTGGAACTAAATCCCAGAAGAGATTCACCATCAATTAACTGCCATATAAAATCATCTGCAATGTCACCACATAATATGGATTTTTGACATTTGATTCTATTTCTAGTGATATTATATTAATTATGAATTTGAAACTGACAAAGATTTAAACTTAGATGAAAGCCTTTCGTGACTATATTTCTAATGTAACACACTCTATTTCGATTAATCAATGAAGAATTTGCAAGGATTTAATCAAATTATTAATTATTTCATTACTAACATACTAACGTAACATATGTCTTTCATATAAAATTATCTTAGAAGTTTATAATTTGAATAAAAATTCTTAAAATAGGTGGTTTTGGCTAGTTTGGTATGAAAAGAGTTAATCCATTAATCTACATTTCAGAAGATATAGACATAAGTTTTCTGCCCCAGCATCTTCAGTTATAGTAATAACCCCCTTTCTTTTTTTTTTTCCTTTATCACTGTTGAGTCAGAAAGAGAAGGATAGTGTCCATTGCCTTTTACAGGTCTTCCAAGATTGTGGGATGGAGGGAGGAAGTATCCTCAAACCAGAGACCTGGCTCATATGCTTCCAACAGAGTGAACTATGCTAGAAGCACCCAAGGGCTCAGTATCGGTGTTAAACGGGGCGTCCAAGAATACAACCCAATTAGGCTACAGCAGGATTTGATCTTAGAATGCAAAGAACCTCAACAAGTAAAGCAAGGCATCTAATCCTACTAATTCCCCATCCTACATTGGTATGCTATTTTATTGATTTTGAAAGCATGAGAAGTAAAGTTGACCCTGATAAGATTTGAACTCAGATCAGAGTGAGCAGGAAAATATACCACAAGTCATTTTGTTCTATATATTTAGAATTTTTCAAATTTTCATCCACCCCACCTCTTTTTTTTTACTTAGAAAATATAATGTGTATAATTTGTGAACATATCCTAATACATATATTCGAAATGCTGTGTGTGTGTATCTGTACACTGTTATCTAGTCAATTTATAGGTAATCTTTTGAGCCTAGAAATGACCTAGTTAGAGCCATTCTTCACTTTTATTAAACTTTGGTGATCAAAAAATACTGCAGTGAAAATAACTACACTGTTTTATAATTTTAACTCAACAAGGAGTGGGCTGCTGTTAGTTTTGATGATGAGTGGTTACATTTGTTTGATCAATGGAACAGTCAGTTCATGAAATTAACATGTAAGTGGCTGACTATTCCACATATGTGTACCATTAACATAATTCTCAGGGAGATTCCTCATGACATAGTTTGTGACAGGCCCGACCCTTTGAATTACAAACATCTAAACAATTTGTTTACCCAGATTCATTCATAAGGCTCAGGTTGAACTAAAGATATTGTAAACAACATAGACCAAAGACACTATGCAGTGGTATTGAACCCAGAATCTTATGATTGCAAAGCAAACATCTTAACTATCTAGCTATGCTGCATCCACATGCATAACTCAACATGACATTCTTTGCTTAGTTTTATTCAAATATTTGTAGGTCAGAATATATGATGCAATTTCAACACTAAGACAAAAAGAACATTGTTACATTTGTGATATAATCAATTCAACATTGACTCAATTCACCTTCATACTGGTATAAATGATATGAATCAAACATTCTCACATGTTAACCCTTTCATCACCATATTCCCAATGAAAGAGACTACCTATGATTTTCTAATGATTTTTTAAATAATCAAGAATTTGAAAGGATTCAGTAATATAACTATCTCTCTCATTATTTAGTTGATTTTTGGAATATAAGTAAACACAGGTTTTTACATAAAACTATCATGGAAGGTTTTTAGATATTTAGGCAACGAATTGGCAGTCATTAGAACATTGGATAAAATGCTTTGTGGTATGCATTCCAGCTTTCTGCATTCTGAGTTTAAATCCCACCAAGGTCAACTTTGCCTCTCATTCTTTCGAGGCTGAAGTACCAGTCCAGTACTGGAGTCGATTTATTCTCAATATCATTTCCTTCTTCCTCTCTATCACCCTCTCCCCTTCTCTGGAAGAAATTGGCTGTGTTCATATCTGGAGAGGGGTGGGCTCCACCAGGTTTAAAATACCTAAGAAATGTTGTATGTTATGATGATGCACTTACAACTCCACCAGAAGTTACGAGCTCATACACACATATATTACAGTTTTGTATCATAGAACCATGGATAGTTTCAGGTGGTTTGGTACCAAAAGGGATAAATGAGCTTCAACATTCAACTGAAGCTGATACATAGTAACAACATTCAACAAAATCACTATCAAATCAATGATGGAGCCTCTATGTGTTTGAATTAACAACCAAATTTCCCTCATGTAAAGAAAAGGAGCTAATTGTCAGATTTGACCAAGGAAACTATGTTTCTATTGGTGGTGGTATCGTTGATACTGTCTGCCAGTCACAGCATCTGACAGACAGAGGTAGAGTTTGAACTCAGAATGCACAGATCTGGATCAGATACCACAAAATATTTTGTCTGGCTCTTCAACAATTTTGCCAATGCACTGCATCTGGACTGGTACTTTATTTATTTATTGACCCTGAAAAGATGAAAAGCAAATTTAACCTCTGCAGAGAATGCATAGTGCCAGAACAAATACCAAGGCATTTAATCTTATGCTCTAACAACTCTGCCAATTCACTGCCTGTACAACTAATCCTGTCTCAAATTATACCCTAAAATCATTAAAAAAAAAGAATAGAACATTAGATGATGTAATCTGAGATATTTTAGGCCTAGAATATTAAAAAATGGGGAAAAAATGTGATGTTTGCTGTTAGAATGCCTTTGATCATGAGTCTGATTGATTCAGAGTTGACCTGGGGTTAAATGACATCAAGATCACTGGTTTCAATCTGAGTTTTATGACACTCCTTCAGGTCATGTGACACTCCTTCAGGTTTTATGGCTTTTCATATGATAATGTGCTTAGAACATTCATAAGACTGGAAAGAAATTTTCTAAAAGAAATTCTACATAGAATCACATACAACTGAAGAGATGATGATGATGGGAGGGGGGGGGGGGGGGGGGGGGGCAGCAACGATTGGTGGGGGCAGCTGTGTTGGTGGTGGCGATGGCAGCATTAGTGGTTCTGATGCTAGCAAGGAGTAGCAGGGGTTGCAGCAATTCTAGTGGTGGTGGTGGTGGTGGTGGTGGTAACAGTGGACTATCATTTGAAGAAATGGTTGAAAAATATTCAATTTGATTATGAAATATAATTACTGGAGCTTCTGAGTTTAACCATTTTACTTCTTAGAGACATTTCAGAATTTCTGTGTGGTTCATCAGAATGTTTCGTCATGAGTCACTGATCTCCATCACCACCATCACCTTCATTATTGTTGTTTTCAAGCCAATGAGGGCACCTCTACAGGTTCTCTCGACTCGCTACAAATAACTGTTTCTACTTTATGGCACAAGGCCAGTAATTATCCCAGTGCATTACTGGTACTTTATTTTATCGACCCCATAAGGATGAAAGACAAAATTAACTTCAGCACTATTTGAACTCAGACCGCAGAGGGGCATAACTCTATGCTGCAAAGCATGGCGTCCGACCCTCTACCGATACTGCCCATCCACCTAATAGTCAATTGTAACACAAATTATACAAACTACCATCTTAACACTTTTGTTACCATATTTCTAATGTAAGACAGAGCCTATAATTTTCAAATAATTTTGAAAATAATCAAGAATTTGAAAATATAATTAAATTGTCATTATTAACCTGGTGTTTGAAACTTTTATACATAAAATTATGATGGAAAGTTTTTAAATAAATATAAGCACTTTAAAACAAATCATGTTGTATATTTAAACCAGGTATCAAAAATGTTAATAAAAGAACACATTGGATAATGTAGCTCTGAAAGAAATTGGTGATTATGTCTTTGAATAACTTCAGACATATAAAATAATAATGCTGGTGCCACAAAGAAAAGCACTTAGTATACTCTGTAGAGTAGTTGTACTGGTGCCTTGATAAAATTCAACCAGTAAGTTCTGTAAAATGGTTGGGGATAGGAAAGGGATCCGCCATAGCAACTATGCCAAAATGGAACATATGAGCGTGTTGTGACCTTAGACCCATGTAGTCAGAGAACAAGACAATCCAACCAACCCATCCAACCCATGCCAGCATAGAAAATGTATTTAAAAAGATGATGATGATGTGTGTGTATGAAAATATATGTATACACATATATAAACAAGGTATGTTCAACAAGTATTGAGAAAATTTCAGGAGAGGCATTGGCTGAAGGCCATACATCCTGGACAATGATCATCAAGTGTGGATGTGAAGCCTTTGAGAAAAAGCGAGTGGAGCATGCTGCTTTGAAGCAGGAATTGCAGTGCAATATATGTGGACGATTTCTTCCATCAAGAGCTGGATTTGTCAACCATCAGAAGTCACATAAGCCAAGGAGACCTCAAGCCACTTGTGAGATGGTTCTACTTGCCATGCTCTCTGCAGTACATTTGCAATGATTGTGGCTTAATTTGCAAGTCAGTTGGTGGGCTGAGCAGACATGGTAAAATACATGAAGACACATCCCAGCTGGAAATGTCAGGAAACAGACAGCTCAAGTGAACGACCTTGCAAAACAGAAGCAGGTCTGAAAAGTCACCTGCAATGCACATGATCATGTAATGTTCAATGAAGAGATGGCACTCTTCTGACAAGAAGTAGCAATCAACATATATATATATATATGTATGTATGTTTGAAAGATATGGTTGAAAGTCTTTGAATTGCTACACCCCTCTACAGTACATCAATAAATAATGTTTGTCATCATTAGTTATTTTGTTAACAAAGACACCATAGATTTATAAATTAGTTGCATATTTTCATTAATAACATGTATTGTTATTCAATGACTTTGGCTTATTAACTGGTGGAAATGAAACATTTCATATTATTTGAACTTGCTTATACTATCATACTCAAACACACATAGACATTTATATTCATATATGAGTATATATATATATGTATATATGTATATATATATATACACATACATATACATATGTATATATATATATATATATATATATATATGTGTGTGTATGTGTGTATATATATATATATATATATATATATATATATATAAATAATCATAAACACACACATATATATACATATATATATATAGACATATATATATGTATATATATATATGTGTGTGTGTATATATATATATGTGTGTGTATATATATATATATATATATATATATATATATATAAATAATCATAAACACACACACACGACCGTGACTTCTGGCGTCACGCAGTAATACAGAGTACCCGACCTCCCATGGGTACAAGCTGAAGCATATAGACAATATGCCCCCACACCCCCCACCGCACGGTGGTCGTGGAGGTGCCACGGCAAAAAAGCACCCAGCCCACACTGTAAAGTGGACGTGTAGGCGCCACGAAAAAGCACCCAGCACTCACTGTAAATGAGGTTGGTGTTAGGAAGGGCATCCAGCTGTAGAAATCAAGCCAAATCAGTTCCTGTATGAGCAAGGCATGGTCAGCCGACCAGACACTGCCCACAACTGGACAACCCGTCTAACCCATGCTAGCGTGGAAGAACGGACGTAAAACAGTGATGATGATGATGATGATAATATATGTATTGGTGGTGAATGACAGTCATTAGGACTTTTGATAGAATGCCTTGTGCTATTAATTCCATCTCTTTGCACTCTGAGTTCAAATCCCACCAAGATTAAATTTGCCTTTCATCCTTTCGTGGTCAAAAGAAAATGTACCAGTCTGGTGCTAGGGTTGATTCTTACTCTATATTTCTTTCTCTTTTCTATTCTACCACTAACTCACCTCTCTGGAAGAAACCAGCTGTGTTCAGACCTGTAAAGGGATGGGTTCTGTCAGGTTTAAATACCCAACAATACCCCTACAACTCCAGGAGTTACAGATCCATACATACATAGATATTATATGTATCTATGTTTCACTCTTCCTTCAGTTTTGTTTCCATTTCTTGCCAAGTGTCTTCACAACACATAGAGCAGAGAAACTCACTGCATACACTGATAAGCCACAAAAATAAACACACTAGATTAATTCATGTTACACAGTTACAAGTATATCATTTGCTTCAAACATGTGCACAATATATGCTTAAAACTATATTTTCAACTAACTGATAATCAATCATATAAGAGCGCTCGATTAGTTGCAACTTAGATAATTATGGAATATAATCAAATAAAGTTATGTAAAAATAATTAGATTGAGAATTATCATTCACACAGTGATAGTGCTCTCTCAGTGCTGTACCAGTTAAAAGAATTTTTTACATTTCTTGCAGAGATGGTAAGTCAGGGATCATTCTCAAATAATTTTCCGTTTCTTTTTGGATCATTGCTAGTGCTCAAAATAAGAACAGAAAAATTTGTTGAGAATGATCCCTATTCTTCTATTTCTTCTTCTTCTTCTTCTTATTATTATTATTATTATTATTATTATTATTATTATTATTATTCATTTCATCATTTCATTTCATTTTACGTCCGCTTTTTCCCTGCTAGGCAGTATCGGTTGAGTATCAGACACCATGCTTTGCAGCGTAGAGTTATGGTCCTTTACGTTCTGAGTTCAGATCCTGCCGAGGTTAACTTTGCCTTTCATCCTTATGGGGTCGATAAAATAAAGCACCAGTAATGCACTGGGGTAATTGCTGGCCTTGTGTCAAAAACAGAAATATTCTTATTATTAGGCAGTATCGGTAGAGCGTCAGACACCATGTTTTGCAGCATAGAGCTATGGCCCTTCACGTTCTGAGTTCAAATCCTACTGAGGTTAGCTTTGCCTTTCATCCTTACGGGATCGATAAAATAAAGTACCAGTCACGCACTGGGGACGATTTAATCGACTTTCTACTCCCACAAAATTGCTGGCGTTGTGTCTATATAAGAAACCATTATTATCATCCTTATGGGGTCGATAAAATAAAGTACCAGTAATGTACTGGGTAATTGCTGGCCTTGTGCCAAAAGTAGAAACAATTATTATCATTCTTATATGGATTGACAGAATCTTTAGAGTGTCAGACAAAATGTTTTGTGGCATTTCATTCAAATTTGGCCTAGGTCAACTTTGCCTTTCATTCTTCCAGGGTTAATAACCAATCACATACTGGATTTGATATAATCGACTTTCCCCTTCCCCCAAATTGTTGGCCTTGTGCCAATGTTAAAAAAAAATTATTATTAGTCTGTTGTGTGACAGAGCATTGTATTAATTTCCCTCAGGCTTTCTGTTGCTTGGCAACGCTTTTGTGAAGAAAAAAATATAGCTTGAAGGCTTCAATTTGCTAGATTAATACAATTAATGTTATTTATTTTGTGGGTTTTTTTAATACCAAAATAAGAAAATATTGTGAATGAGAAGTGCCAAACTTTTTGTACAACAATTAAATTAAAAAATGTATATAAATAAATAAGATTTTTACATCTATATAATAAATATTAGTTTTTGCAACCCTTTTGATATCAACCCAGCTAAACCCAGCTCTGTTTCTATGAAACACAACCAACCAATTCATATTGAAATTAAAATATTCTAACATAATTTTATATAAGAACTGTTATCTTAGTAAGGAAATAATTGATAGTTTTAGAAAATATCTATTAAAGGTTTTCATTAATTAACTGAAATAGAGTGTATTTCATTAGAAATACAGTCGTAAAAGGGTTAAATATTGCTATATATAAAATCAGTTGGTACACAGATTTATCCAAAGTATAATCAAAGGTTGGGCCCAAAGATACAACATTAAGTCTGCTGCAGGATAAAGAATAATTGTTTTTCATTGTTGCTACCACTATAGTGACGCATGCCTCTTCCTATTCCTATTGATGCAGCCATTTTGAAATAGAACAAAGTTTAAAATGGCAGTCTAGTAGAGACATAAACAGTCAAACAAAAGTTAAAAAAACTAACTTTTTTCAGCCCCACAAAATGGACTGGAGGTTAAATAATCATAAACTCTCCTTTGTCAGTACTTCTGAATAAAAAGAAAGAAATACAAACAAAAAGAATTTGTTTTCAGCAATTAAATAAAAGCTTCGTGAAATGCAGCTCATCATGACAAATAACTACAGCTAATAGTTTCTGATTTAGGCACAAGAGCAACAATTTTTGGAGGAGAAGTTGAATAAATCTACCCCAGTGTATTACTGGTACTTATTTTATCGGCTCTGTAAGGATGAAAGGCAAAGCTAACCTAGATGGGATTTGAACTTGGAACGTAAAGGGAAGTAACAGAATGCCACAAAGCATGGTTTAGTGGTGGGTAAAAACAACAATGTTCTTGGGGAGACTCTAGGGGTTGACAAAAATCAACTAGCCTCTCTATTTAACAGAACTGAGGGCTGTACTTGCTAAACAAACTCTAGTTTAGCCACTAAAAGCTAGGGTGGAGAAAAACTAACCAGCTCCCTAAGATCCGGATTAGTTTATCTATATTCAATATATTACTTTGTGTAACATTAGAAATAATAACTTTTTCTAAGATGGGCTGAATCCCGGAAATACTGCAATACCAGGCCAACCCGTGGCAAAGGCAGAGCAAGCCCCTAACTCTTCGCCTAGTTCTAAAACTCAGTTTAATATCGATGGTCCCATATAGGGACCGTATCAGATACTACACTTTGATCTTAGCCAAAAGGCCAAGAAATAATAACAAACTTACAAGAGTGGGGTGCAATACATGTCAACAAACAAACAAACAAAAAACAATAATAATAATTGTTTCTACTTTTGGCACAAGGCCAGCAATTATGCCAGTGAATTACTGGTACTTTATTTTATCGACCTCGTAAGGATGAAAGGCAAAGTTAACCTCGGCGGGATTTGAACTCAGACCATAAAGGGGCATAAATCTGTGCTGCAAAGCATGGCGTCCGACCCTCTACCGATACTGCCAATCCAAACAACAATAAAAATAGTAACAGCTCAACAAAATTGCAGTTAAAAACTCAAGAAAAAGAAAGCATGAAATGAATTGATTACGTCTGTCTTTCATTAGAAATATGATAATGAAAGGATTAAAGTGAAAGTGTAGAAAGAAAATACTTAGCTCTGGTTGGGAGATGCTAAGACTAAAGGATATTTATTGCAGACATGACTAAACCCCACAAAACATATATATAATGAAGCATTACACAAAACAGATAAATAAATAATCACCAAATATTTAGAGGTTGTGAAGAAACAATCAATTATATTGGTTCTGGTTGTCCTGTCTTAGCCAAAAGGGAATATATATAGGCATTTGGAGCTGGAAATTACATACACTGGCAATTTTGCCAGGATTATGAAATACACATGGAATAGTGAACCGACAAAGGAGCCTCTACGTGGTTTCTCAACTTGCTAAAAACAACAACCAATCTCCTTTAAATTCATCCTTATCATCTTAACCCTTTAGCATTTACATTACTCTATATATATACTATTGTAATTTTTCAGTAAAGGCTTTATCTCACATAATATTGAATCTATGAGATTTTGATATTATTCATTTTGAGAACAATAACTTAACATCAGTATGAGTAGCCAGTTGTGGCCAGGTTGAACAGAAAGAGGTGAGACAATTCTGGCCGGATACAGCCGGTTTAAATGCTAAAGGGTTAAATAAGGAAATGACACCTGAGATAACGAAGTCTTAAATAATTCTGAAAGGGTCCTTAATTCCTGCTGGAGTAATAGGGACACCATCTTGATGTGTCTTGAACATTTTAAACCTGGTGATGTCCATTCCACACCAGGTTGGACCACAGACAATTTCTTTAAGAGAAAGGGAGAGAGAATGAAAGAAGCAGCATCAGAATCAGACTGGTTCTTTATTTACCAACCTCAAGAGGATGAATGTCAATGTTGACCTCAGTTGAGTTTGAACTCAAAGTGCAGTGAGTCAAAACAAACACTTAGATATTTTTAATCCAATGCCCTAACAACTTTGATGATTCACTGCCTTTATAAAAGGTTGTGTTTAAATCTAAAAACTGAAACCAGTATTTATTTGTTACAAACAGCTAAGTTACAGCACATAAACACAGCCACACACATATGAGGGGCTTCTGCAGTTTTTGTCAAACAAATTTTATTCACAAGACATTGGTCAATACCTGGCTGTAGTAAAAGACACTTGTCGAAAGTACCACACAGTAGGACTGAACCTGAAGCCACAATGCTGTAAAGTGAATTCCTTAACCCCACATCCATTCCTCTGTCTATAGAAATAAATAAAATAAATAAATGAATAAGCAAACAAATGAATGAATAAATAAAATGAACTCTTAATAATGAAGATTACATCCCTGCCAATTAAATTAAGTGCTTCCTATAGCTAATTGCTAATTAAGTGTAGTTTGATCAGTAATTACTTACAAATTAAACTTGTCTCCATTATAGTTTTTTCTTCAAAGAAATTTGTGACCTTCCTTTGAACTTAGAAAGAAAATTTTCACCTCTAATCATTGTAAATTCTTTTGTTCTTCTAGTGGTTTCAATCATCAGACTGTGGCCATACTGGGGCTTCCCCTTGATCATACTGACCATAGTACTTATTTTATCCATCTCTTTTAACCCTACCACTAAGCTATGGGACATAAACACAGGCTCAGACATAAATGTAAATAATGGGATTGTTGCAGTTCCTGTCTACCAAATTCCATTCACAAGACTTTTGTTGAGCTGAGGCTATAATAGAAGATACTTGCCCAAGGTTCCATGCTGTGGTACTGAACGCAGATCCATGTGTTTGCAAAGCAAACTCCTTAACCACACAGCTATGCTTGCACCCAAATGGGTCCCCCACCCTAAATTTCTATTGTCTAAATAATTGATTTTGTTATTATATCAATAACTCTTAACATCCTGTATGATTTATCAGGAAAGGAAAAAAGTTCAATAACAAGTTTGTTAATTCAAATGTTTATATTACCTTTACTAGTAGATAGATTGTTGTGAAAATTTGTAGTATTAACCCTTTAGCATTTACATTACTATTATATTTTCATGGTAAAGGTTTTACCCCACATAATTATCTTAATTATCTCACATAATATCGAATCTATGAAATTTTGATATTATTTATTTTGAGAATAATACCTTAACATCAATATGAGCAGCTGGTTTGAACAACAGAAAGAGGTGAGAGAATTTTGGCTGGATATGGCCAGTTTTAATGCTAAAGGGTTGAAGTGATGACATCAATTTTTAATGTGATGCAGTCATAGTGCTGTTTTAAATTTTTTAAGAATGTTTTGCTAATATGGTTTTGTGTGATTTGTTAATTCAAACGTTTATAGTATCTTTCCTAGTGGACAGATTACAATAAAAATATGTAATTTTGAATTTGATGCAGTCATGTACGCTTCAAGAATTTGTTGCTGATGTGGTACAGGGTGGTAAGAGTTAAATGATTGATATTTTATTTTTTATTTATATATCTATTTATTTGTTTATCTATTTATTTATCTATTTATTTGTTTATATTCTTTGAATGGTTTAACCCTTTAACATTCACATTACTCTATATATACTATTATATTTTCATGGTAAAGGCTTTACTTTGGATAATTATCTCATATACTATCGAATCCATGAGATTTTGAAAGTAATTATTTTGAGAACAATACCTTAACATCAGTATGAGTGGCCAGTTACAGCCAGTTTCGACAGAAAGAGGTAGAGAATTCTGGCTGGTTTTGGCCGGTTTGAACATTAAAGGGTTAAAACTATTCACCATTCAGTTATGGCAGTCTTTTACAATTAGCCTTTCATAATTAGCATTATTATTCTTATCAGTGACTTATATCAAATTGTTGTTTATAATAATACAACATTGGTGCAGGTGTGTGGTTAAAGAGTTCACTTTAGAACCACATGGTTTTAGACTCACTTCCACTGTGTGATACCTTGCTCAAATGTCTTCTACTAATGCCTCCAGTTAACCAAATGAAATAAAATGAAAACATTTACTTCTATTATTTTTCAAGTGCTATTGGGTCTTCAAAAATATTTCTCTTCAGTTCTGAAGATGTTTCTGTAATATTAAAATATTTCCTCCATAGGAGATATTCCTCTTTCTAATTTGATTTGTTTGTAAGTCTTTAATACATTTTAGAGTTTCTGAAGATCAAATGGCTCTTGTGCGGTCTTGTCCGCAGGGAGAAGCCCCATTACCACTGCACCCTAGGCCCAGAGCCCAATCACCTTCCATCTTCCCTTTCCTCATTCTTCCATGACACTAGAGCCCTTGACTTTCCCTTCCTTTTCCGTTTTTTTTTTAATAATTTCTTATTTTACATGCCATTCTTTCTTCTTAATCTAAACATTTTTTTCTTCCTTTTTCTATAAAATTGTTTTTACTAAGATATAAATAAAACTTTACATATACATAGTTGATTTCATCTTTATTATATATTAATTCCATATATTGGTATCTTGCTATGATGGAAAACAGATATATTTATACAACTCTATCAATTGATATTTTTTGCAGTTATGAAACATCTGTAAAATCAATAAAATAATTTCATTCCACCTGTATCCTTGGTTTATTATTATCCTTGGCAATATCGGTAGAGCGTCGGACACCCTGCTTCATGGTAGACAGATACAGCCTTTTACATTCTGGGTTCAAATCCTGCCAAGGTTAGATTTGCCTTTCATCCTTACGGGGGTCAATGAAATAAAGTACCAGTAACATCCTGAGGTTGATTTAATCGACTTTCCTCTCCCCAACAAATTGCTGGCCTTGTGCCTAAAGTAGAAACAGTTATTTACTATTCATGCTCTGTGAAGTTAAATTCATACAATTATTGGACTTTACCCTATGTATCACAACTTGGCTGAATTGTAGATTGTACTAACATATCAAGCCTTATTTCTTGGTATATAATAATTGTTTCTACTTTTGGCACAAGGCCAGCAATTATCCCAGTGCATTACTGGTACTTTATTTTATCGACCCCGTAATATATAATAATAAAGTAGATCTTTCTACTTGTTAAACTTGTGACGTCATGCTCATACATTCTATTTCTGGCTTGATGTCTGTAGCTGGATGTCATTCCTAATGCCAACCACTTTATAGTTTGTACTGTGGGCATTTTATTGTGGCACCAGCCCTACTACTTTACAGAGTGAGTTAGGTGCATTTTATCATGCCAATAGCACTACCCCATTACAACACTAGGCTGCTTGTTGTATCCTCAGCCAGGCTAATGAAGAAAGTGATGGAAGTGAAGGTGCAAGATAAGAGTGAGAATTGGAGCAAACTACATGTTGCATGCCAAGGGAGGGATTGAGTCCTTCTACAATAGAAGAGCAAATATCGGATCTTGGAGGTGGCCTTGAAGAGAGTGCATGACATTTAGCACTATATGTGTATGGCTTTCCATATATATATATACACACACACACATGATGTCATATGAATGAAACAGTTCTAGTCCTGTAGAAGCCTTTTCTATATAAACTTCTGTCTTCACTCTAGAGATGTATTGTGTACCTTATTTACTGTGGTTACCCCTGACTCAGCTCGGAATCTACTTTATATGTATATATATATATATACACACACACACATATATATATACACATATTTATACATATACACACACACACACATATATATATATATGTGTGTGTGTGTGTTTATGTTTAATGTTTGTTTATATCCCTAAATATACACTAGTTTGGATAAGGCTGGAACAAACAAAGATTGAGGCCAGCTGCCGACAAAGTGTACGTACATTGAACATATGTAATATGAAATAGGATGATCTTCGAGTTGTGACTGCTCATAGGAACTTGATATCAGAACATTGTCCTTTTTTCTTTCATTTTCTTCTTCTTCTATTATATGTTATGAGGCATGTGACATTTCAAATGTTGAACAGATATCATTTAATGTCAAATCTTGCAACAATAATTTTTCAAATATCTGAAGAATTCGTTGGATACATTTCTCTTTTACAGAGCAGACCTCAGCTGTTGTATTTAAATATGTAAATGACATCATTATCGGATGCAATCTTGATAAAGCAAACAAATCTTTTGCTACAAATATAAAAAGAGCTGAGAATACCAAGAAACGAGCTTATATTTAAGAATCTGACACATAAATTTAGAGTTGCTAAAAGGAGCTTGTAACATACAGGGGAAACTCGAGAGAAGCAAGTCACTGGATAAACCTTAAATAAACAATAAATATCTTCTATGGTGTTGAGAACTCATTCTCATGTTCCTTAATTCTAACCGTATACATGTCTGTGTGTGTATGTATGCTCATGTGGATCCCTTGACCTGTGACAACACGTCCAATCATTACCAGCATGGAAAGCAAATATAAAATGACAATGACTATGATGATGATTGTGATGGTGACATATATATGTAGGGGATTCATATTTGTGTGTGTAAGTATGTATTAAAATGATAATAATAATGATTTCTACTTTATGCACAAGGCCAGCAATTTGAAGGGGAAGGGAAAGTCAATTAAATCAACCACAGTGCATTACTGGTACTTTATTTTATCAACTCTGTAAGGATGAAAGGCAAAGTTAACCTCGGCAGGATTTGAACGCAGAATGTAAAGGGACATAACTATGATGTGAAGCTTGGTGTCCAACACTCTTCCAATACTGCCAATCCACTGCCCTTAATAATAATGGTTTCTTATATAGGCACAAGGCCAGTAATTTGAGGGGAGGGAAAGTTGACCCCAGTGCATGACTGGTACTTTATTTTATTAACCCCATAAGGATGAAAGGCAAAGTTAACCTCGGCGGAATTTGAACTCAAAAAGGCGCATGACTTAGTGATTAGAGCATTGGGCTTGCAATCGAAAGGTTGTGAGTTCAATACTCAGACCGGGTGATGTGTTGTTTCCTTGAGCAAGACACTTTATTTCACATTGCTCCAGTTTACTCAGCTGTAGAAATGAGATGATAGGGACTGGGGTCCCTAACATTCCACTGCAAAGTGGACGTGGAGGTGCCACGGCAAAAAAGCACCCAGCACTCACTGTAAATGAGGTTGGTGTTAGGAAGGGCATCCAGCTGTAGAAATCAAGCCAGAATCAGTTCCCGTATGAGCAAGACAAGGTCAGCCGACCGGACACTGCCCACAACAGGACAACCCGTCTAACCCATGCTAGCATGGAAGAACGGACGTAAAACAGTGATGATGAATATAAAACACCCAGAATAATATGACAAGTTATTTTGTCCTTATATGCTAAAACAATTTTGTCAATATCCTACAATGCTGGAACACAACCTTCTAGACAATTATAAAAAACACTCTGGTACTTGACTCTTTTGTTACCATGGTCCTAATGAAAGACACAAAATCTTGCTATAGTCATTTATGTTATATGGGGTGGTGAATGAAAAACTAGCCTGGGTTCTGTTGTATAGTGGTGACTTCTTTGGACTTCGAGTAATCCTTTGGTGAATGTCTTGAATGACCTCCGGTGTTCGAATTGTAAGGTCTCTTTGTTTTGGGGTGTTGTGCACTGACCTTATAATGCGCCACATCTTAACCAGCATTTGTATCATTCTCTTTGCTTGCCAGTAAGCCTTTACTTAGAAACTTGACTTTAAAAATTTCACACCTTTGCTTAACAACCCATTCTCACATATGCTTCCACAATTTCCACTCTCTCTGCTATTGAAAGGTTAGAGATGTTCACTCAATGCAATCTTACAATCAACTAATGTGGTGAGAATACAGTGAGGATAACATAGCAAAGAATTAACTAGTGTGTTATCTTTGTTCAGCAGTTCCAAGCGGTTGAAATAAAACAATGACACTTGTAAATGAAAGGCTGGTTGCTTTTTCATGTGAATAACATTTACTTCATATTTACACTATGCTACGGAACTGGGACTACTTTTTCATGCTCTCTCCTGTGCAAGGCACATTACTCTGGTTGTCTTAACTTTATTTGCTGAAAATAGTTGACACTGACACTTCAAAATTAAGTGGTTACCTATAAGAATGAACTCCAGCAGTAACCCTTTCGTTACCATATTTCTAATGAAATACACTGCCTATGATTTTCAAATAATTTTCAAAATAATTAAAAATTGGAGGGATTTAGTAATGTAACTAACTTTACCATAATTAAGCTGATGATTAGAACATAAACTGTATATTAATCCTTTCGTTAACATATTTCTAATGAAATACACTGCCTATGGTTGCCAAATATTTTTGAAAATAATCAAGAATTTGGAGGGATTTAGTGATATAATACCCCACCCCTAATCCACATCTTTAACCCCACCATAGATCCATCTCTCCAATCCCCATGTACCTCCCCAGACCCCCCAGTCCACACTGTAAAGTATACATGTAGGTGTAGCAACAAAAAGCATCCAGTCCACATTGTAAATGTGGTTAGTGTTAGAAAGGGCATCCAGTTGTAGAAACCAAGCCAGAAACAAGTCTGTATGAGCAAGACACAGTCATCTGATGTGGCTTGTCTCACAACATGACAACTCATCTAAACTATGCTAGCATAGAAAAATGGACATTAAACGGTGATGATGATAATGATATGTGTCTGTATGTGTGTGTGTGAATTTATTATTGCAAACATTGACATTAAAATTGAAACACTCATGCTTTTCAAAAAACGTCCCTTGTTGATATTTGTTTCCCATTGAATAAGATAGATATTCCCATACCAATCTTGTTATCTGGAGTGCAGTGAACCAGTGATTGGCCAGTTTTAACCATCAATACTGTCATTCACTGACTGCAGTATAAAATAAAATAAAACAAATACCATACAGTGTTTTTGTCTGATGGTCTACAGATTCGGCTATGCACCACCATCTAAATATAAATCTCATCTCAGCAGATATTCTGATCAAACCAGGGAAATAAACTTGTGCCAGATGTCTGCCATCACAATTAACAACTCTGATAGTCTTCAGACTGGTGTCTTTTTGAAGTATGTCAATGAAGTTAGGAGTTTGTCTTCCATGGTTTATACATCTACACATTGACTGCCATAGCATCAAATTTGAGACTATTTCCACAGGATCTCTCACACAGTGACTTGGCAATCACAATCTCCACTGTAAATCATAATCTTATCAGTTAACTTTGCCAGACCATTATAAAGTTGCTAGCATGGGTTAGACAAGTTCTGATGGTTCGAGACAAGACAGGTCAGATAACTATGCGTTGTTCATACATTTCATATTTTGGCATGGATTCTATGGCTGGATGCCTTTCATAAACAATAGTGGATAAACGATCTCTGAATATACAAATTAATAAGATACTAGGATCTCATATTAAGAAAAAATATTATTATTTTTCAAACAGCTTTATTATGTAAAGCACATTTGTTCTACAAAACACTAATAGCATAGTGAAAACATACAACATTTTCATTGTTTAGATAGCTGGTAAATTGAAAACTTACCTACTTCGAACCAGACTCACTTATCAATGAACAAAATATGAAGGATGTAGACTTGCCAATATGAATTTACATACAATTTTGAAATACAAAACTTTCATTATTTTCCGTAAAACATTTTTATTGTCAAGTCTAGTTTAGATTGCATGAAGTGGTTCCTGTGTACATAATCACATCTTTCCATTGTTAAACACAATTCTACAAAAGCTTACTAGAAACTGTCTCGGATTTAATGTCTAGAAAGGAAAAAAGCAATCTTTATATCAGACAAAGAAATAAATGTTTCCATTAGTCTTCCCATTGCTGATACTACCTGTCAGTTGCAACTCCTGGCAGAAAGAGATAGGTATTGAACTTATAACACACAGCTGGATCAAATATTGCAAATCATTTCTTCCAACTCTTTAACAATTCTGCCAATCCCCCACCTTTGGACTATTTATCAACAACTAAGAAAGACAAAATAGGATCTGAACTCTGAACTCAGAAAACTGGAACTAATACAAAGTTATTTAATCTGACTCTGTCAATTTCTGTTGTTGGTGTTATTGTTGTTATTGATGATGATGGTGGTGGTGATGATGATTAACTATATCATCACACACAAGCATGACCTAAAAGATTTCAAAATCACTTGTTCTTTTCACTCTTCTTGCTGTCTCTTGCCTCATGCCCTGTTGTTCAATAAGATTTCATTCAATCTTCCCCCCAAAAAGGCATCTTCAAAAGCCGCCTATTTCAACCTTGGATGAGATATGGGTGCTTTGTGATCCACTGATGGAAGGCTGGAACTGTCTGTAAAACTTGACTTGTCCCTTGCCTCTGTCCAGATTTCTGATGACATTGAAACTTTCTGGAAAGTGCTAAAAAATGCTACCTTCAGAGAAGTCTTAGGATTTCCTATGAGAAAACACCAGGACTGGTTTGATGAAAGCAACTCAAATGTCCAGAATATTATAAGCAACAAGCATTGGATAGGAGATAAAAATTCAACAACTAAAAAGAAAGCCTACAGAAAGCAGACACACTCCTCACTTTAGCTGCCTGATGAGCAGCTAAAGCAGCTGATCAGGACTCAAGGGCCTTTTATAATGATCTGAAGGCAGTGTATGGTCGAGAGAGAGCAGGTCAAATCCAGTTCTATCTTCTGGTGGTACCAATTATATACAGACAAAGCTGAGATACTCTCTTGATGGAAGGAATACTTTGAAAACGTTCTAAATACTGAATAAAATGTTGATGAAGATGTGATACCATCTATTCCACAAAGGCCACAGATATCCAGATTAGTATTAAACCCAAGCTTAAATGCAGTACAAGCTGCTATCAAGCAACTGTCATCCAATAAAGCTACTGGTAAAGATGGCATCCCACCTGAAATTTTAAAATATGATGGTCAAAAACTGGTTCATAAGCTTCTTTGGATATTTCTGGATATCTGAAAGGTTATACATGTCACCTCATCCATCTCTTCAAGAACAAAGGTAAAAAATATATCTATGACAACTTTCATGACATTTCCCTTCTTTGAAGGGCACCACGCTAAACCTGATCATCAAGTGGGTCTTAGCTCAGGTAAATATCCTCAGTTTTGGAGCCTGCTGGACTATCCAGAATTGATGGGAAGAGATCAGATGGTCTTACTTATTGACCCTGAGTAAGCGGCAGATGTCTCATATGGAACGTCATAGTCAGTGACTCTTTTGCTCCCTCCAACATCATGGATGCCGCAGTAAATGTGTCACTGCTTTTCAGCCTGTGGCGTTGGAGACGTTTGGTGGAGCTAGGCCGCTAACAGTGAAGTTCTTGGCATCGTTAGCAGCTCACCTTTATGAGGTGTCAGGTGATGCTCGTGTGGGTGCCTGGTTGTTTCAGCTCCTTAGCCTCACCATCGCAGCAAATACTATTGATGGGACCTTAAAGTCCCAACAGTCATCAGAAGTATGAATAATACGGCCCTGTGGATACTAAATTTAATCAACTATTTTCTTCTCTCATAGTACTACTGTATCTTTTACACGCATACACGCACAAACGTAGATACACAAAAACACATACAAACACGCAATTGTTTATATCTTTCTCGTTTATTTACAGCATTCTACTCCCTACCATCTCTGTTCTTTTTTACCCCCTCTCTCTATCTGTCGAACCATTATATATATAGTTAAGATATATACACACACACATACATAATATATGCTTATCCACACACATATATATATGTATATATATATATATATATATCAATATTTATATACGATACGGCTTTATCTTATTCCTTCTCATCTTTCCCTATATGTCTCTGCTATGTGTTTAGATGTTTTATCTTCTCTTTCTTAATCGGTTTATCGTTCTCTCCCACTCTCTCTTATATATATATATATATATATTTAACAATTCACTTGGACAGATTTTTTAAAACGCGAAACGTACATAGTTTAGCTAGCCAAGCAAGCAAGCACACCAGCTAACTTCCTTACCTTGCTAGGTAGGTAGGTACCTTACTAGCAAACTCGTGAAAAAAAAAAAGTAAGTAAGCTAGCAGGCAAATTAAATGATGCAACTGCGAAGGTAAACCTTTTGGTGGGAGTCCTTACCTGTCTCTACCTCTCGAGATCACCACCACTGCCATCTCGCCGCCACCATAAGCTCCCTAAATCAGACTTGAGAAGGGTGGAGGGGGGACTAGGAAGACAATATCAGCAACAACAATAACAGTCACCTAAACAACAATAACTACTTTCACTAATATTGAATGCAACTGCAACAGCTGCAGCGAGGACACTACACCACCATCAACAACAACCACCATAAGAATAGGAAGGATATACACCACATACATACATGTATGTCTTACCCATATAAGACATAACAGATGAAAGCATATATACAAGCCGTGTAGCCCTTCTTCTATTGTGTGTGTGTATATATATATATATATATATATATAAACACAGAGAGAGAGAGAGAGAGAGAACGGGCATACATGTACAGAAAAAGAAGATAAAAAAGAAAGATTGTTATAGAGAAAGACTAGAAAAGGAGAGGGTTAGAGAGAGAGAAAGAGACTACAGAGAGAGAGAATGTGAGTGTTAGAGAGAGAGGAGTCCTGTGTGTAACGCCTCTCTCTCTTATTACCACCCTGGTTGTTGGCACTTTATTAAAAAATTAGGGTAAGTATCAAACATTTCTTAAATGTCGTTTTCGACACGATTTTTCGCTTGACAAACTTGTTTAAAACTTTGTTTTACTATTTAGTATTTTCTTGTAATTATTATTACTAATTATTCATTAACTGTTGTTATGTTCATTTGTTTTTATTTTCTGCCTCAGTTAACTTCAGTTCCTCTGTGATGTACACACATATATATATATATAGGTGTATATCTGACTGAGTAGCCTGTTGACTTCGAAAGTTTATATATACATATCGGTGCGCCTGTGTATATATATATATACTTATACACATGGGGGAGGGAATGTGTGTACTGTTTTAGCTTGTGGTTAATGAAATTATTACAGCTTTCCTGTTAACATTGTGTACCGTAGTTAATTTATAAGTGGTGATAGTAATCCAATACTATTGTTTACTTAATCTCAACGAGACATTTTTTAAGGGAAGAATAAAATACACGAATCGGTCATGTTCATTCTATTTTGCAAGTGATTTAGTGACCAAGTCGAACTGAAATGGTTCCAGTATATCTTAATGTTGGTAATGACGGTGATAGAAGTGATTTTTTTTTTTTTTTTTTTTTTTTACACTGGCACAAGGTCACAGATCTATAAAAAAAAAGTACAATCGATTAAATCAACCCAGTATTTGACTTATACTTATTCTAACGACTCTAGTTATTAACAATAATAATAAGTAGATTCTTATTTAACAATGATTTCTTAATGGTAATCATAACTAACAATTATAACTAATATGTCCTGTATCTTACAATGTCTTGTCCCTGAACATGACAGAACTTCACTTGCCAAATGCTTCATGCCAAATATTAAATCATTATCAGCCCCACTTATATAATTTTTGTTGATGCTGTAGTAAAGGTTGGTGGTTATTGTCTATCAGTATGAATTGACACAAAGAAAAATAAAAGTTAAAACATTTAAAAACACGCGGTTTGTACCAGTCGATATGGCGTGGAGAATGAACTCTTTTCAACTCTGTCTTGTCCTTATATTTATCTCTGTATCATTTACCTCATCGCTTAGATTAAAAAAAGGACGCTTATCAAATATTATTCTGTAATTATATAGTTTCCGGTGTTGATTCTATGGAATAGAGTTGTACTCTATTGTCGGGGTATTTAAGTAAAAACAGTACATATTGTTTGTTTAGACCTGTAGATTCTTTTCTTTTGACACTACCCGTTTGAAATGAACATGCGTGTGTGTATATAAATTTGTAATCAAGCCGCACCATCTAAAAACGATTTCAATATATATATATATAAGTAAGGTACTCTCAATACATCAGGCAGGGAAGATATTTTTATTTCCATTGAGGTGGCTTTTACAGGACTAATTTTGTTTCATTCGGTGATGATGATATATATATATACATCCATACAGAGAGAGAGAGGGAGGTATACCTTCTAGTTTATCAACTCCTGTAGGAAGGCCCCCCAGGCTCTCGTGTTTTAATCTTTTTTTTTTTATAAGAATAGCGTTACTCCTAGTTATGTATTTGTGTAAGTAAATAGGAGGGAATCATGCTATAAAGATAGATGCGTGTGTATATTTATATCACCTGTTGCTGCGTGAATCATTAAAGGGCATGGGAAAAGTGTAAACATCGATACACGCTTAATAGTAAAAAGCTTGTTTTAATTTAAACGGTCACTCTCTCTCTCACATACACTTGTAACCTGTTGCTGTTTTAAGTTGTTTGTTTTGTTTTTTTATGTATTATTTGTACACAATAATTTAAAATGCATGACTGATTAAATTTATATTCATAGTCGTTGATGCAGCACATACTGTATACATTTTTTAAAATTTAAATGCGCGCCCGCATTGTTAGATATTTAAACATACTTGGTACATATGTGTGCGTGTATAAAGGTTTTCTCTTAAATGCCCGCCCGAATTTGAATATATTTGTGGACGCGTTGGTACACGCTTTTATATATATACCCCCCCCCCCCCCTTACACACACATACTCTCAAGAGCGTGAACCTAATAAACCTTTATTTGTTTGCCTCTCTGCTTTGTTCCCGTCCAAATTTGCACTATATATATATATATATAAAGAATTACGGTGCGTGTGTCAACTTTGATTTATTCGCACTCTTCAGTCCACAGTCGACACACAACCTGTTGCCCTGTTGCTGATGACTAGCTGTGCGGATGTTTGCAGTAATTACCAGCAAATTCCTCGCTCTGCTCTTTCTCTGTGTCTCACTTTCAGCTTCTTCTTCTCGTCCCTCCCTCACTGCTGTAATTCATTGCCGCCATGACATTTTGAGGGGTGTGGGTTCACGTGGTCGGTGCAATCGTGTTAAGAGGGTAACAAGTGACAACCTCTCTCTCTCTCCTACCCGTCCATGCTCGTGGTTGTCCATCGAATTCGATGATGGCCATCTCCTATAATCGTGGATCTTTGGCAACGGTACAGTTTCAGCTACAGATGGGACATATGGAAAGTTGGAAAGGCAAAATATTAATTAATCTACATGCGTGCCCCCGTTCTCGCTAGTGTTGGATGAATCCTTCATGCCCCCGTTCTCGCTAGTGTTGGATGAATCCTTAACGTTACAAACACTCCACACCCTACTCTCTCCTCTGCCTAAAATATATCTATAGTGTATATGATGTGGGTGTGTTCATGTGTTGTGGCTGGACGTGGTAATGAGTGACGAGTGTCACCTCGCTCGCTCCCTCTCTCTCCCACACAAACATTTACCCTACGCTCTATCTACAATATATATATTGTGTATTCCTGTTTAAAAGGTGAACCGGCATTACTGTCCCAATCAAAATGCGCGCGTGCTTCTACACAGATAATTCATTCTTATATCAACAATCAATCTTATATACGAGATGAAACATTATCATTAATAGGGTTTTAACTCAGGAATATGAGTTGCCAAAATAAAATCACTGGTCCCTAACGCTAACCCCTCTTATGTCTATCACTACCATCTCCTGTTCCGAAAAAGAAAATGTGGTAATAGTGATAATGAACATATGGTGGTTATGAATGACGTTTTCTCTGCTAAAGCATGACGCTTTATTTCACGTTACTCTAGTTCATTCAGATGAAGAAGACAAAACTGAGTCGTACACTAGAATACAATATTGACTGCACATGTAATTCAAACAGTCAGCTTTGCCACACATTGTCAATCTGAATCTCCTCGAGAACTTCGTTAAGAGTACATGTGTCTGTGAAATGTTTTCGTCTCTTGCACGTTAATTTCCTGAGCAAGATGTTCAGTTGATCAAACAACTGGAACACTCATCGCCTGGTTCGATGGAAGATAGAGGTCTAACACCCAGATACGCCTAACAAGTTCCATGCGTGCTGGTAGAATTCATCATCACATACATGTTGACAATATTTCTTCTTTCACTGGATAGCATTCCTAGACAGTAGCAGTTTTGAAAATTGTTGAAAACCCTACCTTGAGAAGGTATGTGGCCTAATGGTAAGGTTGTTAAACTAAACAATCATAAGGCCATAGGTTCAATTTCTGGAGCCAGTGGTGTATTGTATTCTTGAGTAAGACGTTTAATTTCATGTTTTTAATGATAAGACTGGGGCTTCTATCATTAACTCTTTGAATACCAACCTGGCTAAAACTGGCTCTGGTTCTACTAAGCAAAAAATTACACATTTTAAAAGATTCTTATTTAAATTAGAGTATTTTAACATAATTTTATATAAGAACCATATTTTAAGTTACTCCCTTAGTAATGAAATAATTCATAACTTTAGTATCATCATCATCATCATCATCATCTTCGTTTAACGTCCATCTTCCACGCTAGCATGGGTTAGACGGGTTAGTATATCCTTCAAAATTCTTCAATAATTTGTTGAAAAAGTACATTTCAGAAATACAGTCACAAACGGTTTAAAACACCTGGAAAATCTATGATGAGAGAAGCTTTCGTCTCCCATAAAAAAAACATCATTTTGAGAGCGCCCCTTTCCTTCTCTCCTCAAAATCCTCTCAGTACCCATGAATTGAGACCCCAATTCTAGTAGTCTTATGCCACCTTGCAACGTTTCATTTGGTGGCCCTGATCATATATGTGAGAATGGACATTCCATCTACTTCTTATGAGACTTAAATTTATTCATAGGGCATGCAAAACGAGATTCTGTAATATCCATAATTTTCTCAAGGACCTTAGCAATTTAAGTGAAGATTCTATAAATAGTAATGACAAGGTGTCAGGTTTTACAACTGGATTACAGATTACACACCTACACTTCATCACACAACCATTTAATAAGAAGCACATTTTTTTCGTTTTTGATCTGTTTTGACTAGACCGTGGTTCCTAAATCACATACTGTGGCACATTGGTGCCCCATAGCATACTGGCGCAGAAGAGCAAGATTGTATTTCAAAATGTGAAAAATACAGGTACAACTAATTTTTTCCAGCTGAGTGAACTAGAGCAACATGAAATAAAATGTCTTGCTTAAGAATACAACATGCTTTCAGGATTCAAACTTACAACCTTATGATCATGAGTCAAACACCCTAACCACTGTCATGTACATTCACAAATTGAACCAGTATATATTGTCATTGGAGAAATGGAAAAAGTTGATATGAGCCAAAGATCAAAGCTAGATACTTTTTTTTGTATTCTATTCTACTATCTTTCAGTCATTAGACTGCAGATGTACTGAAATACACTCTTGAAAAACTCTAGCTGCTCATATTGACCCCAGTACTTATTTTTATCATTTTCAAGTTTGGTATTTATTTTATTGATCTTTATTTGTGAAACTACTAAGTTACAAGACATGACAGTTCCATTCAAGGCATCAGTCAACTTGTGGCCAAAATAGACACTAGTTTTTGACACTTCTTTGAGACCACACTAAGAAAATTACTAAGCCAGTGTTTTCTATTAAACTCACACTAAATCACGTGACAGGTTTCATCATATAATCCTCTCCATTGCTTGGGATATTTCCACAATGCTGCTTTCTGGAAAACAAGTTTTCAATTTATTGATCAGAGGAAATCATTTTTTATCAATTATACAAATAGTTATAAAACTGTAATCCTTTAACCCTTTAGCATTTAAACTGGTTGTAGCCAACCAGAATTCTCTCACCTCTTTCTGTTCAATCTGGCCGTAACTGGCCACTCATATTGATGTTAAGGTATTGTTCTCAAAATAAATATCAAAATCTCATAGATTCGATATTATGTGAGGTAAAGCCTTTACCACAAAAATACAATAGTATATATAGAGTAATGTAAATTTACAGGGTTAAAGTTCTATAATGTGCCTTTGGTGGTCTGCACCTTAGGTACTGCCTAGTTGGCTTTAATGGTAGAGCTGGCCCTTCGTATAGAGGATGATAACTAAATAAGAATTGATCTTATAATCTATTAAATTGCTTTTATATTACTTTGTATATTTGTTTTGTGTGTGTGTGACCTTTCTTTGCTTGTCAATTGAAATTAAATCAGAAGGTTGAACAAAAAACGTAAAGCATGGCGCTCCATTTGAGCTATGTATTGTCTGATTGAGATGAAAATTAAATATAGAAACTGATTTTAGAACCGAGTTTGCCTGCAATACTGGGATAATAGCATAATTATGTTGTGATTTCTATAGAATGTTTGATGGTGTATGTGTCTGTGTATGAATGTTTGAAGATGAATGTGTTTGTGGGAAGGGGTAGTGGTGCTTCTTTCAAACTTGTGTAATGGTGTCTAAATAGAGGTCATTCATTCATTTATTCACAATCACATTCTCCCTCTTTATCTCTTTCCTACTATATATATAGATATATGTGTATGCTATATATATATATATATCTTGCAAGCAGGGAAAAAGCAGACGTGAAATGATGATGATGATGATAATGATATATATATATATCAACAGTTGTTCTCTCTCTCTCTCTCTCTCTCTCTCCCTATATATATATATATATATATACATACATACAGACAGAGAAAGAGAGACACATACATAACTTATCTATCTTAATGTATAATGTATTGTATTTCAATTGGCTAAATTTGATATTCCATTTCTGCTGTCCCTTCTTAGTATACTCATCTCTCTCTCTCTCTCTCTCTCACACTGGTTATTCGCTGTTTCTCTCTTATATTTCTCATAGACTAACACATGCATCTTTTCTTTTTCTTGCTGTTTTTTTTCTTCACTTCCTCTTTACATTATTGTAGGATTGGTAAGAGGTAAAGACATTGCCTATAATTTTCAAATTGTTTGGAAAATAACCAAGAATTTGGACAAACTTAGTAATATATTTAACTTTCCTGTTAAGCTGGTGTTTGGAACATAACACAATTTCTCAAAAGTTACGATGTAATGTTTTTAGATATATATATACTCTTTAAAACAAACAGCTTTGAGTGATAGAATCAGAGGCTGTTTCAGGCACTTTTATCTCAATTATATCTACTTACTGTAAAGGTGCACGGCTTTGTGGTTAGGGTATTCGGCTCACAATCGTAAGGTCGTCTGTTCGATTCCCAGCAGCACGGCATTGTGTCCTTGAGCAAGGCACTTTATTTCACATTGCTCCAGTCCACTCAGCTGGCAAAAATGAATTGTACCTGTAATTCGAAGGGCTTGAACAAGATGCTTCATTTCACATTACTTTTTGTGATAAGACTAGGTCCCCATATCATTAAAATAGCTTATGTGATGCAACCTTGTAGGAGAGCTAAACCTGCATAGGTGTAAGCTGTAACAACGTAAAACTGGGGCCCCTATTATTCAAACATTTTCCTATAATATGCAACATTGTAAGTGGACAGCTAAATCTACCTAGGTGTGAGCTATAACATGATAGGAATGGGACCCTTATCATTAGAATAGCTGAGAAATCTCCTATGAGACGCAACCTCATATGAAGATAGTTAAACCTGCATACTTTATAAGCTACAACAAAAACATGACAGAACTGGAGCCTCTATCATTAAAATATCCAAGAAACCTCCTATAATATGAAAGCTTGTAAGAAGACAGCTAAACCACCAAGGGTTGAGCTGTAATAACACTCACACAATAGCTCTCTCACTCACTCCCTCTTGCTCTTATTCAATGGTTATTTGTGTTTGGTGAGGCTGCTTCATTTGAGCACCAATCTTGTCACCTAGAAATCAATATTCTAAGTAAAACAAACACACTTCATCCCTCTCAATCAACCTTGGCTAAAATTACTAGTTTATAATTAATCTACTTCAAGTGTGTGTGTGAGAGAGAGTGAGTATGTATTTGTGTGTGTGTATGAGAGAGAGAGAGTGTGTGAATATGCTGGCTATTTAGTTTGTGATGTTTTTTTTTACAATGAAAGAAACAACACCTAATCTACCTACCTACTTTGTCACTGTTTCTCCACTGCAATAGTAGAGAGAAAGAGAAAGTGGGTTAGGTTAGTTCATCAATCAGTGTGGATTACTTGAAGTTAACACTTTACTGACGATGTATCTAAGGAAACACACTGTCCATGTGTTTCAATTAATTTGGAAAATAATAGAAAAAAAATTGCAAAGGATTTAGTAAAATAATTTTATTAAGAATAGCTTATTTTTTATCATATTTCTTTATTATTAACTCTTTCATTACTGTATTTCTAATGAAATACAGTGGTTATGTGTTTCAGTTAATTTAGTAAAAAAACAAAACTTTAGGAATTGAATGGAATAACTAAGTTTTTCAGTTACTAAGTTAATATTTAGACCGGGTGATGTGTTGTTTCCTTGAGCAAGACACTTTATTTCACATTGCTCCAGTTTACTCAGCTGTAGAAATGAGATGATAGGGACTACGGTCCCTATCATTCCACTGCAAAGTGGTCGTGGAGGTGCCACGGCAAAAAAAGCACCCAGCACTCACTGTAAATGAGGTTGGTGTTAGGAAGGGCATCCAGCTGTAGAAATCAAGCCAGGATCAGTTCCCGTCCCACCCTTGCAAGCAGGGAAAAGTGGACGTAAAATGAAATGATGAATGATGAATACTTACTAAAAAAATTCTTAAATAAATTTATGATAAAAGCTTTTAATATAAGTATAAATATTTTTAAAAGGTTTCATGTTGTTTCGTATCAAAAAGGTTAAACTGGTGTTTGAAATATAACTTAAGGAAAGCTCTTACATAAAATTATGATGGCATGTTTTTAGATATAAACACAAACACACATATATGTATATATATGTACATATATATGTATGAATATATGTTATATATATATATATATATACATGTATGTATATGTA